>ML681966.1:71802183-72150617 GCA_007922195.1 Podocnemis expansa
CTCACAAAGGAGTTAAGGGCACAAGGGTTGATAGACGCCCGTGGGGACGGACTGGTGGGGTCCGAGAAATCTCTTGAAAAGAATTTATTCGGAACAAGGCACTCCATCTACTTGGACAGAGCTGTGCTGCCAACCCCCAGCTTGCCACTTCCCCTTGAATTCCTCATCAAAAGAGAGTCCTACAATACAGAGGGAGAAACAACAGAAAAATTAACACATGCTCCAGCTGTATCTGGCAGACTCCTAAGGCTATGGCTACACTAGCACTTTTGTCAGCAAAACTTTCGAGAGCCAAGAGTATGAAAAAACCATTCTATCACTGACATAAGTTATACCAACAGAAGCATCATTGTGCACAGAGCTATGTCAGTGGAGATTCTCTCCCTGTGACATAGCTACCTCCGCTCATCGGGGCTGATTTAATTATGGCATAGAGAAACTACATGGAAGACCTTACCACAGCACCTCAGAGATTCAGAGGGAAGACATCAAGCCCTCTCCAACCACATGGCCCTCCACAAAATCCAGGCACAGATGTGACACTGTGGAAGACAACTGGCACCTCCTGCCACCACAATGAGCTTCAAGTGTAATACAGTCTCACAAGCTTTTTGTCAGTAAGACTACAGACTTTAGCCCTGTGTGTCAAAGGACAATCTAGGAGATTTACCACAATATTTACAATTAGTCCCTAACTGATGAGTGCTCACAGGATGAATATTTTTCCTTTGATAAAATGTGTGTGTAGGGAAGACTGGTTGCTCAGGGGTTTTTTGTTTTGGTTTGGTTTTTTTAAGATGATGTTGAGAATTTGGCCCACTAACTTATAATGAACAATAAACTCCTCTAAAAGAAACTCTGGAAAAGGAAAATCAGTTTAAGATACTTACATGTCCCCCATTACTGTAGTATCTGAGTGCTTCACAATCTTTAGTGAAAGACAGCTGCGAGGTAGGGAAATACTATTATCCCTATTTACAGAGGAACACACAGACTATGACTTGCTCAAGGTCACAGAAGCAGCCTGCAGCACAGCAGAGATTTTAACCAAGGTCTGCCCAGCCTTTGCCTGATGCCCTGCCCACTGAACCATCTTTCTTATCAGCTCCCAACATTAGTGGTTGGAGTGGGGGGGGGGAAGGGTGGGGGGAGCAGACAAGATTACTTCTAAGTGTCACATGCCATCCCTGATCAACACCTTCCAGACATAGCGAAGTTCTGGCCAAATTTGTCAGGGGGACTCTAGCAGCAGCACAGCAAGGCTAAGTGTTTTATTATGAACTGAGAATGACTGATCTGGAGAACAAATGTGTGTTACTGGTAACAATTCTGTGTCCACCTTAAATTTCCCTATTTATGATAGGAACGAACTGAGAACCAAATGCAAGTTCTTTAGTCTGATTTAGCATTCAGAGCATTTCCCCTTTGACAAAAGGACGTTTTCAGAACATATAAATCCTCAAAATGGAGAACACAGAAATAGTAGCACCTGGCACCCATATCAAAACTTTATTATTCAAAAATTTCAGAACTAGATGGAACTGTTGTAAATTAGGATGATTATACCTTGATTTGTCATAACCACAGGGATGTTCATGATAGCTTCTTTTTTTTTTTCCTGCCCAAAACACACTTGGAAATTATACGTTTCATCTCATTGTTTTACTTTTCCTGTATTTATCTGCATATTCTAGACCTCCTCAGAAGGAAGCAAGACAGCACTTGCTTAATTTAATTTCTATATTGTTTCTTTTAGTAAATGACAGTGATGATATCAGCATTAGTTAAGCAGATGTATCAAAATCTAAGCGCAGACTTGTGAGAAAGCATAGGATTTTGTATTGAGTCACGTTTTTCTTCTAAATGGTCCAGAAGAACCATAGCAAATACTTCTCCTTTGTTGCATTCTCTCAGGACCCTGGATTATTCTGCTGTGAAGTCCATCTATTAAGCAAAAAGTGTTTAGCATCTAAATAACTGGTTTTCAGATATGCTGAGCACACATTCACTCCCAATGAAGATAATGGGATTTGTACATGATCAGCACCTCTGAAAATCTAGTTAGGAATTTACTTATTTGGGAATCTAACTTTATACCCACATTAGAACCACTTGGGTCAGACTCAAAATTTTGATTCCTCTTCCCCCTTCAAAATAAAAGAAACTAAAACATATTGCTTGCTGGACTAGCAGGTTCAAAAAACTCAAGTCCCTTCTTTCCCCACAGAACAGATACAGCACATGTAATGGCAGTGATGGTTTCTCTACATCATCTCACATGTTCTTTAAGCCTGACCTAAAGAAAGCATCCGTAAGGTGTGGGCTATCCATTTCTCCTGTAGTTCAATCTCTGTACATGTTCACTACTCAGCTTCTCACTTGAGACAGTCAACAAGAATTCCCAAATAATGTCAAATTGGTGGTGGTTTTGTAATATGGACTCCTGCGAATTGGGACCCAGACAATGTACCCAGTTCATTTTATTTTATATAACCCACTGAACAAAGAATAGCATTTTATTTCACACTTTGTTTTGTTAAAGTATATACAAAAGGCACATAACATTGTACTACTTAAAAGATACTGCAGATTTAACATTTTTCTTTAAGATTCCAGTGTCTCACCTCCATTCTATTTTGCCCCCACACAACACTATCTTAGAAGTCCAGCAGATGTGGAAGCAGCCTTGTGAAGTTTTTTACATTTCCATTAACCAATGTTTCAAGTCTTGTAGCAGCATTTCAACCAGACATAAATATGCAGTTATAGAGCATCATTTAGCATCTGCAACACTATACTCTTTCACTAAAAAGCCCACAAGATTTCTTTTTCTGGATGTCTACTGTTCTTTAAGAAGCTGTAGATCATAGTTAAAACAGTTTAGAGAATGACAACTATTATTTCTTTCACTGAAAGGTTTAAGTTATTCTCTTACTGTGTCAGATTCATTATATGAGGCTTCAGAGGCAAATGTCCAGCTCCAGTAAAATGATGTGCAAGAGATTTAAAAAAAAACACCTTAGTATCTAGCCTTTCCAAACCTTTGGAAAGACCCATTTAATAACAAATCACAGCTTACAAAACAGTCATGCTTCCAAACCATACAGAAAGTTAAATAATAGGATTTTAATGCCTGGAACTGGTATACTCTGAATTTAACTAATTGTGCTGTTCTGTCTTTATAAGAGGTTCTCTTGTTGAAGAACAAGAATTTAAACTGACGCACAAAGTAACAAGAATAAATAAGAAAAAATGGTTAGTTGTTTCCTTTTTTCTTTTCAGTTTTTGCTAGGCTCTCGGTATGACGACATACAGGCAGCAAGCTCACATTTGATTTCTTTCTTGCTCATTATTTGTACTCCTATAGCACTAGGATCCTTAGTTTTGGATCAGGACACCACTGTTCTAGATACTAAGTAATGTGTGCATCCAATTATTAGCAGTAGCATGGTATTCTTCGTTAATTTAGCGTCACAGGTTTTATTTTGCTCTGAAACCTGCACATCTAAATGTAGTTATGAGTAACCTCAACAGTAAAACTAAACTGATGCTGCTCATGTCTATTTCTCATGTTTCACATATGCAAATCCCTATGGTAGTGGTGGGGACGCAGGTCTTCAAAGGCATAAACAGGAGTTTAGTTATTCAATTCCCACTGAAAAGCAAAGTAAGCCTATAGATGCTATGCAAAAAGGACATAACCACCTGCCAAAAAGGGACACATAAAAGGGACAAATAAAAATAAGAGGGACAAATAAAAATAAAAGGGAGCTAAAATAATTTCCAGCATAACAGATTATCACTTGTCTGAACTAATTAGTCTTGGTGCTGAAATGTTACACACACACACAAAACTTTCCCCCCTATTTTGTATGGAAAAAATACCCTATGGTTTAATGGCTTCCTGAACTGAATGGAACTTATCCACTGAACTCCCCATCAGACGCTGAGATGCAACTTCTCCCTAGGTGGGTCTGCCTCCTAAGAATTCCAACAGTCATATTCTGTGAGCCATTGTATTGTCCTTTAAAACTTTCTATCCTCTGCTGCTGCAAGACTTCCATTTAGTGCATTTTCTTTCAAAATGAAAGAGCATTCAAACACAGGCACATCCCACCTTTGTGCCAAAGACACTACTGCTGCTCCTGGTCTTGCCTCTTCTCAGAAACTTAATGTACAACATGACCTACCTTAATCTGCCTGAGGTTTGCAACACCCAAGGATACCATATATTCTCTCACAATAAGAGGCTGATCTTCAGTTCATGTAACGGCATAACTCTTGACTTCAGTGGTGCTACATCCCATTACACTAGCTAACGATATCGCCCTCACTCTTCTGTAACTGTAATATGCAGCATGGCCTGCAAACAGAGCAGGCTTCTGTTTTCCCCCACAACATTTTTTTTGAGTATGTTTCACATTCAGAAACAAGTACTCCTACCCACATGCAGTTTTAAGTCTCTGTCCACCCTTCTCAGACAAATATGGTACTGTTTTATAGCCACTCCAGACCACTCTTGCTCCCATCTGCACTTTTTTCTACTGTAACCTTTGATTTGTGTGTTCACACTTAGGAATTCAAAAATAAGGAATAAAACCAAACTGAATTCTTTAATGTTCATGTCTCCAGAGTGGTTACGGGTAATTTAATTTAATGGAGGACTGAATGAGACAAGTGATAGAACTAAAAATAACTTTATTTAATATTAAATAATTGGTTTAGCAAGCAGCCATTACAACCTAAAATGAATTTATATTCACATTCTAAGCTCAAATAATATATTTGGGGATGATCAATGCCTGAATGGACAGAATGAGTATACTCCTTTCTCTAGCCATACTTTGTTGGTGGACAGGGACACCTACCTAAAATCAGTGTATTAATCTTTGAATAATCAATTATAATTATGTCCCAGTTAATTAGCATTACATCTATCTTTTAGCTTATTTACCAATTTTCTAGCTCCTCACTCCCTGTTCAACATCAAATGCATCCTTCTCTAACACCTTCGTAAATGCCATACCAATAACTAGACATGCGTAGCATTTTTCAAAACATTAACATTTTGTCTGAAACACTTGTTAAAATGAGTTAAGACCAAAACATGCTTACAGTGTGACCTGGGGTTGTATCCTAACTAATCTTCAATTTGCTTCTGAATTGTTTTACTTCACTTAACTCATATTCTACCAGGCATTGTTTGACAACTGTTGAGTCTATTTTTATGAAACAGAATTTCAGCCTACCTACATCTCAACAGATTTTTTAATAAGCACAGTCAAGCAACATCTTTGTAGTCTACACTGCCCAGCAGTTGTTCCTTATATTTATCTTAGTGTGAGGGCTGGTTCTATTTTCAAAACCAATGGGGGTCTGTCTCAGCTCTGCTGTTCTACTCCCCATTAAAAATTAATAATGAAAATTATTAACTTTAATTAATAGGCACAGGAGGAGCTCCTAATTCACTGAAGAATTTCAACATTGCTTGTTCATCAAATTCAAAATAATTTAGCAACTACCTAATTAATTCCTAATTGACACCAATGAGCTATTACACCAACATTTTCATCTGGCTGTGTACCAACAGATAGTGGCCTAAGGCCTGATAGGCTTTCAAAACTCTATAAGCCCATCTAATGCAACTTTCACCCTCTAAAACAATGCAGACAACTACAGTGGATTGTTTTTGTTATGGGTGTTACTAACTATAAAACTGAATACCTTGTTTAAAAGAGTGTAAGAGATCAGAGTGTGGTATGACAATTTTAATTTACCATTCAAAAACAGTTAAATCTTTTCAATTAAATCCACATAAAAAGCATAAACTAAATTATATCCTGCCCTAGAGAATTTACAAACATAATATTCTATTTTTTAATGATCTCACTATTAAGGAGAAACAAATGTCTGCATTATGATTATAATGCTACAGTCCAAAACACTACATTTCTGATCCTGTTATTGTGCACCAACTAAAAACTATGCATATCTAGCATAACCATGTGATAGTGGAATAGCCCATGGGCCATAATTATTTCACTGATATTTCACCTTGCCTTCTCATTATTTGAAGTATTAAATAGCCACAGTACCACAGCACTACACTTTAAACCAAAAATCAAAGAATAGATCTGTATATTCTTATTATTTTTTCACAGATAAAGGAGACTTTAAAAAAAAATCCAGTGACATATCTTAACATAAATACTATCGCATCAGTTGATAACTTCTGATCCCCTGCAGTCATAATATAGGGACATACTGCAAATACCAAAAACTCCTATTAACAAAAAATAAAACCCAAACCCTTTGTTCCTTATCTCATCTTTGCTTGTCTTGTCAATTTTGGATCATCAGCTTTTTTGGGCGAAGGAACATGTTTTACTCTAGTTTACAACATATCTTATGTATTAACAGTGCTAGACACAGTAAGTCTAACATGTTGTTATAAAGCTTTAACACAGTTGCAAAGATATTTAAGCCTTGGCATACTAGAAGACAATATAATTCATGGAGAAAAGCTGAGAAGTGGGGTGCCACATAATCTTATCCAGCCCCTTAAAGAAATGCCTTCTCTAATCTGAACAGTTTTGATACTGTACTTTCAAGAACGATGACCATTACTTTTACTACACTGATTTTGGCTTCTAAACTTGCCACCTTACAGGTATCTACTAACTCTAAAAAACTTATTAAGAATTTCTGTACTACAGGCTCACCACAACATACCAGTTGGATCAGTGATCCATCAAGGCTGATCTCCTACACCCTGACAGTTACCAGAATATTTAGTTCTAAAGGGGTAGCTGTGTCAGTCTAGTTCAGCAAAAGAACCAAGGAGTCCTGTGGCACTTAAAGACTAACAAATGTATGCATCACATGAGCTTTCGTCAGAGAAAATCCGACTTCATCTGACAAAGTGGGTGCTTCTCCCACAAAAGCTCATGTGATACATAAATTTGTTAGTCTTTAAGTGCCACAGGACTCCTTGCTTCTTTGGCAGGATCTTTAGTGTTCTGTAATGGTGAAGCCCACTACCGTTTTTAATCTACTAGCTATCTAACATCATAATTGCTAAACATTATCATTTTTAATATTACTACTATATGGGGGAGGGGGTAGAGAAAGAAGAATACTTCTTGAGCCTCGCAGCAGTCAGCCCATGCCCCATGCACCAACTCATGGCTTTGACTCTTAGCTACAGTACGCAAGTGTTCTGAACGTAGACAAATGAAGCAGCATAAATTGTCTTATATGCACCATCTTCTGAAGACCAAAGTTACTTTAGTTAATTAACAGTGAAGGTCTTAAATTCTTTAGAAGTTTTTATGTAGAAATAGGATCAAAGGGCCAGATCATCAGCTAGTATAGAGCAGCACTGTTTCACTGATTTAGACCAGCTACAAAAGGGTGTGCCAGCTGAGGATCTGACCAAAAATGTTCAAACTTGGTTGCTTAGAGACAGTCAATTAAATCCCTATTTAAGTACCATTTTCAGAAAGACTAAGCACTTCAACCTAAGCACGAAGTAGGGTAGCTAAATTTAGGTACCCACGTTTCAATGTTTTGGCATACATTTTTTAAAGGTTCCATCTTATACTAGTCAATAGGTTTCAGCCCTTCATATTACACTGTGACTTACTTCCAGATTTAGTTATTTTTTAAACTCTTCTCTGGTGGTTTTAAAGGAATCTCATCTATACATTTTGACTTAAAATTGCTGGACTCCTCCCCCCTTTTATACAGGTGTTTCATTGCAAAATTGATTAACATTCTCAGGCTTCTGAAAATTAAAAATGTTGTAATGATTGGAGCACTTCAATTTTTTTTTTTTTTTAAATAAGCAGCTCAGTTTAGAAGTGATCTTGGTTCTAGTCACATGCAATGTATACAAATAATTTAAAGTCATGGTACAGCTGTGACTTTTTTTTTTTTTTTTGGAAGAACTTCAGATTGGAAAGTCATTTTTCTAGGCATTCCTGGTGTCAGTTATTAAAAATTAAGAGAGATACTTTATATTTTTAAAAGAGCTATTATTTTCTAATCTTCATAAACAAGAAATACTACACAGAAAAAGAACCAGTGCTGTTAATGCTGGAATTTGCCTGTTTCATGTAAGTTATATGAAAAACAAGGGGATATTGTTATTGCTCTGAATATGTCTTTTGCATTATGTGACTGTCTGCTAGTTTATATAACCTTCCTGTGAGGTCTGGTGAGGCGGTGGGGGTGGGTAGTAGCCTTTATTAACACAATGGGCTTGATTCTCTCTTCCGTGTAGCCTGCTTTACTGAATTATGGAAAACTAATTTATGCACTTACTCACATGCATGCATAGCCTGATTTTCAGAGCTATTTGATGATTTACAACACATGTCAGATGCACGATCAAGCTCTGAAGTCACCATGCTTTAAATACTAACCTATGTTTCAATAGTTATACAGCATGTTTTTCAGGTTTCAAAAATGCCCATTTGCAAATAAACATCTTAAGGTCTGTTCCTGCCAAGAGAGCTGTGGCACAGTGGATCATAATACCTGAGCAGAACCAGAACAGTCAATTGTAAATAAGGAACTGCAAACACAAAATCTTCTCCAGAAGATCTGGGTCCAAGAATCAAAAAACAGCATTAATACTGTTACTAAGAAATAGTGGATCCCCAGTGAGTATTATTAATTTTACTGTTTGTTTTTGCCTTAAGAAAAGGTAATTCTCTACTGAAATCAGATCCATAAGCCATTCTGACTATTATTATTGCACCAGATTTTCTAGCTAACTTCAGTGCAATGGTTCTTCCTACAACGGTCTATTGTCTGATGTCCTGAATATGAGACATCATATTAAAAACCAATTACAAGCTACAGCTGCACTTTGGCTCCTGTCAGAGATAGAAATACCAAAAATACCAACTGTGTACTCTTTAGGGGGAGCCTAACAGGGTTGCGCCGACTCCTGAGGCTCTTCTTGTGGCCAGAGGGCTTATTGCTTCTGTTTCCCCTCGCCAAGACCCCATAACAACTGCACTGCACATGAGCTTCTCTCTGGTTGACATCACTTGTGTATGGGGCCAGTTTAGTAATCAAAATAGCTCAGCAGTCCTCCGAGTCCCAAAATAAATTCCACCACACACAAAGTCCATACTCAGTCCTGGGTATCTTCTCTGACAGCCAGAGCTCCTCTTTTCCCCACAGCCTATGTCCCCTGTTCTTCCTATTTGAAGCTAAGCATTCCAGCACTGAGCTGTAGGCCCCTAAACTTCTAGCATCAAACTCCATCCAAGTTTCGCCACTGGAGCCTCTTGTTCTCTGGACTCTTTTCATTCCTAACACCTTTGATCTATACATCTTCTCTACAGGAGCCCTTCACACTGCCTGCAGTCTCCACAGTTTTCTGCACCCCAACCCCCACTCTTTGTTGCAGCCTCTCATTGCTTTGTACACATAACTATCACCTTCATCTCAGACCCAGAGGTGACTCATTCTCTATGAGGTTTGGTTAGGCAGCCCATCTGTGCTTAAAGAATGAGTCACTTTGTAACAGGGAGGTTGATCCCAAGAGAAACTTTTACATTACAGAGTGAGCATTACAGTACAGGGAAATGCTCATAAGAAAGTTGTTTGGGGGTTTTTTGAGAATATGTTCATTTACACGGCTCACTGTGTGCATACCCCATAATTTTGATGGGATGTAATTGAATAAGAGGTTCCACTTGCAAAATAAGACACATTAATCAAATTCTTACTGAGGACTACACCACTAATGAATCAAACAATCTCTGTGGATAATTCTGAGAAGACATCCAAATATTACAAACTACAGTAGTACTAGGACCTTATTTTAAATATCAGCTAGTTTTATGTTTAGCAAATTGCATGTAATAAAAAAAAATTCCTACATAATGCCTCTTATCTTGTAACTATTAATTTGAATAAAACTCTTGCATTGGTCAATAGAAATTCTCTCAACTGACCACTGCAGTTCAAAGCTTCAAAACACATAACAGGCTAGCAGCTTTTTTTCCTTTAAATGTTTCAGGCTGGAAAAGCAGCAGTTTTTAGGATCAGAGTTTGCCTTTCCAGAATTTCAGCTGATGTTGACAATAAGAGAATAAACATGGTCACCTGGTTCTTGCCATTTTAGTGCGCTTTAATGTACAGAAATTTAATCCAAGGAAGGAATAAAAGGGTTATTGTTCTGATTTCTTTAAGTGTGAAAGGTAAGGTTTGTTATTTTAAACACATACTATTAAGTAAACAGAGTTAAGTAGATAGGCCACCTTCAACCAACACCTATTCAGAGAGAATTTCCAGAGGGGTATCTATGTCAGTCTGCATACAGTAAAAACAAAGTAGAAAGGATGAGCTGAACTAGGTAAACAAGAACAGGATGCTATGGAGACAGCAAACTAACAATTCTGCACACTGGTAGAGGAAGACAACTTTCTCTGAATAAACAACAAGAGTCCTGTGGCACCTTAGAAGACTAATACATTTCTTCAGGCCTAAGCTTGCATGGACTCCAACCCACTTTGTCAAATGCATGAAGAGCAACTTGAAAAATCTGGACCTAAATGACAATCTCAAAGCTCAGTGAATGCTAAATTCTTTCCTGTGAGATGCCAGTACATATCAAGACCTCATTTATTCCCATTATGATATAGCTCTGAAAACAATCTGAATTGACTCTGGTTACTAGGATAGTGTTTATTTGTCTAACACCCATAAGTCTGGTCTTCTGGAATTAAGTCAGATTAGACAGTTAAAAGAAGACCAAATCACACATAATAATATGAAGAAGTAGAGAAGATCATATTCTTAGTATCTATATTAGAAAACACTAATTGAAAAGGGAAAAAATAGGGTTAAGCTCCATATACAGAAGAGGAGCATTCTGATATCTGTGATGGCTGTTTGGTGGCTTCCCAATAGGCAACATCATTTTAACCATATGGAAAACCAAATGGATCTGTCCTTGATGGCATGCAACTGGGATTATTCTACATCCGCAATAATTAATAATAACTGGCCACTTGAAGTGGTCCGTAATAAGAAGGCTTGATCCCCACGTAATGACGGCATCTCAAATGGTGTTAAGTGAGGAATCAGCAACTGAAGTGAAAAGAACATGATACCCTTCATGCCACTTTCCAAAGGCTATTAGAATCATAAAGCTGCTAAATGCATAATCCTCTGGCCCAACAAAAAAAAAAAAAATTAATCCTTATTACTTCTGAGTAAGCGCACTTAAATTTTTCCTTTATGTTACATTACATGAATAATGTTCAAGCTGTAAATATACAATGTTTGTACGGCTTACCAGAACGATGGTGGTGCTGCTCTTCTAGGAATTCCAAGTCAAGCATGAGATCATCTTCATCCAACTCACAGGAACCCAAGTTATTTAGAACATCCTGTATAGGAAATCCAAGCAAGTGCTTAGAAAGATCAGTCACCAGCATTGGGCCAAGACAACGAGTGCTATCAGTCCTAGGTGATACGTTAATGGCTACATTAAACATTAACAAGAAAAATCTTTTAATTAATAGTCTCTGAAATACTGTGTACAACTACATAAAACCTTGACTTTTATGTTGAAACAATGATGAAACTAAGAAATGAAGCCTAAAGCAGAATGGGTAGTGTCTTATGCTAGCATTTTTCCTTTCCAATTAGGCACACTGAGGCCTGATCTACACTGTTGCTGACAGTCAAGAGGAAAGGAGACACACAAGCTACATAATATATTGAATACTTCAGTGTTTTCACAGAGCTTTGTCAATGGGAGATGCTCTTCCATTGATGCAACCTTAGATCTTTCAGAAGGTGGATTATCAGCGGACACGGGAGAGCCAATCTAGGATCAACTGAGCAGGTCTGCATTAATTATCGCAGAGCCAGACATGTAGCCATAGCCTCATACAATCATGGATGATCAGATTTTGAAATGACTCCACATGCGCCTTACTTAACAAGTCTTATTGATATCAGCAGGACTATTTATGGAGAAAGGTGTTACTCAACATGAGTAAGGCAAACAGAATCTGGCCCACAGGTTGGATAAACACAATACCATAACTTCTGCTCTCATTTAAATCCAGAGACCCTCATTCTGTCACCTGTACTCAAGTAACCTTCTAAGTTCTATGTCTGACATTAACAAACCTATGCCTGCAGTAGAACCATTAAAACCTGGCCCTGGTTTAGCAGAATAAAAATTGTCCTCTGCAACTGTACTGGGCTAGAGAAAAATAAACGGACTAAACTTAAACTATTTGCAGCTTCTTTAAATTAAAAAAAGTGAACATTGTTATCTGTAAAATCCTGATTTTCATTTTTGCGGTTTCTGTCAGGAAGTTGATGCCAGTGTGTGTGTGTGTGTGTGTGTGTGTGTTCCAGAGAGAGTGTAAGGAAAGGGTGATGGTTAGTGAAGCCGTGGTGGAAGCCTCTCAGGGAGCTTAGGCCATTTGTCCAGAGGATGAAGAGATCACTGTATCATCTCAGGTATAGCACTGGTTTTGCAGGGCACTGATCCAGAAATTTTTCTTCCAAGTGACCCATGAAGATGGCATATGGGGGACTCATCCTAGTACCCATGTCTGTTCCCATTGTTTGAACAATGTTGTTATGGTGAGAATGAAAAGATAAGTTCAGTGATGTGTTTGGGGTGGATACCAGAGGGCTGACCATTATCTTGTAAATATTTGAGGCAGACAGCAATTCCATCATTGTGATGGATGTTGGTGTATAGGGAGGTGATATCCACAGTGGCAAGGGTGATGTTCAGAGGGAGGATGCAATGTTAGAGAATTTCTGAATGAAGTCTGTTGTATCCTGAATGTGAAAGGTGGACTTTTCCACCTAAATTTTGCTGTGGCTAAACTCCAGCCTGGCTTATGGAATGCAGCTTGTTAGGCCTCTAATTGGGAAAAGAAATAATTATGTGGTGTTATCTTCCAAGGTCGGAAAACCACAGACAGTAACACTTTTTTAAGAAAGCTAACTGCAAGTAACACCAGACTAGTTCAGACCGAACCTTGGAAAGTATAAGACACACCTGCAGAGCCCATCAGTTCATGAGAAAGATCTACTGACCACGGTCAGTAAGTTTCCATGCCAACAAGCAATATGCTAATTTTTGAGGTGTCAGCCATAAAGCCGGGGTTCTGGTCTAGGCACGTTGGAGAAGCGATAGGTCAGCTGCCTGTCATGTTGCCAGGGAATTTGGCCACCCCCTAGGCATCTCCCCACTCTTCACAAGGAAGAGTGTTAAACCCCTTGACTGATCACCAACGGAGCCTGCAGGTTTTTTTTCCTCTGTTGGCAGATCTTTTTCTTTTTGAATTCTTTTATTCAATTTTCACCTGTTCACCCTGGAGTGGGAGGTGGGCTGTAGCCCTCAGGGATTCTGAAGGGGGCGACAGGGGGGGTTCATCCGCTGCAGCTGGTCATGGTGGGCTCTGGATTTTAAGGCCACAGGCAAGAGTCACGAGGCTGCCTGTTGGTCGAGTCGTTTTAACATCGGGCTGTTCTATCACATTTTGCTCTCTCTCTCTCTCTCTCTCTCTCTCTCTCTCTCTCTCTCTCTCTCTCTCTCTCTCTCTCTCTCAAGGAAACAGGTCTCCTATCTGTCACTCTGGAGATAACATCCAGATGTGGTAAATATAACCTGGTCAAATTTGGGATTTAAATTGGTAAATTTTTTTGGGAATGTGTATGTGTATTATTACTGCTCTGAACCCATTAACTTCACAAATCAGAATCAAGCTGGTGTCCCACAATCAAATTTGGAAACAGTAGTGTAAAAGAGTGCGATGAAAGAATAAATCCACTTGTGTTCCCCACCAGGCACCCCAGCTGACCCTTGTAACTCTTAGCCGCAAACAGCCCATGGCTAGCCTCACTGGGCCATGACCCATGGTGTCTCGAGAGCCAGGGGGAGAAGCAAGGTGTTTGTGCTGTCCTGGGCTGCGTGTGATGTTTCAGTGTGTTTGTGTGGTAAATAGCAAAGCTCTTTTGCCTACAAATTGTGTGCTCTCTCTCTCTGTCTCCCATAAACCCCACTTTGCTAAATTATACCAAAGAGGATTGGAACTGGGGGGTTTTAATTCAGGGTTAGGCACAAGGATTGGGATTGGCATTGTAGTGGTATTTGTGCTCTATTTTCTGTTTATTGGGCTATTAATTTGTACTTAGAAGAGCTTTAAATGCCTTAAAGAAAAAGAGAGTTCTAAAACCCAGTTTGTACGAGTTTTGTTAAGTGTAATTTAACAGGAATTGTAAGTTTTTTAATTTTTGTAATAGGGATATTAGTAATTGAATAATATTAACCTCTCATTTAACCCTTTTTTCCCTCTTCTTTCTTTTCTGTAATTTTATTTATCTCAATAAAAGTCACATAGAAAGTGTTTAACGCAAAAAAAATAGTGGTTTGGTCTCTTGCCTCTCGATTGGGACTCCCTCTTGCAGTGTGGGGATTGTGCCCTCTGCACCCACTCTCCCACAACACTGAAGAAGCTGGCCCTCTGTTTAGAGTGATTTGAGGATGATTTCCGCAAGTCTGAATATTCCTTCATTAAGAGTGCCATGGCCAGATATGATGAGTTTGCCATAATTATTTCTCTGTTTATGTTACTTACAATTACTTCACAGTACTCTTTCTTCACTTACATTATCCCCTCATATTCCCAGCACAACCCATGATCTTTTCCTGCAAATTAGGTCCTTTTATCTCTGTTAGGCATTAAATTCTAGAAACATTCTGCCTCCCTCTCCCTATAGTGATCCTCCTTCTCAGGAACCACAAACATCTAGAACACTGAGTGGATACAAATATGTGGATCTTCATCCCAATCTGCATCTGCAAGAATTATATCCATGGATTTCCATGAACTAGTGTGGATATCTGTGAATCTGCAGAGCTCCACAAATATCAGGTTACCTGATCAGCTGAAATCAAAAGCCCGTTGTTAATGCTGTACCTTCATTTATAGATCCCAAGGGTCTTAAGTGACAACAGAGGAATGCAGAAACCTTCACTTAATCAAAAATAGGTATTGTATGGAAGGAAAATAAATATCATGTAACAATAACCATTTCCTGAAAACAGAACATCTTGTTTCCTATACCTGAGTGTTAAATGTTTAACTCAAATAGCTGCTGGTATGCCTGCCTCATAATTACTATTTATTTTCCTTGTGCTGACAAATGTAGAATTCACTGCACGAGTTTAGCACTGTGCATTGACAAGAACAAAAAAATAAAAACCATGAAAAAGCTGTTAGATAGATTCACTGTATTATGCTGCCTGTTATTTACACAGGCACAAACTTACCCCCAGCCCAAGATTTGTATTATCACAAACAAGAAAAATACTAGTCTATAAAAACCTTGCACCCTCTATTAAATTGAAAGAGAAAACGAGGAAGTATTTGTAGATTATCACAAACACGTCACTTGATGCTAGACACGGTTAAAATCTGAATAGCTTTGGAGCTCATTAAAAATTGGACACAAACTCCCATTCGTGTACATAGGCATCTTGAAGCACCTAAAAACATTTTAACCTCTGGCCCTTCTAGACGCTTTTGAAAATTTTATTTCTAGTCCTTCCAGAAGTTCCAGGATCACAGATTGATATGTCTAAAACATTAATACATGGCTGTCTATCACGATTATTAGTAGTAGTAGTTTTGCAAAAGGGGCAACAATCAAAGATCAGGACCAACTGTTCTAAATTCTATACAAATACATGATGAAAAAACATCTAAATAAAAGCTGGCTCGAGTTTATTTAGGTACCCTAGTTTGAACACTTTTATCAGAAATTACATTGACACATCCTGTAACATATCAGTAAGCATATACTTTATTCAATACTATTCATAGACAATGTTTTTTCGATTTTTTTTTAATGTTGCAGTAACAAACTTTAAGAGAGTACAAGAACAATCTGTGCAGTTCTTTAAAAGCATCTAAAAATCTTAATGACAAGGCTGGTTAATACATTGTATATGTTGAAAGGAAAAAAAGAACAATGTATGAACTTGAACAAGCTGTCCAGAATGCATTAGGCAAACATCTTAAATCACATAAAACAAGTACACAAGACTGCATGCAAATTGGAAACCCAATCATTCCCTGGCTCAAAGACAGTAGTTAATATGTTGTGTCTGCAACAGGTATGTTGAGATGACAGTAATACATCCTAATCTAAAAATGTGAAATTGCAGACAGATTCTGCTTCAGACCTTAAAAATGTCCACGCTCCATTTATGGGTGTACATAGTGACTAAATACTGTGATGTGAGGTTAGCATATAAAGTGACATTCTGCAGTATTATGATTTTACTACCATAATTATATAAAGTCAAAGTCCTGCATAATAGAAAATGAAGCACAGAATTAGCATAATTTATGGCAGAGGAGTTTATCAAAGTAAATGCAGCACTAAAGGAGTGAATATTTACAAAACAAATATTCATAACGGCAACTGATATACCTGAATACAGACATTAAATTGGGACATTTAGAACCTAGACCAACTGGGGCACTAAATTCGCACTGGTTTTATATAATCATGCTAAACAAGGGTTGTTATATGTGGTGTTCTCTAATACTAGTGTTATTCCTTGGATATTAGGAAAACAAAGTTGATAGGGAAATAACTTTTAATGAACCAACTTCTGCTGATGAAAGAAACAAGCTTTGGAGCTTACCTAGAGTTCTTCTTCAGGGCTGTTTTCCCAACAGAAGTTGGTTCAATAAAATGCATTACCTCACCTGCCACATCTCTCCACAAGTTCTCAAAGCATTTGTAGGAACTTCAGACCCTGCCTGTGTCTTTCGACATGACCTACTGAGGAGAAGAAGCTGACCCACAGAGGCAAACCCCTGATGGACTGGAAAGACAAACATAACTAAGTACAAATGAGCCATCAAGGAAATGTAACCTAAGAAAACAGGTTATGGGGAAATAGAGATGCATGTGATATAGATGTAACCAATTAGAGATTCGGCCAAAGCACAGGCCTGAAAAAGTAGTGGGCATGAGGAACATAAAAGAGCACGACTACAGTTACATGTGATGTCATACATCTGAGACTGGCATGTAGGTCACTTGCAGAGCACAACACAAAAGCGCCAAAACAGTTCTGTACCTTAATGGCAGTGATAAAGTAAAGCGTGATCCTCAAACACAAATGTTGCAAGCAGCCCTCTGCTCAAAACAAATCCTACGCATCCCAATGACTCTCACACTCTCTCAGGGTGAATCTACACTTAGAGCTGAATTTGAACTGATTGTCATCAATTCAAAGTCTATTAAGTGCATGGACACACTGGCTTTCATCAATACGAACTGAGGAGCTCCTCAGTTCAAACTGATGAAAGCTGACTTTGAATTGGTCAAACCTCGTTTGACTTCGAAGTCAGGGTCAATTCGAACTGAGTAATTCGAATTGACCCAGTGTGGCCATGTCAATTCAAACTCACTGTTAGTTTGAAGTAGCCACAGTTTGATCTTCCCTATACAATAACACCCCCTATCTAATTTGAACTAGCAAGACCTGTTCATGGACATGCCAATTCACATTGGATTTTCTAGTGTGGCCACGTCAATTCAAATTGACTGAATTTGAATTAATAATTATTAGTTCGAATGGACTAATTTTAATTCAGTAATTTGACTTGAAACTCTAAGTGTAGACACAGCCTCAGATATCCACATCCAATGAGCCTGTGGCAGGGAAGTAATGAACTAGAACTGCAGTGGTAAAGAATAAGCATAATCCAGGTAAAGCCGCATGACACAACCATGCCACTAACTTAGTTCTAATCAATGAAGGTCTTACACTCTTATTCAGTTTTTTTCTCTGCCCTTGGACTGGAGCACAAGGACAGGACTGCTTAGGGAGACTGTTAAAGTACTCATGTGACTGCAGAGTTCCACAATGTCATAGGGTTAGACTTGAGTCCAAGATAGAGATCTTCTCCATTTACATTCTGATCACGTTAACTTGTTCATGTCTCTTACAGTCACAGATCTTTGAGGAAAAGCTCTTGCTGATAACAGTTTTCCCAGCAAGTTATTTCACACAGATGTAAAAAATCACACGTTTTAGCCACTCTTTTATATGGCTCAGAAACACAGATGACTTATACTAAGCACACCAAAACACAAAATAGCTTTTATATCAGATGCTTATCTTATCTTATTTAAATAAGATGGTGAGACAGGGTGACAAATGTGGAAGTGCTAAACCATGCTGGTATTTGATGCATAGGAATACTGATAAATTTGGGGGGGAAAAAACAACAAAAACAAAAACAAAAAAAACACCCCACACCCTCAAACTCAAGTAACTTGGACATGTCAAGTAAATGCCCTATGACAGGATCCCAAAAAGTATGTTGTAGTCTGAAGTTCATGAAGGGTCTAGACAGAGAGGTAGACTGCTGCACAAATTTCAGGAGGCTTGCCAGATGACTCAGCATCTTTTAAAATCTCTGTGGATGGACTGGTGGAAAAAGTGCAGAATGCATTTCCGGTTCGTGGAGTCAGCTCATAGATGAAGCGAGGCACTACGA
Organism: Podocnemis expansa; assembly: GCA_007922195.1. Lineage (NCBI taxonomy): Eukaryota > Metazoa > Chordata > Testudines > Podocnemididae > Podocnemis > Podocnemis expansa. The sequence goes on from ML681966.1 coordinate 71,820,771, forward strand.
GGCAGACTAGATCAAGTTTTGTGATGATCAGCATCAGATTCAGAAAGCATCTGCTTTTCAGATTCAGAGCACTGCTAACACATGTGGGTGGGACTGTCAATCACACATTGGACTCAGCAACCATCAAAGAAATCATCAGTGCATACATCATGCTCTGTGAAGAGTGACTGTGACATTTATTAAAATTAGACAAGAGCACAACTAACTAGGACAGATAACACATAAGCACATCAGTAATGCCCCCAGTGTATGCAGCAGACATTTCTGACAAAGAATGGGGAGAAAAACTGTCACAATGAAGCGTAACAACTTGCCCAAGGTCAGACATGAGGTCTGAGCACGGAACAGAACCCAGTCGCCCTGATTTCTATTCCTATGCTATATCCACTAGAACCACATTTTTTGGTGCAGGGAATAGAAGTTCTAGACCTTTTTATTTTAAAAGCTTTTAGCATTCCCATCTGACCCTTCCCTATCACGGCCATCTCTGGAGAGTACTAACACTAGTTAAAAAAAAAATTAGAAGAGGCCTTTACTGTACTTTAATTCAAGCCCTTTGTTCTAATGTTTTGTTCCATTAAGAAAAAGCAATGAAAGTTCTCATTGATATTCCAGGGAAATGCTAATTGTCTGTTAATGCTGACATATAATTTACTTATTCCAGAAGGTCTAATCATTTTGTGCAGAGACAAGCTCTCCAGCAAAGAAGTTTAATAAAAATCTCCAATGACCTTTATAATAGCCCCTTAGAAGCTTAAAAAGTAACTTTCTTACTTCCATGTCTGTTTCACATTTGACTTTTCACTCCTTCTGCAGTTATAATGGGGCTGAAATTAACAACTGTTTATAACTTCAGTTTTTTCCAGACATTCCTTATGCCAAAACATCTGCCTTGCATAACAGCATCAATAATTTCAGCACAGTTCTGGGAATGCTATGGGCTCAGTAACTGCTGAAAAAAAGACACCCAATAACAAGCCAACCACCCAAGTACACATTCATTCTTCACTTAGCTAGAGCTCATCTTTACCCCAGCAAAACTGGATTTGGAACACTATAGACTAGGATTTTCAAACCCTATTGCCACTTTAGAAACTAAGGACTTGCCTATAATCCAGACTACTGGCATGTGAATCACAGAGCACACCATATGTCAACACTGGAAGCTCTGTTAGGTTTACTTTAAGTCAACTTAAAGTTGACCTTGTTAAGTCAACTTAGAGTAACCACACTGAAAACTCCTGTTGACTGCCTGCATCCACACCAATGTGTGCCAGGCAGACCCTTCCTGGCAGCCAGGAATTCTGGGAGGGGCCCAGAGGCCAATTAAGTTGACTTAAGGGCTATTCCCCATCTACACTGGCTGAAGTCGACTTCATAAGGTTGACTTAAGCTTTAAATCGACCTTAAGAGGTGGTGTTATTAAGTTGACTTAAGGAAGTCCTTAAGTTGACTTAAGAAAAGCCAAGGGTGGCCGCTGGGGTCTGCAGGTCAACTTACGCTTCCTTAAGTCAACCTAAGACTCCAGTGTAGATGTACCTCTAGAGCTCAGGTGGCGGCATGAATCAGAATGTCCATGCTGCAATTAAACAGCCCTTTAGCCAAACCCCACAAGCCTAAGACAGATGGCATGTGCCAACCGTGGATGCCTAATGCAGTGTATACATATGCTTAGTTTGTATTAACATAGTTGTCTTTCAGACAGGACAAGGTGCCCACCCAAGACAGTTAGATTGCAACACTTCAGTGCACTATGCAGGTCACACCGTCAAAGTCCACAGATACTGTACAGAAATAGCTTCTATTACTGTACTATCTCGGCATTCCATAATCTTTACAGTATTTATCCTCAGAGTATTCCTACTAGAAATGGAGGTATTATTATCCCTATTTTACAGATGGGGAACTGAGGCACAGAGAAGCAAACTGACCTGTTCAAGGTCACACACAGTCTGTGGCAGAACAAAGAATTCAACCAAGGTTTCCCAGCCCTGACCATTAGCTCCAAAAGAATTTTTGCTCTTGAATTCCAGGGAGCACAGGTATACCAACACTGAACATTTCGGTAACCCCATCTATATATTTCATCTCCTTTGTCAAAGCGTATATATCTATAGTGCTACGCCCTAAAAAATAGTGTCTCTAACCATATTTGATAATGCTTCTTAATAATCTAGCCAGAGCAGGTAGAAGGTACAACCTCTATATTACTTAGTAGGACATTAGGAAGGAGAAGAGTGGGCACATAAACCTTCTCAATCAGTCTTCTGCTTACGTCTCCTGCTAGCTAGGTATTTTCTTTCTAGGTCTCGGTATTTGGTGGAAGGATTCGAGTTCTGTAATTTAGTTATTTACAGACAAATATCACTTCTGATAACTTCAGAAAGTTTCTCTTCTATTCTCTGATAGATTTGAGATTAAGTATTTTGCTTCTAGCTCTGACCAGATAAACTGGTACAGTTATTTAAGCAAATGAATAGTCAAGTATCTAAAATAATAACACTGTATAATACATAATTAATGTATTATAATACATAATAATGCATTACTATTTCAAATAAAATGTCCCTCATACATACCACAATCACTTTAATAAACATTAACAGAATGGTGTACACATTCAAGAATTTTCCAGAAGGGTAGCCATGTTAGTCTGCGTACAGCAAAAGCTTTCATGGGCTTATGCTCAAATAAATCTGTTAGTCTATAAGGTGCCACAGGACTCTCACTGCTTTTACATTCAAGATTATTCTAGGTATCCAAAAGCTTTGCATATTCATTTTTAACTCTTTTTATTATTAAGATTTCCTGCAGCAACAAAAGACCTTGTCAAACTATCCTTTCTTTCCTCCTCTTGAAACAGGTCTCATCCAAACTGCTGACTTGCACTGGTATTAGATCAGGACAAGACTTCTCAGCTAAGAAATGTTAGCTAAAGATAGTTTCTATATACGGGGATTTTTGTGGATGTTTTCTGGAAAAGGTCATGACATTATGAAGACAGCTGAATACTGGATGAGTAGCTCCCTGCAGCCAGTAGGTCTTTTAAAGTTACTTAATACAACACAGTACAGGTATCACAGGCTTAAAGCCAAAACACAATTCTAAAAGTTTACAAGATTTTTTAGGACAAAAATGCCTTACCAGTAAGTGATTTTATGGTGCCTAGCACAACGAAGTGACTGCTGATTGGAGCCACTTATTATTATTGAATAATAAATAGTTCCTTCTGTAGAGAAGCAGTCTGCCCACTATATTTTTTCTAATTGGTCCTGTTTCCAATTTACATACTTTATCATAGATATTCAAAAGTTGCTTTATTATAATTGTGCTCTAATTTTAAAATATTAATATTTTATGTGGAGATGATCAACACAGCACACACGTAAGTGAACAAATATTGGTTAAAAAATGTTAACGTGGTAACCCAATTGAATTCCAAAACAACCAATAAAGTAAATAAAAGCACACAGTCAATTCAGCATAATTTACGTACTCTGGCAGAACAAGGCTATTTAGGACTGGTACAGAAGACAGAGATTTGCACTTCATTTTAGGAGACCCATCTGAGGATTATAGAAATTCCAAATGAAGCTATTGATTTCTGAAATTTTTATCTTTGTAAAATTTCAATCTGAGTTTTGTAGACATGCTACTAAAACTACATGGTTAAAAGCACACAATGACAGCTTAATAGCGAAGGACACATTCTTTGTCATTATTTGTCTCTGTACCAGCAGCATTGAGTAATGCAGCCCATTGAGCTTGGTCTTTGGTTTCAATTGGTTTACTTTCTCTCACAAGAAGTGTTGGTGGCCAAGTTATGAAATCTCTTTTGACTTCCAATCAAATATTTTATAGATACTTTATTTTTCAGAAACCAAACCTCCCACAAACATCCATGGGACATCAGAAATGTAGAATGCAAAGGGACAATTTTCAAAAGGATCCAAGTAACTTATGAGCCTACCTCCTCTGCTTTTTAAGCACAATTTTAGACTATGGGTCCAGATTTTATATGATTTTTAGGCACCTAAAGGTGCAGCTAGTAAGATTTTCAAAAGTGCCTTAGTGAATTAGGTGCTTAAATCCTATTGATTTCAACAGAAAGTAATCCCTCTGGATTTTAATGAGGCTTAGGAACCTAAGTACTTAATTTCCTTTTGAAAATCGGATTTGGACATTTTCTAAAATTATACTTTAGGTCATTCCTTCCAATTTACTTTTCCTGGGTTCTTGTTTCTGGTCATTTTCTGCACATAGATTCTAATATATTATTGAGTTGTCCCAAATATATACTGGCAATTGTAGGCTTTCACTTTTATGCCTTCTCACATTCAGAAAAATTACTGGCTTGGTTGCTAAAAGCAAAAAGAATTACATAGTGAATGCTTCTCAAAACACAGTCACAAAGTGCCCTGGAACAAAAACAGAGTATTTGTATTATATTAATTATTACTATAAAATTCAGCTTGATATTAATTATACAATAAATTATCACAATTACAATGGCATAAAACAAGGCACACTCTGAAGCACAGGTTTATGTTTATGATGAGAGAAAATGTGTAAGGAACTATTCATGGATAAAGTTTTCAAAGGTGGGAAGACACCTCTGAAAACAGAGTAAATGAGTTCCTGTTCAAAACCCCCCCAACAATAATATTATACAGGCAACTGAATACAGATCTATTTGTATGTGGCTGTAATTTATGTGGTGTCAGAAAATAAGATTAGAATTCGTCATTTATAGTTAAGGCCTGAAATGGTTTACAATGATTGCTAGTAGCTAGTTCTTCATCAAGATTGTAGCCAGCTAAGAAACATGGAATACAATCTGCATTAGCAAAAATATCTTAGACACACTAAAAGGAAAATATTAAGCTATTTAAAGTAATATTAATGCTGAGAACCATAACTGAATAATTCATTCACACAATGAAGTATTTTCCCTTCTGTACTCTCACCCATACTTCAAAGGGAAAATAAAACTATATGAAGCCCAGCAAACAGGAAGAACATTTAAAATAAGCTGAATATTTTCTGAATGTTCTACAAATCTCTGTATCTAATGTAAAGCTTTTGGATGCCTTTCATAAACTGGCATGAGCAGCTTCTTCTTCTGAATAAAGCAGTACAATAATTGCATTCTCTCTTATATAAGATACTCTAGAAAGAAAACAACAAATCTTGTAATAGTTGGTAAGCAAACTTTCTATGGCTGACTAACATTTGGAAACAATTTACCTAGTAAAATTGAGTGTTTATTTAAGACCATTCACCTTAGCCATCATGGGCTACATAATTGAACTCAATGAGAAATTTTACCACCAGATTAAATAGGTGCAGCAGCAAGCCCTAAATATAAAGAATATTACTCTACACTCTTCTAAGAAAGACCTTTAGCTTTTTTATGAACCCAAAGTTTACATGTGGGCTCATCTTATGAAGTAGATAAGGAGTTAATTATATTTCATTCTTATTAGTATCTTTAAAAAATTCCTGATTCTGGACAATCCATAGATAAGAATCAGGTCTTGGTACAGCTGATTAAGTCAACAATCACAGAAGACTGTACTATTTATTGAACAACAGAGCATCAACCTAAAAGGAATATTAACATAATAAGAGCAACGTGTATTGTTGTATGCCAGCAAAATGAAGATTTGAGCCCTATCCCACTCTAAATAAGAAAAATGAAAATTCAGTGAAAAAGGGGCTGTTACCTGCCACATTCTAAGATGATTCCAGAGCACTTGAGCTTTTTCATTATGCTTTTTTTTTTAAATTCACAACAGTGACGTTCTTTGGAGTACCAAAGGTAAAAATGCAAATGCTTTTCCTGCTGGGCCCAGGGGGCACGTGCAGCACAGATCCACTCTCTGACCCATGCCCCCTCTCGCCTGCCTGATGGCTGACTGTGTAGCCTCCCTCCCTTCTCCCGGATGGGCTCCTCAGGGGTGTGGCTAAGGGGGCCCTGGAGGTTGGAGACAGTCCAACTCCAGGGGGGAAAAGGGCATGGCAGGGTGTGAAGAAGTGGCTGGGATGGTGGGCTGGAGAGGTGTGGAGGGGGTTGGGGAGCTGAAGGGGGTGGAGTGAAGATGGGGGAGCTGGGGGTGGGGGTTAGGAGGGCTGGAGTGGGGACATGGGGGCAGGGAACTTAGGGAATGGGGACTGAGGAAGACATGGGGAAAGAGGGGTCTGATGGGGGCAGGTGTTTTGGGGGAAGTAGCTGGGATGGGGGAGCAGTAGCTAAGATGAGGGGCAGGTGTTTGGAGAGCAGTAGCTGGGGTGGGTGAAGGGGAGCCTGGAAATTTAGGAGGGTTCTGAGGCCCACCAAATTATACTTTAACTCCTGATCAGGCCCATATGCCATTTGCAATGTCCTCTGTTCAGCTGCCCCCATAAGAGCCTAAGCTTCCTTACAGCAAAAATTCAGGCACCAAACATTTTCTTGGGGTCTATGCTTCTTCCTCTGAACATGTGCACTGCAGCTCATTCCACATCCCCAGACACCTAAGTCCCAGAGCAATTCGTGAGCATGGGAAGATAAAGGAAAGCCTGTTGTACCTGTGGGGACCCATCTGGTAAATATGCTCAGAGCTTTCCTAAACGATCAGGCCCTTATAGATGAGGTTATATGAAAAGGAGGTAGGATTTAGGGAGCCCCACATTAGAATATCCCATAGCCCATGGCTAGGGGACTCATGTGAAAGATAGCATATCCCTGTTCAAATCCCTTTTCTTTCCGAGCGGGGTGTGTGTGATTAAACTGAGGCTCCATCACAAGCCAGTTAAGTTCCTTAACCATCGGTTAAAAGAGTGAGAGAGGGAAGGGCCCTTCCCCTGACTTTTTCCAAAAATAGCAGAGGCACTTAATGCAATTAGATAGAAGGCAGCTGAGAATCCCTAGGAGAGAAAGGCACATCCTTGCAGTCAAGACATAGGTGACTGTCAGAGAGGGGAAGAGTCTGAAACACACTCACATGTCATGTTTGTATACCTCCCAGTGGCTACCTTAGGCAAGGAGTTGCCTAAAATGCACATGTCTATGAACCCCATTCTATGCAGCCTCTCTCTCCCCATTCATTGTATAGAGAGCATAGGCACAAAAGTCAGGTTGTGTGAATCCCAGAGATTTTCTAGGTACCTAAAAGTTAGCTTCTTTGGCAACTCCAGTCCTTTGTTCTTATGTTGATAACAAACCATGTAAGAATGCAGCCAACTGTGAGATTCTTTGAAAAATTCAGTCAGGAAAGTTTAAAATGATCGGATAAAAAACTTTGTTTAAATAGCTCTTCTGCTAAGAGAAGATCACATAAGCAACATGTAATTTGCTTTGTGGATTGGTTAATATTTTTATGGATGTTATATGTAAATGACTATGCATGTGAATAACTCAAGACACCTTATGTTTTCACAAAAGTTGTTCTGCATAAATAGGATCAAATTTCACAGCCAGAGACAGAACAAGCTCCTTCACTATTCTCTATACTGCACTGAGACACAATATAATTTTAATTGCAGATTTTTACATGAAGTACATGTATTTGTACACTGGAAGTTTGTGGACAACAGATAATCTAAAAGATTAATGCACAGCTCACTCAGCCAAGTACTGTTTTCTAAAAACATAAGCCAAACATGTCTCTTCTCTGATAAACATTCTGTCATTTGAAAATAGCTGCTATTAGTAGCATTTCACCATCTGTAAAATAAATGGTCATGAAGCAAGAAGTATGTCACACCTGCTTTTTGGATATGACAGGTGCAGAGATGCTGAACTAGTCACAGAAAACAAGTTTGAGGGTTTTTTTTTCTTATTTGTTTTTAAGAATTTGTTTATTATTGGAAATTACTGAACAAACATTTCATGGGTAAACTGCAGTCTATGCACTGTTTGACATGTGGGTTTGATTGATCACCTTAGTAAGAGGGTATTCGTTCAGTCCCCTAACTGAGAATAATTGTACCAAGGAGCAGAGTGGCCTGATTAAGCTGCTAAAAAAGACCATGGAAACAAACAATGTGCAAAGTTAGAAGCTGGACCAGCCAGTTCAGGGAATTTTTGGGCCACATGAGTAAGGCCTTGCCTGAAACATTGCTACTACTATTTAATTAGCCATTAGACTGTTGTAAAATCGTATGCTGGACCAGATTTGAAATTAACTAGCATTGTACTTGTATGTAGGATTTCATACATAAAAGGTACAATCAGATTTTAGTCTGGGCTATTTAATGACTTCTACGTCAGGGATCCAGCCAAGGACTGCACGTGATCATGTTAGTGAGAGATACAGGCATGTATTCTTGTCCATCTGGTAACTGTATAAACACCAAAACTATGCCTGAGTCTTGTGGGAACACATTTCTTCCCTGTGATGCCACATTCTTGGTCAACACCATACTGAACATGAAACACTAGTTGCATTTATTGAACTGTCTGATCTCCATTTTTTCCGTCACCTAACACCAGCTTCATGGTAACCTGGAAATTAGTAGCATGTGTGCACCTGCACAGGGATAGTTAAGGAAGTTATGGCTGAAACCCCCTAACAGCCAAGCCAGGGCAACTCGGCCAATTATTTAGGCAACATTTAAACTATATTATCTTTTTTCAAAATTATTGCCTTAACTGGAAGATAGAGTGAAATAGAACTGTCTTTAACTGCCAAACAGAATGCACAGAGAAAAAAGGATGGAGCAGGGATAGTAGATTGAATATGTCTGGCAAAGGAGATGCACTTAGGCCTCATGGAGACAACCGGGGCAATCTCAACATAGGCACCATTAGCATAACTCAGTGTCATAACCTGACACCAATTCTAGTGGCAAACCATGGCAATCTACTTCAAAGAAAGAATATTCTTTTTTGGACAAACTGACAGGGCAAACGTCTACTACTCCTATGTATTAAACACTTTCATTTAACAAACATTGTATTTTAGCTTTGTCATCCATGACCCATTTTTCACAAACTTCCTTCCAAACACCACTATTTTTTTTTCCCCACATGAATAGTTGTGAGAAACAAATGAGTGTGGACATGGCAGATCACAGTTCAGTGGCTAATTCATTAAAATAAATTCCAATAGTTTGTGCTCACTTCTAAATATGTCACCCACACTACTGAAATTGGTAACTGGTGAAAGAGGAGCCAAGACTGAATTAGTGTTTTCTTCCTCTAAGAGGAAAGAAACATCTGAACCTATTGAGTATGTATATAAATCTGTATATTCTTTGACAGATGTATTCTAATAAACACAATTGCTACCTCTAAAAACCTGACAAACAGAAGAGTGCCCCATGCCTCCTCCTCCCCATGAAATAACTAATTCGGGGCTGAGACTCTTGTTTTTAGTGCAGGTTTCTAGTCTGTAACGTTTGCTTTCTTAGTTATAAATTGCTGAAAATGGTGGCTTGTACATGAAACTGCAAATGACCCTTGACTATAGCATTGTTAATGCAATACCATAATAGATATGCCGTTGCTAATATTTGAATTCTTTCTGTTTCCATGGTAACTTGGGCCTATAACAGCTTCACTGGTAAACAGCGGTTTAATTCTTTCAGAATAGGTATTGCTCAAATGTCAAATTTAAACCCTCCCACCCTCCTCATATTTTCCCCAGCCTTCCTTTTAATTTTTTTCTTTTTTAAATTCTGAAGGCAGTATGTATAAAGGAGAATATGAAAACGCTGTTGCAGAAGAAATTCAGCTGCTAATTGTATGAAGAGGCAGTGAAGTGGCAACTTGAGGCATCAAAGCATCCTATGCAAGCTTCCAATGACATCAAGGGCAATATAAAACACAACATTAATGTTTGCCCCCAAAGATTTATTTATATTAGAAACCTTGTACCAAGACTGGAAAGCAACAACCTTCTTTCTGACCTTTTGTAGCACATTTTAGAGGCTCTGATAATATTGTCATCTTTTATGACAGACTTGAATGCTTGAAATTAAAGTTCTTTTCACAATCAATTTACCCTTTCTGTCAAACATTTATGTAGTTAGGACACATCAACAGTGCAACTGGAAAGTGCAATTCCCAGCTCAGTTGAACATACACAAACTAGCTCAGCATAAGCTAACACACAACAGCAGCAGTGTGGCTGCACCTGCTTGGGCACTAGTTTGGGCTGGCTGCTCAAGAGCATACTCAAGGAATTGGGTAGCTAGGCCTGAGCCACTACCCATGTTGCTGCAGTCACACCGCTATTGTTACATGGACCTCAAGAGGCTTATAGCATTCTACTTACTAGCTATCCCCACTTACTCTTTCTTGAGAAGGTGAAACATTCAATTTGCCTTCAGCTATTTCTGTCAGTTGTAAGGCTTTACAGTTTCAATGGCACCTGCAATATTTCTTTTGCATGATCATACCCTCTAATCAGATGGAAAGAATTGGAAGTATTTTTAAACAAGCATATTCTGTTTCTTTGTCTATTTCTATTATAGGGGTGGAAAGTTAAAATATACACTCACTTAATAAGCAAATTACATCCCTTGCTGAAGGCTCTGTAGAGTGCCATAAAATAACATACATCTAGTCACTGAATTAGTCACCTCGTTCACAGTTCTAACTGTCAAAAAACACAAGTATGCTACCTGCATAAATATGGTTGGGTAGCTTTTCATACTAACTGAGCAGTGTATTGTCTTTGGCTTGAGATACTAAGATGAAACTTAACTAAAAACTTAAACCCTATTCCTCAAAATAATGTTTACGTGCAGTATTTGTGGCACAGAAAGCTATTTAAAGGTGCATTTTTTAAGAAAAAATCTAGTTTCATTTATTTTATTTTGCCCAGATGAGTTATTAATTAAAAAATTCTTCAAGGGCATGAAAGCACTGCTAGGTTTTTGTGAAAGTCCTTTCAAGAAGGAAAGATTGTCTCAGTACTGATTTTTACTTGCCAATAATCCACAACTGCTTAATTTAGGAGGGTGACATACACCTCTTCGACACTAATTGGAAGAATATTTTAATACTATTGCTGAGAGCTCCCCAATTTTTGAACCAGTTCAGTTATTTGTAATTTGCTAAAAGCTGTGTGCTGTATCCATGTTGTCTCTGGGCCAAAAATATTACAGCAGAAATAGAAAACAATACACTCATAGTCAATAGGCTTCTCACAGTAATTATTTACTTATTGGTGCATGAGAGCTTTTTGGTTTAAGCACATTAGAATTTGGGGCTCAGCTAATATCAGGTTTCTATTTCTTTCATATGTACAACATTTAGGTCCCGATTTTCAGAGGTGCTGGGAACCCAAAGTTCACACATAACAAAAGACTTTAATCTCACTGCTCAGTTAATCTAAATTAACTGTAGCTGCACTGATGAATCCTCAATGGCATCATCACATAGAAATCAGCTGGGAGATCTACTGACAACTGATTTCCAGCACAGTAGTTCAATGCTCAAATTTGCATTTTAAGAAAGCTTATCTATTCTATAAACTTTTCAGTCAAATATGTCTAGGAAATCAAGATAAACATCAAAAAGTTTTTAATCAATAGAACTTAAACAAATGCTAGATGACTTTTCCCCTAGTATTAGAAAAGTAACCCATATCTCCAGCAGGAGCACCACTGATGTTCATTGCTTCAGCAACACTTAGGAATGGCATTGTTATTTTAAACTATTTGTCAGAGAATAAGGAAGTGCTTAACAGGCTGAGAGATTCATACCAGACCTTGAGCACAGCTCTGATGGTGAGATTGGAATAAGTTACTCACATATTTATTCTCCCTTTGGTCCTGATCCAAATCCACTGAAATAAACAGTTCTTCTTTTTACATTGCTTGGTTTTGAGTCAAGCCCTTTGCGAGAGTGAACAGCAGTCTTCCTGTGTCCAAGTCAGGACACCACATTCTTTCTTTGATCTATGCTCCTACTGATGTTCTTAAAACAAATACTGTAGATTTGTAAAAGACCCAAAATCCCAGAGTGCCTTCCTGTGCCAAGACCTGATGTTGCAACCCCCCCACTTCTCCCTCTTTCTCCAGTGGTCTGTGCTGATTTCATTCTCTGCCAAGAGAACTATCCTGTAACAATGTCCAAACACAATGGAACAAAAACTCTTACACTGTGCTAGGACACAGTCATCTGCAAACTCTTCACGTCTTCCCCAGGCTCTGTGAAATTCTTCTTCCCTCAAATACACAGCGCCCTTGGAGGCCTGACTCATCCTAAGCCACTGACTTGCAGGATTTCTCTGGACTCTCTTCTCCCAGACCAAATTTAGGAATCCCTTTCTCAGAAAGTCCTTGGATATATAAATTCATTCCTACAAGGCCGTCAGTGCCTATGAGCAAACCCCCCACTACCTTTCTCCTATGTCTCCTCCCCCAATTTCCTTCAGTGCTTCCTGTAAACTGATAACCACATCTGGTGATTAATCACCTCTCCAGGTGCCACACAATGGGCTAACTGGCTTCTCTGGTTCCCCCGAACCTTGTCACTACCAGGGTGGGACACACACATTCCCCCCATACATTTGTGAATTTGTAATGCTTATTCATATACTTATTTAATAAGATTCTTGTAATCCATCAGTGGAGAAGGGCAGAGGTCTTCAAAACATACATTCTGATGTTTAACTTTCTATACACGAGTGAAGCTTATATTCTGAATGTACTGAGTTGAAGACACCTGAAAAAACTCCATGGCCAGCACCTGGAGAGTCCTAATGCTCAGTTTAGAGAAACCATAAGTTAAATTAAAATAGTGAGTTTCGCTCTGTTTTGTTCCTGTTGATTATAAATTCAGTGTAAATACTGTACTGTGATGAAGGCAGAAGGCTGTAAACAAATGTAATCAGTTATCAGGTGTTGATGTTCCCGGCCATACAGTGAAAACACACATTTTCCCAGTTGACAATTTATTTACCTCATCTACTACACCATAGAGGCAAAAGATAACCTGGAGAAACAATACATGATCCCTTATACAATTTCCAACCATTTTACACACAGTAATTACATTTCCTCATGCTCCTATGTGGTGAATTAATGTCATAATTTTTTAAGATGTGGAGCCTCACAAAAAAAGTTCAACTTCCATTTGAACACCAGTGTACCAAGCTCCTGTTCCAGCCTTAAGCATCCATATCATGCTAACAATTACTTTATCCTGTCTTTATTTATGTACACTTCCACAAACCTGAACTGAAAATAGTTATTTATGTACCACTATAGCTTTTTAAATGCCCTTCCTGCTGTATTCATAGAAAAGTCAATGCACTGCAATGGAGAAATCAGTGCCCTTTGCCACAGCTGCTGAGATAAAACTCTTACCAGCCTCCAGCAGTCTATTTATGTCCACTATGCAGATGAAGAGATAGGAATTATTTTTCTTGACTACTACTGTGTACGGGCCCCTAAAACTCAGTTGGGTGAGAACTTCAGACAGAAGAACTCTCTCCAGTTTTCTACATGTAGGGGTTTATTATGTTGAAAGTTATGTGTAAATGGAATGATTATATACCCATGATTATTGCAACTCATTATATCTGAGGGCAGGTCTACACTCAATATATTAAACTAGCACAGCTGCACCACTGTAGTGCTTAAATGAAGATGAAACTATGCTAATTGGAGAGCTTTTATTAGTGTACTTAACCTACCTCCCCAAGACACAGCAGCTATGCAGCCAGAAGTAGTTCTCTGATCGATATAGCACTTTCTACACCCGAAGGAAAGGTTGGGATAACTATGTCACTCAGAGGTGTGGATGTGTCACACCCCTCTGTTTCCACTCCCACTCTATGTTCCCTCTAAGGCAGCAATCTCAAACTCAAATCACCATGAGGGCCGCATGAGGGTTAGTACAGTAGCCCAAAGGCCGCACCACTGAAATCTTTCCATACAATAGTATTGCAAATATTGCTAACAATCATGTCATAGCGGGCCACACGAAATAGCTTTAGGGGCCACATGCGGCCCACGGGCCATATGTTTGAGGCCCCTGCTCTAAGCTGTGCGCTTGTGCATGTACACACAGCTCATGAAACTCATGCATACAACAAAACGAAACATGCACAAAAAAGTACAACAGTACTAATGTTTTTTTTTAATTTCTACTCATGAATGGGAGATGGATTACAGTCTGATTCACCAGATGTCGCCACATAATGAAACGTAGATCTTATTTGCATCATACACACTTGCTTCGTTATGCTCATATTTGACCACACTCACTGGAGTGCACACAAATTTGGACACTGGTTCCAAAACTTTGCACAAAAGAAATTGTTTGTGCACACAGCCTACAAAAAATTAGAGGGAACATTGCTCCCACTGTGTCTGTCTTATCTCCTTAGACTATGTTCTTCACAGATAATCTTCTACTGTGTCTGCAAAAGGCCTAGCATAATAAGAACAGGACCTTGTGAGAGGCAGTACTGTAACATGCACACACACAAATAAATTTTAACTGAGATCCAAGAAAACGTTTTCAGGATACTCTAATGATGGGGGCTGCCTGGTCTCCCACAGTTGCAATTATAAACAGTTTTTGCATGCTAAATGATGCCTGTATTTGCCTACAATGCCACTTGTGCAATAAGCATTTAACTGATTCTCTTCTGTAGCACTCTGACATAACCCACATTCGAAAGAACAAAGCCTACATCCTATTTTCATTCAGAAGTTTGAAAGCATTAATAATTCAACTAACCAACATCTATTTTACTTTTGTCACCATGATTACCATGTTGTATTTTTAATGAAAATGTCCTTCAGTGTAAACACTGGATAAATTATGAGACTTAAGAATGAGTTCAGCTTTCAAAAACATGGGAGCAATAAATGCTTTTGAATTATTTTCCACTTGTTATTTTTATGCTTTTTGGAAAAAATACACTTTACGCACTTTTGGTGTTCACTTGTAACTGCTGGTCCCACTCCATAAGCTAATTTAGTACCCAAGGATGAGAAAACATCTTTTCTTCCATTTATTTGCTTACAAAAACACAGGAGAACATATAGAACTGGCTTGTCAACCATAACATTTAGTCACCATTTCACAAGCAGAAAAACTTAGCCCTCACCAGTTGTTCAGTGGTTCCAGGACTTACTTCCTTCTGTGCCACACAACATGTAACTTCACTCCAAATTTTAAGCTTGATACCTGATGCTCTTTAGACCTTTAATGTTAGGATTTGACTTGTCATGATAATGTAGCTGTCCCACTCCTTTACTGATGACGTGATCTCTGATGTTTCCAGTCCCTGGAGCAAGATTACTGCCACTTTCATAGTATCACGGGTTTACTGCTTCCTGGCTGTGATAGAAGTATCAGCAGTAATAAAAGCTAAAAGCTTTCCCTGTCATGGGCCTCAAGTGCTGGGAAACTCTCACCTCCTAATTTTTCTTGCCCCAGTCTGTGTCACAGAACACTTTTGCAATGTCTTCTTCAACTAAATACTCCTAAAGCGTTATCACTTACTTATTAGTAGAAAATAAGAAGCTCATAATTTATGATTTAATTGAAAGGCTCACATAGTTTGTGGGAAATCAAGCCATCTTCTACTCTAAGAAATATTCCAGAAATATATACACATTTTACATTAACATTTCTTGAATTACAAAGAGTCCTACTGCCACCCAGTGGCTATGTGGGGGAAAAAAAACTCCTGGAGAAATATATGGTGAAAATTTCAAAAAAAGCCTCCTTTATTCATTTTCCAAATTGATTTATTTTGAACTTCCATTGGTAGTCTATTTGTATTAGAAATGTGTTATAAAAAAACTCTTTTGAAATCACAAGTAAAGGATACTCATCACAGATCTGTGTAAAGACAAAAAGAATACTGCTATCTTTGTATGACTGCCTTCAATTTTAGCGTCAGGGTTCTGAATTATACATTTATTTTGTAATGCCAAGGTATATGAATTTAAATATTAAGGTTTATCCACAATTAAAATGACATATCATTACGCATGTTATCAGTGGCAGGTCTGATAACTCCTAGGGCAGGTTTATAAATTAACACCAATGCCACAGATAGAGATTCCAAATGCAAGTAAATTAATTTCTCAATTATACCTTGCATTCTGCCATTTCTTTCTAGCATTCTTTCATGGCAGGCTAAACTTTTAACTGATTTTCACCTAGCCAGTTAGGGATTCTGTATCTATAAACTTAAGGGGTTTATACCACAGACTGCACTTCATATTTATGGGAGAAGGGTGGGATGTTCATCAGGTCATTTTAGAGTTAAGAGCACAAATCTATTTTAAAAAGTATTGGGAACTTGCAGGGAATTTTCAGAAGTGCTAAGTAATTTAGGAGTACTTTGATTATCAGTTGATTTGTGTTCTGAAATCCATAAAGGCTTCATACGATAGAACAGTGGTTCCAAACTTGTTCTCTGCCATGGCACACCTTGATACTTTTAATTATTTTGAGGCACACTGCCATATAGTCTCCCAATGAACTCATGAATATTCATGAGACAATCCAGTACTCTGAGAAGTTTTTCAAAGATTTCCATGGCACACCTGCTCAGGCCTGACAGCACACTTGTGTGCCGTTGCATACTTTTTGGGAAACACTGCTATAGAACTTAAGTCTTCATACTATAGAAGCTTCTTCTACGCTCTTAAAACTGAAAGGATTGCTAACATATCTATATTGACTCGGGCTAAATTACCCATTAGTAGAAGGATTACACACAGTTTCAGTAAAATGGCTTTGCACATCACTGAAGTTGTTCAGACTAGACTAGAAAACAGCTCTCATACATTTGCTCGCTTCATATGTAAAATGCTTTCTGCCTTAATAGTTTATCTGATGGAAAAAAAACCTTACAGTTAGAGATAAAAGTAATTGGCATAAAAAGTGTGAGGCCCTAAGGATCAGCTAAATGAGTGATGGTCTGTGTACTGACTTTCCTCTACAGCATGGGTCACCTGCAGATTTAAATTAGAATAAAATGGTGCACTCTCTGTAAGTAAGTCTTTAGACATTGATTTGAGGACTTCAGTAACTCAGCAAGAAATTATCAGTCTATTACATGAGTGAGTGAGGTTCTGTGGACCACAACATGCATGAGGACAGACTAGATGACCACGATAGTCTCTTTGGGCCTTAAAGTCTTAATGGGTCTAACTGAGGTTTCTGCCACTGCTGGCTCCTAATTCCATTAGACATTTAGGTGTGTAGTTTTATTTTTGCTCTTAGTGAAATTAGTTGAATTAAATTAGATTGGTTCATCTCACTCCTCAATCTCACTTTAAATAATCAACACTGTTCCAGAACATAATGCTTTCCTCACTTCACCATAAAAAAAAAAGTTCATTAAAACTTTTTTTTTTTTTTTAATTCTTGGTGAACATTTGTAAGTTCTCAGTAGTCAAATGTACCATGTAAATAATTCAATGAAACATTTGAAAAAAGAAAATCATGAGTTTTCCTTCTTCCTTTTCACCTCCACTGGATATTAAGTCTCATTTTCCCCAAACTCAGTCACCACGATACGTTCGCACATGCTAGCACAAGGAACCATATGTACCTTTCTGAGAAGTAGCAAATTCGACATTGAGAAATGTATTTTTCTTTATTCTTTCTAAATATCAGTATCTTTTATAACTGGTGCAGCCAAACATTAGCTAGCTGCATTATCTCATTTCAAATCTCAAATCACAACCCAACTAAGTGAACCTTACACAGAACAAGAAAAGATTACACAAACTTATCCACAGACTTGCAAATTTAAAATTTTAACCATGTGTTGGTAAATATTTATTTCACTGCGCGCGCGCACACACACACTCACTCACTCTTCCATCAGTAATAGCCAAGATTACAGAGAGGAAAAGAAAGAAAAATCATTACTTGAGAACTTTTTAGAATCTGCATTAAGGATATACACTTTGTATATTTTGACATATGATGCTGACAATTTGCATTTTACAGTTATAAACTAACTTTTTCAATCTCAAAATGTACTCTGATTGAATTTTGACTGTCAAGTCACTCCATTGCTGCCCTTACCAGAACTCTGTGCAACTGTGAAAATTCAAATGGATAAAAATAAAAAAAATACTTAGATATTGATATTATCCACCAACATTATGAAAAAATAAAATTGGAATTCTTCCAAACCTAATTATAAGTACATCACACCTTTCTGATAATGGCTGAGTTCATTAGAATGGAACCATCAATTTCAGCATTATAATTCCAGTTGTGTGACAAGTACAATTTGAACACTTGTAATTACCTAGAATCATCATCTATCCTGCATACAGTTGAGTTAACTGGATTACTTCCTAATCTCAGTCATGTCTATACTACAATCTTAAACTGATGTAGGTTAGGCCAATTTATAACGACTGGAAGGCAAGCTACCCAAAGCTTCTTTCCTTTCCACTCCCAGCCAGGATCTAAGGGGAATCTGCCTGAAACTTCTTGCGTCTAGTGAGGAGAACAATGCCTGAAGTCCAGCTTATATGGGCTTCCTTGGGAAACAGAGAAACTCAGAGACAGCCGGGCTCCAGTACAGGAGCCTCAGTGCAACACAGCTCCCTGAGATGAGCAAGAAGCTCTAACTGCAGCCCAAGCTGGGAATCTGGCTCTCATCCTGGTCTGGAGGACAGCTCTGCCAGCACCTCAGCTTTCTTGAAATTAACAAGAAGCTAATGGTTGGTGTAAGGAATGTAGTATCTAGTATCCCTATGCTTCTCACAGAGATGGCGTTACCATGTTGGTGTAGTAGGAGACTTATATGGGCAGGACAAGACGATAGTGTGTACGCTGTCACAGTTAGGTCAACACAAGCTGCTTTGTGTCAGCCAAACTGTGTAGCGTAGACCAGGGCTCAGTGCTTAGAATCAGCTTCCTGTGCTAAACTACAGGACTGGTCACAAAGTATTAAGAACTGTACTTCTCTAGTCTTTCATCTCAAGATTTCAAAGTAATTTGCAGAAGTTCTTAGTTCCCACTTTACAGGTGAGCTGCAGGGAGACCACATGACCTTTTCAAGTCACACGGTCAGTGGCACAATGGGATACAAAACTCAGGTCTTTTCATTTTACCTTTCATTAATGAAGTTAATTTGAAGCATTTTCTCTTTCTCAAATATGGATCTGAATGAAAAAAAGTTATTTATACTTAATACTACAATCTTTTGACAATTAGACCCAGAACAACAATACATTCTACACTGAAGAGAACACAAGTGAAACAAAGAAGCCATATTTTAATTAATGATGATCATAAAGATATAGCTCAAAGATAGGAACTCTCTCATTGACCAGCAGCTGTTTGGGGCTGGGGGAACAAGTGACCCACAAAGAGTATTACATCAATGCATCATTAAAATTCTGATTTGAAATTAATCACATTCTCACAAGGTGGCATTTTGACTAATAAGAGAAAGTATTTGCTGGAGGCAGCAATTTTTTCCTATTAGTAATGCTTTTGCTCATCCCAATTATTCTCTTGAGTGCCACAACAGTATTTAATCAAGTACAGAAAGATATAGGGAATATAAAATGAAGCAGTAAATGTTCAAAAGAATCATTCTTAACTGAGCTATCTTCCATCTGAAAGCAGCTGAGATCTTTCTTCAGCCCAGGAGCTAATGCACTCAGCAAACAACAACAATATATCCTTTCAACTAACAAAACTGTAAACCACTTGATAAATTCACTGTAGCAGGACTTTCTAACATTTCTATAAAATCAGAGCATTACCTCACACAGCAGAATGTTTATGGCTGCGTCTGTTTAAAACAGTGCATTGTGCACTCCAAGATTCATTGTGCTAAAAGACTTTTGAGAAAAATATTATATGGAATGTATTTCTGAGGAGCTAGCCAGCCAGCCAGCCAGCCCTTTTTTTCTCAATAAGAATCCTCAGTAAAACAAGGGTAAAATCTTTTTCTCCCTCTTACATCTCTCAGCTAACTAGTCTGACATATGGTGGGGGGAGGGGCTATTTTGCATATCAACATCCTATTTGAATAATTACCTGCTGATAAATGTAAATGCATTGTAGATTTATGTAAACATGTTGCATGTGGTGACTGCAACTTCTGTATGGTTAACTACATTTATTAATCATTTCTGACTAACTCACCTGCACTCTGCCCACTAATCTATCTCTGCCAGCGGAACTTCCAATATTCCTAGCCCTCTAATGAAATTTGTTTTTCCAATGAATCATTTTTCTTCCAAACATGGAATTTCCTTTATAGGTGCAGGATGGGCATTAAT
The DNA here is from genome assembly GCA_007922195.1 of Podocnemis expansa. NCBI lineage: Eukaryota > Metazoa > Chordata > Testudines > Podocnemididae > Podocnemis > Podocnemis expansa. Next base: position 71,841,003 of record ML681966.1, read on the forward strand.
CAGTTCTGCATCTGTGAAGGATTCACAGTCCTGTAATCTTAGCAAACATGCACATTTTATACAATTGAAGGAACAGAAAATCTCCTTAACTCATCCACTAATGGTTTTCATTTCTAAACCAAAGTGCTTGTGAGATATCATACATTAAAATTACTGTTATGGAAAAAGCCTATTCCCGACTATTTAGCCTTTTCAGTTATTTATGAGGTCTGATTTTAAACACTGCTTAAGCCAATATGCTGTGACTAAGGGAGGAATATGAAATGTATAGATGTGGAAGAATACAAAAAAAAACCCTCAAGTTTTTAAAGACTTTGTAAAATCATTTTCCTGAAGAAGTGTGACGGATTAGGCATACACGATTACACATTGCACTTACCAACAGTGCAAGCTTATCAAAGCCATAGAGATGAAATATGCATGCATGCACATTTTAGGTCCCAGATAGCAGGGTTACTACTGAAATATAAAATCCTAAACAATCACATTGCATATTAGGACATACCTCAGAGAAGAGATTTAAGCACAATGACTGCTGCCTAATGAGAATGATAATTTTACTTAATGGAGACACCTTACAATGATTTAATGGGACTTTCTTTAGGTTTTTCAGTCTCACATTAGTTCTTTCATTGCTTGCTCCTCTAACAACAGCTTTCATTCTTTTGGTACTGTGATGTGTACAGAAAGTAAAGGAATTCCCTTAGCCTGCCTGCTCTTTTGTTCCCTCTGCATTCATCAGCAACACATACTGGGGCCTCACAATTGCCCCTACAGCTCAGCAGACAGCTCAAATCATTTGTACTCCAGAAACTGTTTCCTTCAGACTCTGTGGGCTTGTCCAGTACTACCTATAGAAAATTCTCCAGCTTCCAGGACACCAGCTTTTATCATTACTATATAGTAATGGGGGTCCTCAACATGTCAAAGTCAGCTCCCAAATGATCAGAATGGTTTAGCAGCATCTTTAGCTCAATCCAAACTTATGTTCTTTCTACAGTACACCAGTTAGGCATGTACTTAAGTGTTGTTCTGAATAGGGACAGACTCAATCACAAGCCTAAATGTTATGTTGAATAAGCGTTCTAAAGCTGAAAGCTAAACACCTTATATTGCTGAGCAGAGATCCATTGACTTCACTAAGACTACTTGCACAAATAACTACTCACCTTAACAAGCAAAGGGCTCACCATTGTCTTTTGGCATGTACATAGTAGTGACTGGAAACAGTTAGCAGGGAAACAAACCAGGAGTCCTGTGGCACTTAAAGACTAACAGATATATTTATTGCATGAGCCTTCACGGGAGAAAATCCCACTTTGTCAGATGCTTTGCAATGAGACTGTGACTACACCCTAACAACACCCCAGTAAAGGCCCTCACACAACCTAAATGTTCATCGTAATCACCATTCTCCTCTCCACCACAATATGAAGAACAGTTTTTTGATATTTTCAGTCAAAAAATAACTAAAACTTTTAGAATACTTAAAAAGGGGCTGTTATGAAACAAATTTGTATAAAAGTACAGACAGATCCCAAGAAAGTAGGAAATTTTGATATTAAGGCAGAGAGTAAAAGCACTAAAATAAAATGTCTTTATCCTAATGGCCTCACCAGCCCACATGCCATGTACTTTTAAGTGATTAAAATGAATGATTTGCATAAAGCCACTTAAAATATTCCTGAACACATTGAGATGTCTTCAAGTTACATAAGGCAAAAGCAGAGAAAATGAGAGGCCTAGTTCTTTGGATTCCATGGAGAAGTTTTTTGGCAGACAGCTCTGGATCTGACAGCTCTGGATCTGTATTATAACTGAAGCACTAGTGACACTTTGAATTAAATCTGCACAAGTGTTTCCACTTTAAGCCCTTTCTCAATTACTCATAACTTTCCTATGCTTTCCATTTCTGGTGGATGATTTTTTTCAATCTTGTTTCTGCCCTAAAGTAACTTAAGAAAATTCAAGGTAAAACTATGTTAGGGAAAATTCTACAAGCACGAGCCAATGATTTTTCTTCCAAACTAGTGCCAGTTATTTAAGAATAATACTACACACTATAGACAAAACAGTTAGGAACTAACAAGAAGTCTCAAGATAATTTTTGTGCTGATTCAGGTTAATGGGTTTCTTCGGCACTGCTGCCCCTTCAACTGACTTTCTTCGCTTTGAGAAATGGATCCATGGTAAATAGGGATGCATAAGATGCATGAACTCATTTACATCTCTCAACCCTTACAGCAGGGGTCTCAAACACGTGGCCTATAGGCCGCATCCCTAAAGCTATTTTCTGCGGCCCGCAATGACACTATTGTTACCAATATTTGCAATATCATTGTATGAAAAAGTTTCAGTGGTGTGGCCCTCGGGCTAATGTACTAGTCCTCATGCAGCCCACATGGTGATTTGACTTTGAGACCCCTGCCTTACAGCTACTCCCTAACATTTAAGGCATTCTTATTTCTGTAGCAGATCATCCTAAGTAAGAACCCAGCATTCACAATTTCCCAGAACTCTCACTGCTCATACAGCAATGGATATCTTCTGCTACATCAAATTTATCATAACTGAAGCCAGTGTGGTCTAAAAACACTATTTTACAAATGGTGTCTGAACCACCTATATTTTTGTGGCATTTTATTTAACTATGACAGGCTACCCAAAGCACAGAATTGGTTTCTCTTAATCGATAAAATCATGTTTTATTACTTCACTGGTGAATGAAAAACCAGCTACCTTACAGTGCAATATACTTCCAATATCACAACGCCAAACTCAGGTTGTTTCTCCTCTACAGTTTTGTAATCTGTGCTGATCTGGAAGATTAAAGCAGAGTCAAGTCAAAGCAGGCTGCTCCTTGGTGATACAGTTTGGTTAACTTGATTAAGCGTATTAAAGCATTCCAAATTCAGAAAATGAAAGCTTAAATCACTGCACACGAACACCCACTAATAACACAAAGGTTATCAGTCTGGACAAGCAAATGGGAAGATAAATACATGAACAAACAAAGTGAAATAGGGCTGGAAAAAAGCACAAGTTATTAAGGATTCTGCACTTCTCGATGAACAGATAGGATTTCCAGACCAAGAAGAGAAGTATTTTGTATTCTTACAGGAAAAGCCAAGACTATTGTGGGTTCTTAATAGTCTCTGCATCTTTTTTATAAAGATAATATAAGGTTAGAAAAATTGCACCCTGTGGCTCTATAAACTGCAGTTGGAGATCTGAATACCACATGCTGTCTATTAGTCATTTTGATCTGCTTTGGATGGCTATAAATCCACCTGGTTAATGTTATCTAAAAATAAAACTATAGCAACTTAAGCTTCACATCTCAAAACACAACAAAAATCAGCAGAAATTGTCACTGTTGTAGTGCCGCTCATCTACACTGTTTTAGTTTTAATCCAAGGGTTTTTTTTTTAATTGCTGATTTAGCAATACGAGTAAACCGTTCTGTTATATAAACAAACTGACAATCCATGAAGTCCAACAACAGTGATTTTAAATGAAAGGTACTGACCAGTTAAAACATTAATAATATTTTTTCTAATATGTTACAGCAATAGACTCACAGACTCAGAGACTCTAAGGTCAGAATGGACCAGAATGACCATCTAGTCTGGCCTCCCTCCCGCACAATGCAGGCCATAAAACCTCAGCTGCCCACTTCTGCAATAAACCTCTATCAAGTGACTGAGTTATTGAAATCTTCAAATCACAAGTTAAAGACTTTAAATTACAGAGAATTCACCAGCAGGTAAGCCATTCCCCCATGCTACAGAGGAAGGAGAAAATCTCCCAGAGCCCTAGCCAATCTGGTCTGGGGGAGATCCAAAGGGTCAGCCTTGTTAGTCTAGTTCAGCAAAAAAAGCAAGGAGCCCTATGGCACTTAAAGACCAATAAATTTATTTATTGAATGAACTTTCTTGGGAGAAAATCCCACTTTAAAGCATCTGACAAAGTGGGAATTTTCTCCCACAAAAGCGTATGCAATAAATAAATCTGTTAGCCTTTAAGCACCATAGAACTCCTTGCTTTGTTTGCCCTGGGGGAAAATTCCTTCCTGACCCCAAATATGATGATCACTCTGAGAATGTGGAATAAGTGGATAATACTTTGCAGCATAAAAGTCCTCTCCAATATAAGTTTGCTTGTGTTCTTGGATTTAATAATCATTCACCACAATGCACTCTAAAGACCTCCATAAAGAAAATTAGGGAAATTTCTGTTGTACAATAGCCCAAGTAGTTAATAAACCTGTTTTATTTAATCCAGTATATTTAAAGTGAAGTGCCTAGGAAAATCTATTTCTGGTGACAAGTTGTGTATATATTATTCTTTTAAAGAAACAATGGACCTAATACAGCAAGGACCATCCTGGGGGGGGAGAGGGGAGAAGAGGGGCAATTACCCCAGGCCTCACAGTTCCCTGGGCCCCTCACTGTCCTGCCATGAGCAGGGCAGCACAGGGCCCGCACCACTGCCCCCCATGGCCATACTGTCCCCCATCCCCTCCCCGCTGTTTTTGATGCGGATCTGAAGGCAGCAGGGAAGGGCTGGGGGCAGAGCACGGAACCTGGCCTCTGCTCTGGACCAGCTCGTCCTGCACCCAGCATGGGAAACAGCTGGCCCAGAGGCAGAGTGAGCCAGCCCAGAGGCTGGGCTCTGTTCCTGCCCTCTCCTGAGCCAGATATTCTGGCCGGTGGGCAGGGAGGGTTGGCAAGCAGAGCCCAGCTCCCAGACAGGCCTGCTCCGCCCCGGCTCAGAGGGGGGTGGGAGTTCAGGGTCAGCCCCCCACAACTCCAGCCCAGGGGTGTCCCCTACAGACCAACTGGCCCAGGCCATGCACCCACCTAAAGACGACCCTGAATCAATGTTCCCTCTAACTACTCGCAGACTGTGTGCACAAACAATTTTTTTGTGTGCGCAAAAACATTTGTCAGCACCAATATTAGCACTATTGAATTTTTTTGTGCACACTTTATTTTGTTGTGTGCGCAGGTTTCATGACCTGTGTGCACGCACACACGTGCACAGCTTAGAGGGAACAGTGCCCTGAATACAACTTGTACATTTCAAGAGATGACTGGGCAGTATATGATGCATCTAAGATTGGGCATGTGTTGGGATCACCCTGTATTATAACTAACATTGGTGAGAGTTAGAGTGTAACCCTTCTGTGGCCTGCAGGCTGCACTTACACACAGATCCTCAGTTATTACACACCATCTCTACTGGACTGACAAAGAAATACAATGAAATGGATAATAGAATCCATCAAGCAATTTGCATATTGCATGAAAGACAATACAACTGACAGCAAAGAAGCAATACTGAAAAAAATTTAATATGCATAAATACCACAGAATAGGCAAATTTCCTGGACTATCTGGAAACTGACAATGTAGTAATAATTTTGTGATGAGATGCATTGTATAGAACACAGTGCAACAACAGCTTAGAAATCCCACCACTGGAATTAAAAACATGATGTTCTTGTCTATTAAAAGTCATTTAATCTTTATTTTGTTTAATAAAAGCACAAAATATTGGTGCTAATTTAGGTCCATACCTTATGTGCGGTGTCCAATTTATTAAAGCTACAACTTGTGTACTTCAAGTTAGTACTTTCATAACCAGAGCTTTAACATGCTGCCTTTATAGCAACATAGCAACTTGGCCACAAAGGAGGGACATGCGATGTGACTTAAAAGAAACCACCACAAGAAAACCAAAACATACCCAAAACTTCATTCTGACTAAAGAAAAACAAAAAAGTCAACATATCTTTCTTCTCCAACAGTCAAGCCTGAAACTCTAGCTACCTTTGAACAGCTCACATTAATAGTCTCCTCCAGCCAATATGAATATTAGTATTTAGAATGTGTATTTCACTGAGAGTGGGTTTTTTTCTTGATTTTATTTTGCTTACAAATATCCTCCCATAAGGATAACCTACTGATGTAATGCTTAGTGGCTTTGTCAAGATCATCTGGACATTCCTTTTGACAGATGCTCCTGGGCTGAAATGAAAATACTTCTTGAAAAGGATGGATACCTATAATTTACGATGTTATTTTCAATTAACAGAAAATACTTTCTGAATTGTTTTAGTATAATAGTAACTTTTTCTTCAGCACAGTGGTTATTAAGAATAAAAATAAAAAACAACCAAAAATTACAACTAGCAATAAACAATTATTTTTAGGCATAAAAAATATTTGGGACAAAAATCACAAACAAAGCCAATATGATAGTGACTTTTAAAAAAATATTTAGAATGGAAAAGTATAGTTTCTTCTGAACCTATCAAGTATGTCAAAATGCCAAATTCACACAGATTTTTAATTACTCTAGCACAGTCACAGACTGAGTTGAAATGGACAAACAGTGCTAAGGGGGGGAAAAAAAAAACCACCCAAAACCCTCTTTTAAAGGGCTTATCATCTTCTTGTGTTTCCAAAGAGAAAAATGCTTCATTATACATCAGGATACTTATGATATTAACAACATGAGTTCAAAATACTCTAGCCAAATCTTAAGTAACTATGCTTCACAGCCCACATGTGGTTAAGCACCATTTTAAATTGTTCTGATGGGGAAAATAAGACAAAGAAGTTAAGTGACTTAAGTGAAGTCACACAGTCAGTGGCAGAAGCTAGGGTGAGAACTCCAGACTTCATTGTTTCCTGGCATTGCGCAGACCAATAGAATATGCATAATATAAAATTCTTTCCTCCTCTGTTTTATGCTTGAAATCTGTCTACCATTCACTATAACATGAGAAAAACAGTTTAAACACAGATCCACACTATACAGAAGAACGAACAAAAATATTGGCACAATAATGCACAATGTTTTTATAATTATCAAACATGTTCTTATTTTTATATCTCGAATAATACCCAAAGAATTCGCTTCAAGTTCAGTGTGTAATTTAAATGTTTATATAGCACCTAAAACTGTGTTTCCCTTCCTGTAGCCTCAAAGTGTCTTGCCACTCTCCTCCTGCTGGCTGCAGAAGGGAACCACCACCTAAGGACTTAGACACAGCGCATTGCCAGGGGGCTACAAGATCAGCGCAGGCTCCTTGCTACAGCCAAAGAAATGGGATATAAACGCTCCCCTCCCACTGGTTGTAGCAAGGAGCATGGCAAAGTGCATTTCCTAGTTCATAGGCACGGAGATCCCTGCTACAAGCAGAGGAAGGGGAGATCAGCACTCCAGAGGACAGAAAAGTGTTCTGCCTGGGTCCTTAGTGCTGGGGTCCCTACTGGAGCCAGAAGGAATGGAGCACTGATTTCTCATCCTCCTGGCTGCAGAAGGGAACCACTGCTTAGGAACCCAACTGAAGCACATAAAGCTACATGTTTCCCTGCTGCACCTAGGAAAACAGGAGATCAACATGGAGACAGCCTCCTCACTCAGCTCCTTTCATCTGGCAGCAGCAGGAGGGAGAAGGAGCAGCTGGTGGAGGAGCCAAGACCCACCAAGCATTAGGAGTGGAAGGACTAATGATCAGTAAAAAAAACAGCAAGGAGTTGTGTAGCACTTTGACTAACAGATTTATTTTTTGGATGAGCTTTCGTGGGAGAAGATCCCACTTCCTGTTAGTCTTAAAGTTCTACACAACTCCTTGCTGTTTTTTTTACTGGACTAGACTAATGATCAGTGCCTTACAATTTAGCCTGCACTTAGCAAGCCAACCACCATGACCGAGGACTAGTCTACATTTACCGCTGATTACTGCAGCAGTCATTGGATGTACTTGCGTACTGTATCTTCCATCAACTTTGTAACATCCCTAGAGCATGCTGGTGTCACCACCGCACTGCACCAACAGGATATGTCCTCCCATCAATGCAGTGCTATTCTTCTTGCTGGGATGGATTTATGGCATCAACTTCCAGGTTTGATTGAAAAAATTTTCACTACCACTTAATCAAACCCACAAAATCAATCCTGCATGGTCAGTGCAGACATAGCTGCCAGACCATTCACTTCAGTGTGTAGTGACAATCACTCACCTACACTACTGCTTTATCTGTGAGTGAGAGACATACTGGGAGTAACTTGTAGGTGTAAAACACTGAGTGTAAAAATAAGCACAGTAGCATTGAAATGTTTACTTTAATTATGTAGTGATCTGTAGTCCTTAACAGTGTGTACATCAATGGCTCTCAACATTTTCTGTGGCATGGCACACCGTACTACCTTTAATTAATTTCAGGCACACCACCATATATTTTCCAGATGAACTCAAATATTCATGAGCCAATCCAGAGCTCTGAGTAGATTTTCAAAAAAATTTGTGGCACCCTGCTCAGACCCGACAGTATACCTGTGTACCATGGCACACTGGTTGGGAAACACTGGTATGCATCAATCAATACATTTTTATGAACTGACTGACTGACTGTTAGCCTTTCAGGTTTGTAAAAATAATATATTTGGCCCTTGACCCAAAAAAGTTTGGAACCGCTGATCTACAGCACGCTTCATGCTTTACAAATAAATAAGAGAGATAGTACCTACCTCTGCTGAATTTATAATCTTAATAAATATCATATAAATAGTGGTTTTGATTAGTCCTTTCAGGAGCAAAATAGAATTTTAAAATAGTCTGAAAACAAGTTAAGATATTTTATTCATACACGGAATAAAAAAAAAAAAATGCCCAACAGAAATTCTATGTACAGAGAAAAATGCCAAGAAACATTACAAAGATGATAGACCCAAAACTGTATGTATAGTTTAACAACTTGGTTTTAATCTCATTTTACCTGTCCAGAGAAGCGCTAAACTTCAATATAGTATAGGATGTATATTTGTTCTAGCGATAGATGACAATGTTATGTACTCACTGAACTGCATCTTTATACAATGCTAAGAGCATTACGAGTGATGTCCTCATTTATTATCGAGTGAACTTTAATGTACAGTCATTTTATTCATTCATTTCACTCATTGCCAACTACAATGCTCTCTTGATGTTTCTTTTTTCCGCCACATTCACCACTTATGGTGCTTAATGGAGAGGAAGAAAGGAAGGAATCTCACCATTAAAGGTAGTATTCATCTGCAACTAACTTGCCAAGGCATGCAATCTTCATTTTTACATCATTTGTCTATCCAGATGGATGGGTTGGCTGCACAGTACTGACACCAATTTCACACTTAAACAATCAGTCTCTAACACTGAACAAAGAAGTCTATGTTATTCCACAGCGTAGTTTGATATGGTATGTACAAATTCAGAAGTGAATCCTGAGGTCAGCACCAAGCCCAAACAAATTACTATATCAACCAACAAACGGAAAGTAGTAACTGGAGTACAGTTTCTTCCAGATAGTTCCAGCATTCTGAATAAGAAGCTGTCTGCTCCCTGCACTCCGCTTGTGGTTTAGATTGCATTCCTGAGTGTATTGGTCAAGACACAAAATTATGATCCAGACAAGATAAAAATTTATCTGCTACCAAGAGATCTTCCGAGTTCCACTTTAAACTCAAAGGATCCTGAACCTTCTTCCCTATTCTTATTCCATGCTTCTTCCACTCTTCAAGAGACCTGTGTTGGAACAAACTTTTCATTTGAAGTTCCTGATCCTGCAATCAGAAGAATTACATATGGGCTCCACCCAAATGGATCCAAGCACAGGACTAGGCCCAAGGGAACAATGACTATCACCAAGGATATTTTTTGAAGGCTTCCTTTCCTTTGCCTTCTTTTCTTAAGAAAATATGCTAGGTAAGACATTGATTTTAGGTATTTATTAATTTGAATGCATCTCTAACTCTAACGCACGGAAATATTTTGTTTGTTCACTGATCTGGGGACTTTGGGGGGTTTTCACCTTCCTCTGTAGCATCCCTAGTGGTGAAGACTTTAATAACTCAGTCATAGGTTAGAGGCTTACTGCAGGAGTTGGTGGGTGAGGTTTTGTGGCCCACACTGTGCAGGTCGTCAGACTAGATGACCATACTGGCCCCTTCTGACCTGATCTTAGAGTTGATGAATCTATTAGATCTTTGTTTTCAATTTATTCACAATTCACTGTGTCCACAGGGCAGAAATCTAATGTTCTTTCGCAAGGGTTTCTCAAGTCTTCAAAGCTAGGATCACATGATAAGTAGAGCCCTGTAAATCCATGGGTATCTGCTGCAGATCCACGGTTATCAACATCTGTGGGTGCAGGTGCAGATAACCACAGAGCCCCTGCTGTGGATCAACTTGAGGATACAGCTTCTATTTTTACCATATCAAAATGTGACGAATTGCTGAAGCCTCTGCGCTGTTGTGTGGGCAGCATACAGGGGAACCAGGAAACACTCTGGCCAATCCTAGATTGTGATCTGCCAGCTAATCAGAATCTCAAGGTGAGGCTTGGAGATTCACTGCTGGCCTTTGATTGGCTCATTCCCCTGCCCACTTCTTCCTTTTCTTGTTTCCAGTTGGCAAGCCGTTGCTGTCAATCAGAAATCTCATTGGCAGGCAAGGAAATATGATTGATAGCACAGCATGCAAACCACAAACAAGAAAAGAAAAAGTGGGTGGAACCCATATGGGGAATGAACCAATCAAAGACTGAAATCCTGCATACAAGTCCAAGCTCAGTTGCAAACATGGTTAGAGATGCAGCTAAACCCTGGCATGCAGATTCCGGATCGGATCAATGCTATCACTGAGTGGATGTGGATTGGATGCAGTTCCACATTTTTGTATCCGTGCAGGGCTCTAATGATAAGAGCTTCAACAGTTCAACTGGGAAAACATAATTCCTTAATAAACAACAACAAAAAAATCCTAAAAAACAACCTAAAAATTCACCATCACTACAGAGAAAAGTTATTTGATCCACACAGTGTTTCATTTCAGTGAATTTAAGCTATTCTTTTTCTGGAGCTAAAGAAAGAAAACTTACTGAAAAAGCCCATTAAATGGACTGTTAATGGAAGCAATCAAGATCACATGAATAACTTGTTTCTGATATTAGAACTCCTGTTTGATATCCACGTCTCTCAAAGAGTAAACTTCAAAACTGCACTACTGGTACCATCTTTTGGCCACTGCCAGTACTCTATACTCAGTCCTTACTCAAAGCAAAACACCCTGATTCTAACTGCAATCTCCTCAAATAACTACAGAATTGGGCACTTTACTTCTTATTGAACAAAATACACCTTGCATCCAAAATGAAATGTTTCATGTTGCAGCATAATATTTCTTATGATTCCGGGGGGGGGGGACTTTTGCCAAAAATGCCCATGTAAAGTATAGTAAAAATGATTCAGCATTCACCTTGAAGTGTTTACTGGAAAAAATACCAATCAACCTATGAAACAAAAGCACAGCAGAGCCTATAAAGACCAGCTGTGACCTTTTGTTTGAGCTCATAACAAAGTATTTATTTGGTATCCAACTGATAATTGACTCTAGCTCTTGATGATAAATGGAAGTGGGCAGGGCTTCTAATATCAATATCCAGGATGCTTTCAAAGTATTATGTATTAGTAGCTATTCAGTTTTTAATCTCTAAATTAAAAGTAGATCTGGCTGGAAAACAAGAATCCCAGTTTGCACAGAATTTGGAAGTTTCAACATTTGTTTTTGTTCCAAATGAGGACAATACAGGTTATTTGAAAGTATTCCTGACAAAGACAAGAAATCCTCTCCAGAATAGCCCCCCATGTCAGGACACTCAATTATGATATGAGACAGCCAGCTGCAATTTCCCTCTCCCCTGGATTTATAATAAACATTTAAACCTGACTTACCTATATTCCAGGTAAAATGTCCTAACTGCCAGACTACTGCTTACACTGGGGAGGGTTCCCTCCTGATGGAGCTGTTCCACTGGGTCAGAAAGTGACTCCCACTGGCTAAAGTACTGTATCTGGCAGGACAGGGACTAGGTCTCATCCATCTCTTTCGACTGTCCTAACCACCAAGCTCAAATCTATCTTCCACCCACACCCTCATCCTTAGTGCCAGATACTGCTATAGTGCCATGAAGCTTTCCACAAACTGGCATTTTCCAGCAAAAAGCCTTTTATTGAAAAATTCTCAGCTAGCTCTGTTTAAAACAATCTCTGCTACATGTTCCAGCTGGCTTACCTATATTTTTCTGATACAAATATTGCCTACATTACTTCAGGTCACATACTGTCAAGGAAGAAACAGTAAATATGCAAAAGAAGATCACCTAACTTTAAGAGCTTGCTTTATATTTCATAAAACCCATTCAACATACCATATTTTTATGCACGGGTGAGAGAAAGACAGTTGACAGAATGTGTTATCTATGCTAAAGTATTTGTTTCTCATAAATTGCTTCACCACCCTTACTCAATTTCATCAGAACCTTAATACACAGGTAGCCCCTATGAATGATGATGGGATTACTCAGACACTTGCTTATTAATCAGTGTAAATAAGGTCACAAAGGCTGGCTATATTTTAAATAATGAGGACAATAAATATCAGGGTTGTTTTTTTTTTAATTGAGCTAAACAAGACTCAAAAGAAGAACTAGCTGGGACAATGTACTTAAAAATGCAAAACAAAAAACCCTCTTCCTCACATTTCATCTAAATTATACATCCACCTCTGTGGATCCAGGCCTTTGTAACCCCCTGGATTTAGGTGGTTAAGTCATGTTTTGAAGACACCCCCCTACATGGTTGCCACAATCTTGTAGGTGCCTAAAATCACTACAGGTCTCCCACAGTTTCAGTCAGGCTTGGGGATCGCTGTATTCAGCCTGTGGTTTCTAGATGGCTAAGTTAGATGTTGTTACACTCAGGCTGCAATACCTGAGCCTTTTTTCTGGTCTGGGCTAAAATTCTGAATAAAAAAAAGTCAGTTCTTAATATTTTAAAACCAGTTTTGTTATTTCTCAACAAACTATACAAGTCAAAACTGCTGAAGTCCTGCATGCGCTCCAGTAAAATACATACATGCCACAGTAAAAAAGGATTCAGCTGTGTCCCAAATTATGACAATAAGGTGCTAATATAATTGAAATGTACTGCTGAGAACTATTAGACTTGACTTAAGTTTGAACAGTGGCTCTCAAAATTTCTTCCCACATTTTTGCCAATACACTCCAATCATGACCTACCAATACCTTGGCTATTCCACAACAGATCGCTATTTTGACCATACTGAATCATACACAAATGAATGTTCTTGGAATTATCTGACATTTATATAACTCGTAATGCCTCATTCTGTCGATTCATTTCTACATCATCCAAGTACCTATAATTTTGAAATTTAAGGCACAGGTTGCCTCCACAACAATATTGTTGCCATTACTAACAAAGAGTCACTGACTACTTTTTCAAATAAAACGTTTACAATCTCTACAGAAGGTTTATATTTTGTTTTGACAGACAACCACATACTACAGTTTAACCAATCTTTATCCATAACATCTAGAATTCTAAACATACGCATCGGTGCATGGCAGTCATTACTTCATTATAATACTTGCTATTCTTGACTATTTAGTTCACATCCACACTACAACTTTTGCCAGCACAACTCTGCCATGCAGAGGTGTGATTTGTAAATGACATAGCTTTGATAGCAAAATCACCTAGACACAATTACACCAGCAAAACGTGGCTATTGCTTGCTCCACTCAAATGGGGGGACGCAAGCATGGAATAAGCTAAAGGTGCTTTGCTGATAAAGTACATCTGTATAGGTTTACCAGCAAAGGGCCCTTAATGTAGGCTTCTCCTTCTCCTAACTCTGCAGATTTATATACTGTATTTCTCATCTGAGATTTTCTAGTCTCATACCGTTTAGCCAAACAGTATACTATGCAGTGCTGAATTAGGCAATACACAATAACCTTTTACTTAGGCAATTAAATTGCCCTAATATAAGGTACACTATACAGAAATATGAAAACATGCTTTGACTATGAGAAAAGTTTATATTGCAGCAACATTAGCAGACTTAACTCATGCTGGATCTTATCTGAATAAGGTAAATAGAAAGCAAGCTATAAAATATGTGATACTACGGAGTTGTCTCCAATTCAAAAGATTTTCAAAAGCCTGCTTTCCATGCTGTTATAGATCAGTTATAACCCTGGCCGGGGACAGGGTCAGAAGCCGCCAAGCCGCTGCGGGCAGCTAGGCCCCACATCCCCGGCTGTGGACAGGGCCAGAAGCAGCCGCGGGGTCCTGCATACCCGGCTGGGGACAGGGCTACCTCCAGCACAGGAGGCCGGGCCCCGGATTCCTGGCCACAGGCAGCCGGGCCCCAGATCCCCGGCCAAGGATGGGGTTGCCACGGCCACCGGCGGCTGAGCCCAAGATCTGATCCAGGGCACCAGCGCTAGGATTCGGAGCACATGCTCCAGGGTGCCCAATGCCAGCGACGCCTCTGGTTTTGACTGCAGTGATCTGAGCACCTTGGCAGAGAGATGGCTTTATAATTATTATTTAATTTGTGAAAAATCAGTGTAGTATAATAAAGTTTCTATAAACTTTCCAATCTTTCCTTATTTATAAACAAAAGCATTGCTGTCTATGAAACTGCTCACTTTTTTAGAATGTTTTTAAACAAGCTGATGAGCACGAAGCTCCCTGGGAGTCCGGGTGCTGTGCAAGTCTGGTTCAGTGTTTCAACCTGTAGATCAACAGCCTCCCTACAACACAATAGCCTCACCCTGGTCTCCAAAAGCCTTAATTACTACTTGCAATGTGACCCTAACCCATCCCAGCATCTAACTTCCCCAAAACTACGTACCCTGAAGAGCCCAACTCTCTCCTGCCACTCATAGAAATATTAAGATTTGTTGCTCCTTTAAAGAGACAAAAAGAAAACTTCTCATTTTAACTGGACACAACAATCACTTCAATTCAAATATGCCACTAGGCTGGTTTAGATTTAAAATAAGAGAAAGTTCATAACACAAGGACATAGGTAAAGGCAGTGGTTCCCAATAGAGCCCTGCAGATCCACAGGTATCCGCTGCAGATCTGCGGTTATCCGCATCTGTCAATACAGGTGCAGATAACTGCAGACTCACTGATGTGGGTTGACTCTCGGATGTGGACTATTTTTAGCTTCTCACCACTCGATCCACTGCTGCAGCTCCTGTGCTGATCTGTGTCAGCAGCACACAGAGGAACCAGGAAGCCCTTCAGCCAATCAGATTTTCAGTCTACGGCTTGGATAGCCACTGCTGGCCTTTGATTGGCTCATTCACCTTGATTTCCCTGCCCACTTCTTCCTTTTCATGTTTGTAGTTAGCATGCCATGCTGTCAATCAGCAATTTCACTGGTGGGCAAGGAAATCTGATTGACAGCACAGTGTGAGATCCACAAACAAGAAAAAGAAAGAGTGGGTGGGGCCCATATGGGGAATGAGTGAATCAAAGGCTGAAATGCTGAGTGTGAGCCCAAGCTCAGTTGTGGATTCAGTTATGGATGCAGCTAAAACCTGGCATGAAGATTTTGGACCGAATCAATGCTACCACTGAGAGGATGCAGTTCCACATTTTTGTATCCACACAAAGGCTCTAGTTCTCAACCAATGTGTTGAGACACATTACTGTGTTGCCACACAGTAATGTAAGTATGTCGTGGAGAGCCGGGGAAATGACTAGATTTGGCCTGGAGGAAGTGGGTTGGTGTGTCCTGTAAGGCTGTGATATGCCACCAAATGTATCACAACCTGCAAAAGGTTGAGAACCATTGAGTTAAGGGATGCCAAGTAGAAGGGATTGAAAGTGGACTAAGTTACAAACAACTTTGAAAGCATGCCCTTAGAAACCTAAAACTTAATCTAGCAAGTAACTGTCTTTGTTTGAGATGTTTTTTCTTTTACTAATAGTCAGCTTTTCAGGGGTCAGTCTGATGAGAACCCATCCCAGAGAGCAAACTGCTTGATTTCTTTGTCTCTTTAAAGTGTAGGACAACTTAGGGGTTCACTACCCCCACAATCCCCCACACAGCTCAGCAAACCTTTGAAATGTATTCTTCTGACAGGTACACCCAGGCAAAGATCATTATTTTATTCTGAATAAAGGAGTCATGAAGTCTGGAAGATCCAAGCTGGTTCCTTCCCCGCTTGTGGTTGTTACTATGCAACTACCACACTACTATCCCTTCCTGCTGTATCCTATAATATAAATTGATAGTGCACAGAATTTGGTCATACATGGTTTGAAATGTCAGGCTCTTTCTTTTGGTTGCAGAAAGCCTATTTATCAACTCTCGCTCAGATGTCTTGTTTAAGCACACTAGAGGCCAGACCTATACTACAGACCTATGTTAGCATAAATACATCACTCAGACCCCTGAGCAACACAATTATAGACATTACATCCCTTCTTCTGTAGCTGCAGTACCTTCTTCACTGAGCACTGCAGCTGTAGCACTGAAGGTGAAGACAAATCATTAGTCATAGATTTTAAAGCATAGTATCAGTGATACAGCATTGTAATGTATTTTACAATGACATTACTGACCAGTGTCAATTAGCTTTCAAATGATAACTCAGAAGGCATATTTAGTTAAAAATAATTATTGCCGTAAAGTGAGGGGTATGAATATTGGGGTTCTTAGGATTACAATAAATTTGGGGGGGGAGGTAAGTATTGTATTTGGACAATCCCTTAAAATCTATTTCTACTGAATAATATTTTGATCTCATGGTTTCCAGGATTCTAATACAAGTAATTTATTCTATTTCGATAAACAGCAAGACAGACTATTTCTATTTCATCTTGTCACTAGAACAGTAAAGACAACTTTAGATGACTCAGGTCAGAAAGACTTTTTCAGGTTAAGATTTGAAATGAAAAGAGAAAAAGAAGTAAGAGGCAACATTTCACCATCTGTTTTTTTTCAAACCATGATTTTTCTCTGAATCCTGTAAGAGAATGAGCCTGCTTGCCAGCAGGTACACAAGGAGCTTTCCACCTGCACACAATCTGTGCTTAAGTGGACAGGAAATAAAATGACAATATCCTAACAATAATTAGATCTTCATAAAACAAAACTGAAGCAAAAACCAAATCAGACGGCAAAAAGAAATGTCAGACACTGCCATTTTTTACCTAAAAATATTGCTTCAAATGATTTCTGACTGCAAGCCCATCTCAAAGACTTTGCCCACCTTAAAATCTTTAGTGGCTCTCTTAGTATGGAAAATGAAGTAAGCTTCTGAGGACAAACTGCAGAGAACTCTATTTGTGTTGTAGCATGTTAGTTGGTAATTTATGTGGGCACAAAGAGAAACTTCAAGTTGAGATTTTCCTACCAATACACCAAAAACATTAATTTTTAGTTACCTTTGGGTATTTTGCTCACTTACACTCATTTAAAAATTCCAGTCTACATTTCTAAATATGCCTGATCTGTCTGAAAAGATATTCCAAGAAGAAGATGGCAAATTGTAGTATACCAGAATAATTTTTCAGGAGTGGGGAGGGGAGCAGGGAAGGTGCCAATGCAGTCAATTCAAAATACTAAAAGCTACTAAAAGGTCTCTGAAGATAAACCAAGGGAAATCCTGCCAAGACGACTCAGGGACAGGTTTTATGCCACAAAAAACACTTCTCTCCTGTAAATGAATTGACCTGCCACGGTTTTCAAAAGTAACTTATTTCAGGTGCTCAGCTTGAAACTTCAAAGGGAATCTGATTTTTAGAGGATGGGTGCTCGCACTTTCTCAAAATACAGGTCTTTTCAGAATGCCCCTATAAGGTACCTCAGATTTTACATGTCCAAAGTGCCAAATTTTAGCCATGCTCCACAAAAGGAAATTGTCTTCTGTTTTGAAGGGCCCATGCATTTGCAAAGCTATATAAAATTTAAAATAGTAAATAATAAAATAGCTGTCCTATTATTTGCTTTCTGCTGAAGCTTTGCATTTTTAAAAGGCAATATGGAAGTGATGGTTTAATCATGCAGTACTCCTCTAAAAACATGGCCAAATTGTGCCCCCTTTAGAGAACTGCAGCTCCCAGTTACTTCATAGAAAGAAGTTTGTTTACATGGTTAGAAAATAACACAAATATAGACAAAAAATTCTTATAAGTAGATAATGCAAGATCCAGAACATTGCCACATAAGAGACTGGTAACTCAACAGGAAATTATAAATTTTTTTTAAAAAAGTTTAAAATTTAGCAAAATAGATCCTTTTGATCTGTGCATTCTGACAATTAGACTCTACAAAATTCTTCAGTAAAATAAAAGGAAGAATCAGTTAAGCAGGAACCAAGATCTGCAGAAGTTAGCAACTGTTATCCGGAAGCTATGCTGAATAAAGCTCAAAGTTAGATGCCCATAATGTTAATCTCCATAATTGATGGACAGCTGGCTCTTTAAATATTTATATCCTGTTAAGATTAATTTTTAAGAGTAATCTAGTTTGTTTACATGGAGGCTTTTTAGCACAATCTGTCTTCATCTCTTCACTTGCCCTGTAAATGTTATCCTTTAATGGGTATACATACTATTGAAATGGATATTCTTAGTTCAGGGAAACTTCCCTTTTCCTCTCAGTATCGGTGTGGACCACGGAAGTTTCTCCACATGGAAGTAGGGTACTTTTATTCTAAAACTGGCATCCACTTTACTTCTATTCCAATGACCCAACCCTTTTGCCCTAGGACTTTTAGCAACCTCAAAAATCAAACCACAACTTCAAGCAAGCTATATTCAGCAGTTTCTTGTTGCAGCTCCTAATATATTCCATTGCCCTTGCAACCAGGATATGTAGATAATTTACTGATCTTCAATGAGAAAGTTAAAAATATTATGGGCATACTATCCCTTGAGACATAAAAGTGGCATTCATGAGGGAAAAATGCATCAAAAATAAGGCAGCCTAAAAAGAAATGCAGTATACCATCAACTTAACTGAGTTTCTCATGGGAACAGTAGTGGGTGTGTCTAATTTAATTGAGAAAGGGATTGTAATTGGGTCATCACCTGCCTCTTCATGAGTACCCCCAACCTGACCAATACCTGCCTGCAATCCCTCCATCTTGAATAGGGTTGGGCACCCCCTCTCTGGTTGGGTGTGAGCCTATTTTTCTTATAGTTCTTACAACGGGCTGGCACCCACCTCTCATGAGTGCTACTCCTCCCCAGACAATGATTTCTTCAGCAGACCTTTAGTGACTCATCCCTCTAGCCCAGTCACACACATATTCTCCCTTCTGGGTTATATAATCTTTCTTTCTTCCCTCTGGGCCTGGTATGGGGCCATAGCACCAAGCTTTCCTTCCCAGAGGCACTGTTTTCTTTAACAACCCAACAGGGGCCCAATTCAGTACACTAAGTCAGCATTCTTTGCACAGCCTTCCCTTGGTTCAGTCTTCAATCAGACCAGCAAGTCCCATCATGGTACCCTCACTTGCTCTGGCTAGGTTCTGGACTCAGTCATGCCTGCAACAAGTCCCAACGCTCTCCCAACAAGCCAGGCACCAGGTCTTTCCACTTTGAGCTCCAGGCAGCAGTTGACAACTCTGCCTCTGCTGCTTCCTTTAGTATTGCCCTTCTAGCCCTTGATTAGTCACTCCAGCACACTTCTGATTAGCTACTCCCCTGCAACTGTGCTATGTTGCCTGGAGAACTTTTCCTCTGCTCTTTCTTGGCTGGGCTGCAAACCTCCAGCAAGAGGCCTCTAGATCTAGTTTGCCCTGTGACAAGGACTTTCATACAGGGAAGAGGCAAATTGTTTATTCAAATGCAGTAAAATCCACTTCATTTACTACCCCAGAAATGCAGTGAATAATGTCAAAGGCCAGATCCTCAGATGATGTAAACTTGAAGAGCTCCATTGAAGCAACGCCACAATGCTCAGGTGGTAGGGGATGGGAGCAAACTGGAAAAGGGAGAACACAGGATGGATTGAGCAATAGGAGAAGTAGCAGAGGATGTTGGTGGATTGGGAGGCATGTCAGCTCTTAATTCTCCCAGTCTGTGTGTGCTGGGATCAAGGGGTTGTGGTTGCCTGGTGAAAGCTCATGACCTTACAGAACACCAAGTTCAGCAAAACTCAACCGTCTGAAAACTAGTACATAAAAACTTAAGGTAAACACTGATGGAAACTTAACTCCACAATAGTCACTGGGAATATGTGCATTCATTCTAGTCGCACACACAATGTTCAGTTTCTCTCTATTGCATGGTAAAGGAATAATGTGGAGCACCTTGGAATAGTGGCAATTGTGATACAGAGAGATCTGGCTTTGTATCCTCCCATGTCTATTATTAAGGGAAAGAGGATCCTTGACACTCCAGTGTTCATTATTTCAGTACAGAATTTCATAGCTTGTGTCAGCAGCAGAGTACTGAGGTCTTTTAGCCATGGATACTGTCAATAGTAAGGAGGGATATGGAAGCAATCTGCTGATTTAAGGAGAGTTAAGAGAAAGCACAGGTATAGATGACATTCTATGAGTTTTAAGTGGTTTTGAAAGGGTATGAAGGGTTAAATTTGAAAAACGTGGTATTCTGTTGTGGCAGTAGGCATACGGCAAATGCAGATAATGACTGAATTACAGTGAAAAAGCAGAGTGGATCTACACATAACTATCATACAATCACAGGCTGTCTTTTCAAACTCTCATTAGTATTTACTTCTGTGGATGGTCATCATTAATTATTCCAATGCTTCTAATTTAGAATTATAATCATTTTAAGATGGAGTCTGCATCTATAACAATTGCAAAGTGTGGCCCAAGACCAGCTTTTGAGTCTTAATCATGACTGATATTCCTGTGATTAGCAAAGAAGCTTGCAATCAACCCAGATAGATTGCACAGTTGCTCCCTTGTTCTTTCCTGTCCACCCTTTTTAGAAGAAAGCGATCTGCCAGACCTGCTCTGAGAGAAGGTAGTTCTCTTTGCAGCAATCACACTAAAATACAAAGTACTGCTAATTACAATACAATCAAAGCACAAGTCCCTGGGCTCACCATCTCAACTATGTACAAATGAGATTTTCTGTTACGATGAACTCCTTCCATTAGCTTATGTCACCTCTCATGGCACCCCATGTGCAAATGTTATAAGAGCACTTTACAGGTTGACAGTTTGAGTTAGCAAGTGTGGGAAAAAATCTTGACAAGTGTGTGGGAATGTCATGAATATCTCCCATGTGAGTTTAACCCCTAATAAAGCCTGGCAGCTTGTGCCTGAAAATGTAGATATCCAAGAAGTACAAAATTGTCAGATTTAGAGAACCAGAACCCTAACTTTACCAACAAAATAAATACGAGAAAATGCAAATTTGATTATTACATGTAGCAGGGATCCATCTGGAGTAAGAAACAAGCTCATTTTCACATAAAGAAGCTGTACAAAAGAAAGTTTATTTACAAGATATGTTTTACACTTCCTTAAGTGTTTAATGTTTTCCAACCTCGAAAGGTATAAAAATACATCAAGTTAATTTTTCTCAATATCCATTACAGATGCATAGTGGAGAGATGAGGAAACGATATACACTATGCAAATATAGCATTAGGACACCTGGTAAGATTAGACTAACCCACAGTAACACCCCATAACAAGATCAGTCCAATGTCACATCCTGCTTTGCTTGCACAATACGTAGGCTGCTACACATCTTCTGCTGCATTTTGTGCATAAGTAGCCCTATCCTCGTCTTACAGTCAAGAGCTGGTGCAATCATTTATTGCCAGCTACATACCCAGGCACTCTTTTTTAACTGAGCAGAATGCTACTATATGAGGAGCTAACTATTCTTCATGTTTGTATTGAGGCATTAACCAGCCGTCCTAATCATTCCCTCTTTATGCTAGGTGCTGTACAAAAACATGGTAAGAATCACTGCTGGCCCTTGACAGCCGCTCTATAATTTATTCTTCACAGGATTTAAATATTCATTGCTATTGTGGCTATTTGTAAAAACAGGAGCAATGAGCAGGAGCAGGGAGAGGTGATTATACCTTTGTTTAGAGCAGTGGTGAGCCCCTAAATAGATACTGCATACAGTTCTGGTGCCCACCTTTTAAAAAAGGGTAGTGAAAAATTGGAGAGGATATAGAGAAGAGTGGAAGAAAAAAATGCTTTGCACCGAAACTTAAGTTGCTCAAGTTGTGGGCTTGTCTAAAAGCTTGAGAGGTGACTTGAATATAATATACAAGTAACTTCATGAGGAGAAAAAGTCAGATACTAAAGTGCTCTAATCTTGCCAAGTAAAGCATAACAAGAATCAATGGCAGAAATTAAAAGCCAGACAAAATTTAAATTAGAAATCAGGCACAATTTAAAAAAAAAATTTTAAACAGTCATTAGCCACTGGAACAAACTAATAAGGGAAGTGGAGGAGTCTCTTGATGCTTTCATATCAAGATGGATATCTTTCTGGAAGATATACTTTAATCAAAACATGAAAGTGTTGTCCATCAAGGTCTAGGGTAGCCACATGAAAATATCACGGTCAGGGCTGGCTGCAAAAGGAGAGCAAATTCTGCCAGTACTGGCAGGTGACACTGAAGTCAAACTTCCCAATCAGCCACAAATGATGCTTGTGATCCCCCACACCAGCTATCAAGAAGCTAAAAAGACGGTTGCGTACCTGTAACTGTCATTCTCTGAGAGGTGTTGCTTGTGTCCATTCTCAATTTTGGTGTGCGCATGCCTGCAAGCACGGTCACTGGAACTTTTTTCCCTCAGCAGTATCCGTAGACCCAGGTGTGAGCACCCCCTGGTGTCCCAAGTGGATGCCGCTGTATATTAGGACGTCCTGGGTCTGCTGCCGCTCAGTCCCTTCTTTCCGGAAACTCCGAAGTGGGGACAGCAGGCGGGAGTATAATGAACATGAGCAACACCTCTCGGAGAACGACAGTTACAGGTAAGCAACCGTCTTTCTCCTTCGAGTGCTTGCTCGTGTCCATTCTCAATTTTGGTGATTCCCAAGCTGTATCGAGGAAGGTGGGCAGAGTTGCTGCTGAGTGGATTGTAAAAGTGCTCTTGCAACCTTCGCATCGTCCCGTGCCTGTTGAACCAGAGCATAGTGGTTTGTGAAAGTGTGGACTGAAGACCATGTCACCACCTGGCAGATATCCGGGAGCGGGACATTAGCCAAGAAAGCGGTGGAGGATGCCTGGGCCCTAGCAGTGTGTGCTAATATCTGGGCCGGTAAGGGTGTATTTGATTGCTTGTAACAGAACTTGATACACTCCATGATCCAGGAGAAAATACGCTGGGAGGACTCTGGTTGCCCTTTTACCCTGTCTGCCACTGCCACAAACTGCTGCGTGGATTTTCTAAATGAGCTTGTACATTCTAGATAAAAGGCTAGGGCTCTACGCACGTCCAACGTGTGCCATTTCCTCTCCTCCCTGGACCTATGGGGTTTAGGGAAGAAAGTTGAGAGAAAAACATCTTGACTGCAATGGAATGATGATACCACCTTTGGGATGAAGGCCGGGTGAGGCCTGAGCTGTACTTTGTCCTTAAAGGATATTGTGTATGCGGGGTCCGAGGATAGAGCCCTTAGCTCGGCCACTAGTAGTGCAACCTTCCATGAAAGTATAAGGAGAGGACATGAGGCCATCGGCTCGAACAGAGCCCTTGTCAGGCCTTCAAGAACCAGATTTAAATCCCAGGGTGGTGGCGGGGGCCTGGACTGCAGGAATAGGCGCTCGATCCCCTTGAGGAAGCATGACGCCAATGGGTGAGAGAAAATCAGTGTTCCCTGAACGGGCTGTCTAAAGGCCAAAATGGCAGGCAGGTGCACTCTAAGAGATGAGAGGGAGAGGCCTTGGGAGTTGGGATGGCAAAGTTAGTCCAAAACCACCTGGACCGCGGCTGTGGTGGGTGATATGCCCTGAGCCCAAGCCCATGTCGCAAAGCATTTCCATTTAGCAGCGTAAGAGCACTGTGTGGAAGGCTTCCTACTGCCTAGAAGGATTGTCTGGACCTGAAGTGAGCAGGCTCACTCTTCTTCGTTCAGCCATGGAGCCTCCACGCTGTTAGATGAAAGTGAGCTGAGGTCCGGGTGAAGCAACCTGCCGTGATCCTGTGAGAGCAGGTCCTGTCATCTGGGGAGTACCCATGGGGGTGCTATGAGCATCTCCACCAGCATAGAGAACCACAGTTGGCAGGGCCATGCTGGTGCCACTAAGATCAAGTCTGCTTTGTCTCTTTGTCCCTTCAGTACAACCCTCAGCAGGAGTGGTGTCGGGGGAAACGCATACAGTAGACCCCCTGACCAGGACCAGATGAATGCGTCTGACAATGACCCCGGCTCCCTGCCCCCTAGAGCACAAAACTGGGGGCACTTTTTGTTCCAGCTCCTGGAAAAGAGGTCCACTTGGGGATACCCCCACTTCCAGAAAAGCATGTCCGCTACCTCGGGATGGAGCGACCAGTCGTGGAGGGGTAGGAACCTCCATCTGAGTTTGTCTGCCTGGGAGTTCCTGACCCCAGGAAGGCGGTGAGCCACCAGCTGGAAATTGTTCTCTATTGCCAGGTTCCATAGGCTCACTGCCTCCCTGCAGAGTGCCCGGGATCTGGTCCCTCCCTGCTTGTTCACGTCATACATTGCCACTACATTGTCTGTTAGAACTCTGATGACCTTCCCCTTGAAGCCAGCCGGATTGCCCTCAATTCCTTTACATTGATATGGAGTGACCTGTCCATGGGAGACCAAAGGCCTTGTATCTGGTCTCCTGTGCTTAGGTGAGCCCCACACCCTAGGTCCAAGGCATCCGACACTAGAGTCATTACTGGCTCTTAAGGCGCAAATGGAACCCCCTTCAACATTGTACGTGGACTCTGCCACCAAAGGAGGCTCTGCAAGGCCCGGAGGGGAATGGTTACTACCTTGTCCAAGGGGTGTATAGCTGGTATGTAAACGCTTGCCAACCATAGCTGGAAGGCCCGCATCTTGAGGCAGGCTAGGGGAACCACCTGAATACATGCCGCCATATGGCCTAACAATTGAAGGCAGCACCGGACTGTAGTAGTGGGGTACTTTCACAACTCTGACACTAGCTCCACCATGGTCTCGAACCTGTCCTGTGGGAGAAAAGCCCTGGCCACCCACAAGTCTAGTGTAGCACCTATGAAGTCTATACTTTGAACTGGCACTAGCATGGACTTTTTCTCATTTATCCGCAGCCCCAAACTGGAGCACATTTGCAGGGTTATTGCAATGCTTCGTCGTACCCAGCTCCAGGAACTGCCCTTCGGGAGCCAGTCATCCAAGTAAGGGGATATATGCACCCCCTTTAATCATAGAGAGGCGGCCACTGCTGCCATACATTTGGTGAAAACCCTGGGCACCGCGGAAAGGCCGAACGGGAAGGCCGTAAACTGGTAGTGTTGGTTCCCTACCATGAAATGCAGGTATTTCCTGTGGGCGGGGTGGATCGAAATACGGAAATACGCATCTTTCAGGTCGAGAGCGGCGAACCAGTCTCCCGGGTTCAAGGAGGGAATGATGTAAGAGAGGGACACCATACGAAACTTCCTCTTGGGAATAAACTTGTTGAGGGCCCACAAGTCGAGTATGGGCCTCAGGTCTCCGTTGGCTTTTGGTACCAAAAAATAATGGGAGTAGAAGCCCTTTCCTTTCTCCTCTTTTGGGACCCACACCACTGCCCCAAGGGCAAGGAGTGCGTCCACTTCCCTTCCGAGGAATTGTTCATGGTCCAGGTCCCTTGTTCGAGAGGCAGGTGGGCAGGGAGAGGGGAATCGAGGAAAACTGGATAGAGTACCCTTTGGTGATGGTGTCCAACACCCAATGATCTGAGATAATCCATGCCCATTGAGGAAAGAAACGGCCAAGACAGTCCAAAAACGGAAGGGACGAACCCGAGGGGGAAACTGGTTCTGCGCTCTCAAGCGAGTCCTCAAAAGGAGCATTTGTTGGCGCCTGAGCCCAGGCACCTCCCGCGGCTCTGGCAGGCGGAGCTCAATCCTGTTCCTGAAAAGCCGCGCCTCCCAGCTTGCTGGTGATACCTGTCCCTCTATCTATGGCTGGGGAACCTCTGTGACTGAGGTCTGTAGTGGTGTGATGACTGGGCTCTGAACAGGCGTCTAGGGGTCTGGGGAGCGTGGATGCCCAGCGACCTTACCGCTGCTTTTGAGTCCTATAGGCCGTGTAGCTTGTCATCCGTTTTGGATGAGAAAAGGCCCAACCCTTCAAATGGCAAGTCTTGAATTACATTCTGGACCTCTTGTGAAAGGCCCAATGCCTGGAGGAGCGGAGGATGCAGACAGCTGATACCATTGTTTACCCCGTGAGGTCTGCTGAATCATATGCTGTCTGGAGCTCAGCCTTAGCCATCACGATACCAAGTCCAGCCTGTGGTCACGCTGGAGAAGATTCCCAAAGCGCTTAAGAGAACACCACAGATTGTAATTATATCAACCGAGGATGGCCTGGTGGTTCGCCACCTGAAATGCATGCTTGCTGAAGAATAGACCTTTTTCCCCGAAACTGTCTAATCTTTTGAGTTCTCTGTTTTTTGGCGTTGATGGCAGCTGGCCTTGCCCGTCCTTCTGGTTCGCAGCTACAACCACCAGGGAATCAGGGATTGGGTGTGAGAACAGATACTCAAAATCCCTAGCTGGGACAAAATATCTTTTTTCCACTGATTTTGAGGTGTGGGCAATAGAGAAGGGAGTCTGCCAGAGGGCCCTGGCAATCTTCATTAATCCTTCATGTACCAGGAGGGCGACCTTAGCTGGGGGACCTTGGCTTAAGACATTAAAGAGTGCGTCAGAGGATTCCTCTAACTCCTCAGCTTTAAGATCCAAGTTTGCAGCTACCCTCCTAAGCAAGTCCTGGTACGATTTAAAATCGTCTGGTGCCGCTGGAGCGGAACGGGCTACTGATGCTCTAGACAAAGGAGCCGAGGACTGTGATCGGTCCACAGAGTCAGTGTCCCATGACTCCGAACTGCTCCTCTGTTGGTGCTCCTTTTCCCCCAGAAGTCTCTGCTGATGCCCCTCCCCGCCTTGGGAGAGTGACTGGTCCCAATGTGGCCACTGACCCATCCACTAGTCGTGCTGCCACTGAGTGTGAAACGGCACGATATACGCCCCATATGGGCTTTCCCTGCTATGCTGGTAGGCAGGGGAGGGGGCCCTGTCGATAGTACAGCGATGGGCACGGGCGGAGCGTCCTCTACGGTGGCGTTTATGCCTATCCCTGGCCCCACCATGGGGGTCCGTATGCTGAGAGGGGAAGGTGCCCGATCTGCTCCACTGTTCTCCACTATCAGCACTAAGTGTCACACTGTCTGAACTGCTGGAGGCTGCTGTGTAATGGGATGGTGGGGGTCCCTTAGTACTCTCTCGCTTCCCCCCATGCTGTTGATCCCGTGGCAACCGGGTTCTGCGGCTCCGAACTGAAGGTGAATTCTGCGGTGCCGAGGCGGAGGAGGGGGCAGGGGGCAGAGATGCCTGCCTCCTGTGTTTCGTTCTCATGGCTGCCAGCTCAGGCGACCGGGTTCTGCAGCCCTGAGGCGGGAGCAAACTCAGTGGTGCTGAGGGCTGTGTGAGAGCAGGGGAGGGAGACCTGGCCCTCTTCCTTCTCCTTTTTGTGCTGCGTTTCCAGGGCAAGCGGGTTCTGTGACCCCACACCGGGGGCGAACTCCGCATGGGCAGGGGAAAGCTCTGGGGACCCCGCTGGCCAGTCTGAACGGGCTTGGCTGCCTGGGTCTCTGCAGGTCGGCTGGGACAACCTTAATAATTCTCCTTCTGAGCCGGGAGGGGCCACCCAGAGGTGAGAGTTTTCCTGCTTGCCTCCCATTGCTGCCTGTGACGCAGAACTAGGGAGAGCCATTAACTCCTCCACTGCCTGCAGGGCCTCGGGAGTAGATGGGGCTGGGCAGGGCAAGGGCAGCCTAGTGATTCCCTGCAGTGGGGGCTGCTCATTCTCCTGGCAGCCCAACTCCGCCTCCAAATTCTGATCCCCAGCCAGTACGGCCACTCTCGGGCGCGTTTCCTCACACGGCCCCATAGGGGAACCAAGCCTCTTGAGCTGCTTCCCCGTGTGAGGGGGAGGTAACAGGCTGGCTCGGCACTGCGGGCTGTCTCTGGCACTACAAAAACTTTCTTAACTGAGGGCCCCAGCACCGGGGCTGACTGTGCACTGCAAGCTAACACCGTGCTCAGCGCTGAAGGTGTCGCTGCCCTACCTGCCACCAGGTTCAGGGCTGCCTCCATAAGGAGAACTTCCAGGCGGTTCTCCCTATCTTTCTGCGTCCAGGGCTTAAATGCTTTGCAAATTTTGCATTTCTCCTTTCTATGCATCTCTCCCAGGCATTTCAAGCAGCTATCATGCGGATCACTGAGAGGGAATGCTTTTGAGCGTATTTTGCAGGGCTTAAAGCCCAGTGCTTTAGGCATCGCCCAGGAGGGCAGCTTCCCCTATTTAGGGGGCAAATTCCTGCAGTAAACTGGGTTCACAGTCGCTGGCAACAGTTAAATTGGAGCACAACGTTCCAGTGACCCACTGAAGGCGGAAAGAAGCAACTGAGTGGTAGCAGACCCAGGACATCCTAATATACTGCGGCATCCACGTGGGACACCAGGGGGTGCTCACACACGGGTCTACGGGTACTGCTGAGGGAAAAAAGTTCCGGTGACTGTGCTTGCAGGCATACGCACGCCAAAACTGAGAATGGGCACGAGCAAGCACTCGAAGGAGAACAAAAATATTCTCAACCTTCTTTACTGCATTTCAATATCCAACTTCCCATCAGCCACTAGATCTAATAAATATGCAAGTTACTTAAAACTCCACACTCCTTACCAAAAAGGTTCTCCGAATTCTAAAGGGTCAGTCACATTAACAGATTACTATAAATTGGATCTAACCCAAAATACCATGCTGCCAGCCAGTCCTTTAATGACTAGTTTTATGATGAAAGAGAAAAAACCTACAATCAGGTAATACAGTCAGCAACAACCAGTTAAATTCTTGCAAATAGTAATGTATATTGTCCTTTGACGTAAAACCTTCACTTTGTAGGCACATGTAAGTAATTAGCTGCATTAATACAGTCAAAAGACAATTTACATAGTAACATCAAAGGCCCAGCTAGATGTTAATATTCCCTTCGCCCTTTAATCAAATAGAACACCAGTAATAGACAGGAAAGCTGTTAATATACATTGATAATCTCTAATAAGATATATGTAAACAGCATCTAATAACTACCAATACACTTGCATATCCAAGCTATTTTCTACTTGCAAAGAATGACAGTCACTTACCATTGTGTTTTCCTATGTCTTTAAATATCAGATTTGTGCCATGTATTTGCAAAGTTGCTTGACTTTCTCAGGCCTAGCATGACAATACATTATTGATTATACAAAGCATTTGACAAAGTGGGAATTTCCCCCATGAAAGCTCATGCAATAAATAAATTTGTTAGTCTTTAAGTGCCATGTGACTCCTTGCTTGTTTTACTGAACTAGACTAACATAGTTGCCCCTTTGGAACTTGGCTACATTACTGATATAAGTGAATTTATGTGTAAAAAATGTTGGCAGGATCAGAAGCCAAACATATTTTATAATGTTGGAATTTTCATGTATGAAAATACTTTCAGCTGTATATTTCAATGCATGATATGTAATAATGGCAATGTAGCATTAACTCCATGTAAAGGACCTGAGATAATGGTATATAAAGGAACAAACTACTTATTTTTAGAGTTAATAGAAATCAAGTTTTTTTTTTTTGCTGTTTATTGAACAATCTTATACTGGAAGAAAGACTTTAGACTACTAAATATTTGAAGTAGCTTTTGTTCTATTTTAGGAAAAATATATTGAAGTTTATCAGGCTTTATACTACACAGACCAATGAACATGCAGCAACGAACTAGTTGATCACCTACTGGAATCCAAAAGCTTCTTGGGTTTCTTTTTCATGGTTTCAGTACAGATAGGATGATTAACAACCTGGAGTTAGCATCTTCATGTGTTGGTTTAAATAGAGAGAGAGTGTTCCATTAGTCTTATACAGAAATGGAATGCGCATTACAGAGACAAAAGAAGATCCCAATACCTTTTATCTGTCCCTCCACTGGATAGAACTTTTTAAAATAAATATCCAACAACAGAGAATATCTTATGACGTCTTTAGTTAACAGACCTTACAGACCCCCAGCAGTGCAGCAATAAATAAGCTTCAAGAAATCAGTGCATCTCTCCATAAAATTTAATCAAGTCACAATTGCTTTTGTTATTCAGGACTTCATAGAATGGTGAATGCAACTAGGGACTAAGATCACGCATTAATAGTCCCTTTCTTTCATTTGTAAGTAAGCACAGCACCCGTCATTCAGTTCTTTTCCCCCTCCACCTGTTGGTTCTTCCAGTAGACTGCTGAGTCAAGTTAAAGCATCAAGTTCAGCATAGCCTGACACCCCGTTTGCCTATCTCCAGTTTTTGAAACAAAAACTGCTGTGATTCATGAACCATGGCCGGATATGGCTGACTATTCTTCACTTGAATTCCAGATTTGTATTAATGTATCTGCATTTCTTTGAAAGACAAGTCTACCAGAGGCACTAACATGCTGAGACATAATGTCACATCTTATCAGTGCCTAATAGAGAATATGCAGTATCTGACAGTCAGCATCCCCCCCACCCCAAATCTGTCTACTTTGAAGATTTCATTTACACAGATCAACTTTTTAGATGCCTATCTGCTCTTTGGTGAATTACTTTCTCCTTGATATTGCATCAGGGCAGGTAAAACTATATAAACCTTTTGTTTTTTTAAATGCATTGTTTCATTTAGGAAGATTGGAAAACAACTGCAAAATGAATCAGGGAGAGGGCTGCAAAATTTCTCCTTTAATTCACTGTCCTTAAAAGTTCTAACACAGAATGAATCACTTCTCTCAGCTCGGTAAATACTGCAAAGCTGAACATAACCAGTGTGTTCAGAGGACCACTGTCTGACAAATTTGCTGTTTCCAGGTCTGCATACAATCTTCTTTGGTGTGTTAAAAATCAAGTCCAAATGAACTGAAAATATTACCCTGTTATTCAATATTGTGTTGGAAATATTGTTAATGCTCACATCTACATGTTAAGCAAAACAACTGATATTTAATTCAGTGAGACTGCTCATGTGCAAAGTTACTCTCATGTCAGGGTTTGAAGCATTAGAAGCATGGGGTTAAAATAAGGGGGGGATGCACCTGAATGCAGTTCTGGGGCCCCCTCTTCTTAGGCTGGCAGCATTCCAAGGCTCCTAAAATTAGAGGAATGCACCAGAATGCTGCGTTCTGGGGCCCTGCTAAAAATAGCACAAGCAGCCAGAATACAGCTTTCCGGTAGCTCCGCCTTAAACCCTGGTACAGCTTAAGTCCCGCCAGCAGGCTGGGAGTTTGTGACTCTCCCCCCACAGGGCAGAGCAGCTTGTGGCTGGAAGCAGCTTCTAGCCGGTCAGCCAGCCTGCAAATTGTCAATGTAAGGGCTTTGGGGGGTGGGGTGGCTGCTAAGGTTTGTGCATGTGCATGTATCTGGGGGTGTCTGTGTATGTATGCGTGCACACGCATGGCTGTGTGCATGCGTGTACACGTGCGTCTGTGGGCGGCTGTCTCTAGGGGTGGGTATAAGGCAGGGGGTGAGTTCTGGGGCTTAGTACTGCAGGGCCCACCCACACGGGGAGGGCCATCAAATTATACTTTTACCCCTGATTAGAAGCATATATCTATATGCACTAACATATCTCTATATCGATATAGATATAAAAGTATAGCTTCAAAAGGATTTAGCACCATTCAAGCAATATTCTCAACTTGAATAAATGGGGCAACTCCAGTGATGTCCAGTTATTAAATGATAAGTAATGTATAAGTCATTAACGCTACACAATTTACACCAGTTGAGGATATGGCCCATTTGTGCTTTATTTGTAATTTAAATCTCCAATAAAATGTTTCTCAGCAAGCATCTCTTCTTTCTCTCAGTTCCAAAAAAATGTATCTGAAAACTCAAACTGGGAGAAAGAACTTCCTGTTTCTGTCTTGTTCTTTTCTCATTAACTAACATTATCACTTTGTTTCATCAGTAATCTGAATTTAGCATGGTGAAGTGCATGACTATCTTAAATTGAGGTCATTCTGGAAATGCTGCTGACTCACTAATGGTATTTCTGGTTTGTTTAGGGAAAAACAAAACAGCACTGATTTTTCACATTATAATCAAAGCACAGACCTTTCAAATGACTTTTCCTCCCAATGCCATAAGTAGTTTCATCCAAAGATTCATCAGCTTTACAATAAAGTTAATTATTACACTTCAGTGAGAGTTCATTAAAATTAATTGACACTCTCTTAAAAGATACTGATACA
Organism: Podocnemis expansa; assembly: GCA_007922195.1. Taxonomy (NCBI): domain Eukaryota; kingdom Metazoa; phylum Chordata; order Testudines; family Podocnemididae; genus Podocnemis; species Podocnemis expansa. The sequence continues at coordinate 71,873,364 of ML681966.1, forward strand.
TAGATAATTAAAACATCACATGCAGAAAAATAGCTGGAGAACCTAATACGTCACTCGGATTCAGGATTCTTATCCTGACCTTTTCACTCATTTGCTGACGTCTTCCGCACTTCTTTATATTTAACCCTCAACATTCAACATATATCCTGCCTACTTCAACAACAGAACTTCAAAGACGGACCTCATCGTGTAACTGCGGAGCTGGAGCTGATTTGCAAACTTGATACAATCAGAGGACTCGGAATGGTTAGCACATTACATAAAGTAATTGTGCCTGTTCACACATTCTCTTTTTCTAATCAACTGGTGTGAATGTGCCCCATCTGCCCTAAATCAAGTTTCCATTTCATACATCTGACAAAGTGGGTTGGAGCTCATATAAGCATTTGCCCAAAGAAATCTGTTAGTCTTTAAAATGCCACAGGACTCTCGTTGTTTCTGCCAACAGAGTTGCCATCAACATTCCATCTATGCACTGAAATCCACTCACTGCAACCTCTACACATCACAATAACTTCACCTGAGAAATGATGACAATTCCATTTTAGTAGATACCAAATTAATATTTATAGAGTGCTTTGAATATACTTTGTAATTTTTAAATAGTGTCATCCACCAAAGAATGCCAACACAGTCTAAATACTCATTAATATTTTAAGCCTTTACCCACTTGGGACTTAACAAAATAATTCCATTTTGTATGTGGGTAAACCAAGGCAAAAATAAATGAAATACCTGGCATAATGTCAATGAGGAAGGCTGTAGCAAAGCTAAGAATAGATCCCAGCCCTCTGCCTCATAGACAAGATTGTCCTTTTGACATGTAAAGCCATATAGAAGGATGACATATTAGGGCCTGCAGCACAGAAATTGTATAATTCCCATATCTGATAGGAAAAAAATATTATCTTAACGAAAGACTTCAATAAGCAAATCAGTTTTAGAGAGAGCTCAGTGTCTGGTCAATTTCCTGATTAAACTGTGATCAAAATTTAATATGAATGCACATTATAAACATAAATCTCCATGCCATTTTAGATGAGAACAAATGTCTTCCCCCCCCCCCTTTTATAGGTTCCTCAAGGTTCTCAGAAGAAACGGTGTGTGTTTGATAAGATCAAATTGCTTTCTATGTCAGATCTGTCCTAAAGAGTGAAGAGAAAAAACGAGAACTACTTTTTCTGTTCTGGATGTACACCCTACTGAAATGTGATTAATGAAAACCAGGGAAGCTTATGCTACTGTGCTCACCACGGCAGTTATAGCTGCAAAATTACATTACTTTCCTGTTTTGCTGAAACTTCCTGTCATTTGTTGCCAACAATGCATATTCTGCAGCCTGTTTTATCTTCTTCTGAACAATGTCCCTTGAGGGAAATTTCACACTAGATAAGACTGTAACCATTTCATTCCAGGACATTAGATGATGCTTGCTGGCACTGATCTCCTATTTAAGGGTTATGGAATGTTGGTGATAGCCACTCTGGTCACTAGCTAATACTTCCAGCTGTTTTCCCCAAATCCACTTCATCCCTGTAGTCCTGCCTAACCTACCCACCACATCATATCCCCCCATCTTTTCTGTATAGTTCCCACACTGAATACTCCCAGATTCCTATTCCATTCAACTCTCTTCTGCACTTCTTCCCTTCCTGATACTTAATCTAAGTGCTTGTTCGTGATGGTATGCAGGGGACATGGAGTACTGGTCCCTTTTTTGCTAGCCCCGCTCCCCAGCTGGAACAGCAGGGTCACCAGGGGAAAGGAGAGTACCAGCACTTCCCTCCCCCCTTGCCTTTTTACAAAAAAAAAGGAGCACTGCTTAGCCCTACCCCCAGGATGCTGCTCTACACTACTGCATTTCCCTTGCTCTCAGCTTTATTCCACACAGTAACCCCAGTTTTGTGATTCTGTTTTACTCCAGATATCCTTCCCATTAACCCCACAATCCTCACCTCTGTTCTCCGACTACACCACCTCCTGCGTCAAACAGCTCTAATTCCTACTTGCTTTGTTCACCTACTTTTCCATGAGGCCTCTTGCTTTCCCATGCTTCACACCTCCTCCACTCCCATCAAGAGCATTTTAGAGTAGAGGCTGTCATGTTTGCAAGTTCTTAAATATAGTCCTGTTTAAACAAGGGCTTGATCCTACTTCTCTGTTCTCTCTTCCTGCAAGATAGTGCTCAAGAAAGTCAGTGGGACATCAAGACGTCAAAGAAAAACAGCTGAATTAGAATTGATATGTAGATTAGATTGTACAAAAGCAAGATTAATCGTGACTATGGCTTCTTTTCCTATTCCAACAGGTAATTTGACTTCACCCTCCTCTATGTGCTGTTTCCTAGGGTTTGAATCTTAACAACTGCTCCGATTTGATGTTACTGCATGACCTGATCACATGGCTTACACTCCCTTGCATTTATTTTCATCTCATTCTGTAAGTTCGTCCATCTTCAAAGCATCTGATGAAGTGGGATTTTCTCCTACAAAAATCTCATGCAATAAATAAATCTGTTAGTCTTCAGGTGCCACAGGACTCCTTGCCCCCCCCCCCCGACGAGACTAACAAGCTTAAAATAAACTGTCACAATCCTAAACTCAATTATTTAGAGACTTTCTCTTTCCAGTTACTTACTGCTTTGGATCCAACAGAAAAAGCAGATAAGCATTAAATTTGTTACCTAGGGAGTTGGGGGAATCTCCGTCTTCGGAAACATGTAAGCCCTGGTTAGACAAATCCCTGGCTGGCATGATTTAGTGGGAGTGGTCCTGTTTTTAGCAGGTGGTTGGGCTAGATGACCTCATGAGGTCCCTTCCAACCCCATGATTCTATGGCTAGGGAGGGGAGGTAACTCAAGGACATAGCTGAATAAAATGAAATTGGAATACAGAAAATGACAGTCTTCCTTCTTACCCAAGGACATTAAAAATTAGACAAGACGGAGCAGCTGTAGTGAACAATTTTCCATTGGTAATGGATGGATTAGATTATCTAAAATTATCTTTTTCATCTCTAAATTTTAAGAATCTATTGCTGGCTTTTTATACCAACAGAAACTTTATTCCAAGTTTTCTCCAATGTTAAACTCAATGTTGTTACATGAATTGATTTATGACATAAGGTATCTAACACTGATTTCCCTCCCTCCAGTATCAGGTCGCCATTCACAGAAAATCACTCTGCTGTTCAGTCATAATGACGAGGCTACTGTTTACTCAGTTGCAAATCCCACCAAATTACATAAATCAGAAGTGTCCTTAAAATTAAAGTGATAATTTTTCAAATATACAGTCACTGAACTAAGCAGTTTTCTTTCTAAATCATGAGTTAATTTCAGAAAGCTTTACATTGTCCTACATCCTGGCATACTCTGACCTTTAAGGTATGTGTTCATTTCAGAAGACATTTAAAAATAACTATTAGCTAGAAGAAGAAGATTATTCAAAAGAAATTTAGCTCTCTCAGACAATGTTCCCTCTAAGAGGAGAGGGCAGCTGAGCAACTCTGGTTGCTCGCTGCGCTCCCCCCCCCGCTCCTGACAGCCCCCCGCTCCCGGCATCAGCCCCGCCCCCGCTCCCAGCCACCACCCCCCCCCCCCCAACTTACCTTGGGGCTGGACTGGAGCCAGAGGGCCCAGCCATAACTCCCGGGCCAGAGAAGCTCTACAGAGCTCTTCGTTAGAGCTTCTCTGGGCGGGAGTTTTCAAAACTCCCAGCCCCAGAGGAGTTCTGTGTAGGGAAACTGGCTGCCGGCAGTGCGCTGCCAGCAGCCTTCGCTGCGCTGGCAGCTGTGGTGGGCTGTGCTGCAGCGCGCCAGCGCAGCTTACAGTGAACATTGCTCTCAGGTATCATGTCATTTGAATGGATTTGTACACAAAACAGGATTTAAATAAATGTAATTTTTATAGTATTTTGATACATTTCATATTACATATATATTTATAGCTGAGGCAGCAAAGTTTGCTTTGATGTCTCATCCCTTTCTTAGCCATCCTTGTAGAGGTGGTCATTAATGTATCACCTAACCTTAACAGCCTTTCCCAAGCACCCACCCTTCATAGAATCATAAAAACTGGAAGGAACCATGACAGGTCATTTTGTCCAGTTCCCTGAACTCACAGCATCACCAAGTACCCCCACTAAACCATGCCTGACAGGTGTTTCTCTAACCTGCTCTTAAAAACCGCCAATGTAGAAGGTTCCACAACCTCCCAAGGCAACTTATTCCAGTGTTTAATCGCCCTGACAGTTAGGAATCTTTTCCTAATGTCGAGGCTGAACCTCCCTTTCTGTAAGTTAAGCCTGTTGCTTCTTGTCCTATTGTCTGTGATCAAGGAGAACAATTTTCCTCCTTCCTCCTTTGTGTTTGAAAACTGTTACCATATCCCCTTTCAGTCTCCTTTTTTCTAGGCTAAACAAACCCAGCTTTTCATGTGTACATCTGTGCCAACAACCAGGTTTATGAGTACTTGTCTGTAAAGTGACTACCACACTTTCGGTTCCATATACATATAACATCTTCTTCTGAATAATGACATTCCTTTCAGGCCTTAGTTTTCTACTGGAAAATGCTGCTTGACATTCCTACTTTGGATTCAGCAAGCTCTGCAGAGGGCAACAAACCAAGCACAACTAGCTAAATTTAGAATGCAAGCAATTCCTTCTAAAAATCTCTCACTATTCCACTAAAATATCTAACAGTTTTTGAGATGGTGCTCTCTCTCCATACTGTTCTTCTTCCTGTTGTAGGGGAACAGATAAATGGCTTCCCATTCAAACAGGTTGAAGAGCCTAACAAAATAATTTCTATCACACTTTGCTGAGAGAGCACCTAAAGGCAGAAGCTGACCAAATTAGCAACTTCACATACAAGACTAGAGCAACATAAAAGTTTCCTTTTCATAAAACCAATGCAGATCATAATTTACAGGTGACTAATCTAACTTGTATGATGCTATAAATCAGGGAAGATTAGAATATAGTTTAGTTTGTATTATAAAGTCATATATTGTATCTCCAATGGATATCTCTTAATCACCTCCCAACCCCACTTCTATAGACATCACCACTCATTTACTGCTTCTGTAGTTTGAAATTATTTGGTTATATTAGTGTTGGAAGTACTGTTTAAACCCCCAAAACAGCATCTGCTATTAGTCCACCTTGCATGATAAAAATATGACTAACAGCTTTAGTGGTACTATATGAAAAAGAGGAATAAGGCCATGTAATTTTCAGAAATCTCCTCTAAGTGTTGGCAGGGAGACACCTGTTCCATGCCTGGTACCAATGACAATGGTGATGGGAGACCTCTTATCCCCAGTGCTAGAGGTATCAAAGATGGCTTCAACCCCACTTGGTACAGCTAAGAGGGGATTATTCAGTCAGCAGGAAGTTTCCTGATCCCCCTTCAGCTTCCCATACTCCTGTTTGTTGGTGGAATTCAATGAAAGGGGAAAACCTTATCTGAATGAGACTCCATCAGCAGCTTGACTACGCTCTGTAATGGAGAAACGTTGGCTTTAAACAGCCAGCAAAACACTGCCTCCACCCACCCCACATGGCCCACTGACATCACAGGTGACTACTCTACATAGCGGTTCCCAAGATACTTCTTAAGACAGCAGCTTTGATACAAAAAACACTACATGTCACAGTCCTTCGTGATCTTCAGTAATGCCCACAAGTCAGTTTCAGCACTCTGGTCATCACCTGTCCCTGGGTAGCAACCCTCATCCCACTCTCCCCTGACAGGATTTTAAATCTGCAGCACTCCCATGATGCATTGTAATATACCCAATAAGCCAAACTGCCAGTACCTGTGACTGGCTTTCTCTCCCAAGATAATGGAAGTGGTTTTATCAGCTGTTAAGAGTTATCATGAGCTCCTTCTAAGCAAACATATTCATTCTTAAAACAAGCAAGGAGTTGTGTGTCACATAAAACTAACAAGCTTATTAATTCTTAAGGTACAAAAGTATTACAGAGAAAACATATAAAAACAACATCAATTCTTACATGGCTTCTAACAGCTGACCAGAGGGCATCCTAACGCCAACATCGGGCTCTGGTAGATGTCTGTCTTCTGACCCTTCAACAAGAATTTGGGGTCCCCAAGGACCAAAAGCCTTGTCAGTTTGTTGAATACAACTCCAAAGGGGTAGCTACATTAGTTTAGTTCAGCAAAACCAAAGGAGTCTTGTGGCACTTTAAAGACTAACAAATTTATTTTGCACATGAACTTTTCTGGGCATATCTGATGAAGTGGGACTTCACCAATGAAAGCTCATGCAAAAAAAAAAAAGTTGTTAGTCTTTAAAGTGTCCCAAGACGACTCTTTTTTTGTTTTGTTTTGTTGAATCAAACCGTGTCAGTCTTTTAAACCAAAAGCCTTTTCTTTCTTCCCTCCTAGTCTCTGGAAATCCCATCTTGAACCAGTATAGGAAACTTTCCCAGGGAGCAGGGCCTCTCTTTGGATTTTCATACAGCCTGAGGGGACTCCAGTTCCTACATCTTGCCTCTTCTTCTGCTTTCCAGTGCTAAGACTCAAAGTTATGAGGGGCATTACATGGTTTAAAAGAGCTGGGTTCCAGAGTGAATCAATTATTGCTGTCCTAGTTTAAGGCTGGGTTACATATGCTGGTAATCCCAATACACTGTATTGTCAAGATGGCATTCAGGCTGTCCTAACTCTGGATAACTTTACATGCAGGCAAGTGACCAGGAGGCAGAGAATGGCCTTATTCAAAAATGTAAAAAGGCAGACCAGCAATATACGCTGTCAAGTTCTTCATCAAGATGTTCCCCCAAGAAACACTGCAGGAGTGAAAGGGAATGGTGAGCTAAGCCAAGGAGCAATGACTGGGCAGCTATCCTGAAGAACGCCCAAACAAAAAATCAGACAACTTCTTAGTCTTAGGTTCTGCTTAATCTCCCCTGCAGATATGCTTTAAAAATAAGAGAAAAAATGTTTGGTTTTGTATTGATTGTCTGAAAACTTAACTCTACCTCAGTCTCTCTGTGGAAGACTGACAAACACCATCAAGAGCTAAAGAAGGGAGCAGTAGTCTAACTGCCATTGCAGCAATGCTGATATGTATGTCATGTGAACTCGAGAACACTATCAAATGACTATTCAAGTAACCATTCCACCGTCTCACCAAAACTATTGAGTTTTGTACGACTGAATATTTTCATTCTTTGAATATGCCATGAAAAGTAAGGGGATGTGGAGAAGTGGGATAGAAGATGAGGTTGCACCATGCTGCCAGATGCCATTTTTTAATGGAGAAAAGGATTTTGGCAGGAGGAGAAAGAAGAGGAGGCATTCACTAGGCAGATTAGATGCAGGGAGGCAAAACAAACTGATAGATCGGTATGTGCCTTCCCTAAGAAAAACACTTCCTACCTGAATTCATAAGCTCAAGGGTTCTGTAAAAATATTAAAACCTTTATTTCATCTCTTTTCTGATTTTAAATTTATAATCCAAAAATTTCACTTGCTGCCTAGAGTCTAATGAGAAATATGAAATAGCGGAACATTTCCATTTCAGAAGAAAATATCAGTTGTTTACTTGAAATAATTCTGCATTATATTTACAACAACAAAATCACAACACAGGCATGTATTTGAATATGCAATTTACAAACGTGGCTGAAGTTGATTCACCAGCCACATTTCTTAACATAATTGTGTTCAATTTGAAAAATTACATCCAGCATAAAAACAATAGTTTCTTATTTTCACAGATTACTATGCACGTCTTTATAGATGTTTGCAGAGCATCAGGGCAGAAGCATTAAATCATATGTAAATTAATTTCTCTTAGCTACTTGATCTCAGCCACTCGAGTTCAAAGTGTGTAACAGCTGCAATCTGACTTTTGACAACTTCTTAATATGTTAAGAAATTTATACTACACTAAAGACATTTGTTTCCCCACAGGGTATTTAGTTGTAAAGCTTCTAGTTAACCTGACTTAAAAATCAGAGGCACATCAAAATGCTTAAATCCCAATCTACTGTTCACAGTATTTTTTACACTAAGAGTATCTGAAAGGCAGAGTTTCCTGAGTCGAGTTAAGAAAATGAGGCTTGAGCTGCTGCTTACCTACAAGCACCGAGTTATTTCCAGCCTTTGTATCAAAACAGTCCTGACAGTTCTTGTTTTAAGTAGCATCCACAGTTTCCTCCCATAAAAGAGCAAAATGCCACACTCAGTGCAAAAGGAGAAATTACATTAGGTCAGCACAAGGCTAGCCATAAACAAATCCTGTCAAGTCCACTCCACATGAAAGATGAACTGCATGCAGCCTTATAGAGTATGTCTACAAAGCCTGAAGAAGCAAGTCTCTCAGCATCAACAGTCGCAGGCTAGCAGGGCTCACACCAGCACTCTAAAAATAAGCTGTTTAGACAATGCTTTGAAGCTGCATCTTAGATTGGAGCTTGGCCTCTGACAGCCACTCTTTTCCTAGTCTTCAGAGTGCAAGCTACAACTTTATGTATAGTTTATGAACATTCAGAGACATGAGAGGTTACATCCATGGTGGGAAGGATGGGTTATGATCATCCAGATAAATAGGGAAGCCTCTGTACAAGAAGCTTCAGAGGCTGCTTGGGGATAGAGGTATTTTTCCTCATGTTTCCTCTGCAAAGAGTAATAGTGTATTTTTCATATTTATTGGGGTATCCTCTGAGGTCTTATCCACTCAGAAGTATTTTGGGATGGCTTTGTAGACTTCAGCTGCTCAATAGAGTCTGAGAACTCAGTTCACTCTGAACTTGTCACAGAGATTCCTGCCTAGGCATACAACCAAACACTTTCACTGATCAGGCTTCTACATAAATTGTATAGGGAAGATATACGCTGCATTCAAAATTTACAGCAAACCTCTTCCCTTATTTACATTTATACATTACATTGCATTTACAATATACTTTAGCACGCATTCTGGGATTGGCTTGTTTACTTTGGAGGAACAAACCCCTGTACCACATGCTCTGACCATACACCATTCACATAGGACTTATCTTTACCTCATCTTTGCGTTCCCAATTTATCTTATTCACTGCAATCATTTCTATTCAAAATGGTGTACTCCTTCATCTAAGCTAGTACAGACATTTTATTTCCAACATGCTGACCCAATTTCTCTCCCTAACATTGTCTCCCAAGAAATGAGGCCTAACCCATGTCAAGCCAGTCCTACAATATTATTCTAGAAGTAACTGGAAGAGCTAACTATTTTCTACTGTTGGTGGATGGTACTGGATGGACTGCCCTGAACAATGGAATCCTCTATGTATACATTCATCCATTGGCTTCTCCGCTCAGAAACTCAAAAAGGGTCATTTACTGCCATAAGACAGCAATCATAAATATGGCAGCACTGCATAGAAAAGAGAGGTAGTCTGTAAGGTCAGATGACCCAAAGTCATTTAGAGCTTTACAGGTCTAAAGCAACACCTTAAACACCATTCCAGAAACCAAAAGGAAGTCACTGTAGTTCATTACGCAGTAGTTTATAATGCTTTGGTTTAAGATCCACAATTACCCTTAACGGTTATTTGGGGCGGGGGGGGGAAGCCAATACAAGATGCTTTCCATGTCATTCAGACAGTTCACTTCATTGACTAGTGACATCTGCCTGGTCCTGGTGACTGACAATTTAAAATCAGTGTTTCAACAGAACTGTTCCCAACAAATGAATTTTTGATGATGCCTTATCTTAACACCAGCAAAGAAAAAATCTGGTATAGCTATCTTTCCCATTACCTTCTTTGGTAAAGAATAATGCAAAGAAGTGATTTTGCTTCTTTGCAACATTCTTATTCAGCTTAACTATATTCCAAATATTAAAGGAAATCCAGTCATTTGCCCGCAGGCTTCAGGCTTCTGCACTAAGCATTTTTATATTGATTTTTGGTTTTGGCTGTTCACTTTTCAAAATCCCTCCTAGCTAACTTAATTTCCCTCTGCCATAGTTTATGTTCCTTTCTGTTGGCTTCAGATGGGCTTACTTTGCACTCTGCTCTTCAATAATGCTGGAGAGTAGACATATCAGGGTATATTTAAATAAACTCTATGATGAGACTAAGTATTTTAACTTCTTAAGTGATGGCTATTTTTTTTCTTTTTTCTTTTTTCTTTTTTTTTTTTTTGTAACTTGATTACTCTCTAAAAATCTTTCCCAAAGTTAGTTTCACAGTGAAAGCTTTTGGCATGGTTTTCCTAAGATGGTGTGTAATTCAATAATACCATAGTTATTTACACTATGAACTTTTAGCGGTAGGTCCATGTCTTCATACCTGTATGTAGAGTGACTACCACAATAAAACTTCATCCTGATTGGGCTTTGTGGGTCCTATCACAGCCTGAACATTTAAGACTAAATAATGAATACTACTACTTAGTGGCTCAACTACAGTTACTTCTTGAAGCAACACTTGTACGTAACTTGACACTAAATAAAAGGTAGGCCATCTCACCTTGTTCCTTCTACTGTTTCCAAGATGCAGTAATTTATGTTAAGAGCTTAATTCTGTAAGCTGATATCACTTTTATATTTCACCACTCCTTAGATTGCTGACATCACTATTAGCATTTTAGCACATCTTTGTTGAGCTTTCATCTCTATGACTAATTCACACTCGCTATCTTCTACTCAAGAGGCTTGCTGTACATCTGTACTGTTATATTTTCTTATTTCTTTGTCTAAGAATTACATGAAAGATCATACTGCATCAGACCAATGGCCCATCTAGTCCAGAAGCCTGTCTTCCGACAGTGGCTAGTACCAGATGCTTCAGAACAAATTTACACTACCAGGCAATTATCAAGTGATCCATCCATTGTTATCCAGTCCAAGCTTCTGGCAGTCAGAGATTTAGGGATACCCAAAGCATAAGGCTTCATCCCTGACCATTTTGACTACTAGCCATTGATGGATCCATCTTCTATGTTTATTTGTGGTTATGTTTTCCAGAGTGTGTTACTTTGAATTTATCAACACTGACTTTTATCTGCCATTTTGTTGCCCAGTCACCGAGTTTATTAAGATCCCTTTTTAACTCTTCACAATCAGCTTTGGACTTCATTATCTTGAGGAATTTTGTATTGTCTACAGATTTTGTCACCTCACTATTCACCCCTTTTCTATCATTTATGATTATTCTGGTCCCACTAAGCAATCCTAAAGTGAGCCTCTTATTTACCTTTTTCCACTGTAAAAACTGACCATATGTTTTTATCCTTTGTTTGGTATCTTTTAACCAGTTACTCATCCATGAGAAGACCCTACCTGTTAGCCAATCTCTGCTTACTTTGCTTAAGAGCCTTTGGCATGCCGCCTTGTCAAAGGCTTTCTGGAAGTCCAAGTAGTCTGTTATCAATTGGATCCCCTGAGTGCACATTTGTTGATGGTCCCCCGCCCCCAATATTCTAACAGAAGTGATGGGGCATGGTTTCCTTTTACAAAAGCTGTGTTGACTCTTCCCCAACAAATCATGATCATCTGTGTGTCTGGTAATCCTGTTCTTAACAATAGTTTCAACTAGTTTGCCTGGTACTGAATTTAAATTTGAAGCCTATAACTGCCAGCATCACTTCTAGAAATATTTTTTTTTTGAAATATCAGTGTTACGATAGCTGTCTTCCAGTCACCTGGTACAGAGGCTGATTTAGGCAATAGGTTATATACTACAATCACTAGTTCTGCAATTTCTACTTCTGATTTATATTCATATGTATTCCCACCAAGTCTCTATCCACTCTTTGGATCAACCTAAATAGTTTTTCCCTTATTTCAACTTGCAATTGTCAGACTTATTTTAGTGTAGCACACTGCAAAAAATGGTCAGCTGGACGTCATATTTATCTTGTCTTATAGTGTAGTGGTTGTATAGCAATACATGTCTCCTTTAAATTGCACCAGTACCAAGCAATGTTCCCTCTAAGCTGTGCTGGCGCGCTGCAGCGCAGCCCACCACAGCTGCCAGCGCAGGGAAGGCAGCCGGCAGCCAGAGGCCCTCCATAGAGTTCCTCTGGGGCTGGGAGTTTTGAAAACTCCCGCCCAGAGAAGCTCTAACGGAGCATGCCCAGAAAATCTAGGCATGCTCCGTAGAGCTTCTCTGGCCCCAGGAGCTGTGGCTGGGCCATGCGGCTCCAGCCACAAGGTAAGTTTGTGGGGGCGGGAAGGCTGCTGGGGAGCCGGGAGTGGGCCGGGGGGGGGCCGGGAGCAGGCTGCTGGGGAGCAGGGAGTGGGCCAGCGGGAGCGGGAGCGGCCAGGAGCAGGCCTGCAGGGCTGGGGGAGCTGCCGGGAGCGGGGGCGGGGGGGGCTGCAGGGGGCAGCTGGGGGGGGCGGCTGGGAGCAGGGGACAGCTGGCAGCAGGGGGCAGGCGGGCGGCCAGGAGCGGGGAGGGGGGCCGCTGGCAGCAGGGGGGGCGGCCGGGAGCGGGCCGCAGGGGGGGACAGGAGTGGGCCCACGGGGGGGTAGCGCAGCAAGTGGGGGGGGGGGCGCAGCGCAGCGAGCAACATGAGTTGCTCAGCTGCCACCATCTCTTAGAGGGAACTACCAAGTGTTCTCATAGACAAGCTTCTTTCATATTGTACTGGCTCATGAGCATTAACTGCTTCCAAAAGTAAATGTCTTGTCCTTCAATTTAAAATTGTATGCACTGTTAACTATGTATTAGTAAATCTCCTGTCTCTAATTCAGTATAATGTATGTGAGGGCTTTTATCTTATTAAAATGGTGTGACATTGACATCTTGTGGCATACATAAGTCACTACAAGAACCACTGTTTCAAAAATATAGCTTTACTCTGAGCTCAGAGTAGAAATAAATGTTTTATAAATAACCCAAGAAGCAAAGTAAAAACTTCTGATTCAGTTCAATTCATTATTTTGATTACAGAATAATTAAAAAACCTACATAAAACAAACTGATTTGAAAAAAATCTTATTCTCTTTTCTTTGGGGAGGGGCAAAACAAAATGAAAAGCCCCTATTTTCTTTTAGTAAGCCACACCATAATGCATTCTACTTGTAGGAGGAAGATAAGGGACAGTATGAAGGCGCATATGTCTACAATGCTGAAGAGACCCATCTGTCCAAATTTTTAGCCAGAGTCCTATCGAAAAGCCTTAATATTTGTACTAGAAAGATTTGATCAGCTAACTATCTTAAAAAACACACAAGTTTCCAAGAGGCAACTTCTGTTCTTTGTCAACATAGCTACTTCACCCTTTTCTTCATAATCTTTCAAAATCTAGCATTTTATCAGTTCTTATGGCTCCTAGCCAGCCAACAGAGTAATGCAAAATTTTCACTTACACACTTCCTTCCTATCACACAGAAAGAGTGTCCTCCTAACTATCATGCTTCCTCTTGGGAGCATCCCCACTGCGATGTCAAAAAATTGCTGTCTGTAGCTACCATTTCACTCAACAAAGGAGAACAGAAAAACAATGGTGCCATCATCAGGCAAAAATAGGCACTCTCAAGAACTTAAAATTAGTCCTATTTCTTTTCAAATATATTTATCCTCATCAGAATCTTCTCACTGTTTATTAATGTTTGTTGAAACAAATCTGAAGTGTCATAACATGAAATTATTGTTATTTTCTTCATTACTTCACAAGAGCGAAGAGAGGCTTATAACTATTCATTAATATTTGTAAAATACTTCGGGATTCCTCAACAGAAGTGGAGAAGAGTTTTAATTATTTCCACGTTACTCTTCTCAATAACATCCATTTTTTGAACTGTTGCCTCTCCTCTTTACTTGTAAAATATTAATGATTAAGATTAATTCTCTGTTGACATTCTCCGAACTGAGTTTTAGCTACTTGTGACAGATATACTGAAGAGATCTTTCGTGAATTTTTTAATCCTCAGACTGAGCATGCAAATTTTGTGAAACCCACCCTTTTTTCTTCTTGAATTCTTTGTTCATTTTTATTTTATAGTCACCCTCTTCAGCTGCCATAGACTGATCTTTACATAAACACAGGCTGTTATAGCTAATATTTGAGTTAACAATCACTACTAAGCATCACGTACAGAGATTTGCATTTTGTGCTATTCTGCCTTTACAGTCATCCATGGATAAAATCACTCCACAACTTATCTGAATTCACTGGATATATGATTGTAGTAAATGAACTAATAAATTTGGAGATGATCTTCCTAGAGAAAAGTACGAAAAGATTTGAATTTCTTATTCAACTTAAAAAATGCAGCAACAACAAAATTCCATGGTGTTTATAGAGATGACACTAAGATATTGCCATTCATATAGTGACACAGCTAAGTACAAGACTCAAATGAAACTTCACTTTGAGACACCAGCAACCTAGCCACCTATATACCTAAAAGGAAGAGCTATTTAATGGCTTGTTTCTGATCCTGCAGAACATTATCCACATGCTTCATTCACTAGCTTTTACTTCCACTTCTATGAGACCATTGTGCAGCACGTGTATACGTGCTGAAGTACCGGCTCCATAGTTAATAAAGCTAAAGTTAAACTTTTAAATGGTAATCACCTGTTTAAACATTTTAAACAGGTGATTACCATGTAAACTGGGGTGGAAGGGAGCGGCAGTTGAGCAGCTCTCACTGGCAGGGACGCTTGGACCGCAGGGAAGAGGCAAGAAAGCATGAAGCCCGGTGAGGGGGCAGGGAGAAGCAGGGGTAACCTCCCTTTCACTTGCAGGGAGCAAGGCCCAGCTGCAGGCTAGTCCCTCCCCAGGCTCCAAGTCTCTGCACCCCTGGCAGGGGAGGAACAGCCACAAATGGCAGGGAGCCAAGCCCAGCTGCATCTAACCACCTCCCACGCTGGGCTCCATGGCTCTCCAACGCTCGAAAGGAGCCAAGAGTAACCGCGCTTCCCCACCCCACCCCAGGGGTGCGGAGGTTTGGAGCCTGGGGTAGGGCTTTTCTCCCTTCAAGTGGTAGGGAGACATGGAACCCAGCAGCCCACAGCTGGGCTTCACTTGCGAGATCTGGAACCCAGATGCGGTGGAGGATGCAATACTCCTCACTTGGCATAGATAAGCCAAGTACAGCAGGGCTCTCCCACATTTACCCATTTAAACATTCTAAAAACAGAACAGATTTTAAATAAAACCAATTTTTTACAATTCTTGTGTGCATTATTTTTTCCCTGTGCATGTAGGTTTTGTATTTTTGTGTCAGATCATTTGTGTGAACTGACAACATCCTAGAAAAGATAATAGATAGGCATGCAAAAAAAAATAGGTTTTCCCTTTTTTTAAATATATGTTTGCTCAGTGCTATAAAATACATTAAATCATGAACCAGAACAGTTGGTGACTGCTACAAAGGAGAGAAAAGATGCGTGCACACACACACACACACACACACACACTGAAAAGTTCTTGATGCTCTTCTATGTCAAGTGCAGCAAATAAATGTTATATAGGCTATACAAAGCGTGTGCAGAGGCAGGTATTCATCTGAGAGTCAGATAATCCAGTCGTTCTTTCCGTTTTCTCTGTCAAGCACTCAAGAGGACCTCAGCCATGCACATGGAAAAAACAGAAATTTTTAATGTGCAGAGGGCAGCAGCAAATAAGTTTACCTTCAATGCTGACATAGCACACAACTGTTCCTCACTATGAGATGGAAAATTCAATTTGCTAGCCAGACGGGACAGACCGTGACACAGTATCATCTTTGGGTGCCCCCACATGTAATGCCTAAAGATCTGCATTACCTGCTGTCTCAGCAAAGTCCTTAGGAGAAGTCCTGTTGAGATGAGACAATCCTCTGTGGTTCCAGAATTTAATTACTAAACAGGGCACAGGGTCAGTTCTGAGAGATCTCCCAGCTGGAAGTTAATTTGGGTGCAACTCCAGAGGAAGAGATTCAATAGGGTAGGGCTAATGAGAAGCCAGAAAGCTGTGGGAAATCAAAGAAGTTGCCCAGAATGGTTTGCACTATTTGTTGTACTTCTGACTTCACTGTTTGTAAACCATGTGGAAAGAATGTTCAGCACAAATCCTTTGACAAGGTATCAATGTGGATTAGTCCACAGTTTGGCAGAAAAGGAGGCCTTCAAAAGATGATTGTGGATCCCAAATGTGGCCCTAACTCTACGTGCAGTGCAGTGGTAATTGTGAAGACGCTCCTCCCCACATCTTTTTTTAATGTCCCTGCCCATTGAGGGGCATGTGCAGAAATGGTGAGTAGGGTAGAGAATCCTGGAATTGCTTTCTCACTTACACTTTTCCTAGACAGCTGTGTGCTGAATATTTACACAGACTGAATTCTTATTTAACCCTTCACAATCTTGCAACAGCAACATGAACCTCTGTGACCGCAAGACTTGTTTAGTTATTTCTGCTACCAACTAGAACTCATCCATCACTAGCAGCATGTTCCGCATGCAGTGTCATGCTCTATGCTCTCCTTTTTTGTCTTGTGCATGCAGTAAAGTATATTACACTCACCTCAAGGTCTTTACCCTCACTGCCTCCAAAAAGGCAGGCAACTTTAAAACTCAACAAGGTCTTATACCATCCTTTCCTTGGAAGCAGGCCTCAAAAAGCAATCTTCTATAGCTGTCTTATACAGCATAGTTGTTTTGAACTTCTCCCATCCTAAAATTGGGGACTAGGAATGCTCAAAAACTGATTTTCTAACAGCTTCTCTTCCCTGAGATTCGAGCATTTATTCTCTGCCATTGGTTTGTATATGGAATGGAAGTACTCAACCCTTTCGAAATAGTTTTTTCCATGTTATATGTGATTTACTTTCCATATCACTATGTGCCTGATTCTCCACTGAGTCATGCTAGGCATATGCCATTGAGACTCTTTGAGATAAGAGTCACAGCTACAAGAGAATCAGGTCCTATAAGCTTACAGTCACAAATACTACACTACATTTCCCCCATTCCAACATTTGGTCTTATTTCCTTTTTTAATACTCAAGATTTAGTAATCATAATTTTGTCCCAGATTTTCCACCTGAAATCCCAAGTTATTAACAGTGAACAATGATGGGGGGGGGGAAAGAAACACACACACACTATACATATCCCAGGACAAAAAAAGTTACAGATTTCAGAAATACTTGCTGTTGACTACAACTTCAGATTATGTTCTGTCCCTAAAGAGGTCTGAAAAGTATCCCATAGATGCAAATATTCAACTTCACGTCAGGCACCAGTCAGGTTTTCTCTTCTTGCATATTATACAAACAGTTGCTGGGTTCTATCAGACAATATTCCTTAGATGCAAAAATTATCACGAAAAAGTGCCAAACTGAAAACCATTGCAAAAGTGTGTATTTGGAAGGAGGCACTCACCAGGCTGTTCATTTTTGAAGACGATGAGCTTGCTCTCTGCTTTCGCAAGCTATGAAGATCTTCTGTGTTTCCGTCCTTTGGTTTTAAGATCATCCTGCTGCTTCCAGCATTGCTTTCTGAAGAGGACCTCAGACGCTTCTCTATGAATCTGCCTTCTCGATAAGGACTGAAGCTACTAGCAAGATTAACTATAACAGAAAAGAAATCAGCAGTCAGTCTATACAGGTATTCACAACATATATTTTCTTCACAAAAATGCCATATTGCTTTAAACATGTATGTTGCATGGAAGCTATTCAACTACTTACTATACAACTGTGTTGTTTGTCTTTACACGGTAAGTATGTAAAATTGTCAGGCCAAGCTTGGGCCACTAGTCCACCAGACTTTACCCAAGGGCCTAGCTGCATATGTCCAGACCAGTAAACCAGCCCATAACTTCCCAAGATGCAGAAGGCTCTCCATATCTACTCTTAGGATACAGCTCTGCTGAATTGTTGCACAGCAACCCTCCAACTGTAGCAACTACTCCCAGTTAACCCACTGGTGCAGTGGACCTATCTAGCTTCCCTTGCTCTTCAACGCAGGTTCAGGCTCTTGCTGCCCACAGTCCCCACCAGACTTCTAACACTTCCAGGTTAACATGACAGGTATGTCTGCAAAACTTGACTCAGTAGTTGGCCGTGCCTTACACCCTTGCTAACATGGTGGGTAGGCACTTATTAGGATCGAACTCATTTCAGAACTGTCAGAAAGAGTTAAATTGAGCACCTGGCCTGAATAATAGATACTATGGGATAACTATGGGCAAGCCTTGCTGTCCTATAAACATAACAAGATTCTAGTTAAAAGTTATCTTCCATCTTCTCTCTAGCTTCCCCTCCTACACAATATCGTGGATGGGAACGTTCCTCACCACCTTTCCTTTCCTTTCCTCCCCCTCCCCCCGCTGAAGGACTGTGAAATAATTTCTGTTCTAGAAAATAATGAATTTGAAGGTAAATCTTCTACATAATATATGCAAAACCTGTAAACAGAGGCAAGGATAATTATATGCACTATATAATCATCAATATTCACTGAATAGGTGTTAATGTAACTATGTAAGGGTCCATGAAAAGTTGTCAGTCATGTATTTCCATACTGATTTGAACAAAAGAATCACAAAGCAGCCCCTCTTCACTCATTCAGGAAGTCAAGAGGAATGGGCAGGCAATAAAGAGTAATGTTCAACCCAATCCACCTCTGGGACAACCTGTTTGTTTAACATCCAGCAAGGACTTCACTCAATACAACAGTGGGAGGCCCAGACATACTGGGCTGGGATTCCACCCTGCTTCTCCTCTTCTGCTGTACAGCTGTCCAAACCAGGTTAACCTAGCAATAGCCCTCAACTATTATGCAGCTGGGAAGGTGAATCCTAACTCCCAGCCCCAGATAAATGACTATGCTGAGATAGAATAGAAGGATTAGGTTGTTAAGTGTGGGAAAAGGATTTTAAAAAAGAGAGAGGTAGGGAGAAGAATATAATAGCATAGCAAACCCTGTGGTTCTTCTTCCTTTCCATATTGCAGAATGCACAGTTATTAGTCCAAGATATTTTTGTACATCTGTACTATTGTGTAAGTATATAGACTATATACAGAAATATAGAATAACATGTTAGATTATGCAATCAATAGCTAGTTTTGTCTGATAATCCATCTAAAAGAAAGTAGTATGCATAAAATGGTTACTGCCAAACAAAACATATTTCCTTTGAATTTTGTTTCATTCACATAAACAGCTGTTACTCTCATCACAACCAACGTTAATGCCCAATGTGACTTCTCCATTTCACAAGAATCAGCTTCCAGTCTTTCATTTCAAACCTCAAAAAGATAACAGGGAGTGAATCTGACTCTCTTCTGACTTACAACCACTTAAAATCTTTCTGTACTTCACACATCTGTTTCTTCATTTGTTTTATGAAAAGCAACGAATGTGGTGTAAGGGGCATAGAGACTCCATTTATGTAGATGCATATCAACTTCTTTGATAAACTGATGAACCAATGACCTTGCACGTGGACAACTCTGAACATTGTAAGATGGCAGTTCCTGGGGTTGCACCTGAAGCTGGAAGTACCAACTGGAGATCATAGCATTGCACAATCTGACAAGTCACCAGCTAGAGGCATTAACTCATCGAAGCAGGAAGGCAAGCTGAATGCTGTTATCTGTGCATGAGCAGCTCAGGAATGGAGGTTCACACATCACAGCAGAGTGAGGTGCACTCCAGAAGGGGGAACAGGAGTGACAGAGTAATATACCAGTCCAGACTGTAGAGGGAAATGTCACAGTGGCCAAAACAAGTCCTAGCCCAGCATGAATTTGAAATAGTAGCTGTGACTCATTATGATGGAAATAGGAAGCATGCACCTTGAAGACTGAGTGTTAAGAACCAATTTTCTTCCTCCAATGCAGGAATGACAGATGGTGGCCATCTTGAATTTTTGTGCTCTGCTGCATCTGGTGAGAACCCTTAAGTTCTGTATTGGTCTCCAATCTCCCTTTTCAATTCGGTATTAGAAAGAAGCAAGAGTAAAAAGCCTTTGCCTCTGAGATATATGGGCACAGATTCTACAGCTCTTCTGCTGAGGTGATGATTTACCTCAACATAGAATAGACTCTTGTGAGAATCGTCTCTGAAGAGGGGTGGGGAAGGATCTATGGGAGGAGGAGAGAGAAAAAAATTGATGGAATATCCACCGTGGGTGATCTCCAGTACCCAATTATCAAAGGTTATCGATTCCCAGGTGCTGCAGAATGGGGAAGGCGGCCTCCGAAAGGACAGGTGAGGTCTTCCAGCATGACTTTGTAAGAAGAGTGGTCTATCACTATCTCAACCACTACATCAAGAATGACATTTCAAGGTGGAGGACTGAGATACACTCAGTTGTGGTCCCAAATGCTTTTGCATAGGAACCTTCGTTTCTTCTCTCTCTGTAGCTCATAAGTTCTTTGTGATGAGTACTAAAATGTGTAGTGTTATGACTGGGGCTTAAACAATGACTGAGGACTGTATTTTCTCTTGCAGGCTGGTAAATATATCCCTAGGGAATGGGATCAAAGAGCCATCTGTGAATTCTTAAACATGTAAAGAAACATCAGTCTCTCAGTGACTAATTGCATACCATCAAAAGAAAGGTCCTCCACCATGGTTTGGTCCTATCTAGGAAAGCCAAACAAGTGCCACCACAAAAGCCATCTCATAACAATAACCATGGGAACAGAAAATGCTGCTGTATTGGCCATGTCCAGTGAGTACAGAAGAGACATTTTAGCCACCAACTGGCCCTCAGTGATTATGGTCTTGAACTGGTCTTTATGGGACTCCAGAAGTTGTCCAGTGAAGAAACCAAGTTTTGTATAATTCTGGTAGTCATATTTTGACATAAAGGCCTGGTAATTTGCCATGCAGAACTGGAAGGTGGCTGATGAATATACTTTCTTGGCAAACAAGTCCAGACATGTCCCATCTCAGTCACAGTAAGTTGATTTAAATTGGTGCTGGTGGCTCCTAGAATTATCCACATCCACAATGATGGAATTGGGAGGCAGGTGGGAAAACACTAATTCCACTGCCCTTTACCAGGTTGTAAGATTTTTTTTGTCTGCCTGCTTGCATGTTGATGGAATAGACGCAGGGGTCTATCACATGACTTTGGCAGCGTCCAAGAGCATCTCATTAAACAGGAAGGCCATTATGGCAGAGGTGGAAGAGTGTAAAATGTACACCAATTCGTGGTAAGGTTCAGTCACTTCCTGTAAGTATATTTGCAGGGCTTCTGCCACCTTCTGAGCTAGATGTTGAAATGATTTAAAATTATCAGTTATGGATGGCAGAGGGGGCATCACCACCTCACCCGGTGAGGAGAACAAAAAGTGAGTGTAACAAGTGTCTCTGCCTCTGCCCCAGCTTCCTCCCTCAAATATTCAGGGGGTTTCAAAGCCTTCAAAGCCACAGCTAAAATACTTCCTTGCCTCTTAGTATGCACCAGGATAAGGGCCCCAGTGGCTTACTGGCTCTGAACCTGCCACAGGCCCCAGTACAGCCACTGAGAGTAGAGGGCTGGCAGTTGAAACCATGATTGGTCAAACCATGGAGGCTGACGGTTGGATAGACAATACCCTGATGAAACTGGGTTCCATATGGTAGGGAAGGAGAGCAGTGGGAACTCTAGTTTTCTCACTCAATTTCCAACCCCAAAAATGAAAAAGGCGGTGCATTTAAGGGAGATGGCAGTGAGTCCAACGCTCTGGAGATGGGCCCCCAGTACTGAGGGCTGGGCTGAGTCTGGTGTGTTAAACACCAAGAGATCACACACCAGAAATCTAGCAGTACAGAGAACGTTGTGCCATTGGTGAATCCAGTATGAAGAGGATTGCACCAAAGGATTCAAAGATGAGGAGCTTGCCACACAGTCTGTCGGTGCCAAGCACCAGAGCAATATCCATTCTTACACAGCTTTCCCCATGTTGGATCTTCTTTGCTTTTCACACACCCCTGGTACAGGTATTTTTTGCCTGTGTTCATCAGGTCTTTGAACAGACTGACTTGCTGTGTCGGTGTGGTGCTGCATATGCCCTGGATAAGAGCATTTTACAGATTACATACCATCAATACCAACGAAGCCAGAGATTGTTTACAGCTCAAATTGGAGCCTGCTGCAGGTTCTCCCAGGACTTTTCTTAGCAGGCCTAAATTAGTGGCTTACCTTTTTGGGATCACCTGCCTTCAAAGTAGGAAACTACAGTAAGAGTTCTCACCAGGACTCCAGAAGTTGAAGGGCCAATTCCATGAGCAGAAGTTTGAGCCTTAATTCTTTGCCTTTCCTAGACGTCAGTTTTAGATGCTGGCACTAGATTTTAGATAAGGCTATTGTGGACAGTGCTTTTCTCCCAAGTAGCAAACATACAGCAATTGTTCATCAGTTACTCTGATATTCCATACAACGGAGGCACTTTTGAAGCCTTCGGAGTCGGGCATACCCTTAGTTCAGAGAGATCCCTCCCATCAACATTGACAAGAGGCAAACACTTCTTTCCTTTTTCTTTTTCCCCTTTTCTTTTTTTCTGCCCCAGTCAACAAAGAACAAGAAGGAAACAGGCTTAAAAATTTACAAAACAGCTCTGAGCAAAAGGAAAAGGCTTCAGTTGAAGCTAAAACTTTATGAAACAACTCATCTTCATCACTAGGCAAAGGCAGTCATAAAGGAACTGAAGAGGGAATGCCAGAACATACGGGATAGCCTCATGGCAGGAGAAGCATAGCACATGTTGGAGCAAGACAGAGTTCTCTAGTCAGCAGCGCAGGGGAAAAGACACACCTACAGTGGAGCATCCATAGACACTATTCAAAGATGTATTATTCATCTATTTTACATATAAGGTAACTAAAACCTTGCAAAAGGTCACTTTAGGCAAAGACAGATATAGAATTCAGGTATTTTTTTTAAACCAAAGCAAGTCTCAGCCAATTTTTCCACAATATTTCAAAAGGAATCTGCATAAAACAGAAAGTGGTCCTGCACCACTGTCTCATAGTTAGAGAAATCCTACTGTGCATTGGTAACAAAAAACCTGCAGCATGGCTCCAGGTGGCCTGGGTGAGCTGTTTTGGGCTAGCAAGGCTCAGGCTGTGGGACTAAAAATCGTAGTTTGGACATCATGGTTTAGACTGGAGCCTGAGCTCATAAAACTGTTGAGAAGGGTAGGGTAACATAGCTGTGGCTCTGAAGTAAGCCCAAATGTCCACACGATGATTTTTAGCCCTCAAACAATTTACCCAGGTTCTGAAACTCAGCACCCCAAGGTTTTTTTTTTATTTCAGTGTAGATCTGCGCCTGGAGTTTTTGACTCTACTCTGCTTCTGCCCTAAAATGTGATCCATCATGTGAAGTATCAAAGCATCATACTTTATTCATGGGTTCAGTGCCTCCATATGACCCAAACAAAGGCAGTGTTGCATGTGGCTATACCATTTGCAACCAGCAGAGCATCACTTGCTCTCACAGCCCAGAACAGAACCAAGAACCCAAATGCCCACTGTTCTGCTTCTGTCTCCAATAGTGCCAGTCTTAAGAGATCAAAAACAACAAGTCATACCTCTCACTCCACAAAAATCAAGAAATTCACTGGCCCAAAATCATGACTTAAAAAAAACATGTGATTTTTGGTCTGTCGATCTTTCTAACTTCCTCCACCTACCGCACCAATGTGCTCCTCACCATTCTCCCATACTTATTAGGAAAAGTGATTTTGGTCACCACTGCAAAAGCTCTCTGCTGACCCTTGCCCAGAAATTAATTATGCCCCCACTGCAAATATTAATCCTCTCCCACATCAGTCAGCCTCCCATGGGTTCACAAGGCCCCAGCTCAACTCCCAGGAATTCAGCTCTCCAGCCTCACTTCTGCTCTTGTTCTTCACCTCCACCTCAACACCAGAACTGACACATCACTGGAGCTTCTTCATCCTCATGCACCCACCGCTTCCAGCTCAGAGGGACTCTGCACAAAGGGACGGAAAAGCAGCAGAGAAGCCTCTCACTGTTGTTTATGGAGGCACAAGGGAAGAACCATCCTGAGTGCTTTCTGTTCTCCCTCTTCCAACATCCAAGAGAATAGCTTCAAGTTGATGTGGCAGAGGGTGGGGAAAGAGAGAGAGGTGGAAACAGCTTCTCCTACAGTTTCACATGAGATGCTTTCTCCCACCAGTTACTTCTATAACTGCAGTGTAAGAGGTCTGTGCTGTGGCTCTGACTGTTGTGGGTCAAATTCTGCTGAGGAGCCCAGTAGGCACAAGAAACAGGTGCATAACATTAGCCTAAGGTCTATGGAGTGACTGCTGGACTGATTTTTACACGGCAAAGAATTGTATTTAGCAGTTAATTTGGAGATTGCATTAGTCCTTGTTTTAAATTTTATTTTGAATGTTGGTCAATAGGAGCAGGCCTATTAAGAACAGCTATGGCAAACTGAGGCTGTGGTTGAGACAGAGGAGTATGTGGAACATTTTCTTGGTGTGCCCAGAAAATGTCCAAAAAGAGAGAACTTGAGTTCAGGAGGCTGGGAGAGACTTACCAGTCCAGCAAAACAAACTTCATTTTAAAAGGTATGCCATAATATGCATATTAAATAATAAATCCTTATAGAGACTGGATGCCTCAGGGCATTGCTAATAAGCCTTATGGTGGTACATTACCAGTTTGAAACCTTCCTATTTCACAAAGGATTAAAAATTGTTCCTCTATAATAATAGCTGATAACATCTCTGTGAGATGAATCTGGCAAACCCAGAGTCTAGCTTCCACATCAGAAACTCACCACCATGCTTTGGAGTAGATTGTTACCAGTTCATTTTCACTATGTGTTTATGCTCTTTACAATACTATGGAGGCCCTGCTCTGCATTGCAACCCTCTTCTAGTGATGGCTCCTGCAACAAGAACCAGCAATCCCTTTACTCATAGATTCACAATAGCTGGAGACACTATAAATCATCACATGTGCATTGAGACAGGGCAGAGTAAGCTAAAAAATCTAAAGATAAATACAAAACAAATGAAATCTTTTGAAAAATAATGAAAAAATGTGTTACACTGCTTTCCAATTCTGAATACCTTCTCAAAAGAAATGGGGGAAAACCAAAACGACATACCTTTAGAATGATTCATTTCATGTCCCCGTTGTGTTTTTAAGGATTGGGATTCAGAAGACGATGGAATAATCTTTGATTCTGTTACAGGAATTGTTTCTGTAACATACTCAGGTGGTAATATTTCATGTTGCTCCCCACGTAATCCAAATGCCTTTGGAGAAGATTCCACTGTTTCTCCTCCATGATGTAACACAAAGGTTTCTAACTGTGCATCTGCAGAGTTCATTTCTCCTATGAGCATGCCATCTTTTATAGGAAGTTCAGTTGCTTGCAATAATACTTGTGTTTGATTAGCAGCAGTATTTTTAGGCAAAATATTTGATTCAGAATTAGAAAAGCTTGTATGATTCACAGGAGATGTAACACCAGATAGGGAAGTACTGTCTATATGATCTGTTTTCTTTACATGAGCAACAGAAGGATTGAAGAAAACCCGAGAGGTAGAAATATTATTGTCAAAGTTCTCTGTGTGTGGTGCTGTGTTTCCACTACTGGGCAGCACATCAGCCTCTGAGAAAGAATCTTCAGTCAAGGCTAAAAATTCTGATGGGGTCTGGACTGTGGTGAGGTCTGCAGAAAGTAGCGGTGAATGCAAAGAACTTCCTGCACATTCTGTTATCTCAGCAGAACATGATGGAGAAGACTTGACTTTCACAGGTTCACCTTCATCATATGATTTAATCTCCAACAAACATCCAGACTGTTGTACACAGGAAACTGACTGGCTCTGGGGGACTGGTTTTGAAAACTTGTAGTGGGATGAGAAAGATTTTGGGAGAAGTTTACGTGAGGATTCCTTAATAGATCGTCTAGTTTGCTCCTCTATAAAGCCAGAGTCATCACTTTCATTTTTTCCAGAACTTATGCAATTTATAAAGACATTCTTATTCACAGAAGGCTCTTTCCCCTTTTCAAAGTCCTCTGTCAAAGATCTTGTTATCTTCTTGCTCCGTGAACTGCCAAAACTAACTGAATGTCTCCCTCTGCTTTTAACATGTTCCTCCGAGCTCAGTTTTTGGAAGTTGCTGAGAGTTGACTGAGCACCATTTGAAATACTTACATTCTGGCTTGCAGACTCAGACTTCTGCTCAGTTCCCTTCTTGTTGTGGAAGCTAATGGATGGAGTGCGGAAAATGCTCCTTCGCTTGCCTGTACTACCTGAGCTTGAGTTAGTGCTGGAGGGAGAGGAGCTGTGGACACCCACAGTATTATTGGAGGAGGGTGAGGAAGGAAGTGAGTCATGCCTTCGACTAATACTTCTCCTGAATATTGGCAGTCGAGATACAAGAGTTGAACGTCTTGATCCTGAGTCCCCCATCAGGACCAGAAGCGTTTGGGGATCTAGACAGCCAAGACACCAATCTGCAGCAAGGAGAGAAAAAGATGTGTTTAGTAAGTCAGTCTAAATATTTGGACAGGCACATTTTAAATCAATCTGGATATATGAAAATGTGAAGGGCACTTTTATTATGAAATTCAAATTTAAGCACAACTAGAAGCTGGTGTATTTAATTTATTAATGGCTCTAAGAATGACAAAATACAGTTTAATGTGCAGTTCTAAAGCTCTGGTAATGAGACAAAAGGATAAAAAACATCAGCTACTACAGGTTTTGTTGTTGTTGTTTGTTTTTCAATAATCTGCTCACACATTATTTCTTCCTATCGCTTTTGTATCATGTCTACCACTAGACTGAAAGGGGTCTGGGGAAGAAATCATGCCTTCTCTTTGTTCTGTGGGGGTCAAGCATTCTTCTGACCACCTAAAGACTGGAATTTACAATGCAATCTAAGGGATGGAGGGTCTCAGCTCACACCTGAAGTTCAGTGTGGACTGGGTGCCTAATTCTTTTGAGTTCCTTTGAAAATACAGGCTTAATTGCTCCATCTACAAGCTACATGGATAATCATGCAGAAGAGGAAACATCTGCTCTGGAGTCAGACAACTTCATGCTCTAACATGAAATTCTTTCCATATACTTTTATAGACTAGTTCTGTATTATGAAATATTTGTGTGTGTGTTTCTGCATTTGCAGATTACCTTTCAGTATTTTATTGAAATCACTTAGCGATTTACCACTCTTATATTACCTTTATCTTGTTTAAAATTAATAAAAACAATGCTAAGCCAAAAACTGACACCTTGTGATTTAACTGATAAAAGCACACCCTCATCAGCACAGCATAAAATCATAGAAAACTGGGGTAGGATGGGCCTTAGGAGGTAATCCATTCCAGTTCTTCATCACTTTCCTACCACAGCAGTTGAGCCTCATGAAACATGCATTTGCAGTACATGTATAGGAAGTCTTGTGTTATAAACGGAGAACAACAAACAGAAAAACAGCAATATGTGATACATAACCATTAGAATAAACAAGGCAATGTATCTGATTTTTAGATGAGACTTCAGCTGGAGTTAGAAGCATTCAGCCACTTTGAAAAAAAGTCAGTATGTATCATAATTGTTCTTTATTTCCACTGGAGAAAGTATAAAGAACAAACAGGGATTCATCTGTACTAAGTGAGATTTAGTTTAGCCATTAGGAAAATCTAAGTATCAGTGTAATTAAGTTCTGGAAGGATTTTCCAGGAGGATCATGAAATACCCATCACTGTGGGTTTTTAAAAACAAGTTGGACAAACACTTGTCAGGCATGGTCCATGTTCAGTTGGTCTAGACTTGGCAGAAGGGGCTGGACTTGATGATCCATCACTGGAGTTGCCTTCAGACCTACAATTCTATGAACTATACAGGTTTTTCTAATCAAGTTGGAAAAACGTAATCAAAAAATAATTATATTGACCAAATGAGGAAGAAATGTAGTCACAAAAAGATCCACTGAACTAAGTAAATACTCATGAGTAACATGAAGAAAGAGGACAGGAAAAATTCAAGGAATAGTAAAATTAATTGAGCACAAGATATACCATAGAAAAAGAACCATTAACCATAAAATAAGTTCAGGTAATCTTCTATGATTACTAGTCTTTGTTCTGTACTTTTCACTCCAGAAGAAAGAGGTCGTTATGGTCAGTTTGTGTGCACACATCCATCCAAGCAGACAGAACATGAGGAATCAATAAAGCAATTTTGAAGTTAAAGATGAAAGCAGCATCCTAGGAATGGTAGCTAAACTCCCTCTTTCCCCATCCCCCTCTTAAAATTACACTGGATGAGAATTTAAGATTTTGAGGTTTCAGCAGTTCTAAAATCAAAACAAATTTTAATAGAGATGATTCACTTATTTTAAAAAGGCTTTAGCAAATCAAATGCAAAAAAAGGTATTTTTGTACATTGTTGTACAATCACTTAAAGCCACGATGTACCATAGAGTTTCTGTTACTGAGTGTGGGTGAAAGGCATACATAGGAATTAAGAGATTAAGCAGTTTATATTCCTTACATTTGAGGAATTCAAAAATATTCAATTTGTCTTGCCTAACCACTGAACATACTCTTGCCTTCTCCAGAAATACAGGGACAGTGTCCATAGAACAGAATGAGCTAATTTCTTTCAACTGACCTGTGCACATAAAGGCTCGGCTTTACCAGATGGGTGCAAAAACAGACCACAGTGCCTCTGGCAACTGTTATCATCCATGGGGTCTGTATATCATGCACCTCACCACCCCTTAAACTAAGGAATAATATAGAAAGGCTGCTGACACCGACTTTTGTTCAGGATGGCAATAGAATTGCCTGCATGTAAAATACAATCCTATCATAACATAGAGGTTTCTCAGCCACACAGGGCTCAAAAGATGATTCAATTTCATGAACAATTTTACCACACCTCTCCATTCGTTTATGCACACATGCGAACATGGCCATAGCCTTTTTCCATGGCAGTGGCTCTGCCTGTGTTTTCTTCCTAGTCTCCAGCCACTCCACCCACCCTCCTCCATTTTCCAACTCAAGATCACTTAGTCTTCCAGCACAGTCACATTGATTCACACCTTTCCAAGGCACCCAAAGTCTAAAACACACTAACATGCACTCTTCCTCTCCATCTGGGCTTGGTCCTCAGAGATAATCCTGAAGGGGATCTCGAAGATGTTGCCATTCCACCTGAATTAGTGCACGCCTATATTCATCATGGGCAACCCAAACAATGTAACTGTATCATGACAGCCTACCCTTTGGCAGAGTCACTTTGATAGAGGCACTCTTCCTTGGTTCCCAGCCCCAGCCAGCCTGAAAGACTTCTATCCGTCTCAACCAGAGACTAACAAGCTGTGCTCTCCCATTTTAGCTTCCCCCTCAAAGCCTGATATCTACTTCAGTGCCACAGGGTGGGGGTGATGTGGGTTGTAACAACTCAACTGTTTCCCAATTCATCTGGGGTTTGTACATCTTTGTCAAAACCTATACAACTGTAGGGAAGAGACATAGCTGCCTCCAGAAACGGACAGGGAGCACCTAGCTGCCCCCAGGCGGGCAGAGTCTGAAGGCACCTGTCCATAAAGCTGGAAGAAGGGGTTTCAGGACAGGAAGTATAAGAGCAGGACCAGGGAGCTCAGTTCAGCCCTAGCCACTGAAAGGGAAGGATGCTCATCTGCTCACAGCAGAGCTCCAACTCTCCCTTGGGCCAGATGGGGCTAGACCCTGGTGCTGGGAAGACTGGCCAGGACCTCCTACGGCTCCGGCCCTGGAGGAAGGTCCAGATCCCAGGGGTGCCAGAAATGCCCCAGGGCCCCAAACACTTCCCAAAGCTGCCAGGCCTCCATGACCCAGGCTCGCAACCACACTCCTGCAACCTGGAGGAGCTCCCACTCCCAGAGAAGATACCACCCCTGTAAGCTGAGACCTGGAAGAGCTACCACTTGCAGAGGACTTGGCAGAATTACTGGACCTACCCCTCTAGACAGGAGAGCTTCTGTTCCTTGCCTCTAGGCAACTACCCAGAGGAGCCAGCCAACAAAATCAAGCAGGTACTGCAGAGAGAGGGGGTAGGAAGTTGCCCAGGGGAGCTGTGCCTCACCCGAAGCCCGATGTTGGGGTCAGCGTGTTGTGGGTGGACCCCCGCTGACCCCCGGCCGACTCAGCAACCCCGACTAGGGCTCTGGGCTGTGACATAGTGGAGACGGGTTTGCCTGTGTCCCCCTCCTCCTGACCCCTCCCCCTGGGCGACAACAACCTGTGTTTGCCTGATTGCAAAAGAAGGCACCCTACCTGATCCTTGCAACTGCTCACTCCCTCAAACCTAAAGACCCTTTGTTTGTTTGGCACCCCTGCCCAAGGGGCCAGAGACGTGCTATTTGTTTGCCCTACCTGAGGGCCAAGGACTATTTTTGTCTGCCCTGCCCAAGGGACCAATGACTACTAATCTGCCCTCCTTGAGGGCCAAGAAATATTCCTTGTCTGCCCTACCTGAGAGGCTAAAGCCTACTGATTTGCCCTACTTGAGAGTCAAAGACTCTTGTTTGTCTGCCCCACTCAAGGGGACAAGGACTGCTCTTCGCTTGCCCTTCCAGACGGCCAAGGACTACCAGTTTGCCCTATCTGAGGACAAAGGGGGTCCACCTCAGTGATGGACAGGGGGTGGATGCTTACAACAACATATGACATCCATGATACCCCCTCACCCCCATATTACTGCTGCAATCTCTCCTCGTCCCCTGTTGTTCTGTTTGCTGAGGAAGGATGAGTAGGGAGGTAGGAGGTGGTGTATTTGGAAAGGAACAAATGATTAGTAGCTTTGGGTGCCTGGTCACATGCTCTCAAGTTTGCCACAGCAGTGAACAGACAGTTGGGCCAAGGGGCTGCTGCTTCAGCTTGCAGCTTTATGGAAATAGACTGCTCCTGCAACTAGAAGCATGACTGGCTGCTGCATGAAAAGGGGAAAAGTGATCAAAATGGAAGATGGAAGTCAAAGGGGGGGGAGTGGTGTGGGTCAGATCACTTTCCCTGTTGCTCTTAGCTTCTTTGCTAACTTGTGTGCTCCTCACACTTTGATAAACACTGCAATAGATGAGATGCTGGGTGAAATATGGTGTGCATAGCATAATTTATCATCTACCTGGGGGAAGTGGGCGGAGATGAATTGTCAAGGAATACAGAAAGAAACTAATTGTTTCCTTGGCACTACTACTGTTGGACCAGGGAGGAATCTGCTAAATAGAGTCATTCTGGGAGAGCATCTGGCATTACTAACCATGCTCAATAAATAACTGAGGAGTTGGAAACCCTGGAAGCTACCACTTACACTTCTATCTGTTTCTCACTGTGAAGGAGTTGCAGGGAATAGGTTTATTACTTTGCCGATAGTATGTTAAAAATTAATGCTGCATCAGAAACTCTCAATGAAAACAGAGAAACTGTGAGAGTTAAGTCACAGTGTACGGAAGGTGAATTATTCAATCACTACCTCTAGTTTTGGGTAAAGAAATCAGTTTCTTCATAGGTAAATTTAAGACTTAGAAAATTTGGACAAAAACACAGTTACTGGTTGTATGTAATCTGAAACAGGCTGAAGTGAAGACCAGCAGGCAGTTATTAAAGACAGGGGAAGAGAGAAGGAGCTCAAATGGAAAAAAGGGAAGTGAACAGCAATGAATATAAATTAGAAGGTAGGAACTGTAGCATTATGGGAAGAGAAGCAAAGGGACACACAAGGAGAAATCATTGCTCAGCAGAACTGAGGACAGTA
This sequence comes from Podocnemis expansa, assembly GCA_007922195.1. Classification (NCBI taxonomy): domain Eukaryota; kingdom Metazoa; phylum Chordata; order Testudines; family Podocnemididae; genus Podocnemis; species Podocnemis expansa. Next base: position 71,905,060 of record ML681966.1, read on the forward strand.
AGGAGGCAAGGTTTGGAGGGTTATTAAGTATATCAGGGGACAAAACTGAATCCTGACAATGGTATGGAGATGGAAACAGCAGAATTATCAATAATAATTCAGAAAAACAGGGGCATTAAACAGCAACAGGAATTAACCACTGGAACATTTTACAAAGGTTCACCATGGATTCTCCATCAGTGGCAATTTTTAAATCAAGATTGGCTGTTTTTGCAAAGGATCCACTCTGGGAATCATTTTGGGGAAGTTCATGGCCTGCATTGTACAGGGGATCAGCCTTGATGATCATAGTGGACCCTTCTTGCCTTGGAATCTACAAATCTATACTTAAACAGTACTGGCTACAATGATGATTTTACAGGTATCTGAAAACATGTTTCAGAGTGATGCTAGCACACTTGCCAAAATCAGTTATGATTTTTGCTGTCTGGATTCTGAAGTGCCAGACATGTTAACAAGGTGTAAAATATTCCTCTTCTTTTTTTTTTTTTTAACTTAAGATCTAATTTCCACTTTGAACACAAATATTGGTGTCTGTCATGTTATAGCAAAGTAGCTTGGTCAAGTATATTCTTTCTTATGACCTTTTCCTGTACCTTTCCTACCCAAAGGTCCAATTGTCTATATCAGTGGTTCCCAACCAGCGCACCGGGGCACACTGGTGTGTCGCAGCAACACCCAAAGTGTGTTGCGAGCATCCCTGAGAGCTGTAGTTAAAGTTTCCTCCCTGCTCAGCCCAGCCACATGGGCTGTGCAAGGCTGGGAAAAGGCAGGGATAAAGTAAAGGGAAAGGCATCGGAACAAAGTTCTAGGGCCCCCTATTTTTAGGCAGGCAGCATTCTGGCCCCCCCCCCTAAAAATAGAGGAAGGCACCCGAACGTGGAGTTCCAGGGGTCCCCCTAAAAATAGCATGAGCAGCCAGAAAGCAGCGTTTCAATTGCTCCACCCTAAACCCTGCTCCACCTTAAGCCCAGCCAGCAGAGAGCTGCAGGAGGCCAGGAGTGTGTGAATCTCCCCCTGCAGGGCGGACCAGCTTCTGTCAGGCAGCCTGCAAACAGCCCAGGTAAGGGCTTTGGGGGGGGTAGGGCTGCTGTTGTGTGGGGCACGTATGTGTATGTAGCAGAGGTGGGTGGGAATGGATCTGTAGCAGAAGGTGTGTAGCTGGGGTTGCGGGGTGGCTGTTTGGTTGGGGGAGTGTAGCTGGGGGCTGGAGGTCTAGTTCTGGCCCCTGCAGTGATGGGAGGGTCCATCAGAGGCAGCAAGGGGGTGGGGGTGGGGATGATGGGACCCACTGGGGTGGAAGGGAGCAGCAGTGGGGTGAGGATTTGCCCTGCATGGCAGGGAGCCACTGTGGAGAAGGGGGAAGTGGGTGCTGTGCCATGCTCCCCTGCCCTGCCTTCCTACTCCTCAGGTTCCCCTCTGCCCCTCCACAAAGCCACTCTTGGTCTTCCTTCCTCTTGCCTCTCTTACCAACCTTGTGCTGTTCCCCACATGGCTGCCCTTGTCCTCTTTTGCAGCCCCTGCCCTGCTGTGCTCCCCACACTCACTGCTGCCACAGCACACAACCCCTGACCTCCCATGTTTTGCCACCCCTACTACTCCACAAAGCAGTATCTCTGACACACTGTGCCATGGTTTGTGAATATTCATAATTAATTTAAGGTAATTTGAATATTCATGAGTTTTTAAATGGTAATGTGCCTTTAAAAATTTGAAGGTCTCAAGGTGTGCCATGGCAGAGAAAAGGTTGGGAACCACTGGTCTATATCAGTGGTTCCCAACCTTTTCTCTACTGTGGCACACCTAGAGACCTTCAAATTTTTCAAGGCACACTACCATTTAAAAAACACATGAATATTCAAATTAACTTATGAATATTCATGAACCATGGCACAGTGCTTCTGAAATGCTGCTATGTGGAGTACTGGGGGGTAGCAGAGCAGGGGTGGCAAAATAGGAGAGGTCAGAAGTCATGCACAGTGGCAGGAGTAAGTGTGGGTAGCAGAGCAGGGCAGGGGTGGCAAAAGAGGACAAGGGCAGCCATGTGGGGAACAGCACAACGGCGGCAAGAGAGGAGAGAGGAAGGGAGACCAAGAGTGGCTTTGTGGGGGGGGGGGCAGGGGAGAACCTGGGGAGTGGGAAGGTAGGGCAGGGGAGCATGGCACAGCACCCACTTCCCCTTCTTCATAATGGCTCCCTGCCACCCAAGGCAAATCCTCACCCACTTCTGCTCCTTCCCACCCCAGTGGGTCCTGACCTCACCTCCCCCAGCCCCCTGCTGCCTGTGATGGACCCTCCCATCACTGCAGGGGCCAGAACTGGCCCTCCAGCCCCCAGCTACACCCCCTCCACAAAGCCACCCCACCCCACCAGCTACACACACCCCCACCAACCAGCCACCCCACATACCCAGCTGCTCACCCTTTACTACACATCCACTCCCACCTATCTCTGCTATATACACACACACTTGCCCCACACAACCCCCAGCAGCCCTCCCCCCCAAAACCCTTACCTGGGCTGTTTGCAGGCTGGCTGACACAAGCTGCTCCACCCTGCAGAGCGAGATTCACACACTCCCAGCCTCCAGCAGCTCTCTGCTGGCTGGGCTTAAGATGGAGCCACCAGAACTCTGCATTCCAGCTGCTCCTACTATTTTTAGGACCACCCCTGGAACTCCGCTGTCTAGTGCCTTCTTCTATTTTGGGGGAGGGCTGGAACACTGCCTGCCTAAAAATAGGGGACCCCAGAACTGTGTTCCGGTGCCTTCCCCCTTACTTAAACCCCTGCCTTTTCCCAGCCCACATGGCTGGGCTGAGCAGGGAGGGAACTTTAATCCCAACTCTCGGCAATACTCAACGCACACCAGTGTGCCACAGCGCACTGGATGGGAACCACTGGTCTATATCAAACCACTTCTCCCCAAAATAAGATTGCTCTTTGAGAGGCCTCCAAATACAGCAATGTAATAGCTTTTAGGAAACACACCACTAATAGAAAAGGTACCTTTGTCAGTTAGTTACAAGGTATTATGGGATTTCAAGGTTTCTTTTAGTCGGCTGCTTATCAGACAAACAAATCGCAATAGTTCTAAAACTCAGTCTTACAAAATTAAACTCCCATCTGAATGTGAGGATTTGTGCACTGCTTCTTTAAAACATCAGGAAAAATCCAGCCAGCTAAGGGACTAGGACAAAATAAAACTTTAAGGATAATGCCATCTTCTTTTCAAAATTCAAGTTCCTTGTACAGCAGGAAAAGGAAGACTAATTCTTAACAATTACTACATCACATTGGCAGCTCTGCAGTATTTTTATTGCCTAGTACTCCACATGGTTTCTTCAGTCTGCTCACATGTAAACTTTCTTTATCAGAGCTTAAACTAGCTGGGATCCAAAAAATCACTCACCCACTCTGGTTTTTTTTTTAAATTTCCCTTTTAAAAATTCAATATGGTAAGGCTTTTTTCTTGACTTTACAAAAGCTGCTTGTGTTTTACTAAAGCCAATTCATGGTAAGATCAACTCTAATCACATTAATTCCATTGTTCTCATTAAAATTAAATTTTAAATTCCATTGTTCTCATTAAAATTAATCTCATTAAAAACCCAAACTATTAATGAAACAGATCTAATTCTTAACATTATTTTACCTGTACTATTAAGCATTGCTACAACTTAAGCCTATATTTGTTTAACACATTAACTGCTGTGCCAGGTACACTTTCAGACTTTGCTTTTTCTAGTATTCATTTTGGACAACACACCTTTTCAACAAAGCTTCTGGGTCACTATATTTAAGGTGGTATTGAAGAACACAACAACAGAAAAGCATTCTGAAGAAGTACAAATACTTGTAAACAATATTTTATTTCAGAACAAGATAAATGGAGGCTTAGATAATTACGTGCTCTGCTTCAGAACTACATGAACCTATGACAAAACAGTGCAAATACTAAGGAGAAAAAGTGAGTGATATGTTTTCCCCTTTAGATACAATGTGGGTGAGAATCTTTTTACTGCACCACTTTCTGTTGGTGAAAGAGACAAGCTTTTGAGCTTACACAAAGCTGGTCTCTTTTTCACCAACAGAAGTGGGTCCAGAAAAGAATATCAGATATTAAGATATTATCACTCATACTATCAATCTAGTATCCTGGGAGCTGCACAGCCACAACAACATTGCAAGTTCCCTTTATTAGCAATTTAAGAAGTTACTCAAATGCAAACAGTTTTCTTTCATGTAGTTGGGCATAAAGATTTTGCAGGAATGCAAAGAAGAAAGATATTTAAATAAACTCCTAAGTAAATGGTAAATATTTTAAAGGTACTTGTTTGATTGCTGGAAAGCACAAAAGAGGTTTGATGTCTTGTCCTTCAGGCTTATTGTTGCAGCACAAGGAGTGAAAAGGACCAGCCAATTTAAACAACCAATACAACCAGCCAAGACTTCGTCTATAGAGCCCAGCAAATCTGCAGATATCTGCATTATATCTGCACACGCGTATGCGATGTGGCTATCCATAGACCATTTCTTGCAGATGTAGATCCACATACTTGTACCATGAAGGACTCTACTTGTCTATACAAGGCATTACTCTGTACCACAGGAATGTGATTTCTGGTACTCACAAATGTCTTGTACCCATGGGCAATTGAGCCTGTGTGGACCCTCCTTGTATACACAAAAAGTTCCCTAATGAATGTTAATGTAATTCCAAGACAGTACTACATTAATGAACTATAAGGAATTTTTAGTGTGTGCTAACAAGGTCTGCATAGACTAGTGAATGTGCAACACATTAGCAGTCAATTAATTTTATACCCCTCTGGTACAGACTAATGCACCATATAGAAAAGTTCTTAGGCCTTAATCATGCAAATAGAAGCTTTGTCCACATGCAGAATTTGCAACAGTTTAATTTAATTTGGTGTTTAATTGGTCTAGTTAAACTGATGGAAAAAACTATGAACACCAGCATAAATCAAATTTATTTCAGTTTAGTTTATATTTAAATCAACTCAATCTTTATAATAAGATTCCAGGATTATCACCTGGAGTCAGTCGAAAGCAGTGGTTCCCAACCCGTGGCCCACAGAGGCTTTCAAAATGGCCTGCTGCTCTCTTCCTACTAGCTGCAGAAGGGAGTCTCTGCCTAAAGACCCACCTGGAGTGCATTTGTGCAGGGCTAATAGTCCGGTTCAGGATCCCCCTCCTCCCCGTTGAAGCAGGGAGCATGGCAAAGCATTCCAGCCTTGGCCACTAGGTGCAGGCGTCCCTGCTGGAGCCAGAGGGAGGAGAGCACTGATCTTTCAACCCTTTGATTTCAGAAGGAAGCCACTGCCTAGAGACCCAGGTGGAGTGCACAGGGCTACAACAGGCACGTGGACAATTTCCAAAGGGGTAGCTGTGTTAGTCTAGTTCAGTCAAACAGACAAGGAGTCCGGTGGCACTTGTAAAGACTAACGAATTTATTCATTGTATGAGCTTTCGTGGGAGAAAATCCAACCTCAAAGCATCTGACAAAGGTGGATTTTCTCCCACAAAAGCATATGCAATGAATAAATACGTTAGTCTTTACAAGTGCCACAGGACTCCTTGTTTGGCTTTTTTAAAGATGCACATGGTTTTCCAGCAGCAGCCAGGGAAACAGGAGATCAGCAAGGAGGTAGCCTACTCTGTTGGGGCAGGGGGCTGCTGACATAAGCTGTAAAATTATATTTTTGGCTCAAGGGCCACAGAGGTTGGAAACCACTGATTGAAAGCTTATTATGACTGCTAAGTCAGGGTGAAGCAACAGAAATAGTTACAAGCAAAATTAATAGCTGTTTTTGTTCAACATATCACTGCTGAGATTCACAGGATTACCCTTCAATTTTTAAGATCTCAGCAGGGTTTTTTAGCTACAGTAACACATGTAGCTCTGCCAAAAATCATAGACCATTATAATATCAAATTAGCTCAACCAATCAGCATTCTTACTCTACAGCTAATTTGCAGGCAACATTTTCATTGGTTGTATAAGGGAGACTACAGAGATGGCAGATTACTGTGCCCTATGCCACAGTTCTTCAAACTACTCCCTTTAGCACTTACAGTAACCCCAAACATATAGCTCCCCACAACAACACACAGACCGTCATTCATCACTTGAACAAGTGTAAACAACTCTAACTCTGAAGCCTCCGATGACTGTTGAGTTAGCATAAAGCAATGGAAATGGCTACAAGCATGGTTGATGGCTCCTTTGTTTAAAATATTATCAAGTTTAATCACTGGGTGTGGTGAGAACCACATGAAATTCTGAAGTCCATGGGTTCTGTGGTGGTAGTAGATGACAGTCTGTGATTGTGCTGGCCAATCCATGAGAAGCAAAATCCCACAGAAGAATCAAAAAGGAATATGACAGCTTCCACTGAAGACTCACCACAGAGTTTGGCTCTTTTTTCTATCTTCCTCAAAGTGTTTGCAACCTTTATTGATAGCTGCTGTCCATTCAAATCCGTCCAGGGCCATGGCTTTAAAGTTATTAATATTTATGCTGTCTGAGGTGAGAACCTGCTTAAAGAATGTCTTTGAAATGTTTTCGTTAACCACCCTTCTTGCTCTTTCCAAGTTTCCACTTACCATAGAAAGCTTTTTTCAGCAGTCTATCATCGCCGATTCTGATAAAACAACCCTGTTCATCTACACTGAGCTTTGATGATCAACACCCTGATGCTGGTAGTTTTGCTCTTTCAAGGACATTAATATTTGAGACCATCTCACCAATGAAACTTCAGAATACAGCAGAGCCAGAGCTTGTGAAGTTTAGTTGCTCAATGTGCCCGCAGTAGAGTGACCATATTTCATACCCATATAAAAGGATGAATTCACTTCTGCACTGTATATCATCAGGTTTCTTGACTGTTTGATGGTGTGCTGCTTGAGCATCCTACGATGAAGTCATCCAATAGCCTGGCTTGCTTTTTATATTAAGTTATTTCTTGGTCCAGGGAATCATCACTTGAAATGGTACTACCAAGTTATGTAAAAGGATTGATATTCTTTAGTTGTATGTGATAAATGATGATGTCTGGCACAGTGGTAATAATTGTTGAGGCTATTTGGAAGTGGACTTTACTGCTGTTCAGGCTGATGGTGAGTCCAAATTGTTGAGCCGCCTCTGAATACCTGTCTATGATATGCTGTACACCAAGTTCTCTAGACTAAGTGGAGCACATGCATCCACAAAACAGCTTTCACACAAGTTCCTCAAAAACTTTTGTCTTCAAAGTAAGGTTCGGAAGACTGAAGAGTTTTACATAATTTCTATCAGTACCGTACAAAGATTCCCTTTTAAAAAAGTCATTTGTTGCATGACTCAGAGTGTCTGCAAAGAAAAGACCAAAACAGGCCAGTTCCAGCACATACCCATTATATACAAGAAAGGGCTTAGGAAAGTCACCGCCTGAGACTATTTGACCTGTCACATCTTCATGGAATTTATGACAGATGGTTGTGTACTTCAGTGAAGTTTTGCAGCCATCTTTCAGAGATCGCCTCTCTTCTCCTCAATTAAAATAAATCCATCTTGCCTCTTTAGTGGAGCTGGTCCAGATTTTAAGCGGCCATAAATGGACTTCAGGTAATCATACAATATCTTTGTGTTGCTAGTATCAATGACATACTGTATTTCTTCTGCTTTCTGTTCCCAACAGTTACCCTGTAACAGTGGTTTTCAAGCTTTTTTCCTCAGGACCTACCTGAAAATAATCATTATGCTCACAACCCAATTACATCACTGAGCAATGCATTCCAGTCTTGTGGAAGTGGCAGGAGGAAGCACTGCAACCCAGTACCTGAAAGTCTGCAACCATGTACTGTGTCCCAACCCATTGATTGAAAACTACTGCCCTGTAGAAAACAAAGCACCCTTCAGATGTTGGCCTGAAGGTACTTGAACTTATCTGTCTTTTAGGTTGATTCTGTCATTTTGCCCAGGCATAAACACATCTTTCTTTTCCTTGAGGATTTTATGCTTTCATTATCATTTTCATAAGACTAATCCTGGCCCTCTCTTATTTTTGCAAAGAGTCTCTTTCAAGCCTTGAGTAATAGCTGATTTGAACATATTCCACCTTTTGAGCGTGTGATGGAGCGATGCTATCAATTTGTTCCTCTATTTCCCCCTTCGTTTTTTCTTCAGGAAGTGGACATCTTTACTATGTTTACATTGTTTAATCTGTTCAGTACCGTTTTGCAAAGGAGTATCAGCATGCAAATTAAAAATAGCTCTGATCTTCCATTGGTTAATCCAACATTTTGCCCGTTGCACTGCCCTGGTGATCTTGAAGATGCTAATTAGTTCCTTTGCCATGTCATGAGGTAGTCAGCCAGATGCCAGTATTTACATCTCAGAAGTATCCAAGAGGCTTGATATTTGCAGGCTTGCCTAAAGATTGTGTTAGTAATAGTGAGCTCATGCTCAGCACACTTAGCTCTGAGGAGGAGACCATTGCTATTCATTTTTCTGACTCCACCATTCTTTATTACTCTACTTCAAGCCAAACTATTTTTTCCAACTCTGGCACTAAAAATCTTCCAAATCAGACTAGAACTGATCCTCTTCTCTCTATACTATTCATGGTTAAAAAATAAGCAATATGTGGCAGCTACCATAGGACCATTCAGAGAAGGCAGAGTAACAGCTACTTGGTTTAACAGGTTTTTGTGCCTCCACTCCAGGGACACTTCTGTGAAAAATCACACACTTTTTTTTTTTTTTTTTTAAATACACTGTTTTTTATGAATTATAGCTGTGACACCATAGCCTTTTGGCTACTAGTAAGTAAATATTTCTTAATGAACTTAAACTGACATAAACCTGATTTCAAACAAGACAAATGCCCACGTACCCTTTTGCACTGATTTAATTAAATTGGTTTTAAAGTTTCACCTTAAGTTAAACCAGTGCAACCTTCTTATGCTGACTAGCCCACAATGACTTATGTGAAGGAGCATTCCCCATTGATCTTAGCAGGACAAATGACATATAGAAGTGTTTACAAGATTATGGGTTAAAACCTAAACCATTTAATTAAAAGTGGGGAAATGTTTTACTGTGCTTGATATATAAAAGTCTACATCAGACTTTCTCCTATGAAAATCTAGTGTGTACAGTGTATTCAACAAAGAACACCTACATCTCTGGCTAGTGCTTTTAAAACACCAGTAGATGGAGTAGTAGATCCAATCTTTTGCAGCTAAATATGGCAACACAATAAACAGTGTCTTTTACACTTACGGCCTTTGGAATAAATTTTAGGATCTGGATTTATACAGATTATTTAACAATACATAACATCACAACTCTGTTTACATACTAAGGTTTGTAATCCGCTTACTCTACATTAAAGTTTAAGGTCGCAAGCAACATAAATTCTCCTTTTTAAAACAGTGTTGCCAAGACTTGCCATTAAATCATGAGATTCCTATATACTATACAATATATTGGAGACCAATATAAATAATAAATTATAAACAGAGCAAATGATACATCTTCTCTTGATGTACCAATAATGCATGTAACATAGCAGGCAGTGACCACTATGTGACAATTTTTGTAGATACTGGATGTTAGGATGTTTCCCCACTCAAGCACTGCCTGTCTCCCATAAAACACTCCTGCCTCCAAACATGTTAATTCCTTCTTCCCTATAATTGTTACTATTTACAGAAAACACAAACAAAATCCAATTGGTAAAATAAAGCATTTCAAAACATTCATGTCATGCAGCAAAAAACAACTACTGCAATGCTGATCCTGCATCTTCAAGGGCAGACTACAGTCCCCATGTAGCACTTCACTGACTTACACAGGCCCACACACAGTTTGCATCCATCAGTTCAATGAAAGTTGCAGGATCAGGGCCTAAATACACAAAAGTCTGTATAGTGGTTGTGACTTATTACTTATACCACTCTAAATCCTAAAGAGCAGGGATTCATTGTGTTAGGCACTGTATGCAAAGTAACAGTCTCAAATTCAGCTAAGCATACTGGCCATATTTGTTTTTTAAATAAAAATAATTCCTTTGAATATTAAGAAGCTTATTAATAATTTTACCACCACCAAATGGTCTCATTAACAAGTGACTCTGTAATACATTATTGGAGGTATCAGTAAAATTAATTTATACCCACTAGACAGATTTCCCAACTGCAAAAGGTTAAATTGATGTAACTGAGAATTTGGTTTTTTGCAGATTAGAACAGCAAGATTCCCTGCCATGCCTCCCAATATAGAAACTTTCTTTCTGTTTTTGAACATCAGCTGTACTTTGTCGCTTGTTTTTCTGAATGAATGGTAAAATACATGAAAGAGCTCAAGAATTTCAGTTATGTGAAATAGTGCAACCAGCACATTCTTCTCTATACTGAAATTGTTTAAACTATTCTGACAATACAACTTCCTGGAGTTTAATGTTCTCTCTCTTTATACTGCCACTGCTACTAAAGAGTAGTGTACATAATACAGGTTGCCAGGTAGGCAGACAAACACAGATATGTGCATGCATGCACTTCAGTTTAGTACTGAAAATAGTTTTTGCTAATTTTTATTTTGCTCATTTGGAAAGGAAGGACACTGAACCTAGAAACAGGAAGCTGACATTTCCTTCAGCATTCACATCTATCCTTACTTACAAATGCCCTCAGAATTTCATTCTGCACTTACATGTCTTCCTTCTTTCTGTCCTTGAGCACCCTCCTGCTCCCTACACACAGACTTCTTGCTTTCCTCATGACCTTCCCCCCTTTGTCTCCTCCTGCTCATAATGGTGTCATCTTTAATTCCACTCTGTGGGCTGGGATCAGTTAATTTACAGGAAAATGTTCCCCATTTTCTGTTAAAAAAAAATCAGCACACCTGAAGACTGTGTCACAGTTCAGTCAAAGTAACCATACTCTGTTTGTACCGTACTGTATTGTACTAATTTGTGAGGTTAGCAGAAGCAATTCAGGAAAGGGACCCATTATTAGCTCATTACATTTCACCCACTGTCCATAGACAATAGATTTTAAAGCCAGTCTGACCTCCTCCACATTGCAGGCCACAGAAGCTCACCCACCTCCTTCTGTAATACAACCACAGTCTCTGGCTGAGTTAATTAAGTCCTCAAACTTCAAGTTACAAAGAATCCATCAGCTAATCTAGTTCAAATCAACAAGTGACCCATGCTGCAAGGGAACAACTCTGCAAACAGACCTAAGGGAAATTTCTTTCCAAAACACCGGTATGGCAGTCAGATCCCGAGCACGTGAGCAAGACGCCTCTCCTGGGCACTTGTAAAAGAAATCATTGTGATAACTCAGGGCCATCCTCATCCAGTGTACCAGATCTGACTGGTGGGGATATCTGCTACTAGCTAGCAGTCACAGTGAAGCCACATGCCACTGTAGGAAATCTCATTACCATCCCCTCCATGAATTTATCTAGCACAATCCTGAAACAAGTTAGGATTTTAACATCCACTGCTTTCCTGGGAAAGCTATTCCAGAACTTCACTTCTCTTATGGTTAGAAACCTTAGTCTAATCTGAACCTGAATTTGATCATGACCAGTTTATATGTTTGTTCTTATGGCAGCTAACTTAAATAACTGTTGTTCTTCCCTGGTGGTTATTCCTCTGATGTGTTTATAGAGAGCCATCACGTCTCTCCTCAGCCATTGTTTCATTAGACTAAACAAGCCAAGCTCTTCAAGTCTCCTCTCATAAGGTAGGTTCGCCATTTCTCTAATCACAGCAGAAGCTTTTCTCTGCCCCTGCTCCAGTCTGAGTTCATCTTTCTTGAGCAGATGGGACCAGAGCAGCATACAGTATTCCAGACAAGGTTTTACCAATGCCTTGCATAATGGTAATAATGTTTCCCTAGCTCTACTGGAAATATCTGACGCATCCTATCATTACAAATCTGTGGTATTGTGCTGGCAGTTTTATGTGGTAGCTTCTTTAATATTCTAGCTGTGAATGGTTGCAGCACACTATATGGATAAGGATACATCTTTTGTAAGGTGCTTTGAGATCTAGTGATGGAAAGTGAGCTATAAGAGGAAGCTGTTATATAAACATGCACAGTTCAGTTTATAATACATCTTACTAAGTTGGTGTGAAATTTTTCTTCATAGAAATGCTAATACATACTAGCTTTATAAGTTGTGCTTTCAGAAAATAAGAAAGGATGGAAGCAGTTTAATTTTCATCTAAACACACACCTTACTAATTGCATATTTCCATTTTGACTGATCAAGTGCAAATTTAAGACAGCTGTTCTACAAGCACATAAGCACTATTCCCAGTCCTCAGATTAAATTAAAACTATGACAAGCATTCAAAGTGGAAAATGGTAGTTTCTTCATCCATGTTATTTTTTTTTTACTTTAAATTGTCCAAAAGGCAAATGTTCATGAAGAGCAGGTTTCAGGTGATTCATACTTTATGAATTATCACTAGATCTGTAAATTCTTCTCAATTACCAGTTGAATTACAGGAATACTACAAGGGAGAACAATGAACCGGATCTCCTAAAACCTTCAGGCTCAAACTGTTTGAAATTAGAATTACATTTTAAAACCTCCACTATTTCAAATGCCTTTCTTTTTAAAGGTTTTCAAAGAATTTTAGAATAAGATGTTATGACTCTAGTCGAAAGGAATGAACCTTATGTGCTCAGCATCAGATAACTGTAGAAGCAATTTGGAACTGTTATTGGCAAGGAACAATAGCCAGGACAAAGAAGCTACACTATACTTAAAAGTTCCTTGTGATTTTTAGTTTCTATCTGTCCAATTACAAGACACTAATGGAAGGGAAGAGGGCAAGATCCCTACCCTACAGTAAAATAATACTTATGAGTCGAAATCTTGGTGCGACCCTTTTTGAACAGAGGGTCAATGGCTACTACCTGACATATGACTAGTTTGTAGCAAATTTCATAAATACTAAAGTTAAAATTATATAAAATTATCTAGAAAGATCAGACCAAAAATACCAGGGGATTGTAGTCTGTTTTGTAACCCGAATGGCCATATCTTGCCTTCCACCTCCTCCTCTCCCTGTTCCCACATGTGTAACAAGGTATGAACCACTAATTTCCTTTGTGGGGAATAGAGAATGGAGGCAAACTGAAGAGGGCACATACTCGAGACTTACTAAATGTCACAAGCACCGTGGGGAAAGGAGAAGGGGAATGAGGGTAGTTCCCTATGTGGGGCTTTCGAGGAGGCACTCTGAGAAGACTTGGGTAGGGGCAGCCAGTGGCCATTATTCTAAGTACTGCGCAGCTTCAGTGGACCCAAATTCACCCTGTTGATGATACAGATTTTTTTTCTAAAGTTGCCAATAAGCAGCAGAAATTGCTTTTCTCTGAGCTAATAGTTCTAGGACTTGTGGACACTATCCACTTCTGTCAGCATAACTTATATCACCTCAAAGTAAGCCACACCAGCAGAAACAGTAGAGTGGACAGCACTACATGGTAGGGGGAGCGTCTCCTCCTGACATAGCTACCAGACCTCTCCGAAGTGGTTTTATTATGCAAACAGAAGAGCTCTCTTCCTTCAACTTACAACACCTACACCCAGCCATCTTATAATGGCATCACTGCATTAGCACAGCTGTAAGCTCTATAGTTTGGACATGTCCCAAGAAAAATAAATTTTGCTTGAACTCTAATGAGAGACTAGAAAGCCACTGATGCGCCTCAGCAGGTGAGTAACCCTCATAAGACCAGCAGGGTAGAGGGCAGCATCAGAAAGCAGGGGGCAGTGCACAGCTAGGTGGTCCACCCCTTCCTATGGCCTCTCTGCCTCACATGGGTAGCCACAGGGAGATCGGAAGGAACCACCTGGTGCCTTGCTCCTGTCCTCCACCAACCCCATTAATTTATACACTTTGAGACTTCTAAAGCCCCTTGCTCCACTTCAGCTAGCCCTGCCTCCACTAATAGCATAGGAGCTGTACATTTAGGATTTTGCTGTTCTGCCTGATAACCTGTTTTGGAATCAGGAGGGATTTTTTTTCATTAGGGCCAAATTGACAGAGGCCTGGTAGGCTCCCTCCCCCCGCCCCATCTTCCTCACAGTATAATGGAGACAGCTCTATTAAACAAGAACACAACTTAAAAATAAGAATCAGTGATTTGTGTAACCACAGTTCATCACAACATGGGCATATTTATCAGTGCAGATGAAAAGCCAAAAGGACCAGCTCCTACAAGTAAAAGAGACTTGAGATTTTTCTGACAGACCTTGTGCCTAAGGAATAAGAGGAAACCTGAAGTTTTTGGAGACCAAGGCCGTTCTTTGACCTTCCGTCTCTCCCACTGGGAGCAGCATTCAGCAGAATGAGCTGAATCCTAAAGAGAGGCTAGGAACACCTATCCTGAGTTATGGATTATAAGGATGAAAGCCCTGTAACCCAGCACTGGACCCTCTCACATGCTTGGCCAGGAGCATCGCTGCTCTGGGGCTAAATCCAAGGCCCAGGGCCAGGGCCCCACCCCCACACGGGCCCTGCCCCCTTGCCCCAGTTCTGGGCCAGGGCCCAATCTCACCTCAGGCCCCTGTCACCGCAGGCAGCCGGGCTCCAATCCCCAGCCATGTATGCCAACACCGCCCCTCCCGGACCTGTTCCCGGCCAGGTATCCAGGGCCGGGCTGGTGGCCCAACACTCAGGACACTGGTGCCAAGACTCAGGGCATGCGCCCTGTGTGCCAGACACCAGTGACACCCCTGTGCTTGGCACAGGACAAGGGCTGGCAATCCAAAAGACAAGAGACATTTTTTAAACTTCCTTCAATAACCAAGTGTTTTGAGAGCTGCAACAGGTAACCTCCTGGTTAAGCAACTTAATAATAGAACAGAAATGCATATTGATTTTTAACAATAAAAATGTTTAATGATGTTAAACAATTTACATATAAACATTTAATGGTGTAGGATGTGTTTTAATGACTCAATCCTCCATTGCATGATGCTCCCTCTTGTGTGTCCCTCCTTAGGATGTCAGCAGTCACATGAATATGCCTGGAAATATGTGCAATACAAATAGGAATAATTGAGTCTCGATTCTAAAAAGCTATTTTTGTGAATGTGAATTCACACCAATGAAACTGTGGTTTTGTTTTGTTTTAATCTATAACATCTTTGGTACAGTGATTTTAAAAATCCTTAAGAATCTTCAGTCAACTTACCATTCAGTGGTGATATCTGTTTAAGAGTCTCTTTGCAGAGCTGTTGAATATGAGGCCTGTATGACATTGTCTTCGTTTTCAAGCAGGACTGTAAACTCTCATCATTCAGTTGGCTTTGAAGTTTGCTTTTGATGTAATTCATGCTTGAGAACACTTGTTCACATAGGAAAGTTGATCTCAAAATGGAAAGAATGCCAAATGCATATCTGTCCAGGTTGCTGTAGCTGTCTGGTAAGGAATTCCACATGTCAAACACAAGCTGAGCCTGTTTGCAGAGACTGTGCATTTCTTTCCACCTGTGTTTTAGTGCTTGAGTAGACTTTTTTCTTTCTAGATTTTCAAAGCCCATCACTAAACCACTGAATTTAGAAGTCCACAACTCCTTGGTCCACAAGACTGGCCAATGCTAGCTCAAAAACTGGTTGCTTCAGTCTCACAAATGCAGAAAAGTTGAATGAAGATGTGTCAGCGTCAAGGGGATTCAAAACAAACATTAAAGTTGCCCTCTCCTCTCTGAATTCCTGAAATCACACAGCAAACAATTGTTGCATGTTTAGAATCACATCTCTGAGGTTCTTACTGTCAAGCTCATTGTTCTGCTCTTTGAATTGTTTCAGTGATGGGAAATGAACCAGTGAGCAAGCTTTCGGGTCTCACAGACAAATTTAGTTTTTGCTCCAATGACAGTACTTCTTCTAAAAGTGAAATATTGTGTTTCCCTTTCCTTGCAACTTTCTGTTGAGGTCATTTAAATGCAGGGCCATACCTAGGGTAGGATGACTGGGGCTTTGCCTTGGGCACCTCAGAGAGGCTCCATCTAGCCAATCGATCAAAGGGTGTGTTCTGCACCCCTGGCTCCAGGCACTGCTCATTCTAAGGGCACATTCTGCTCCGGACGCACCCCAGGCGCCAAAATTCCTATTTCCAGCACTGTTCAAATGTGAGGTGATGTCAACCATGAAGTAAAATTTCTGCATCCACAGAGGATCTTCAACTTACATGTATTCTTGGCATTTTTGACACAAGAACACCTTCTCTTTTTCAATACAGGCAACAAATCGCATCAGCACCTTTCCCCTTCATAGCCAACATACCTTATTGTATAAAAGCAGGTCAGAATATTGAGAGTTCACCTCTTCCAGAAGTTCCCAGAACTGTTGATGGTTCAGTCCTTTTGCCATTATTCTGTTGATAGTTTGCACAACCAGGGTCATCACTTTCAAGATCTCAGGTGGAAAATGTTTGTGCACAAAGGGCCTCTTGGTGGATTATATAGTAAGACGATATCACCCTTTGATCCAAATTTTTTGCAGCAGAGTCGCAGACCCCTTATGTGATCCTCTCATACCCAGTGCCCCATCAGTCACAACAGAGACCATGTGTTTTGTATTGATTTCTTTGGCCTTCAGACAATCTACAATTGCTATAAAAATACCCTTTCCCCATGTTTGGCCTTTAAGTGGCAAAAGTTCAATGAGATCCTCTTGAGAACCCTCTGAATTCACATACCTGCAGAGGAGGGCAACCTGTGCTATGTCATCAATATCACATGATTCATCACACGATTTAGTAGGCCAGAGCTGACTTTATGTTTCTGAGCTGCTGGCTGCTAATGTCTCTGGCCATTTTTACTGATTGGTCCCTGTCTTTGCAAACAACAGCATATCTTTACATCTCTGAATGACTTCTTTTTTGTTTTGGGAATCTGCAAAGTATTTCTCCATTTCTACCATGAAGCAGTCCCTTATATAATCACCATCTGTGAACGGATGTCCATGTTTCACAATCACTTGGGTTATCGTGAAGTTAGTAGCAGTAGTGCTATTTGGTGTCTTCATCCATTGTGAGAAGCTATTGTTGCTCTGCTTCACTTTGTGCAGTAGCTCCTCAACTGCCCTCTTCCTGAAATCTCCAGTTGGATATTTCTCAACTTGTGAAGCATGTTTGTGTGCAAAATGCCTCTCGACAGACGACTTTTTGTTGTTAGCTAGTTTTTCATTGCAGATAAAACATAATAGGGACCCAGTCGAGGTGGGTATAAATGCAATCAGTTCAATCCATTCATTTCTGAATTCTTGTTTTTCAGCCTCAATTTTCCTCTTTTTTGAAGCCATCAAACCTTCATGTAATTTCAGTTTAATTTTGAACTGAATGCTAGTTTTTACTGCTGCTAATCTTTGCTGCACAGACAATGAAACACTTTTGTTTAAAATTCAACACTCACATGAGGCAACAAGCAGAAGTAGAAACTTTGGGGTGGACTCTGAAAACAGAGGAGATTGTGGAATACATTAAGAGTTCTTACTAGGGGCAACGCTAGGTAAAAATACTGGGCAGGGGACAGGTCCCAGTTCTGACTCCCCTGCAGCCCAGCAGCAGGGTCAGGGAACCCGAGTGCCCCTACATAAATCCCCAGTTTAGGGCAGCTGAGTAGCAGCAGTGGGGTCCCTCCTGCCCTGTGGAGGGGGGGTGCACAAGGTGGAGAAGCATAAAACAGAGGAAGGAGAGAAATCTGACTTGACATCAGGGTGCAAGATCATCATCTTACTTGCCAGACTCGCCTCCCACAATCCACCACCCCTTCCATCCACCCTGCCCCTCTACTCTTCCCCCTCTTTCTCTTTCACCCTCCCCCAGCTCCTTTTTGCTCTCTCCAGGCCTCGTAATTACCTGTGCTGGTCTGGGGAGAGGGGAGAGCTACCGCACACCTGACTCCCTGGACGAGATTGCCAGGAAGCCATAAGAGCAGTCAGGGAGCTGCATGAGGCTCATTGATCTGACGTTGCAACCCCCGGCATAGGGCGACATAGGGCTGACAGCAGCCCTTTCCCAGCATTATGTTAAATAAAGTCACAGCATACCACTTAAATTTATCCCTGTGTCTGTGCTCATTCACCTGTGTGTCCTGATCAATTTGCAAAGTTGTAGCTGTGTTACTAAAGTCCAGAAAAACAAACAAGGCTCTTTGTTTTTGTTGTTTTGCTGATCAATTTGGACCTTCATGTGGCTGCCTTGGTTTGTATGCACTAACTCACTTTCAGCTTTACCACTTCTATATGCTCAGGCCTTTATTGTTATGTATACAATGCCATACCATGTAGTAGTTTGTGTCTTTGCTTGTGCGCTTAAGTAATTAAAATGATCCAAGAGAAAAAAAGTGATCTAGAAAGGATCATTTTTCTACACACACACACACACACACACACACACACACACACAGGCATTAGGTCCTCACCAGAGCACAGAGTCACTTGTGTTCCCAAAAACAATTTAAAATAGAGCACTACTGTAGCCTGGAAATTCAAAGGAATGCGAGCTATTTTGGAATTTTAAATGGAAAAGGACTGCCATGGCATAAGTGGATGGGCTAGCTCGCCCAGTGAGGAAATCGCTAGTGTCACATCTGGGTTTATTTCTGGCCCTTGGCTCTGGGCACAAGTTCTTGTTCAAAACTCAGAACTTCTAAGTAACGCAGAACAACACTTAACATGAGCTGCTGAAGTCCAAGGCCATTTCTTCACCTTTTTCAGTCGTTGGAAAGAAGACAAGACCTTCCCTTAACCCCCCTGTCAAGTCATACGACAGCTAGGAGGCCCTAAATTCTTTTCCAGCAGTTTAATGCTGAGGCACGTTTTCAAATACCACTTGTTTCTGTTTCTTCCTTCAATCACTTCAAACTTAACGTCTCCAGCTACCTCAGACATTTCCCTTTAGCTGTCCAAACCTTATGTCAAACGGCATCTTAGCAAAATTGTGTACATTTCCTCCTAATTCCTCTTGCTGGCTCACTTCGCTATCACAATAGACTATCCATCTTCGAGACTCTCAAGTTCACTGTTGTCTTACGCTTGTATTTCTGTCTTTTGCCCCATAAGCTTCCTGTCTCTTTCAAAATCCTGTTGATTCTCAGACTGGATTGCTGCCCACTGCTTCTCTGAATATGGCATTATGATGGCCATCAAAAGACACGGGCTCTGTTATTTTATCTGCTCCTGATCTACTGTGCGACCTGAAGTATGTGACCTCTTGTAATTTAGTGTACCTCCACTGAAATCAATACACTGATTTACACCAAAGAACTGGCCTTTAAACCTGCTATGCCCCAGTCACCAGTAAACGGATAATAGTAATTCTTCCCGTCACCTTTGTAGGTGCATTACTTGGATATACAGGATCTAAGTGTATAACTAAACTGTGCATGGATCATTCACGGTATTTGGTTTTTTGTTTATTTTTTTTGTGCAGAGCAACTATAAAATTCAACCTTGAGCGGAAATGGACCAAAACTCAAATCAGTAATTCCAAATAAAAAACAGTCATTCTGTTTTGGTACAAAAGGTTATCCAACAGTAGTTTTCCAAAAGATTCAAATAAAACACGTGCTTCTGAAAGGAAATAAAAGTCAAAGGAATCAGCAGTGTTAATGATAGCAAAGCACAAAAGGTTTGGCTAACCTTAAGCTAACTAGGTACCTGAGTACCAACCAGGTTCTTGCAGTACATCATGGTAGCACTTTTTGACTACCTTCCCATTACAACAATTCGTCAGCAGCAACTGGGGAATCAACAATACAGTAAAGCCCCTTCTACTATATTCCAAATTTCAGAAGATTTAGAGAGGAATGCAAGGACTCCTATCTCACATCTTAGGAGATAATTACTACATAAAATCCAACCACTGCAAAATGAACTAAAAGTTGTAACTGCTATTTCCTCGATAACAGCATCTAAGCAGGTTACTTGCAATATACTGAGTCCTCATGGAAGAAAACTATGTTTTCACTTCCCCTTGGAACCTCACAAAAATTATATGCATTTCTGAAGATGCTAAATTTTAAATACATGAGGAATAATTTTAATCCTTGGTACTTTTAATAAATCATATGATTTTTAATTGAAGGCTAATTGCTTTTGTTTCTTTCTATGATTCTCTATTCCTCTGGACAGCAATTTCAAAAGAATAATATATTTATCAGGAGACATTGTACATTTGCCATCATCTACCTAAAGAGCTCTAGAAATCTTCAGAATGAGCTAAAGCAATTCCACATTCTGTTTATGGAAAATATAATTATCTCTAAACTAATATTATTACATTCATTTCATCTCTTTCTCTTACTGATAAAAACAATAGAACAGGAGAGTACTCCAACCAGAAATTCTCAAGTTAATTCACAAATATTTACATTCTTAAATTCTGCAATAGTTTCATAAAGCATTGAGGCACAGACTTTTACAGTAGCATCTATTTCCTTAAGGGTAGAAAATACCCACCCCTTGTACTACACTTTAGTTAGCACTTGCGCTGCAGTTTTGAGAGTAAGACCCAAATCACTCAAAGGACAAGTACACATGTTGAATACTTGGACTTAATTTCGAAAGCAGTTAAATCAAAGTAAAAAAGGATTAGATGCCACACAGCAACTCAGCCATAGAACTTGGATACGAAGCAAAACATTACTTTCTAGGCCCCCACAGTGCTAGAGTAAGGTATTTTTAAGCACAGATTTTCAACAAAGTCTTAAGGAAGTTTGATACCTCCCTCCCATTGAATTTCAACATCAATTGGACAGCTAAAAGTACGGCTACTATGCAATGTAACCCCAGGGTTACCAGACCTTGATTTACGAGGTTCTGGGTTTGTTAACATAGGGTTTGAGAGTCAACACTCATCTGGAATCCCTAGTTAGAAACTGTTGAAGCCTGGTTCACAACCTGGCACTCCTAGATTTACACTGCATTATGCAGGCCCAAGTCCAACCGTCCATATCCCAGACTTCCTGGCGCCCATTCAAAACGTGTCTGCTCTAGCCCATTGCTCATGGAGTAATGCTGGAAAACTTGACTGTCCAGAGGAGAAAGAAAATCAGTCCATGGGACTGTGAGATACTTCTGATAAAGACTCCCAGAACACAAGTCCAGTGGGGTTGCAACTACACTGCATAGTAGTGCTTGAACCTGGTCCTAGACTGACTACAACCCAGCCCTCTACTGTCATGCAGACCTGAGACCCCAGGTCCAAACCATGGTTACTGTGATTTGTTTGTATAATATCATTCATAAGCCAAACTGCCCTATTTTGAGTACTACTTATACTTAGTGTAAAAGCTTAAGAAGTTTTCAGTATATTTTATCCAACAAGAACAAATGAATGCATTATTTTTATAATATATGCACAAATCTAATTGCTATGCAGACACAATTAAGTAGATCTAAGAAATGTAAAACTAAGACACCATATGGTTCTCAGTTCCCAAATCAGAGACATAAAAAGCAGATTTCGTTCACTGGGGTGTCAACATGGCATTCTAATTAAAAGACTACTAAATACAGTAGTTTATGATGCTTTTTTTGAATTTTTTTATTTTCTTTTATGTACAGTATTTTCAACCCTTAAGAAAAAGGTATTGTGAAATATCAAGAAGTAGCTAAGTCAACCTACAGAATTGCTGGATTACTTGAATTGAATTTTCAAAGCCTTACGTGTTGAAGCAGTTTGCAAACACCAATTTTATTCAAGTTTAATAATTTTAGATTAATAGGAGACTCCGATATTATCTGTAAAGTTTAGAAAAGCCATTTCTCTCTTGTGTAAGAGAACATGGAATGAAAAAAACGTACACAAAACACATACATGATCTATGCAGCTTTGGAGATTCCTAAGGCTTTACTTATGCTCCAGTCAGAGAGACAGGGCAGGTGGCATTGCTGACTGAAGGCAGGAGTAGCCTACAGAATCTTACACTAGTTGATTTATGAAAGATGTCACAGCAAAGACAAGTCAGGAGGCGTATTCAGGAAAGCAAATTATGTTAATTAGCCCAGAGGTAATCTAGTTTATATACTTCAAGATGCATGGTAGAATTATTGGGACACCATAAAGGGGCAGAACATAGCTGGACTGCCTTAGGAACAGCCCAGATAGCAATCTGTAAATTAGAGTTGCAATTCATTCCCTGTCTTCCATTGTGACAATATGTGCCAGTCCTTTACTTAGCACAAATTATTTCTTCCTTTCTTTTGGCTCAGACTGGCACATAACAGACCGCAAATGTAAGGATCTTTTTACTTCCTAATCTACCCCTGTGCAGAATGGAGAGTAGCACCCCTGCAGAGGCTTCTCTTCCCATTCCACACCAGACCTCAACAAATCCCAGACTCCAGGTCACCCTGGCACCTAGCTGTGTTGCAACAGCCAGGGAGAACACACTCTGGTGTCTAAAAACAGAGCCAGAAGAGCAGAATCTTTCAGCACTGCCTCATCTCTACCCCACACTGCTGAAAGCACCTTGGCAGTATTTTCTTTTGGCAGCAAGGGGTGGACTCTTTTGCATACTGCATTGCTGCTGAAAGTGGCACCCGTAGCGGTGGTTTTCTTTGGCAGCAGGGGGCCCTCTGTGCTCCACACCACCACCAAAATAAGCGGTCATGGTCTTTCAGCGGCAGAGGGCTCCTTCACTGCCACACACCTGGGCACGTCAGTGTTTGAGCTGTCCCCTAGATATGAAGCAGATTTGTCAAGGCCTGTTCCACACTGATCTGTAGCACCGTATGCCCCTTTACTTCTCTGTGCAGGAGAATGCTGGAAGTCACAATTTAACCCTCAAAAAAAACCATGGGAATAAGTAGCAATTAGGTAGCATAAGGACTCTAAACCCCTTTCTGTGCTGGCAGCAAAGTTCAGCAGCAATCGACAGCAGTTATGCAAGCCATGAAGAGTAGCTTGTGTAACTCCCATTGCCTTCATAACTTCCCTTTAGTGTGCTGTCCTTCACTGTACTGCACCAATGTGAAACATGTTCCCATTGACACTGCAGTACACCACTTGAGGGGGCAGTTCTATTACTTTGATTTCCAGAGTGACTGAGCACGTCTTTACTGACCACTCAACCAATCCAAAAAAAAAAAAAAAAAATCAATGTAATAGTGGCAAATTTGCTTCTATCAGTGTAGATGTATCCTAAGTCTATTAACATACTAAAAAGTCACGAACATCACAGTCAAATTTAAAACCATCTTTGACCCTATAGCAACGCGCATCCTCTGCTGATCCTTTGAGGTCAGCCACTCAGCTGCCACATATCAGATCTTTCACACTGGCAACACAGATCTACAAAAAGCCTTCCAACCCATTGCCAACATGATGCCAGAAAGCGACACTTGTATGTCTGTTATACATCCTCCAGAAACAAACAGAGATCTGTCATTCCACTATGAGCCAAAAAGCAGATTTTAATTCATCTACCCTATTAATTACTGTGTGGAGGTCTGTGATACCCTAACAACCACCACCCCTTATTCACCCCGCCCTTGAGAAGGCTCATATGCTGTTCAACAAAGGTCCCGGTCCTGCTTCAAGTATGCAGAAACCACTACATAGAATCACATAAATTTCATATACTGATTCCTCCAGGAAAAATCACAGGCATGTGACAGGATATGCAAGAATACCAAAGTCAGGATTAAAATAATTTGCATAAAGACAACTGTAAATTACTGAAATTTAAAGCACTCTTATTTTTAAGCTAAAATTCAATAATTATTTTCAGATACTCAAATATTTTTCAAAGGGGTAGCCATGTTAGTCTTGTTCAGCAAAACAAGAAGTCCTATAGCACTTTTAAAGGCTAACAGATTTATCTCATGAGCTTTCGTGGGAGAAAGTCCCACTGAGTTCAAGTGTCCAACAAAGTGGGATTTTCTCCCACAAAAGTTCATGAAATAAACAAATCTATTAGTCTATAAAAGTTCCACAGGACTCCTTGTTTGTTTTGCTCAAATATCAAATAATAATTATGATATTCTAATGTGATCCTTTCCCGATCTAAATAATATATATACTACTCTAATTGATTGTTAAATATTTATGGGGGGGGGGAATGGGCTTATCTGCCTTTCCACTGGACTGCTATCGATGTATTCTTTCCTGGTAAGTGAGAGTTTCTCTGGACAGCCAATAATCCTCCATTCTCAGGGAAACCATTAAGTAAGAAATGTAAAAGGGAAGGTAAGCTTGAAGCTTCAGTTCTTGCAAAGACTGAAGTAGGCACCTTCTCTCTAAAACTCTCTCTTAACAAGGTCAGTTATCAGGCCCTCCTACACTACAGCACATTACGTGAACATGCTGCCAAAATAGAGCACATTTACATTTGAATATAAAATTCTACTGATCTCAATACATGCTAATTTTCACACAGCTCCTTGATCTTTATGATTACATAATCCTGCTTCTAATTCAGCTCACACTAATGGGCAAAAAGACAGAATTGGGGGAACTTAAGATATTGCTGTTATGGCTATGAGTTTTGATATATACAAGCAGCAATACTAGATAGATGAATCAGTCGAAGAGTGCACCCCTAACTACATGCAGTCTAGTATAGCTCCTTCCTTCAATTTTCCTCTTTAAGAAATTCCAGTTAATTTAATTTGTGTTCAGGAACCATCATGCATTCCTCAGTTAACTATCCTTATTCCTAGGAAAAACAGAACAAAAAATTAAATCCATCGTGTTTCTCTTATTTAATAAATGCATAAATTCAGCAGTCAGTCAAATACGATGACAGCAGAAAGTATCCTGTTGAAAGGTCCAAAGATCAATCAAGGCTCAGGATAATAAAAGATAACTAACTATTTCACTCAAACTCCTGGGGTGGTGATCACATAAATTAATCCTGGTTTACAGAGACTAGTACTGTTTGTGGAATCTGTGTAGACAGCACTTCAGTTCATGTGTTTTCCTGTGTGGGGATATGACAACACTACAATAATCAACATGTTTACAGAAAAAGTTGGGGAGTAATTAGAGGCAGGGACACCCATGATAGAAGAGTTCCATGCACTTCTTAGGAAGAAATGTCTGGTTTGTTTTTTCTTAATCTTTCAATAAACATGTATTTTCTCCTAGCACAATGTATTCCACTCATTTTACGGCAAGTAGCTATGTAAGTATTTTAAGTACTGGTATTTCAAAGAGGAGGAAAAGAAAATATCACTTTTTTTTCTTTAGAAGTTTTTTGTAGTTTTAAAAGCAACTACAAGAGTTGTAGATTCTCACCTTTCTGTACTCAGTCCTGCCTCAGTGCAGGAAGCTGAATTAGATGACCTCTCAAGGTCCCTTCCCATCCTATATTTTTATGCATTACCTAAGAAGATATAGCCAGGCTGTGAAGAGATTACAATCTAATTAACAGGGCACATGTGCAGATTTAGTAATGGGAAGGAGCAGCGGATGGGAGAACAAGTTACAGTAAAAATATCATAGCTATATTCTAGTTATTTATTGGTATATCAGTGAAAAAGAGGCTTCTAAGAACACTGGGATTGTTTTTATAAATACAGATTATGGGCTGTATCTTCAGTTAAGGGAAGCTTGGCAGAGTTCCATAAAAGTCTATTTACACAAGCAGAGGATGTGACAGTATGTTTGTAATTGGCTGTAAGCACCTTCTTGACTCAAATCCGTGCTTAAAAGCCTGCACTGGCTCTCTCAACACAGACTATAAAACTCTTATCCACTCTCTCCCACTTAATTAGTTTGTAGGATCTTTGAGGCAGGGAATTTTCACATCTGTAGTGTGCACACCACAATGAGGCCCAAGCTTGATAGGGTCCTTTGGGCTCTACCACAATACAAGTATCAAAGCCTCCTGGGCATTACTGCCCAGACCATCACACCAGCCAGAAAGCAGAACTTTTGATTCATTCCTTTCTCATTTCCAGAACCTTCACTGCTCAATTTTATGCTCTGAATGGCAAGACAAGTCATCTTTTTTGACTCAAGACCCTCTGGACTAATTTCTGTGTGGCAAGAGCTTTACAAACTCTCTTATTTGTTTAACAGAATTAAAAATTAACATTTTCAAACAAATATCTGCAAACATGACAATGGGAGAGATACCAATTACATCCCAAAACACAACTTTTTGTTATATTGCTGGAAGCTAGTCAAGGTCGACTCACTGGGAAAGATTTTAAAATGCTAGATATCTATGCCTAGGACAAATTCAACATTTATACAGTGATACGATACTTTCTTCTCCTCAACAATTTTTTATCCCCCCCCCCCAAATGAATTTAAGAACAGACATGCTCAAAAACAGCATTTTACCAGTATCTTTTCTGGCAATTATATTTTCCCCTCCCTTAACACACATACACTGCTGTTCTTATGGGTGTCCAACTGCAACCTAATGAGCGCAGACCCACACGCACAAAATACAGCAACTATCAAAACGGTATCAACGAATTTGGCATAATACCAACAAGAAGAAATGTACATAGTGACAAGGATGTTCTTTGGACCCAACGGACCAAAATCATCCACAGGGTAACTCTACTAACATCATTAGAGTTATGCCAGGGATGAATCTGGCCTACTATTTTATGCATTCTGAATCAATAGCCCTAAATGGAGAGAGACAGATAACAAGAGAGAAAACAAATGAGTGAGAAACAAAGAAAGTAAATCCCCATTTCCACTTAATAGAGGGTGATGTGTGTGTGCTTGTCGGTATGCAATACTGTCACATGACAAAGAAAATGATATGCAATAAATGTGTGCAGCTTTCTTTTCAGAAAGGAGAACATTTATAAATGTATGACTACAAGGAAACACAGCTGCTCAATTACTGACAAGCTAAGGAATCTGAAAAAAACCCAGCATCTTCAATTTCTCTCTGTTGGCTCTCCTAAATTCATGCAGAAATAACTTCAAAATTTCTGTAGTGGTGTTCATAAGAATATACAAATGGCCTTAGTGAGTTAGACCAGTGGTCCATCTAGCCCTGTATCAGCTCTTCCAACAGTGGCTGGCACAGATGCTGTTGCAACTTCTGGAAGTCAAAGGTTAAGGAACACCCAGAACATGGGGTTGCACATCTGACCATCTTGGTTAACAGCCTTTGATGGCTCTATCATCCATGAAGTGTCAAAAAAAATGTTCATTAGAAATACTGAATTTCTAGCCCTTCTTACAGTCACTTACAAGAGCATAAAGAGGAAGCAAATTAGAGTTGATTTATGTCCAATAAAGGGCTAAATAGCAAGTTACATGAAAATCAGAGTTCTGCTAAAGGAAAATAGATACCTAAGACATTTTCCTACACTGCAATATCACCCATTTAAGACTAGGTTTGGAAAAAGAAATGAGGTAAAAAAATTGACCATATGACTTAAAGGATAACATGTTAGCTACTCTGAACAGCAAAAGGTCCTTTTCTGAGAAAATACTAATTCAGAAATGACTTTAATTGATGCTTTTGATAAGTTAGTCCATTAAGTCAATGAAATCCATTCCCTCTGTCAAACCAAGATTATTCCTATGGCTCTTTTAATTTAGAATACATTCTCTGAACCACCTCTTAGGTTGAAGCAATTTATCAAATCTTTAAATGGGATTTCTGACCCCCTATATTGCAGGTGTTAGCCTGACAACCTCATAATTACTAATCCATTTAACCTATGCTCAATATTGCTTTCAAACAAACTACCTTCAGGCATGAAAACATACTTAAGAAGGGAAAGATGGTCTTGCAGTCAATGTACAGGATTAAGATACAAGATGCCCGAGTTTTAGTTCCTGGCTCTGCTACAGATATTCGGTGTGATATTGGGCATGTCACATATCCTTTCCATCCTTTACTTTTCCCATCTGTTAAACATGGGTACTGTGAAAATTAACTTGGTGTTTGTGAAATGTTTCAAAATCCTTCGATTAAGACGACACTACATCATTAGAGGAGCAATAGCAGGGACAAACAAGTTATCAAAGATAAAAAGATACCTTAAGACTAGGACAAAAATTCATTATCAGTTGCCTTATCACAAACTCCCAAATGAAAAAGCACTGTTAATTGTTAGACAGTGCATCTGCTGTTTAGCAAGAACATATGGCATAAGACACTAACAAGAAGTGCTGACTAAAGAAATAGCTTTAGGAGTATATTTGCACTTCTCAAGTCATGTGCCTATATTATTCATCATCTTGTACTAACACCAGTTTAGTACCCTGGTGATTCCCTCACGCACTGTCAGCATTGGCATGTATTCTTTACTGCTTAGTCCAAGCTGCCTCCCAAAGAGAGACCTATAATTAGCTATGCCATTAACAGTTGCTTATCACTCATAGGATTTCACTATTTAAAATGCAGTTCCTTCTCTGAACTGTAGTTCTATGAAGAACCTCGGTTCCAAGGAAACATGGGAGAGACATTTTAATTCCTCTCACAGGTAAGAATTTGACACAAGCCACCACAAGAACCAAGCAGTTCATTTCTAGGAATCATCAAGTCTAATTCTTCTCTTCTATATGTTTATTTTACCAATTTCTCTCCCGTGAGTCCTGCCACCTCCTCCTTCTGCACGCTATCAAATACCCAAGATTCAACTGTGATGCTTGTGACTGACAGCTTTCCTTGCACCTACACCTCAGCTTTTCTACTTTATTTTCACATCCAACTACAGTAAAGATAAGGGAGGCAAGGAGGGAACGTGAATAGTTTTCTCCTCCATTATCACACACAGGAACCACAAGGGATGGCTCTGGATACTTGCAGTTAACCCACCAACACTGACCCTCTTACTTTTGTCCCAAAAGGCTCCTTTGACTAATTTGGTGCCTTACCAGTAGGTGAGGTACTGGCTCCCTGCTTAGGAAACACTGCTCTGATTCAAGAGAATATATTCCCACATTGTATGTACTGAGCAGGATGCAGGCTACTCCTACATGTAAATTAAACAGTCTGTGATCAGAAGCTAACAGAAAATAAAAAGCCATACATAACCCTGGTAATGTAATCCCTTATAAACATTACAACTGACAGGAGCCCCAAAGGAATAAAATTTAAGCCTCCTTCAGTGAAGATTACTGCTTTAACTAAAAGGAATCCTGCCTCACTGGATGGAGTTTGAACATTTCCACAATTTCTTGTTACAGTTAATTAAACAAATGCTCTCCATGGACTATGTTATCTTCAAGGCACTGAACAAACATTTTTCTTTCCATGTGACCCAGGATGCCTGTATTTCACATCAGGTTTACAAAGTACCCATCACATCACCTAGTGATTGAGTTCTGCCATAAACTCAGTGCACATACCAGAAGACTTGGACTCTAAGGTCAGAAAGGACCTGCATGATCGTCTGGCCTGACCTTCTGCAGAACGCAAGCCACAGAACCTCACCCAACCCCCTCTCGCAATAAAACTCTAAACTAGGGATCTCACACACGAGGCTCGCTGGCCACATGCAGCCTGTGGAGTAACCTCCTGCAGCCCTCTGATCACACCTCGAATCCAGGGGCTCCCAACCCCTTCCACTCAAGTCAAAAGCATCCTACAGGGCTTTTCAACTGCCAAACCCCTCTGCTGGTTGGGAACTCGGCACTGACAGGGCTTCTGGGGCAGGGTGGGCCAAGCTACATTAACATACCCCCTAATATCATCAGCCACTGCCGCCTGAGAGCCACACCACTGACAATGCAACAGCGAGTCAAGCACCTGGAGCAGGCTGGGTCCGGATGAGCCTCATGTGCGAGGACTCAAATAAGGATGTCCTGGGAGCATGGGAAAGATTCATGAGGGGCTGTGCACTGGAGGAGCTCCAGGAAGCCCTGCCGCTGGCCACAACACGGCCATTGCTGGGCAGGGGGGATGCTTCCACTGGCACCGCCGGCCAGAGCGCAGCCACCAGGATCCCAGGAGTGGGTGGTGCCTTCCCTGCTGCTGGGACATGGGATAACATGGGGAGCTGGCAGCAGGGTGGGGGGGGAAATGGATCCAACTAGCTGCAGGCATCTGAATCCATCCGTAGCTGCCACGAGAAGGCAGCTGGGGATTGATCTGGCTCCTTGCCACCAGACCAGATCAAGCCCCTGGCCGTGGCAGGGAACTTTTCAGGGTGTGGCTTTGGACCAATATCTTAGTCCTCATGTGGCCCTTGTGGTGATTTGAGTTTGAGACCCCTGTAACATATGAATGAGTTAAAGGTCCACAAATCATTATTTAAAAACTAAGATACAGAGAATCCAACAGCAATTGAGCCATGCCCCATGCTATTAAAAAAAGATGGAAATACCCCAGAGTCTATGCCAGTCTGCCCTGTAGGACAATTCCTTCCTGACCCCAACATGGCAATCAGTTACCCTGAACATGTGGGCAAGACTCTAAGAATCCACCCCATCAATAGTCCCATTGGCATATCTAACAAAAGGAGCCAAGGGTTTTGGGTTTTTTTGGTTTTTTTTTTTTTTTAGTTCTGCTTGAAAATAACTTACCTTTTATTGTTTAAAACAACAAAATCTTACCATAACAAAGGTTAAAGAAGAGGTTTCTCTATATATTCAGTCTGACCACTTTACACCTGTAACAGCACCTTAAATACAGCCTATTTCACCACAGTTAGTTTACCATGTTTACACGCATCTGGTACAGAGCAACAGAGAGGAGAAAAAAATCTTTAATAATAGACAGTACGGCTGTAAAACTGTAACAATTGGCCAGAGCACCAGAAACATCTACAGAACCTGGAGCTACTTTAAAACTTGTATTCAAAAACTGACCAAACAAGCGTGACTCAGGAAGCTCTTGGTGCCAAGTGGCCAAGGGCATAGAGGTACACAGAACTACAGGGATCTCCTGGTTTCACCAGAAGGGAATCATGTAAGATACATAATGAAAGCCTTTGCCATCCAGGACATTATAATCATTGTGAAATGTATGTATGGAAAACGTGTGAAGAGTTACGTGCATACACTAAAAGCCATTGCATGTTCCCTAGGTCATCATAAGGTAATCCTCATATACCTAACAGATAGGAACAAAAAATAGATGCTTATGTCATTCTGGCTAGTTACATGGAAATTTGAGTACTGTAAACTAAATGTGTTAGTCTTTAAAAGTGCTACAGGATTCCTTGTGCATTTACAGTGTGAAAGCAATGCTAATCAGGGAAAAGAGAACAGCAGCAGGGTTTATCCTGGTTAGGAGTAACACAATGCACTTCTGAAACTAAATCTGGGGTGCAAATGAGTCCCCAGTGATACTGCCATCTATGAAGACAAACTGCCAGGGGCATGATCTTCCAGAAAGAGGAGTCTCAGTCAATCTGGTTGAGAACACTGGAAGAAGGCAGGCCCACCGACAGCAATCCCGGGCGACAGGGCAAAACACTCAATGGCCCCTGAGAAAGGAATAGCTGAAGTTTATGACCAAATGTGCCATGGTGAAGCTTCTCCTTGGGGAGGCTAGCTCTCCATCCTGCCTTTTCCACCCACAATCCTATTGACGCTCCAGTCCCACCCCACCTCTGTCCCTATGCACTCACTGCTTCGTCCCTTTTCCTCAATGCTGCCCTGCCACTTGCTGTTCACCTTGCCCCCCTCCCCTCCCTGTGCACCCCTTCCTTTCTTCCACACACCTCCTTACTTGCTCAGCCTCCCTGCCACCGCCATGTCCTTCCCCACCTCTCCACTCAGCTCTTCTCCTCTCTGTCACACCAAGGTGGCAAGAGATAGTGGGGAGGAGGAATACTGTGACTTATGGGTTGAGCACAGTTGGGACCTAGTATAGAGTGCGGACAGGAGCTTGGGTGAAAGAGATGGGTCAGGGGACTAGCCTCCCTGAGCATAAGTTTCACTTGCTGCCCATGGATCTATCCCATCCACTTAGGCAACTGACTCGTTTCCTCCCCAACACCAGCCCTTGACCTCCTTCCCCCTCCCCTGCTGATGGGCCTGAGAGAAGGATTTGGGAAAAAGCAACTTTGTACCAGAAAGCAATCTTTAGTGAGTTAAGATTCTAGAAAACATCATTTTGGTTTACATTCTTACTATCAATCCCTTGAATCTTTGATGCTAAACATATTCTTGTTTTTGCCATAAATATACTAAATGCCATGTGTTCGCCACAGCAGGGTACTGTAAGTTGAATCTTGCAACATGGGGTGTACTATTCCTTTGGATGAAACAAATCTGTGAGTGCTCAAGTGGGCTGAGCCCTCCAAAGGGAAGCGTGGAGGAGGGAGAGGTTGGGTTCACATGTGCCTATCATTAAACCTGCACATAGAAATAACGGCCTGGGAAGTGCTCATCTCAAACTCAAATCACCACGAGGGCCACATGAGGACCAGAATGTTAGCCCACGGGCCGCGCCACTGAAACCTTTCCATACAATAGTATTGCAAATATTGGGAATGATAGTGTTGTCGCAGAATGCAGGAAATAGGCTTAAGGGCCACGTGTTTGAGACCCTGTCCTAGAAGGTGGTGCTTCTACTGCCAGCAGCTCGTGGATTCAAGGAGCTAATCCTCAGCAACACCTACAAGACCGCATCACACTAAGGACAGGTGGCAGTGAGATGCTTCAGTACACCAAGGAAGTGTTACAACAAGCTGTCCCTTTAGCGATTTACTCATTAGAGCTACCTCTAACTATTTATCCACATTGCCTTTTTTTCTGTCACCCATTCCATTGCAGATGGCTAAAACCAGCTGCCATTTTACTTGTTTGGTTTCCTTCACTGTTAGATTACAGCAGGCATTTTCTCCATTTTGCTGTATTCCCAGCCAAATGTTGCTTGTATCAGTCATACATGCTAGATATCGCCCTACATGGTCATGGTCTTGGGAGCCTTTTTCATTTACACTTTGTCTGGTACCCAGAAGGCTTGACATACAAGTGTTCCGCACTATTTAAAGGATGCTGCAATACAATTCCTGAGATCACTAAAGCCTTGTCTACACTAGAAAAATTTGTTAACCTAAGGTATGTTGATTGTCAGCCGCCACCATAACTCCAGTGGTGGCTGATGTCCACACTGCTCTCCTTGGAGCGGTGGTGTGCCTCCTCACCAGGAGGAAGCATTCCAACCTCACAGCAGCAACCAGCCGCCCAAGGCTTGCAGTAGCTGAGGTTTTCAACCCGCTCCCAGCCAGAAGCAAGAACTAGCCACCTCAGCCTTCTCGTCAATGTCACTGAACGACAGCCCCTCCACTACTGTAAGGGGATACAGCATCTACATGGACACTTCATCACTCCAGCTCTGCTGACAAAACCCCTACACCTCTCATGGAGGTGGCTTGATTTTGTTGGGGAAAACAACAGGGGAGTTTTGTTGGCAGTGGAGTCATCACAGTGAGCACACCAGCACGTTCCCCCCCCCCAACACACACACAGAGAAGGTGACTTCTGCTGATAAAACTGCAGGGTTGAGCATGAAATCTCCAAAAGCAGTGGTTCCCAACCTGGGGTCTAGGGACCCCTGGGGGTCCGCAGACACTTTTCAGGGGGTCTGCAGAGCCATTCCCTACCAGTGCCAGAATCCAGCTGCAGCCCCAATGCTTCCTGCCAGGGCTGCCTCTCCCCACCTACAGCTGGATCCCAACAGGGGGATGAGGCTGTGGCAGCTCCCCAGGGAGGGGCAAGGGCAGGGGGCCATAGCCACCACAGCTTTGTTCTCCAGCAGCATGCACCATGGTAGCAGCAGTGCCACTCACCGGCTGTCTCAGCAGCATCACCAGAGTGGCGCGGGCCAGATTACATAATCAGCAGGAGGGGGCCCAAAGATTTTTTTTTGTTAAAAAGTGGTCCCCATCCTGAAAATACTGGGAACTACTGTCCTAAATCATGATGTATTTTTATATTGCACTTAGCCTCATCCATAAACCAGGATCCAACAGTACTAGGTGGTGCACAAACAGAACAAAAAAACTAAAAAAAAGATTAACTATGCCCCCAAAAGCGTGCATCTAAGAAAGTTTAAATTCCACCTATTTTTATCCAACCAACAGGAATATACGAGATCTGATTAGGAGAAATACTGAGTAACTGCATCATACAAATAACTTTCAACATTTCAGTTCATATCTTCCTGAGATCACTAGTAAATCTGTGAAGTGCTTGCATGCTAGTAATTTGTGTAAATCAATCCATAAAAAATCATAATGTAATTTGGCATGATTACAAGTCTCTCCCAAGGAGATATCTAGGCTAAGACAGGCTGGAGAGATTCAACCCAGGATTTAAATGTTTTGCCACAGGAACAGAGGTAAAAGCTTCCTCCTCAGACCTATGTATGAGACTAACTAGTACTGTTAGCGATCATGAAAGCAAAAAGCTAACAGTCTTCATTAAAGAAATGCTTAAATTCATCTAAATTGAAATAATTTCACTTTCAAGTTGAATCTAAATAGACCAATGTCACAAAGTTAGCCAGTTTTATTTTTTTTCTTACCTTGACCATATCTATCATTTTATCTTTCAATCATTTTGAGTATCGAGAAAGAGCAATTATCTACTGTATATCAGTAACTATTCACATGAGTTACTCCAATCTGGATTCTTCACGCCTAGTGGAAATAAATCTCAAGTGGAAGTGAGAGGATGCGAAGGTCTCTAAAAGGTATTCGATGCAAGTGACAGGACATTTTCTAAGATTCATCCCATCACTGCACTGGGATTTGAATTACCTTTACCTTCTTATAAACAAAGTCATAATCTGCAGCAAATATAATGAGAAAATACTCCCACAAAGCAAATTTAGGTAACTGGCAATTCAGAGAGTCAATAAATTATTTGGCATTCCAGTGTACATGTGGCATGGTGCCTTAAATCTCAGATTTATGTTATGTTCTAAATCCACAAATTTGACTGTAGTCATTACCAAACTTAATATCTCCAGATTTTAGAATAAAATATAATCTCAGACATATTCATCCTACTGTGGGAATTCCATTCTAACAAAAGAAGTTACACTTCACCAGGGAGAGGCTCAATATTTTAGGCTTAATTAAGATAATAAATAAAAACCAGTCTTAAAACATAGTTATGGAATAAAATTAGAATATCACCACAGATTAGTAACAAAAGTAATCCAGGACAGGGTTTATTAACACATTAAGACAATTTAAGACTTGTATATTTAGAAACTTGCCATGCAGTAACTACTTCTTCTAGGGAACACAGTGGGTAATACAAAACAAGTTCAATATTCAACCATCTAAGACAAGATACTCACAGATGAAATCTACAACTCTGGCATGCCGTCTACACCACCTGCATTTAGAGGTGCTTGCAAAGAAAAGAAACCCAGAGACCTAAGACTTCATTTTCCACTGAGATACGCAGTTAAAACAGACTAACAAAAGCACATTAAACAGTCTACTCCAACAACAAGTTTAGAAATGCCTGATCTTCTAAAAAAAAGATACGCTTTTACAGGGTAAGACGGTCATGTCCTGTATGTCTTGTAGAAAATGTGGCCACATTTCCTGAAGTCATACAATAAAGAGACCTGGTTAATCAACAAGAAATGTAAGTAGACATGGTGGAGAATATCCAGGTATATCCATTAGAACATTGATTCCTCCCCAAAGAGCCCAGACACATGCAGCATGATCACTCTTGGTTCATGTAACAATATATACTGGTATGCTATGCTCCCTAAGAATCATATATGAACAGTGATGCTGCAGCTGAAGTCTCTGGCCACATACAAGTTAAACCTCATTACCAGCAAAAAAAGAGGATACCTGGCCAGTAAGCTAAGCACATCATCTATATAGCATAAATATAATACACTAAATACCTACACAGGTAAAAACCAGTCACTTGTTTTGGGCCTGGAAAATAAAATAAGCAATAATTAATTCACTTCCAGAAACTCCACATGCTATTTAGAACTTACAGTGGGTCCCGTCATGTGATGTTCTGATTGACGCTATGTTTTGGCTCCAGCTTCTTCCTCGACTTCAGTTTTCACTTTGCCATCACCCTGCTTATTATCTCCTTTGTTTCACTAACTCCCATCATTCAACTCCCTAAGCTGCATATTCTGCTCCTGAAGAGAAATCTAGATTTTAAATGACTACAGCGACTAAGCAATGTAGGAACTGAGAGCTGTCTTCATCTTTCCAGGTCAATTGGTGATATGAGATTTTTAACATGCAGAATAAACTGTTTTCAGGTCAAAAGTTCTTTATTTTATATTGAGGAAAAGTATAAAAAAGAATCTTCAAAAGACAGCACAAAGTGTATGGTCTCCTTTCACAGTGCACAATTAAGGGAGGTGCTTAGAAAATCGGAAGATATATAGGTAGAGTGAAGTTACCATCCAGTAACCTTTGGTTACGCTAACTCCCTGCCACTGGAACACAGCATTTTCTCCTCTGTATTCTGGCAGAACAGTCATTCACATGACAAAACAGGGAGGCGATTTTGGAGTTTACAGATTATTTTGTCCTACTGAGGTGTGGCTGCTTTAAATAGAAAGAATGGATGTGCATTATTTTGCTTCTTTTTTCTCTGTTACTTCTATTCTTGTCTCATATTGCCAGCATTAGTTTTTCACCGCTGCAGTGTGTGTTTCCCAGTTATTCCACCTTGACAGGGTTAACAGTTTGAATTTGCCAAGAGCAATGATGACTCAGTACACCACAATCTCTCAATGAGGAAGTTGTTAACAGGTCAAAGCTCAGATGCTGGACTCTGTTTAAAGTCAGTTTAAAGTTAAAGCTGTAAACTCAAAAGCTTGTCTCTCTCATCAACAGAAGTTTGTCCAATAAAAGATATCATCTCACCCACTTTTTGTCTGTTTAGAGTTACAGCTGATCATTCAAGTATCTCACAGTCATGCACTAACCACTTCCACATACCTGCTTCAGCCTGGTTTGAGAGAAACATGACAAGCTGTGTGCAGGGCTCAGCCCAGCTAGCATTCCTTATCTACTGTGGTCTCCAGTTAGCATGTAACACTTTTACACTGGGTAGCTGGGGAAAGACAGAAACAAATAGAGCTGACGCATTTGTGAGCCAGAGAAACCACCTAACTGCTAACAAATCAAACTCTATCCAGGAAGACAATTGTGTTTCATTATTTGTTCACCCAAGACAGCAAAGGCATTTTATGTGGAAAATATTCAGTCAAGTCTACTTTTACACAAAGCAAGTCACTAACTAGCTGGACACAACAAGTCTGGTGGAGTCCCAAGGAAATTAAGCAGAGATGGCTGGACTTCCAATGAACAGCCAACACCACAAGAAATCCCCGAGGAAAGGAATGGAGGCATGCGCCCAAACCTAACATCCCACAAAAAAAAAAAAAAAAAGATATTGTCCAGAAGAAACAAGAAATCCTGTGGCACTTTTAAAGAGCGAAGTTTATTTCTTGCATGAACTTTTGTGGGCATAGTCACGCTTTGTTAAAAGCAGGATTATTCCCATGAAAGCTCAGGGGAGAAATAAAACTTGTTAGTCTTCAAAAAAGTGCCACAGGACTTCCTGTTCGTTTTGCTGAAATAGACCAACATGGCTATCCCTCTGGATATTGACCAGACTTTCCATGCCAGTTACTGAAGTAAATCAAGAATTCAGCACCAACATTTTCCATCAGGATTAGGATTATTAAAATTCTGATTCTGCACAAGTGTGGTTTTATTTCTTTGATTTAGTCTGCAGTCACTACAGTTCAAGGTAAATAGCTGTTTTTCCCATTGTCTTTAGTCAGAGTTCAACCTTGTTATAGTGCTCCTCTTCTTCTGTCCTTGCCTTCTTTCACCCTCATTCTCGTTATTCATGCTTTTTGGCCTCTTTTCCCCCTTCCCCCAATTTTTCTTCTTTAAGACCCCTCATATTCTGTGTATCTTCCCCTTTCCTCATTTTATTCTCTACCTCTTCCCCTTTCTTCTATGTTTCTGCCCTTTCCCCTAATAACGTCACTTGCTACTGGAAGTAATCTAAAAACAAAAGTTGAGACCATGAATGGTTTTAGACAGGAAACAAAGCAAGTATTGATTAACAGAAAGGAATGGGCCAGCCAAAGGCCTCAACTGTATTAGACTGTCTTATCTTCAGTCACCTCCTAAACTGTCCTAAGTTTCAGTAAAAAATGGGTGTAGTCTTTGCTCTGTCTGCAAAGCTGAGAGGCGGAAATGGAATCAATATCCTGGTAATGGCAAAGCTGCACAGACAAAGTAAGAGAACTCCCTTTAGATGCATGGGCCCCAAATCACTGGAGGGGCGGGCAGATGGAAGCAGAGATGGAGGAGGAGGCGGCTCTCACCATATGCTGTCATTGGCAGCCTCTAGAGCAGGGGTCTCAAACTCAAATCACCACGAGGGCCACACCACTGAAACTTTTCATACAACGATATTGCAAATACGTACTGGTAACAATAGTGTCACTGGGAGCCTCAGGAAATAGCTTTAGGGGCCACATGCAGCCCACAGATTGTGTGTGTGACACCCCTGCCCTAGAGCTACCTGTAGAACTACTGCTGAAGTGTAATGGAGCAATGCCTACTAACCAGCACCTCAGCTCCTGGGCATGGAGGGTGCTCCAGTAACTCCACCTCAGTTTCCCCTCCCAGACAGTCATTTGGCTTTACAACAATTGGACTGTTCATAAGATGCCAGCCCTTCAGCCAGATCATTCATCATCTCTTGCCAACATGAAGGAATCCCCACAGGACAACTGTGCCTGTTTTGCATCACCAGTAACAGCTCCAGTCTGAGCTCTGTAGCCCTCACCCTCTCTTCCTCATAGAAGCTTTCTTATCCCCCTTTCTGTGGATGGTAGGCAAATCCAGGCCCATCCTCTCCCTCTGCACTCCAACCTGGGGATCCTGTGTTTAGGCAGCTAAAACCCACTTCTCATAAGCCTATGCCACTAACCTTGGGCTGCTTCCTACTTCTGCCTGCCCATAGTCCCTTTTCCAGAACGACACCCTCCAGTTCCCTCCCTCTCTGTCTCTGGAAGTCCTTGTATGACTTGCTGCCAGCCTGCTTCTGACCACTGACTGTGCTGGCCTCCCCCTCCAGAGCCAATCACAGGTTATAACTACTGCTCTCCCCTCATCTTCCTTTACTTGCCCTACAGGAACCACCCACTCTGCTTCTCAACAGCTGAGTCTAATCCTTAATTAGCTGCCTCCCCTTGAGGTGCCAAAGATGAAGCTAATTGGGCTCTCTGGCTTCGTTTAAGCCTGTCTTTGCTAGTGTGGAGTTGTTACACCAAATCACATGCACAAGCTTAGCTGGTTGTTGAAGTAAGACATTGATGAAAGTCTTAGAGATTTATATACGGTGCTGTCTATTTTACCACTGATCTTCTTCCACCAACAAAGACTGCTTGGTAACTAGCTTTGAAGATAAGGCTCTGGACATTCACACACAAATAAAAAGATGTGAGAATGAGGGGGTGAGAAATCTGTAATCTTGGCCACAAACATTTGGTTGAGTCATCCACCATTTAGGATTCAGCTGTATGTTAACACAATACCAGGAATACAGATAGGAAGCCTTCCCTAAAACACAAGCTGCAAGAGAAGTTGGCATGGAATCCACAGCACTCAGTTTTAAGCTATACAAATAACAATGTCTGCACACACAGCAGTGAGGACTTCTTTGAGAAGGAATTAATTCTCCAGGTATAAACAGAGGGGTAAGAGACCCAGATACAATACATGGGGACCTGTCAGAAAAACAAAGAATGAGAGAAAAATTATTAATATTGTAAAATTGATGTAATTAGATTTGTACACACATTCAGCAGAAAGGCATGCCTGACCTTTAACCATGTGTCCCCATCCAGTGCTTCTCTTTGTGATGATACACAGGCCCCATTGCTCAGCTGGGGTGCAGAGTCAGAAGGGGTAAGGAGAGTACTGGCGATATCAGGGGAGAGGGGGTGCTCTGGGTAGCTGAAACTCTCCCTGGACAGAATAGCAGCTACCACAGCATGAGGTAGTACTGGGTAAGCAGAGAATACAACCAGGCTGACTGGCATGCACTACATCACCCAGACCCAAGGCATTTTTGCCAGTGTGGTTCCTATAGAGTTCGAGCAGCAAACTAAAGCTACTCTTCGTCTAAGTATGAATTTCTCTGGGGCACAAGAGGCCACATTAGCTTAAAGACGTGTAAATCACATCCCTCTGTACAACCAGGGATGAATCAAACCCACTGTCTATTTTGTTTCCCCAAATGACACAAGGCATTTTTGTGACTGTATCACCTATATATCAGAAGAAGGAAAGCTACCCTGCTTCCAGCTCACCTAGGCACACTTAATATGTAGACAGGTTATTATGCACCAGGCTCTGACTGTCAGAGACAGAGCAAGTTATGGATTTCCAGAAGACTCAGACTTTTCCACATAATGGACATGACAAAAACCTACCAATATCACATAATTTAAGTGTCCAGACAGTATGACTGTTGCCCTCTTGGTCAAGATGAACCAGGGACCTCCAGCATAAGCCATTACAGCTTGACCTAAAGCTTTCTAGCAAGGACAGAGCCAACCTTCCATTCTCTGAACTGGGCACGGGGAGACCCTGTAACACACACCTGTCAGTGGGTTATGCTAGCTGGAAGTGACATCCCAATGACTTCCTCCTTCAGATGTCTCACAGCTACCATCTTTTTGTTTCCATTTTCTCTTCCTTAAAACAACAGTAAGCATTACTAAATCTGAATCAGGTAGTGTTACTGCTTAGATGCATGAAAACCATCGGCTAGGCCCTGAGAGGATGTCCACTCACGCAAGGCACAGAAAAAAAACTGGAAGAGTGTGAGACAGGCCGTACACAGATCAAGGATACAGAGGTCTTGTCTAGACTGGGGATTAGCAGCAATTTCAGCAGTCAGTGGCCAACCACCAAAATTGCTTGCTTAGGACAAAACCCCAGCAGAAACAAGGAAAACCACCATCTGCCCAAATATAATTTATCCCTATTTGAAACTGTATCTTTCCTGATCAACGCAGTAGGTTTGCCCCAGGGAAGCAATTCCAGTTGTTGGCCACAGGCTGCTGAAACCATGGCTAATCCCAGTCTAGACAAGGCCTAAGAAAGTCAAATCTCTCCTCCAGAGCAGTGAAACAGGAGGACTTGGGGGCACCTTGCCAAGCAAATGAAGCACACAAGGCCAGTTAAAC
Source organism: Podocnemis expansa (assembly GCA_007922195.1). Classification (NCBI taxonomy): domain Eukaryota; kingdom Metazoa; phylum Chordata; order Testudines; family Podocnemididae; genus Podocnemis; species Podocnemis expansa. Next base: position 71,946,224 of record ML681966.1, read on the forward strand.
TAAAAGGCACAAGTTCCACTTTCAAGCTGAAGGCACCAAAAGAAAACAAAGAGAAAAGGAAGTGGATCAAAAATAAGTAAAGACAGAAGGAAAGGCAAAAAAGATAAAAATCACCACCACCACAGGAATATTTCCTTTGTGCGACTGTTTTTTCCAGCACCACACTGACACTTCAGAATTCCTTTATGTTAGACAGCATCAACAAAATGCACCTGAAATCTCAATTTGTTAGGTCTGAAGAGTTGCATAGGAGAGGCAAACTGATTTGGCAAATTAAGAATTTGACCAGTCTTACAAACAGTCATCCATTTCTCCATCTTAACCTTTGAAAGGCCCTGAAGCATTCTGGCCAACACTTAACATACCAGAGTAACTTGAGAGATGCTATTCTTCCTGTGACCTGAACTGGAGGTGCTAGAGATCTCATTACATACATTCCCATGGAAGGCATGGCTACAGTGCAATCAGATACCCTTGGCTGGCCCATGCCAGCCAACTAGAGCTCTCAGGGTTCGGGTTAAGGGGCTGTTTAACTGCAGTGTAAATAAAGTATGTAAATATTGGGCTGCAGCCCAAGCTCTGGGGCCTTCTCACTTCATAGGGTCCTAGAACTCAGCTCCAGCCTGAGCCCAAACATCTACAACACAAACTGTCCCTGAGTCCAAGTCAACTGGCACGGGGCCAGCCAAAGTTTTTTCTTACGTTGCAGTGTCAACATATTCTTGTGTGTTAGCAGGCCAAAGGCTTTAAACAAAGTAATGTTTTGGCTGATGGACTTCTGAAACCTAACACTGTTTGACATGTAAATATAATAGTATTGAGAAACTTTGTATAGCAGTGAGTTTTTGCACTATCACCTATTAACACCTGATTTGAATGAGCATGGAAACAATAAGAAAATTGTACAGTACTTGACAATCAGTAGCTATGGTACAGGGTAGCCTTTACCCTTCACTTTTCCATCTGAACTGTAGTAGTGATGATATCAACATCAGTGCTAAAAATGACTGACTGGTATGAAATTGAACTGTGCACATATGTTCCCTAGCACCTTCAAAAAATCAATTTTGCTATTTAGTTTAGCAACAATGAACTGTACATGAGGCTCCTAAGGGTAAACACAGTTTTTCTCCTAGCTTATGAAACATCTCAGAAATGGCTGTAATTAGAATGCAGTTTATTGGTATGGTAGCTATTCTTCTCACCAGGGTGCGTAAAGGACTTGACCTGAAAAAGCAACAGCCTAATGGAATGCAAGCCTACTGGTCTGGGCCTGAAATCTCTACTCAACATGTATTTGTCAGAAAGAAATTTTTCTAAATGAGCGCTAGACCTGAGAGGGTGAACTACAATTTAAAAATAAACTGAACTACAGAAATGTATTTCAGTTCTCAATTTAAAAAAAGGAATAATAGTGCTTCATTAGATAGATTTTTTTCACATTACAACCAGTTAAACTGCAGTGAAATTATTTATTAGGATATTTATTATATAAATGTACATTATACATATATACATTTATAATTTATTATTAAACTGAAGTGGAATTTAGTTGCCTGTGAAGCGATTGAGGAAACCAGTTGCTAAGTAAAATTTATTTTGAACCCCATGTTTCACTTATGTGCAGCTTCCTGAGAGATCTGTTGAAAACTGAGACATATTTTGCTTATTCTTTTAAAAGAAAATAATGCTAATTAAATCACCTCTCACAAACACTGAATAAAGCAGATTTGGGGAATATTGCTAATTAGGTTTTTTTTAAAACCCACAGCCCCAGAAAAAAATAAAGCAGAAATCAATTTTACACATCAGTGTGTCTACCCAGAGAAGTCTCATAATGTCAAAGATCAATGCTTAAAGTGCAGCCCATCTCAGAAGCATTGAAGTGATCAATATCATTGGCAGAACAGCCACCAGAAAAGCTATTTTTAGGGAGATTAACTCCTGAAAGCTATATGGAGACACTACTTCTTGATGAATAGCCAAAGTAACCTATTTATTAGGCAAAATGAGTCTGTAAACCTGTTTATCATTGTATAATACAAACACGTAAAAGGGCCAAAAAACACCCAAGACTATTAGTGAAAATCAACTACTTTCTTTTTCCTCCCCATAAAGTCCTATTGCTGATGAAATAGGCATTAACTGCACAAAGAGATGTTTGTCAAGTAACCAAAATACAATATTTCAGCTAGCAATGTGTATTTTTGATGATAATTAATCATTCAAGAGATGTCATCTAGCATTGTGTCTGTATTATGCACAGTGCTGGGGAAATAAGGCAAAAAAAAAAATCAGTTGTCTCTGAAAGATTTAAAATAACCATGGCTTAAGTTGAGGATATCAGTGCAGGGCGGTGCTAACTGCTAAATGTCAGCTTATTTGGTAAAGGATTCATTTCCCAAATGACCTTTCAACACCACCACCACCACACATACACACACAATGATGAGCTGAGCTCCAGCTCTTGCCAAGTCCTACTTCATTAACAACTCTCTATAATCTGAAGGAAACCGGTTGTGAAAAACCCTTAATCAGCAACACAGCAGAAGGGATGATTAATATACCCAGGAATATTGGCTCACTGGCTGCAGTGTATGCAAGGATATTACTATGCCAGCTCCCCCATTATCCTGCATGAACAACTACAGCTATAAGAAGTACCTGTGCTTCAAAGCAAGGTTCCACTTCAGCATCCCATCATGAAAAAGAGCAGTTATTTCTAACATTTCTAGATATTCTCAACTGCCTATGGTAATGCAGATTCTTAATACCTAGCCTATGAATAATATGCTTAGCCTGTTAAGCCATCAGATAAACTCATTAAGCAGTTAGAGATACAGTTTTGATTTAAAAACAAATCCTGTTGCATATATTAGTTAGAAGAGTTCACTAAGAACAGCTAATCCAAGTTCACCTTGAAAAACATTATACCACTCAAGAAAAGGATTTTTGTATGTGTGCTTGACAATTGATATGGCAGCTCAAAAATCTTGGGCGCTATCCTATTATTACAAGACCCACTAGAATCGCTATAATTAAAGAGCCGTCAATGTTTTCCGTATGAACTCTTTTTCAGGGGTTAATAACTCAGCTGCAACATTTGCTCTGGCATAGGACATTGCCATAGTCTCATCCAAGAGTGACTATCCTCCCCCACCCCCGCCCCGGGGGAAGGTGTCTGAGTTTGTTTTTTGTTTGTAATTACTCACAATCTAGACAAAATAATTTATCAGTATCATTTCTTTTTGCCAGAAACTTAAAGTACTGTTTTAATTTAGCAGAAATTATGAAGCTTGCTATTTATAATATGGACTAGTATTTTTTTTTTTTTAAACAAAAAGCCACATGGGAGACAGGGTAGCACAGTGAATACAGCACAGATCTGGGCTTTTGGCATGTCAGAACCTAGAGATGAGTTCTGTTTCTAGTTCTGACTGAAATTCTGATGGGTAATCTTGGGTGGACAACTGCCCCGTGCCTCAGCTTACCCATCAACAGAATGATACCAACACACTTTGTACAGCACTGTAGGATCTATGGATGGAGCTAGGCATTATGTACAATTAATTTAAAACCTGGTTCTTGCCTCTTAAACAACCATAGCTCCCACTGGCCTCCAATGGAAGCTCTGGATGTTCTGCACATAAAAAGTCAGGCCACTACTGCTCACGTTGTGATGGCTTAACAAATCTCTTACATTTCCCAGTTCCCTATTAAAATCAATGTGACTGTTACCACTGAGTCCAAGATCAACAATGCCTTTGAGGCTGCACAGACCCAAAAACATGGATACTTGGTCATGCAGAAAGCTGACCTTTCAGGTAAAAAATGAAGTTTTTGTAGATATTTCTCCTCTGCCCAGAATAAGCGTGGTGCCCACTAACTGAGGAACCACTAGCTGGGGGACAGAGCTCCTTCTGAGAAGCTTCCTTTTCTTCTGCGTCTACAATTTCCATTTCTCAGGAACATAACATTGGTGGGTGTCTTAGTGGCATACAAAGTAAACTCCATCTCTGTGCAAGACCAGGGGAGGCACTAGATTGTCAAGCTCATTAAAATGTTTAAAATCTTGACACAACTTAGAGTTCTTAAATTTCAAAAAGAAAACAGGAAAAATGTTATAATTTCCCCTCATTCTCCTCCGCCAGCACCGCCACCCACACAGCCCGGCTCCTCTAAACTGCAAGCTCCTCTGGTCAGAGATGATGCTTTTATTCTCCTTCTAAACCCTAAGACAAGCACTCCTATAATTCCGTGTACACAACACAGGTTCAGGTCTTGACAGAACAATAAAGAGCATAGGGGTATCATCATTTCAACAGTAGCCACTGAAGTCAGTGGACATTGTGACAGGGTTATTAATCTTTTGTAACCTCAACCTCCTGCCATTTGACTTGAGGCCAGAAAACAAAGATAATTTGCTTGCCAGTGCTGTGTTAAACATCTTGATTATGCTAGTACTCAAAGTGTAGGAGTACTGATGAAATTTTCCCCATCAGTTTATTTGTTAGAGGAACTTCCCCAGTTCAGGTTGCCTTTGCAGAGACATGGGTTGCCCCACTAAGAAATCTACATGTTATTTCTAATCAGTTCCTCCAACCAGTTTGTTTTTCCAGGCATTGAAAGCTTTTCAGCCTCATGTTCCCCCACCCCCAATCTCTCTTTCTCTCTCATTAGACATAAAGCTCTCAGCCAAAAGGCAGCCAAACTACTTCAAGCAACTGAGCCTTTAAAATTCTTCTCAAGCTGACCAATGAATCTGCTCCTCATATTAACAAGTCAAGGGAGACAAAATTTTTTACACTCCTCATCCTCAATAGCATGATTGACATATGGTGAAGAGAAAGACACAGACCGATTCTGAAACGAGATGCTCCAGAACAACTTTTAATTTCAGTATTTTTTTAAAAAAGGATTCATCTTAAGAAGATGGTAACAGTCAAGCACAAGAGAGCCTTAAGTTGTGGATTTATCTGTTTAAAAATACGAAACAATAAATAGATTGTAAACTATAGTGCCCTACACTTCATGACACCATGTGCTAACATACTACCATGCACCAGGCAATGGCATCTAAGACAGCATCAGAAAGGAAATGCAGAGCTTGTGATCTTGGCCCAAATGTGATATCTAAGTATTCTGTACATATCTGAAGGTCTGCGTATTACATTTAGTAGCATAGCTTGGTACAACGGGTACAGTGATTCACATTTTTTCTAATAGCACAGTATTTCCAATGAACCATGACAATAATACTTGTTTCATCAAATTCATTATCTATTACTAAGAGTTATTTACTCCAGGATCTTCAGAGTTAAATTACGGGCAGCATGGTCCTTTGTCATATTTCTGTGTTGTGACGCCTAGAGATCTGTGCTGTACATATTGATTTTTTTAAAATCCACAGGGAGCTTTTTTCCTTCCAGTACCAAAAGCAAATACATAGGAAAAGCAAAAACAAGAGGGGAAAAAACATGACAACAGAATGACTTGTCAGTATAAATGTAAAACAATTACCCTGAACTTCGAAGGAAGGAAATCCTAACTAGGGGAATTCAAGCACCTTTCCACTGTGATCCTGCAGTTGCTTCCCTCATAGAACTCACATTGCAGCCTGTAGATGGAGATTCTGTAGAATCAACTGCTGAGATTATATTTATTGTGTCCAGAACAAAGAAGTATCATATCACTACAGTGACAAGCTTCAGATGTTTTGACAACGTCTGATTATCTCTAACTTTTTTTTAAACATAGTGGAGGATCACAACAATGAATAAGTCTCTTGCAATAGGGAGAAAATGTTGTGAGATCACCTGAAAATTCAGAGTATTTGACTGCATCTTGGGCAGTGCTCACCATCCGATTTAAGGAAAGCAGTTTTACAGCTCTTAGTAACTATGAATTGTTTGTCCACAAGTAAAGCAAGCTTCACAATCTTCTCTCTTTTAAAAACTTGTTGGGAATTTCAGAATAGAAACACTTGAGCCAAACTTGCATTTTCTGGCACACAGTATATTTCATATTATTCTAAGACAAGATTAAGATTGGATGTGACCCAAAGATGTGTTGGAAAGAAACAGGGTTTCGTAATTTTTCTGCTGAATTTAGATTTTTACTCTGTGCAATATGGAATTTACAAGCAATAAAACCATGTCCCATGAAGGCTATTAGAGAGAATGCCTAAGAGAAATGTGTGCATGCAACTGAATTGCATATTTTATTTCAATTGTAAAATAATATTTTTAAGATGGAACTTTGCAAGAAGTGAAAAAGAAAGTACCATTTCTCAATCTTCACTGGGAAGTGATGCATTAATAAAAATTTCCCCATTTCTGACTTAGTACATAAGAACAAACATATTGGGCTAAACCAGTGGTCCACGTAGCCAACTATCCTGTGTTCCAACAATGGGAAGTGACAGATGCCTCACAAGGAATGAGCAGAACAGGGCAATCATCAAGTGATCCACCCCCATCAATTTGCCCCAGCTTCTTGAAGTCAAAGGTACAGGGACACCCAGAATACAAGATTCCATCCCTGACCAACCTGACTAAAAGCCATTCGTGGATCTACCCTCCACGATCTTATCAAATTATTTTTTTAAACTAGTTATACTTATGGCCTTTCTAACATCTTTAGTAACAAGTTCTCCAGGCTAACTACCTGTTGTGTGAAAAGTACTTCCTTCTGTTTCTTTTTAAAACTGTTGCCTATTAATTGGTTCTTACGTTATGCAAGCTGGCAAATAATATTTTCCTATTCATTTTGTCCAAACCAATCCTGATTTTATAAATTTCTATCACATTCCCCTTTAATCATCTTTTTACTAAGCAGACCCGTCCCAATCATTTTCATATCTCTTCATATGGACACTGTTCCATACCATTAATCATTTTTATTGCTTTTCTGTGTACTTATTTTTCAGTTCTGTATCTTTATTAAAAAATGAGAACTAAAACTGCACACAGTTTTCCAGGTGTAGACATACCACAACTCTATATAGTGGCATCATGGTATTTTCTGACTTATTAACTACTCCTTTCCTAATGATTCCTAATATTTTGTTAGCTTTTTTTTTTTTTTGGTTACACTGTTGCTGTACATTTTATGATGTTTCCAAAAAACTATCCACAATGGCTCCAAGATCACTTCTTGAGTGGTGAGAACCAATTTAGAGTCCATCATTTTGTATGTATAGTTGGGACTTTGTTTTCCACTGTGCTTTCCCTGGCATTTAACCACACTGATTTTCATCTGTCATCTTGTTTCCATCTTTGCAACTCTTCACAGTCATTTCTGGACTTAACTATCCAGAGTAATTGTTTAACAACCACATATTGTGCCATTTCACTTGGTTACTCCTTCTTCCAGATTACTGAAGAGTATGTTACATTGCGTTTGAGTCCAGACCCTGTTCTTTACCTTTCTCCATTGTGAAAAAGGAGTATTTATTGCTACCTTTGGTTTCCCATCTTTAAATCTGTTACTGATCCATGATGTGATTTCCCCTCTTAACCCATTAGTGCTTACTTTGCTTAAGAGCCTCAGCAGGGACCCCGTCAAAGGTGTTATAAAAGGACAAGTACATTGTATCCACTAGATGACTCTTGCTCACTCAAAGAATTCTAATAGATTGGTGAGACATGGCTTCCCTTTACAAAAACCACACTGACTCTTTCTCAACAAATCATGTTCATCGACGTATTTGATAATTCTTTTCTTTACGTTAGTTTCAACCAATTTGCCTGGTACTGAAGTTAGACTTAGTCTGTAATTTCTAGGATTGCCTTTGGAGCCTTTCTAATGTAGCCAGACACACCCGAGGACCCTATCTACAGTCTAGAGGTATGTCAGTATAATTGAATAAAAATGTATATTCACAGGGGTTTTTTTAATCTGAGGATTTCAAAGTACTTTTAAAACATGAATTTGGCTACAAAAGTCTACTTGCTAAGTCAGAACTTATTTTGCAGATGGGTAAACTGAGGCATAAAGAAGAGACATGACTTACCTATGGTTACACCATGAATGAGCAGTTACCAAGACTGGAATTTTTAGAACAGATCAATACCCATTATCAGAACCAGACTTGAGCTTACTTTCCATTCACACACTCCAGTAATCAGGCTTTGGAAGAGGTCAATATTTTGAGTTCAGAGATCTTTTGAAAATCTTGGTTGTAAGTTCCATAATGGACTCTGTTGAGTGCTCACTCACTACTTCTGACAATTCAAGCTTTTCTTTAGGTGCCGTGACCAAGTTCCTCCTTTACTTTGGTGGGTCCTGTGCATCCCTCTAGCAATTGGTATGTTTCCTTCAATCCTCCAGGCCTGGGAAAATTCCTTTGCCCCCTCCTGAGCCAAGAGTTTCTTTCTTCCACCAATCTTTGTACCTGAGGCTCTTCCTCACCAGCGTTCTGGTCCTTCTCCAGATGTCTGCCTTCTAACCACACCTTGCTTCCTCTCAAATTCCAGTAGTTCTTCTCACTCTCACACTCCAGCCTCACCCCTTCTCTGGAGAGAAGGCTTTTTCATACATCTTGGGTGGGGGCTTAATTAGCTCCAGGTGTGCTAATTAACCTGGCATAATCAAGGCTCAGCTACAAGGGGTAAAGGGACTTGCTCATCCTGGGGCTAAAATATTGGTTTTCTAAACTCTCCAGAAACCCTCCAGTCTGACCCTATCACACCTAAAGAGGAGCAGAGCTCTTTTGAACACCCAGCCCCAAGCATTCAGAGACTCTTTACCCCAGTCCTTTAGTGCAATTACTTTGTAACTAACTCACTCCTTTTAAGGGCTCAGACACACAAGGTGCTACATTTTTTGGCGCAGGCTCAGAAAAGTCCTTAAGTATGTGCTGCATTTTAAGCACACGAATGCTCCTTTTCATTTCAAATGGGCACATCTGTGTGCTTAAAATTAAACCCATACTTAACTGCTTTGGTAGTTTGGAGCCAGAGTGCTCAATATGTTAAAGAACCGATATCTAAATGCATAAAAAACAGCTCTATTCATCAGACAAGAAATCTTTTTAACAACTGACCTATTTTTCCCCATTCTTAACCCAAGCCAAAATACAGAAAATATTACGAATATTATACAGCTATGTTCTGAAACATATTTACTACACATAAAGCAAAGTACATCAAGTTCTTGTCAGCAAGATCAACAAAGGTTCTTTTTCCTAGCAATTTCTAGTGTTTCAAGTACTTTTTTTTTTTTTTTTCCCCTCACAGGCAGTGGGAAAGGGCCTGTTGACTATAAATTGAGAGCGCAAAGACAGCTCGTGGAGTCCATTACTATCCTCATTTCCAAAATGAAAGTGTGGTCTGAGAGCAGGAATGGGTCATTACATTTACTGCGCCCTATTGCACAAAATAAGCAAATAAACAAGGCCGATCCTCCCAGAAATCAATTGATAAACAAAATCCATACTGGTGAGTAAGGATAATATTTAGTGAATTTACTCAAAGGAAAAACTACTATATCAAGTTTCAGATGAAAGAAAAATCTTCAGCTTCAAACATTTCTATAATTAGTTCTGTCTGTAAGAGGCATTAGTCAATTACTAAATAGTTGCCAATACTGTTTCACAATCTGTTATTAAGACTAATTTCCAAAAGTATGATACATGCACTACTTCGCCTGCCTCCAACAGTGAGATATAGCAAATCAATTGTTTTAAAGTAGCTGGTTTCTCACAATGTAAACCTATTCTGTTCTATGTAAGAAATGGAAACAAGACCAAAAAAATTTGCAATAAATAATGCAATAAGACATTAATTCAAGCCACACAGTCTTTTGAATTAGTTTCTTTTTAGCTACTTGTCTGTCATAAAATTTAGCATGGCTAAGCAATAAAACAGAACTGGATGGAATACACTGAAGTACCTTAGTGTGGCTGAAATGAAAAATAAAATTTCAGCAAAGGACTGCTCCCAGCTATTTTCAACTTTAAAGTAAAAAACATCAAAACCAAGCATAGAGCTATAGGAACTCATGCTGCTTAACTTCTAGTTCTACATAAATCGGTGTGCAAATTTTCCCTGAAAGATAATGACCCTCTGAGGTTCACATGCCACCTTCTACTGTTCCTTTAAAGCCACCCAAAGGGACAGATGTTTAGTCACTGTTCATTCACTCCTCTGTCTTCAGCTGGCCAAAATATGTTTCTGGATGATGCTAGAAGAAGCATAAGCAGCAGTGGCATTAGGAACATAAGCATCAATCAGGAATTAGTGAGCAGCTGTAGCTAGAATAGTTACAGCAAAGTAACATGCAGGTGCCCCTATGGAAAAGAAGAAACTGGTAAAAGAAGAGGATAACTAGAATAAGTGTTCTAAATTGAAAGGGAGTACATGAAGAGGGATTGAGGCAGATGAGAGGAGACAAAGACTAAGGCCTGCGGCAGAGAATTTTATTAGTAAGAGAAATGCTGAAAAAGAATCTCAACTTTCAAACTAAGGGACTGATCCTGCAGTTTGAGAGACAAAGGTTCTGGAACCACCTAAAAAAGAGTTAGACTATCAGAGACTATGACAGACTACCTTTTTGCAAAAGCTCTTCCACAATATATTAAAACAAAGACAACTGAAATACAGACACTGCATATCAAATTAGAGAGGGAAACCAGTGAACAATAATGCCAAATCTGTCAGTAACTTTAAAACAACTCTCAGAAAATCTTAGTATTATCAGTATTCCTAATCACAGCATACAACTGTTAAGTGCTGTCTGCATTCACAGACATGCATATATTAAATACAGAACATATATAGGGTAAATACACACATTCAGACATCAAAGAACCTCTCAGTCAAAGAAACAGAGATAAAATACTACTCTCCCTATAGGAATATTTTCTAAAAGTGAACAAAAAGTTTAAATAAAACTGAGTGGGAAGGATCACCTTACAGAAGTGTCATCATAAGGTATGAAATGAATAAACCTGCATATGTAGAATGATGTGTGCTAATTTAACAGAAAATTAATCATAAGTGAGATTCATATGTAAATCAAGTAATACTCTGAAGAGCTATGTATGTACGTTAAAGCAATAGAACGTGAAAGGCTTGGGTTTTTTATATCTTCTTTCAGCTTTAAGAACCACTTATTGTGGATGTCTCCATGCAGTTATTTCTAATAAATTATTAATCTTTTGAGAGATAAATCAATGCAAGAGCTAGTGCTTGGAGTCTCTGTGTAAGAATGTAGTAATTTCATTGTTCTGCCATCTCTAGCATTTTACTGTATATGCTCCACTGCTCAAACTCACCAGGTTAATCCAGACTATACATACTGATGTGATAAAAATTGATCTATTATTATTTACCAACCACACATTGCCAACAGAGTTCAAAAATCAAGTCAGATCCCCTTAAAAACTGAAAAAATAAGAATAAAAAAACAACATGTTGCACAAACACCTAAGACCTTTTTTTTCTTTTGAAGAGATTAACTCAGTTTTTTGGTCTATCTGATGATTCTTCTACCCAATGTGCTTGACTGTTTCAGCACATTTACCGTAAGTAAGGCAGTTCTGACCTGTGTCTCCAGAGCTTTCACTAGAAGAACCAACCAAGATCTGGGCCACATGATGCTAGATAATGCACAAACAAAGTCTGAACATTAATTACTGCTTAAAAGTTTACAGTTTAGTTCAAAGCACAGTGGTGAAGTTATGAACTGGGAGACAGAACTGGTAGGCATCCTGCATAAGGACTACAAAACAAACAATTTTTAGAGTGAAACCATTTTTAATCCTTACTCAGAAATTGTGCCCCCAAAACTGATTGTTAGCTGCAGCTCTGAGTCATCAGAAGAGAACTTGCAGCACATCCAAAAAGTCACTTTACTCACAATAAATTCACAGAAGTTGGAAAGACTGACTTTATATCCATGAAGAACTCTTTTGGCTTTCCATTGAATTAGAAGGAAACTTCTAGGAACAGAGGTTATATTATTAAGTGCCTAATTTACCAGATCAGTAAATTTACCAAGGATACATTAAATGACAAATGTACTAGCTCATTAACTCTTTCCTCATTCTAAGAGGACTGTGCATAGAAAGCAAGGCTGGTTGACACTGTGTTTTTTACATGTGTTCCAGAGAACCCTTATTTCATGCAGCATATCTTGGAATACATGAACCAAAATATCCCTATTGTTTGAATTCAGAATCTGTAATAAGGTGCAAGCAGAAGATTGTGCCTATCATTTATCAATTAACATTTATCACTAGAAATCATAATGCAGCTGAGTTCCAGAAACACAACACATTTCCACGGATGAGATGACAGGTAGAAATTTCAATGAATAAATTCATAAATGTCACCATCAACTGAAAGTGTAAGTCTGAGTATGACATTAAAAGAATCTCAGCACACAATAAAGCTCTGAATCCTGCAACTGTAATTAGCAGAACCCTTTTCAAATGTGTCTTATGGAAGGGGGAAGGGAGAAGAGTACAGAAAGCATATTAGATTTAATATTGGGCAATTTAGGCACAATTTGGAACTATATTAAGTAGAAAATTGTGAGCTAACTCAAAAGCCCACACAATGAGTGTTAACATCATATATACCTTGCATGACTTACTGTAACATAGAATTCCTGTTTTATTGATAGGAAGTTAACCAAAAACTCTGCATGCACCATATAGAAGCCCTATTATTTATGTTATGCTGAAACCTTAAGATACAAGTGAAGAGCACAAGCGATTACCAAAGTAGTAAAGAGTTAAACTTCTATGGACCTCCTAACATCTCTGTTGTAATCCTTAACTGAAGTCCAGCAGCATGAGGGTTTTAAATATCAGTATTAGGACTTTAAATTAAGCTGGAATTCTACAGGGCATCAATGCAACATCTGGAGTACTGGGCTGAACTTGCCTTCTAATGAATTCATATTGCTTAACAGGTGCACCACCATATTTTGCACCAGCTGGATCTTTCTCACTGCCTGTCACACAGATTTCCACATATGATGCATGCCAGCTAGAGAGCATAGAGGTCACAGTGTGTGGTTCACCACAGGCCAATCTGTGTCTAACAGAGGGATGCTGCTTCGCAACTGCCCATGGAGAGAAAGAGTAATGTTTGTGAGCTGTTCATCTCTGAACCCAAGAGTACTGAGCTCAGTAACGAATGGTTTATCTAGCTTTTTACTTATTTGGTGAGGGTTGGGTGGAACCGCAACAATTCTTTTTTCCAAAGGGGTTCAGAAAAAAAGTATTATTTTGTCTCTAGTTTTCACGTTCAAGACTGTCAAATGCTTGCTAACATTTAACTATGCGGTGAGGGTGCAGGGGAGAGTGTGTATTTTCAAATGACCTAAACATACCAAAAGCTCAAGGGATCAATACTTTTTTCACCTAATTTGCTGACCTTGATAATTAGTGCTTCTTGCTTTAATTAGTTGTCATGCTGAGGCAATCCTTCATAGCTTTTTCAAAAATGACCCTCACTACACATATTCATAGTGTATGGGCTGTATACTAAGAGACCAGAAAGATGATCATAACTCCTTTACTAGGAAGTCAATATAGGGTTTATTTGGAATTTAGCAAACAAAACAAAGCAAAATTAATCTACACTTAGTAAAGAAGGTGCCCAAAAATACACAAAAACAACCGGGATGCCTTATGCTAATCCCAGATATAGTAAAGGCTATGCAAGGAACACTGTGATGGCACAGAGAACTCCATGAATTTCAGTTGCAGAATTTCCTGCAAATCATTCCTTCCACTGCAGTAGGACAGCATTTGTTCCTCCACAGGATGAGTACCACAATACTGTAGATATTTCAAAGTCTACAGTGAAATCCCCTGACCCTACAAGGTTTCCAAAGAGAAGAGAAGCAGTGACACTGAACCCTCATGCTTCTGCACTATTCCCAAGAACCCCATTCCCTATAACAACATGAATCAAAAAAGCCAACATGAAACCGTCTGCACATGGGTGCATCACAGCAGACAGAGGGATTGTCTGCTGGATCTGTTATCTGTCATGCAGAAATCTCTCACACGGTGCAATGTGCCTATGTCATTCTTATTTGCAGTAGCAGCATGAAATGCATAGCTGACACAGGCCAAACACAGGACACAATTCTTCCTCGCAGCCAATAAAAAGTTCACAATCTAAAAATGAAGACTTGCCATCTCCCATCCTCCATCCATTTACCTGCAGCCTGTCCACAACAGCAGATTCTTAACTTCATGCTATAGCAGTTGAGTGACTCCCAGGAAAGGCGATAAATACTTCAGAGGTTCCCCAACATCTTTTTCTATTGGCTTTGTCTACTCTCTACTCAAGTTCGCAAAAGGGGACCTTTGTGCCACTACACTATCAGCATGTTATTCAGGCTTTAACGCATATCTTTAGTATAGAGCTTTCCCTGCCTGTGAGGATGAACCCCTCTTTAAAACACTACCATTATGGATTGCTTCCTATGCTAGTCTAGTTCTGCAAAATAAATGATTCTGGTGACACTTTAAAGATGAACAACTTTATTTTTCACAAAAGCTTCCATGCAGAAAATCCCACTCTGTCCACATTCCCCATCATCTTGAAGCAGAATTTTCCTCCATGAAAGGTCATGCGATAAATAGATTTTTAGTCTTTAAAAGTGCCAGACTCCTTGTTTGTTTTCCAGTGCTAGGACGTTGCAGATGGGTAGTAGGTAACATCATACCCAGATGAACTTCCTATTCTGTGCTACTCTCACAATTTAAAGGAAAGTTTTGTGTGCAATAGATGACATCCAAGCATCGGTCAATGACGGAAATACCAGAGAAGCTATTAGGAAAATTAATGCCTCTGTCACATTTTATTTTTTAATCTCCTGTAGCTCATTCTTTGATATCTTCAATCATTATTTAAATTTGCCCATGGGGGTGAACAAATCATTTTATTTTAGCCTGGGGATTACTGAAAGCATTCTAACGAGCTAATTCTGAAGGGGAAAAAATACCACAGGACACTAATATTTTTGCACTGCCCTCTTACTTCTCTCCCTGTTCCTTGCCTGCTCTTTCAATGGCTCAGATTCTCTGCTGCACCTGAAAGGTGTCTCAGTTGTGACTGCTATGTTCTGTGGCTGGTTGCCACCTCCAGCTTTCAAGCATGCCTACTAGCCATGACTCCAAAAGGCCATCACTCTGTGGACATCAGCCAGAGGACAGTATTGCTCTGGTGGCAATGTCAATGGCCACACACCTGCTGGGGATGGAATGAGGAAGGCACAAGTGCACTCTATACTCCTAAGTTGAGATACAGTGGTTTCATCTTCTTTCTGCTGCTAACATGTCCTGAAAAGACTAGAAGGTCTTCACTAATTTTTCTAATGCTGTTCTTAAAAACCTTGCCTACTCCCTTTCTCAATTTGAAATGTTGAATTCACTGAAAACCCTTTAATAACTATTTTGATAACATTTTCCATTATGTTTTCAATAAAAAGGGACTAAAATGCAAGTTGACACCACTTTGAACATTCAGTTTGTTCAACCAGGTCCATTTTGGAGGAGGAGGAGCAGGATCACCACTATACCTATTTTACAAAAAACAAAAATTTTACAACTAACTTAAAAAAAAAAAAACTTTAAAATAACCCAAGGTTGTCAAAGGCATTTCTAAGAAGTTAGAACAGTAAAATGCTACTTGTCCACACACAGAGAGAGAGAGAGAGAGACACACACACACACACACACACTCACTACTACTACTTGTCCTGGTGCACACGCACACAATAAAAATACAAGTTTCCTACCTGTTACTCTCTTGTGTTCCTAACTGAAAGAAACAGTCGTGAAGTGCAAGAGGATAGTTTGATCAAATTGGCTTCTAAATTGCAAATGCCAACAGAGGTGTTAAACAGTATGAACAGTGAAGTCATTGTGACATGGTTGCTGGGTACTAGGAGCTGAACCAAGACCTTTATGTACATCACCCAACAACTGACAAATAGTGCCAACTTTTGATTGTTATTCACCATGACTTAAACAAGCAATGCTGGGTCTGATCCAACATTCACTGAAATAGATGGAAAGATTCTATTTGTCTTTAATGGGCACTGATTCAGGCTCTGGAGGCAAAAGGTAATATAGTTTGGTACCAGCTCAGTGAACCGTATACCCATTGAACCAGGCTCCTTCTCCCAGAAAAAAATTAATCTAATAAATGAACACTTGACAGATTGCTTCTGGCATGTTGAATTCATCCTTAAAAATATTTTATGGATGTCCTGACAAAAAGATGATGGTTTCTTAAATATGAAATCATTTCATTTTTCCTAAACACAGCAAACAAGAAGGTAGAATATGTCTTTTAAAATGTACATTCAATAAAATGGACACTTTAAAGAGCAGATAAGTGATATTACAGCTCCTAGAGACTATTTATTCTGTGTAAAAAGGAATATTGCAACAAAGCCCTTAATTTCAGCATGTACCAGTAAACATTATTTCCAGGACTGATCTAGTAGTCTCATCACTATGCTGTCTTTGATACACATTATTAGCTGAATGTAGGACTCTGTTCAAAGACACACTGAAGAGATACAGGATATTGTAGGCCCTTGCTCTTGTCTATTTTTCCCCATTCACTAAATAATAAAACAATGACATCAAGACATATTTCAAGCCCTATACAATACTCCAGTGATGTCTGGATTGTAGACTGCTTCCACCAACTAGAGATCAAATTTGTATAGTCAGCTGCACTTGATCAGCCCCCATGTCTCAATGTACTGTACCAAAGAGAACTGTCATTCTCTGATGGTTATGCTCTTTGAGGGGGAAAGAATCCTGTAAATAAATGAGTTTAGAGTTATAGGCCAATGAACTGACAATATTTAATGCAGGCTAGGCTCTGCACAGAATAATGTTTAACAATTCCTTTGCTAGCATCTTTCCCCTTTACGAGCAATGCCCCTTAGAGTTCACTATTACTTCAGTGCCAAAACATAATGCAGCAAAGCTAATAACTCTGTAGTAGATCTTCATTGATTCTGAAGCATTTCATCAGAGGAGAACTTCTTTTTGCATTTGTGTGTCTGTATTATACACAGAAAAATCTTTGCATTTGCTTTGTTCAAAGAAAGCAGGAAGGTCATATTGTGACACTCTCTTGTCACTGAACCTCAGCTTCAAGGAAGAAGGCAGCCAAGCAACTTCTTTGTAGAAAGGACATCTGAATTTAATAGAGGTGGTTGGGTTCAAAACAAATGAACCTGAGGAAAAAGACCTGGAAATAGATCCATATAAGGAACTTGAAAAACACTCTGAATTGCTATGTGGTTGTTCTCTCAGGCTGAGCAATGGCTACACGAGCTCACAAATGGGGTTTCAAAAGTTACTTCAGCAGCACAAGACAGGAGGAGGAGTCTTTCTGGTTTGAGATGAAAAGTTGAACTTTTTAATGGAAAAAAGTTTAATCCATATTTTGTTTTTAATCAACATTGTCTGGAAATTCTTGACACGTTTAACATACTGTCTCTATCAGACGCATATCTAATACAAGATAGGATATTCAAGTATTTTGAGGAGTTGCAAAAATAGTTGGACCTCAAAATAATAGTTTTGGCAGTACCTACAAGTCAGACACTTACTAATTTGCCAACTTATTTAAATGAACTGCAATAAATTCATGTATGAATATGTAGGACTCCTAACCGAATTCAGTGTGATTACACATATTTCCAAATGTTACAGCAGGGGTACTCAAACTTTTTGCGAGCCGGTCCACATTCAGCCTTTCATCATTCATTGGGGTCCACAAGCAACTAGGGTAGGCCTACTGCCCTACCTTGCTACAAGATTTGGTCAAATCTCTGTGTGTCTGTGTATCTGATTGGGGGGGTATCTGTCTGTCTGGGGGTGCCTCTGTGTGTGTGTCTGTCTGTCTGTCTAGCTGTCTGGAGTGGCTGTTTGTGGGCGGGTCTGTCTCGGGGTGGCTGTGTGTGTGTTTCTGTGTCTTATCTGTCTGGGGGTGCCTCTGTGTGTCTGTGTCTCTGATTGGGGGTGCCTCTGTGTGTCTGTGTCTGTCTGGGGGTGCCTCTGTGTGTGTGTCTGTCTGTCTGCTGTCTAGCTGTCTGGGGTGGCTGTGTGGGGGGGGTCTGTCTGGGGTGGCTGTGTGTGTGTTTCAGTGTCTGTCTGGAGGTAGCTCTGTGGGGGGGGTACCTGTGTCTGTTTGGGGGTGCCTCTGTGTGTGTGTGTGTCTGGGGGTGATTATTGGGTGGCCCACCCACACGGGGGGGGCACCTGTGCTGGAGGGCTCCGGGGCCAGCAAACTTCTACCCCTGCAGCAGGGGTAGTTTATGCAACTCCTGGCCAAGAGCCTTCCCTGCCCATGCGCCGGTTTCTCCAGCCAATCCACGGTTAGGCTCTTTTCCACCCGCTTCCCTGAGTCCCGGGCGCCTTCCCAGCTGACCCCACTGCCACATTTTCCCCGCTGCTCACTCCGACCCTGCTAAAATCCCCCCTTCCTGCTTGCCCGGTCGCTAGAGCTGCTCCCTGGCCACAAGCTGCTGCTGCCCCAACCATCATCAGGGCGGGAAGATTCAAACTGACGCAGCCGCCTGCCAGCTGGAAGAAAGCATCTTCCGGCTCGCTAAGGTCCGTGGCTGGGCTGTGCGCTGCCGGCAGCAATCTGTGCGCCGGAGAGTAACTGTAGCTGCGCGCATGCACGCAGCTTACAGGGAACATTGCTTCAGGTTTGGATTTTTCATGCAAATAGGCCACTGTTGCGGTCCACCAGAAACGTCTTTGAGGTCCAGATTGTGGACCGCGGGCCGCCGTTTGAGAACCCCTGTGTTACAGTATACTGTGTATAAGTGGTATGTTACAGGTTCATCTGAAAAAATCACGACTTTCTGGACAGAAATCAAGATTTGGTACTGGAGGCACAAGATATTGAAGAATCAGGGAGGGCAGTGCAAGAAGGAGAGAAGACTGGGGAAGAAAACTGGCAGCACGTGACTTCCAGATGAAGAAAGAGGAGATCCTAAGTATCCTCAACGTAGATAGAGATAAAAAGCTGTTCTCAGGCTCTCTGCAGAGGTAGTACTGCAGAAAATGGTCTGGAAGAGTCATCTAAGGGAATAGATCAGAAGGAGACCCCATCAACAGATGCATTGTCCTAGGAGGGTGGTCCATGACCACTACTCCCAAGAGGGGAATATGGGTAACGGCGGCCAGGTACTCTCTCCTCAAGGGGAGGGAATCATCCATCTTCCATGCAGACTGGAAAACTTGAGAAGCATGCTGCTTGCTGGAGCCAGAATTCAGGAAATGACACAAAGTCCACAGAGACTCATCAAGCCCTAACCCCATCATACTTCTCCTAGTGGGCACCAATGTTCCCTCTAATTACTCGTAGACTGTGTGCACAGACAATTTCTTTGTGTGCACAAAAACATTTCTTTGTGAGCACCAATATTAGCACTATTGAATTTTTTTGTGCACACTTTATTTTATTGTGTGCACAGGTTTCATGGCCTGTGTGCATGTGCACACGTGCACAGCTTAGAGGGAACAGTGGTGGGCACCAGTGCTAAGGCAAGAATAACCTTGGGCAGATCAGTGCAGACTATGTGCTCTGGGAAGAAGAATAAAGGAGTTTGAGGTGCAAGTGGAATATTCATCCATCTTCCCTTTTGAAGGAAAAGGCCCAAGTAGGAGCCATCAAATTCTAGAAATAAATGTACAGCTACACAGGTGGTGTCAGAGACAGGTCTTTCGATTCTTCAACCATGGGATGTTGTTCGAAAAAATGGATTGCTAGAAAGACATGGGATCTACCTAGCAGACAGGCTAATGATGAGGACTTCAAGCCAGGTTCACTGCAGGATTGAGACCTGAGCCCAGAAGTTAAATGGGGAAGTGGGATGCTGGGCAAAAGCCCAAGGAGAGTGCAACAGGAGAGGCCTCCTGATCTGTACTGAGAAAGTAGGACTCAGACTCATAGGTCAGAAGGGACCCATATGATCATCTAGACTGACAATTAACTAGTTATCTTAGGTGCCTTTATATTAAATAAAGAAGCCTGCAAACAAGCAGAAAAAAATTTGAGCCCTGGCACAGTCGAGGAACTATAATGTAACTGGAATAACCAAGACTTAATTGGGTAACTCACACAACTGAAGCACTGTCATAGATCGTTATAAACCATCTAGGAAGGAGAGGCAGGGGAAGGAGGGGAGAAGTTAAACTGTATGTAAGAAAATGACTCCTCAGAGCTCTGGTATGAAACTGGAGAAAAGCCTGTTTAGAATCTCTGGATTAAGTTTAGAGGTAAGACAAACAAGAGTGCTGCTGTGGTGAACATGTGTTATAGATCACCAGACTAGGAGGATGAGGTAAACCAGGCTTTCTTCAGACAACTTACAGAAGTTTCCAGGTCAGAGGCCCTAGTTCTCATGGGCAAGTCATGCCTGACTAATGTGACTGCTTTCTCTGGTGAGATGACTGACTGGTGAAAACAATGGGTGTGATATACCTTGACTTTAGTAAAGCTTCTGATATAGTCTCCCACGGTATTCTTGCAAGCAAATTAAAGAAGTACGGGTTAGATGAAAGGACTATAACATAGATTGTCTGGACTGTCAGGCTCAACAGGTAGTAATCAATGACTCAATGTCTAACTGGCAGCCAGTACTGAGAGGAATGGCCCGGGGGTTAGTCCGAGAGCTGGTTGTGTTCAACAACTTCATTAATGATCTGGATGATGGGATAGACTGCAACCTCAACAAGTTTGCAGATGACACTAAGCTGTGAGGAATGGTAGATATGCTGGAGGTCAGACTTAGGATACAGAGTGGCCTAGACAAATTGGAGGATTGGGCCAAAAGATATCTAATGAGATTCAATGAGGACAATTGCAAAGTCCTGAACGTAGGATGCAAGAATCTTGTGCACTGCTACAGACTAGAGATCAACCGGCTAAGCAGCAGTTCTAGAGAAAAAGACCTGGGGGTTACAATAGATAAGAAGTCAGATATGACTCAGTGTGCCCTTGCTGCCAAGAAAACTAGTGACCAATTGGGCTGCATTGGTGGCAGCATTGCAGCAGATCAAGAAAAGTGATTATTCCCCTCTATTTGGCACTGGTGAGACCACATCTGGAGTGTTATATCCAGTTCCTCCCCCCCCCCCCACTACAGAAAGGATCTGGACAGAATGGAGATAATCCAGCAAAAGGCAATGAAAATTATTAGGAAACTGTAGTGAGACTTATGAGTGCTGAGGGAACTGGGCTTATCTGGTTTGAAAAAGAAGAGTGAAGGGGAGATCTGATAGCAGCCTTCAGGTAGCGAGGTTCCAAAGAGAATGGAGCTATGCTGCTCCCAGTGGTAGCAGGTGACAGAACAAAGAGCAATCATCTCAAGCTGCCATAGAGGAGATCTAGGTTGGATATTAGGAAAAAATGTTTTCACTAGGAGGGTTTTGAAGCACTGGAATGGGTTCCCTATGGAGGTGACAGAATTGCCATCCTTGCAGGTTTTTAAGGCCCAGCTTGATAAAGCCCCGGCTGGGTTGATTTAGGTGGGGTTGGTTCTGCTTGAGTAGGGTGGTTGGACTACGTGACCTCCTGAGATCCCTTCCAACCCTAATCTTCTATGGCCATGTCTACACTGAAAATTCTGAGTCAAAAGAGGGATCAAATGATCAACCAAGCGTAGACGTGCTCAATCAATCCCAAAAGTGCTCTCCAGTCAATGCCACCCCACCCCCCACGTGAACTAACAATGCGTTGACAGGAGAGCATTGCTGGTCGATGCAGCCGAGTGAAGACAGTGCAGTATGTCCAAGTAGCTAAGTCGACAGGAGATGTGCATTATGTGGCAAGCAGATTGCGTATCTCCCCTCAATTTAGCCCTGGAGCATAGACTAGGCCTACAATTCTATGAAAATACCATACACAGCAAGTTCAAATTAATTTCAGTGTCAAGTCTCTGAGTTTGTGAGAGTTCATGATCCTGAAAACTATAGTCTTGTTGCCTGTCTAATGAAATCCTGGAACATTTTGCCATCACTAATAGACACATTTGTGAGCTTACTGTTCCTATTGTTACTAGGCCACCTTTGAAACTTAAGTCAAGCTGTTTTGCCAATGTCTATTTTTTTTTTTAAATAAAAAGTCTGTGCAGTACTTTCCAGTTACCAGCAGCAGCAAGTCAAATCAAGCATGATCTTTAAATTAAGACAAGCCAAGCATCTGATGTTCGGGAAGGAATGGTTATGCCTTACACAGAGTAAACTGCTAAATAAAGCTGTTTTTCAGCCAGTGACTCCATAAGGCATTTCAGTCAGTTCATGTGATAGTGGGGAGGATACTCAACACCCTCGGCTCAATTCACCATTCATGGAAAATGCTACCATTCTTTGTTAGCATTTTATACTCATTTTGTAAATGACTACCGAAGATGCAGGACAACAGAGAGCCAAGCCCGAGTCCCTAATGCAGCCCAAATTTGGTTTACTGTTCTCAGTAAGAGTTCTAGCTTCCCTAGTTCAAGTCATCCATGGTTGTTGATTTGTTCCTTCAATGATGGAACAATGCCACCAAATCAGTCAGGCAGAAAATTTGACTAATTTGCCCTTTTAGATAAGGACTGCCAAATGTTCAGTTTATGATCAGATTGCCAGACTGCAAAGGGAACCCGCAGTATCAGGCTGGCACAGGTGACAAGATGCTAAGTCCATTAAAACCAGTACTACCACAGGGGGTGAGAAGCGCAGCAACTGCTGAGATTAATAATCCACAGACAAATTTGAGTTCCAGCTCCACAAATCCTAGAGTTGGGGGGGGGCATTCTTCCCATCTCCCCATGCTGTTTCCCAGCTCAACTTTTCATGGCACAAATCCCATCCAAGACCCTAGCTGCCACTAGCTCCAAACTACACTCGTGCAAGTATCCAGTCTTCTGAAGCAAGCTAGAAATCTCAGAGGTAGTGTTATAAGGTCCTGCCCCACACCAAGCCCCCCATGCACAGAAGCAACTCATCACCATTGTCCCCTTGTATGGCTGGGTACAGGGTTGCTGGGTCTTCCACATAGTCACTTCCTCCTCTTAATCACTTCTGAGTGTGTCTTTTGTGGCCCAGGCCAACAGCCAGGGCATTTAAAATTTAAATCTCCCTTCAATGTAGCTAAGTCCTGCTATAACTAGTCAGGTTCCAAGCTGGCTTCTCCCAGCTGGCCTCAAAGTTCCTTCTCTCAGTTCTCCTCCCCTGCCAGCCAGCCAGAAGCTAAATCTTTCTAAATCACCATAGAACTCCTAAAATAAATCAATCACTCTTCCAAAGTAGCAAGTGCCCTAAGGATCCCTCAGAAGACCTCAGAGCTACAAACAGAACAGAACTAAGGCAGCTTTTAACCTTTTATGGGTTGGGTTGTCTCATCCCTCTTCAGCTCCTCTTTAGCACCTGGTTCCTTGTGGGAACATGGGCCCATTCTGTACCTGGAGGGGGGCCTTTTGTTCCAGGTGCCCACTAGAGGAGTTAGCTCCACTCCTGTGCTCAGCAACCCAGCCTCAACCTTGCAAAACTGCTCTCCTCCAAAGCCAGCTCAAACAGCTGGGTTCCTTCCCATTTTAAATCCTACACCCAAAACAGGAGTGGCAGAGCAGAGCCAATTAAGCAGCATTGGCCATCCCAAGGCCACCCTGTCCTTTCAGGGACAGGCCATCTTTTTACACAGAGTCAAGACTTCCATGAACTTTTACTTCCGTGTGTTCTCCTACGAGGAAGGAAGCATGCCAAGCACCCCTACTCTTCTGATCTTGACTGAATACGCTCAAAACAAGTAATTTCAATCACAGAGCAATCACTTCTGGAACGTCTAGAGGAAAATCAGCTGCTCTTGTACTCCACTTCTGCTGCTTGATAGGCTTTCATGCCAGCTTGAGTGCTTCTTTGCTCACCTCTGAACTAGCAGAGAAAAGGACATTTGGCTCACAGAGCAACAGCAATATAAGGAAGGAAGAATGAAACTTTCAATACAAAAATCTGCTTTACAGACATTCCTGAAAAGCTGATAGTTCCTTTGCACTACTTGATTTGTTTGCAGGGTAATGCAGTGAACCCTGCCCCTTCTAATAACTGCTATATACATTGTATAAGAGATTGTTATCTCATCGAAAATGTCAACAGATTGAAATGCCTACTGTTTCTTGTATTCACATACGTGATGTGCTAAGAGGACAGAAGTACATTTTAGTTAG
Source organism: Podocnemis expansa (assembly GCA_007922195.1). NCBI lineage: Eukaryota > Metazoa > Chordata > Testudines > Podocnemididae > Podocnemis > Podocnemis expansa. The sequence continues at coordinate 71,970,446 of ML681966.1, forward strand.
ACCCGAGGATTGGTATTCCAAGTTTCTAGGTTCTTTTCTTGTTACTGTCCAATTCACTGTGTCAGCTTGGGGAGGTCACATACAGGTACTCTTTCTCTGTCTAAATTTAACTATTTGAAAACATAGGTTATCTAAAAACATTTTTATTTATTACATGAGCTTTCGTGGGTAATCCCACTTAATTGGACACTAGAAGTGGAAAATTTACACTATGGGACAGAAAAATACAGTGAAGGGCTTGATCTGGTGAAATAGACTAATACAGCTACCTCTCTGGGATGTTCCAAAGGGGTAGCCATATTAGTCTAGTTCATCAAAAAAAAAAAAGGAGTCTGGTGGCACTTAAAAGACTAACACATTTATTTATCACATGAGCTTTCATGGGATTTTCTCCCATGAAAGCTCATGCGATAAATAAATGTGTTAGTCTTTTAAGTTCCATCCAGCTCTCTGGGATGGGTTACTTAGCTGCATTAGTGAGGTGTTACGTGGTTTCAGATCTTAAGTGTTCCATGTGGTGCAAATGAAGGGTGTATCATGTGTGTAAATTATTAGTAGCTCGCTCACACACACACACAAATTGCAAAATGAGCTATTTATTAATGGCTGTCACAAAAATCTCTCTCGGTTTGAAGGTGTCTGAGCACTTCACTTTGTTCGGGTCTATATTGGCACCAGTTGACTGCATTATCCATCATCAAAACCATCTATTCCAAAAGATTTCCTGAAAAAGAATTCAGAAAATCCATTTTTCAAAAACACAAACATCCTAAAAAAGTAAGTGGTAGCATAATGCATTACCATCACCCAAAGAGCATCCTATTTATAGATATCTTTTTCCTACATGGCAAAGCAAACACGTACATAATAGAAATACCATACAAGTGTCACAATGACTGGAACCAGTACTTTTGAATAGCAAATTCACATATTATCCTGAGGAGAATGTAATTTGACACATGACATTATCAACTGAACATGGTTATCTATGCTTTCTACATTTGGGTGTAATGTTAGATATAGTATCATGTGGCAGTGTCATTTCATATTTCAAGTAGGTTACACAAGTTGCTAAACATTTTCTTCATTAACTACCAGAATCTGATCTCAATCAAAGCTGCTTCACAACTGTGGAACCCTATATGACTAAGTGAGTTCTTTTCTGTGTTCACTAATTGAAACACAGAGCACTGAAGTTTAGGTTATTGCAACAGACACAGATAACAGACTAATAAAAAATGATACCTACTTCTGACAAGTTTTTAATATTGCCTATTTCATATGAAAATCATTGAAGCACTAAGTTACAGGATTCTACTTTCATTTTCAGTTTGTTTGTTTTTTTTAAAGTTTAGTGAGTGTCAGTTTTTTAGAAATAAAACATTCCTTCCGAATTAACTCTCTGATTCCCAGAACTAGTGAAAGTAGCCATTAATTAACAAAAATACATAACTGACTCAAGATGAGCATATGATTAAATTGGATAACTGTGTGATCTTATTCCTGCAATCTAAGCTTTTCGTTCCGTCTCCCAGTTCCGACTTCCTCCATTTCTCAAGTTAAATCTAAAATTAGCCTATAAGTTCTCTGAGCCAGGAAATTCTCTTTCTGTTTGTACTGCAGAGCACTCAATAGAGATGTGAACACTACAGAAAAAATAGTATTTACAAAAGTATGCTACATAGCCAACAAAGATTGGACTCTAATGAATCAGCTTTAGAAGTTCTACATGTCTCTGCTGCTCTGTGAAAACAAAAAGTCTGATAGACAGATATTGATGCTGATGAGTTTGATTCTTCAAGGGGTTGACAACTCTGGCCATGATCCAGTAAAACACTTAAGCTGTAAGCACATAATTAATATCAAGTGCCAGTGGCCATATTGAAGACAAGACTCCCCATATGCTTCAAGCTAAACACATGCTTAAGTGTGTACCCTGATCTGATCCAGAATGCTCAGTACTATGCAAGACTGAGCTTAAGTTTTGATAGAGAACTGCAGGACCAACCCCTTCCCCTGGTTTGTGAACTGAAAAGGATCTAGCTACTTGTATGATTTACAAATCGCAGGCAATATAAGGCTTTGGTAACTTAGGGCCCAATCCTGCTAAGATTTATATACATCCTTAGCTTCACAGGCATGAGTAGTCATAAGTCTTCCTGGGGCTGTTGCACAGCCACAAAGTCAAAAGACATACTTAAAATAGACAGATCTTGGATAGTGGTACAGTTATCTTGCTTGGACACTTGTGTTTCTGAAATGGTAGTTTCTTCTTGACAAACTTTTACAACTAGGTGCCATTACATAATTTTGTTTAGACAAGTATGTAGATATTACATGTGGGATTTTCAGAAGAGCTCAGAGCATTGTCGTCAATGGTAAATCTTCTGTTAATGTCCATGGGAGAAGAGTTAGGCCAACACTGAGCAGTTTTGAAAATACTTAAATGATCATACTAAGGTTTAAATCTAGTTAGTGAATGTTTTGGACAACAATATATTAGTTTAGATTTGTATTTAAAAAAAAAAGCAATGTTCCTCTGTATATGGTGTTGTATGTTTGGTTGTTTGTAAACTTGTTATATAATCTAAGCATTACACTATATGTAACAGATAAAGAACCCTCTCACTAAACCACCACCACTTCCCATTAACAGCAAAGCAGATCAAGATACCCGTTCAGCCCCATCATGCATAATAACTCATCTGACATCAAAATACACAAAGCACAACAAAATAGTTCAATTCATCTAAGGTATAAGTTAAAGTTGATACTCCCATGGCCCTAAATTCAGACTGCTGCTGCTTATATGGCAAATGGCTCTTTTAAGCAACTCAGCCACAAAAAGCCAATGGAGATCCTGAGAAGGAACATCCTCCTGCCATATCTACCCTTGAGCTCAATAAGCCATGAAACTGATGGTACAGTAACTACCTTACTAACATGTGCTCTATGCTCCCCTCTTTGCACAATTTATAAAGAATTGCAGGCTGTTACAGCTACAGGAACTCGGCCCTTTGGCTCAAGTTGTAGCTGTCAGTGCTTGGAGTACCACAATTCAGTCCCAAGTCTGTGGCCAAAATTGGTGGCCATCCCACTGCTACATAATTCCTCCTCCTCCAAAGAGGTGGAATCTGCTACTGCTGCAGGCAGCAATCTCCTCACCAATGGCATCAGGAGAGGTACTGTGCTTGTTCTTTACCACCGCAACAACACAGCAGGTAGCAGGTTTTCTCTGAGAGGGGAAATCGGAAAGGGCTGCATGACTCTTGATGCTCCAGATGACTGACAGTTCTAACAGCTAGCTGTCAAACACCAGGAGAAGGATGCAGAAAGGCCAACTCAAACACATGGGATGGGAAGAGAAACAACTCTCCCCTTTTCATCAAACCTTGCCTCCAAGGAGCCTTTTTTTGGCTTGGTTTTGTTTTTTAATTCTCATTCCAGTAGCACTCTGATCTCTCTGCAGCCCCTCTCCTTTCTGAGATTCACAGGACTTCACCATAGAGTTAAAGCAACCTTCACAGTCTCAGGTGGGTGGAAAGAGGGAACCAAGATTCTAGCAAAGCTCTTAACCCAGGTGATTAGGAGGGGCAAAAGGAGAAGTTGTTTAAAAGAGTCTGTGCTCCTACCCTTAAGCAGCTCTGCATCTCCCATCCATATAGCATGGGCAATTCTCTGTAACCCCCCCCCCACTTACAGAGAAGCAGTGAGGCCAACTGGACTGGGATACAGGGAGCCCAGCTTTTGTTAGTTGTGCCACTTGCTCACTGGGTGATTTGGGGGAAATCACATCACCTCTAGGAGCCTCAGTTTCCCCTACTGTAAAATTGTGATAATGGTGCTTAGCATCATTGCACACACTTTGACATCCACTAAGGAAAACTACTGTATAAGAGGTAAGTGTTATTATGCACAGTAATTGCTTGGCTGAGTGAATGGCAAGTTTACTTAACTGCCTTAGTTAAAGCACGTCATGAACTAGGCCCACAAATTTGTACAGGTCAGCCTATTCCAAGCCTGTTTAATGTCTGTTACTAACATACGCTGCTTCCACATTAATAGGAAAACGCATACTAATGTGAGAAAACAATTTGAACTCTCTCATTGCTCTGCCAGAACAGGGGGTGGGGGAAAAATAACACGGGCTAACTGTACTCAAGTTCACAGTTGCTAAACAAAAGAAAACCTAACAGCACTTTAAGAAAGTTATTAAAATAAAATGCTGCTCCTGCCAAGACCTGCTGCTTAAAAAAAAAAAAAAAAATTAAAATTGTCAAATTCAAGGAAATGGAATTCCCTGGTAGAAAACTGGAAGACTTCCTTTTAGAAGCTGTTTTCTGCCTAAATAACACAAAGAAATTACTTACTGCCAACTTTCTGCAAACGCTTTTTGTCAACTTGCTTTTTCTTTTTTCTGATGCTTCCACTGCCTTAAAACAAAGGAAAAGTATTATCTTTCCTTAGTAACACTTCATGTAAAACTCCATACAGTTGCAATTGTTAAAATAAGGCCTCTTTAAAAGCTTCTCTCTTCCCTCCTTCTACTGTAACCTTTCATTTTTTATCTTGAGTAATCCTGACAAGACCATTGCTGACCAGAGTTTGCTTCTGCTTTAACTTTCTACTGGTCACTTCCCTCTTTAAGGAATCCTTCCTTGCACACTTGAGACAGATATCAGACATCCAGGTACTGGCTGGCTCTCTCATCGCCAGTGCGCCCCTCTAGTATCAGAACACTTCTTGCTGTTCAAACCCTGAGTCTCTCCCACGTGTGCTTAATTTGTGGTAATTTTCACCTCTGACCAGGTGATAGGAAAGTGCCTTTCCTGCCCACATGACATCTGTATCGCTTCCATATCTGCACAACAGTCACTATTACAAGACCTAATAAAACCAGCTACTCCATCAAAGGTTTACTCACTGCTCATACACCAATGTGATTTATGCAATCATGTGACACAAATGCCCCTCTGCCTTGTATATTGCACAAACAAGAGTCTCTGCGCAAAAAAATAAATGGGCACAAATCTGACATCAGAAATCACAATCTAAAACCAGTGGGTCAGCATTTCAATCTTTGTGACCACTCCATTAATAAAACGCTAATAGCAGCACTCAGATAGATGAATACCAGATCAAGGCTTCAAAGAGAGGCTTCTGAGATCGAATTTATTTGCAAATTCAGTTGCATTGCTTCAGTACTTAATAGGGACTTTAGATTTTTCTCATAACAACAGGTGATCTGACCTCATCTTCCTGTGTATGCTGTTCCCCAGTGTTTGAATCTTTACGATTGTTTTAATTTGCTGTTATAGTGTGTAACTTGTTCCCATGACTTACACTTCCCTGCATTTATTTCTATCCATTCTGTAAGTTCCTCCATCTTCAAAGTGGGATTTTCTCTCAAGAAATCACACGCAATAAAGAAATTTGTCTGTCTTTAAGTGCCACAGGATTCCTTGTTCGTTTTACTTCCAAATGGCTGTTTTGGGATGCATGAGTGAGTGTTATGTACTCCTTGCTTCCTGCAGATTGAGTGAAAGATCACAGAAATCTTAATTATTTGACTCTATTGCTTGTGATCCCACATGGATCCCTAGTCAATTAATAGGCTTTATGTTTAAAGGAAGAACCATGTGACACCATATACAAAACGGATTTCCCCTTTCTTTCTCCCGCACCTCTCAAAAAACATATCTGCTGAGTGTTTTTGCAAAAAGTAAGTAATCCCATTACATAGACAGAGAAACTAACAAGGCATCCTGTTAAAGACTAACAAATTTATTTATCACATAAGCTTCATGGGAGAAAATCCCACTTTGTCAGACACTTGAAGCAAACCTCATGTGATAAATAAATTTGTTAGTTTTTCAAAGTGCCACAGGACTCCTTGTCTGTTTGCTGAACTAGACTACCAGTAACACAGCTGCCCCTTTGACAGGCAGAGAACATTCAGTGCATGATGCCTGAAGTCCATTCTAAAGAACAGCATTTTGCTTCAAATATCTAAGAGTTTTTCATACAGTGAAAGGGACACCCTATTTGAACAGCATACTTCTTTCTGAAAATTTTGTCCCCAGTAGAAACACAACTGTCAGCTAAGATTACTAAAATTGAATAAAGTTAGCAAAAAGCACACTCATTTTCCAGTCTATTTACTGAGCATATTATCAAGTTTGTGCATAATAAGTTTCACTATTGCCCTGAATAATCAACTTTTCTCCTTACAGGCATAAAAAGGGGAGCTAAAAAACCTTTTTGAATTGTAAATGATTTCTTACTTCATGATATACTACAAAAAAGTGGACTGTTTAAAATTAGTCATTTAAAAAACAAAATCAAGTTCATTGTGTCCATGTAATTGCCGCTCCAGACAATAGCTAAATAGGACAACAAAACATTCCAGTTTTTCCAATATTTCAGTAATTCCCAAACTTGCATTGCAGTCTTCATAATCACAGGTTATATTATTAGAGGGTTAATTTGAGGCTGACCATTCTTTCTATTCTTTAAATCCCTAATCTAAACGTGCAGATTTTAAAGGTCTCTGCAGTTTTATGAATAGAGGCAGAAATCCTGGCAGAAACCCTAATTTGTGTCCATGGTTCCTGACATTTGCAATGACACCATACAAACTATACACTCTCAAAGAGAACAATCATGGCTAGATAGGGAGTCATTTGCTGTTTCTCATGACAGACTGCTAGTGACCAATTTCAGTAGATGAGAATTACAGTAACCTCCAGCATAATAAAGGAGTGAGATATTCAATTAGCTGGGTGGTTTGGTTTGGTTTTGTTTTTTTCCTCTCTCTCTCTCTCTCTCTCTCTCTCTCTCGGTGGAGGGATGCTTTCTGCTAGCAGGCACGAAGAACCTATCTCTACGACACTTTTGTGCGTGTGCAACCATATAACCATAGAAATTAGAAAATGTTGGTAGTGGAAGAGAAGTCCCTTACAGCATTCCATCAAGTTCTTCCCAAGAATGTATCAAAAAGCCCTACATACATTGTCAACCTTTTCTGAACTTCGCTGTTAATCTCCATCCTTATATCACAAAGAATATGTTGCATATGTAAGTCTCCTTGAAATAGCTGATGATTGGCTCATTTCATGAGAGCAACGTTGGTTAAGATACCCGTGCCCTTCCAGTCAAAGAAATCCTACTGAGAAGTCACAGTTTTGGGCTCATTAAAAACAGTTCAGACTCAACAGAAACTGACTTTCCACTTAAATAGCTAATGAGGGATAAAGTTCAATTTCAAATGGCATGAGAATGAACATAAGCATATATTTTAATTCATGGAGTTTTCAGATCTCATTATGTGATGAAAATATAGTAAAACTGAAATTTAATTCAACATGTGCAACAGTCCTCCTCTATTTAGTTATTAAATTGCAGGAGAATAGTACACATGTAATAAAAGGAAAACAAATGAAAAGAAACATTTCAGGTTTGAAAATATTTAGGTCTCATGTCACTGACTCCTCCCTCAGTGTTAAATGTTTAATTACGCTGACATGCTTCACACACCCAGAATGGTTGTCAGAAAAGAATTCAGTACATATTTCACAACTGAATCAGAATGTTTGAATAACCAGCAGTAACTGCTTTGGAAATCTGGTTTATTACATCCAATATTTGTTCATAAGGTCCAGCTCAACAGAAAGCATATTTGAAATTACAGAAAACTCCAAAGAAAGAAGATTTTTTTCCCCCTCTGATTGCCTCCAGCTTCCATACTAGATCCCTCTTCTCATGCAATTAACGAACGGCATATTTTATGGGTCTTTCTATAGAACCTATAATAGAATTCATCTTATCTACCTTTCAAGTTTAACAGTTACTCCACAGCTGCTTTGTGCACATGGTTTTATGAGTAAAGAGTTTCCCCTTCATCAAAAGGCTGCTCAGCTGTATGATTTGTTTTTCTAATAGTTTCTGCTGGACAGTCAGACATTTCTTCTCCCAAAAGCTTAGAATATACAGTCAATCTAGATACCCATCTGCACAGACATGGAGATTAAGAGTTCCTTATTTACTTCCAAGCTCCAAATCTCATTTGGTACAAGCTTCTGCTCCCCCTACAGCACAATGACTAATAACATTTTAAACAAAAGTGATATAGATATATTACTTAGTACTTTATACTTAGTGCTTTACATCCCCAAAGCATTGTGTTAGTATTAACCAACACTCATGGCACCCTTATAAGATTCCAAAGGGGCAGCCGTGTTAGTCTAGTTCAGTAAAACAAGCAAGGATTTCTGGGGCACTTTTAAAAACTAACAAATTTGTTTATCACATGAGCTTTTGTGAGAGAAAATCCCACTTCATCAGATGCTATGAAGATGGGGCTAAGGTAGGTAAGTATCCGATTATTACTGACGAAGCAATGTAAAATTTGTCATACCACTTCAAACAACTAAGCTTTTCAAATCTAATATCTTTCTCCTGGACGTAACATTTAAGCTGTATGGAGGCATCTACCCCATCCCACTAATACCACTGTCTACTGTACAATGCTGTATTGGGTTGATGGAGAAAAGGAGCACTACATTTCCCCGCAGCAATCAGCTTACATGATGAAGCATAATAACCTCTATTTTGACATGAAAAACTATTAATTCTGTTATTGGTTATTAGATTATCTAGCCCCTTCAGAATCCAACTATGGTATTTAACTCTGTGACCTCCAGCATTCAGGCTGCACTGATATTTCCTAACAGAGCATTTGCCAAGATTTAAATTGTAAAAGCAGATGAGGCAAACATCTTTTATTTTCAATATTAGCATAAAATCTGAGGAAAGAAATTAATCTTACCTCAGCAATGTGCTCATGGTAATCTACACCACACTAGAGAGAGAAGAGTTATATTGTTTTTCTTTTTCCATATCATCTTGGATCACTTACCAGATTTTGACATTTAACCTTAATAAAAAGAATATCAGAGTTTTGTTTAACGCACTTGGTTATCCACAAAGGATTTAACAAAAACAAAAGCATGGAATCTGCATTTCATGTCTCTTCTCATATTCAGGGATTACTGGGCCAAATTCTGATCACTATTATTTGTGTCTAATACTGGAGTAAATCCATTATCTTCAGTAGAGCTATTCAAGAAAAAATAATGGTGTGAATTTTACTCATTATCTCTCTCGTTACCTTCTGAAGTGTATTCTAATGACCCTGATGGAAACAGCGAACAAAGGCCTGTACGTTAGGAGCCAAGTGCATTGGCATGACAGTACAGAAGCCCAGTAATGTTTCTGAGAACTCTAATACCCATGTATTCCGGAACAGTTTTTAGAACAATTTATTGCTGGGGGTTTTTTCCTTAGGAAACCAGCAACTCTTGTTTCCTTTTGAAATGTGGCTAATGCAACTGATTGTCCTATTCCTTGGATGGCCTGACAAATACTAAGGAAATAGGAATGATATTTAGGAACAAATAAGAATCCAGGGACATAAAGCAGCAGAGCAGTTTAAGAAGTGCTATCAGGCAATAAAACATAATTCCTATTTTATGAAGTTATAGTCAGAACCTCACATTTTTAGCAACTTTGCAGTTCTAGCACTGACTACACAATCCAAACCCTACCATAAAATCTAAACTGTGCGAGGGGGGGAAAGAAGTTTCTCCCCCTTATATGCAAGTTAATCTTTTCATTACAAGTCCAAGGTAAACTGGTTTGTCTTTTCTTTCTGGCCTTACAAAGTAAAAAAAAAAAAAAAAAAAAACTTCACATGATTGTTCCCATTCACATGAACATGTGTGTTAATTCTCTTACCTAATCACGAAAATTTAAATGACAACTTTATTAACTATTTCGCCCTTGATCTTTGGAGCACAAGCATTTAGATATTGTGCTTCTCCACTGAAATTGAACACAGTGAGGGAACATGGGAGAAGCAGCAGTGAGATAGCGGATTGCTGAAGTGCACAAGGAAAGGCTTGTCAACAAAGTACACTAGTGTACACTTAAGAAATGGAAATTCTAGTGTGCATTGGAGTGCCATGCATGTATGGCCCATGTGTACCCTGCTGGCATTCATTAAAAATTCCCTAGTATGCACTAATGTAGCACTGTTTCAAACAGAGCTATGACTTGAGTGCATGCTAAATACTCTGCTGAATCAAAAAGCCACTAAAGCCATCGTACACTCGCATCTTGAATATTGTGTGTGGTTTTGGTTATTCCATCTCAAAAATGGTACCTTAGGATTAGAAAAGATACAAAGAAGGGCAACAAAAATTATTACGGCTATGGAACAGCTTCCATTGTAAGGAAAGGTTGAAAAGACTGGGACTGTTCAGCTTAGCAAAAAGATAACAGGGGGAAACCTGCCAGAGGTCTATAAAATCATGAATGGTGTGGAGAAAGTGTATAAGGAAGCATTATATACCCCTTTGCACAACACAAGAATAAGGGGTCATCCAATGAAATTAATAGCCATCAGATTTAGAAAAAACAACAGGAAATACTTTTTCATAAATGCACAGCTGACCTGGAAACTCCTTGACGGGAGATGTTCTGAAGGCCAAAAGTGTAACTGTGCTCCAAAAAGAATTAAATGAGTTTGAGATGGATAGGCCAACCAAAAGCAATAAGCCAAGATGGTCAGGAATGCAATGTCATGCTTGGGGTGTCACCAAACCTCTGAGTACCAGCAGCTGGGACAGGACAACAGAGGATGGATTACTCAATAAATTGTCATGTTCTGTTCATTCTCTGAACCATCTTGTATTGGCCAGTGTCAGAAGACTGAATACTGATATAAACCAATCACTATCTGATCCAATGTGGCTATCCTTATAGTATTCCTGCTTTGAATTATTGGAAGATGCCCAGAACCCATGGTATGTAGGCTCTTACTGGGTGTTGAGGCCAAGACCTCAGCAAGATCCAACAAAGGAGTAGCCATTTATATGCATAACAAGAAAATTCAGAGTTATAATCATTAATGCAAAGGACATGTATTGACAGGACATAAAACCTCATATTTCAGTACTTCAACCAACCCCAACAAAAGATGAAGATGAGACCTCATGTGGGAGCCACAGCTGTCCACTTTTCTTACACATTACTGTGAAGCATTTGGAGCTGTCCACTGTTGGAGAAAGGATACTGAACTACAGGGACCTCAGATCAGATTGAATCTGGCAAATCTTATCTTGTCACTTGACAAAATGCCTAAAATAAAAGAAACTCTCCAGCTTAACTTAGATGTACAGTGAAAGATGACAAAAAAAGGCAATAAGACACAGGACTAATTATGCTTAGCTAACAAAGATGATGAAAAATAATTATCATTCCAACTGAATCAATTTGACTTCCCAGGAAATCTCCATTTATCATTATCATCAGCTAATCAAGTTTCCACTTCTGTAAGGTCAAAGAAATTGACTTTAAATGAAGGGCAAAAGCAATTTTTTATGGTTAAATATCTGTCCCCATTCCTCAGATTGCAGGAGGTACTGTTCTATAAAACTTAATTCCATTTAAAACAATTTATGTCAAAATTTTCGTAATGATGTGCAATATCTCGCAAGTTTGGAAGTTTATTTCAGATTAAGTCTGAAGGTTTCTCTGAGCTTATCTTAACTCATTCTTTTGAGATCTCGCCTTTACTGACTTCATCTGCATTAACTCTTCCTTCCTCTCACCTCTCAGGCCAACCAGATCTTCTGTGCCTCTGCTCCTAACAGGCCCCTGGAGTCCATAAATACCTCTCCCCTATCTGAGTGTGGTAGGGACAGAGAGTCATTCAGTCTTGGGAAGCTGAGTACACACAATACTTAAATATTCTAACTGAACATCCACTCAAAGGACAGAGACCATTCTCAGACTGTACTTTGCCAAATGATCTTAAGCAAAACATGTAACCCATGTCTACAATCAGGATTATCTGAGCATGGAGGAAAGAAATGACTAAAACTGACAACATAGTCCAGTTGCTAAGAGTACCAGTGGGAGCTCTACTGAGAAAAATGTTCTGGTGACTTCTCTGAACCACCTGAGGAGCACATGGTTAAACTGACATGGTAACAAAAACCAGAGTTTAAACAAAAGCTGGTGTAAACCTGTCATTGCAGTAAATCCCTTTGAAATAAATGGAGCTTGCCAGTTTACCCCAAGGAACGGGCTGGCCCAGAAAGAACTATTTTGGCCCTGGCTTAGAGTCCATTTCTTTGACCTTACAAAACAAATCTGATTAGTTAATAAGAAGCCAAACTGATGACAGAACCAGTGGGAATTTTGTTGTCTAAAATTTTAAAGCCATGAAGTAAAATTCTTTCATATACTTTGAGAAATTTTTGTTTCCAGTATATGTAGCAATTTAGCTAGTTAACAGGATAGGAGGCTGCTTGCCTGGAGACCTAGTTTCTATACCTTATTCTGCATGCTTGGTCTTCAGCAAATCATTTAATTTCTCTGAGCCTTAGCTTACTCAACTTTAAAATGGGGATTTAAAAGCCTTTGTAAGGCTCTTTTACATGTGTATAGGTAAGGTACCATATAAATGATGAGTGTTACTTTACCTATAAGAATTTAAAAAGGAAAAAGAAAACCAGAACCAGAAGTAGGCAGGGGTCTTGGAATTAAAAATTATCACAAGACACTACTTTGTTTCATAGATTCATCAGCTCTAAGGTCAGAAAGGACCAATATGGTCATGTAATCTGACCTCCTGCATAATGCAGGCCACAGAACATCACCCAGCTGGCTCCTGCAATAAACCTCTAACCTATAACTGAGTTACTGAAGACCTCAAATCATGATTTAAAGACTCCTAGGAAGAGAGAGTCCACCAGCAATTGAGTCATACCCCATGCTACAGAGGAAGGCAAAGACCCACCAGAGCCATTGCCAATCTGCCATGGGGGGAAATTCCTTCCTAACCCCTATATGGTGATGAGTTTAAACCCTGAGGATGTGAGCAAGACTCACTCAGACACCCAAGAAAGAATTCTCTGTAATAATTCAGAGCCCACCTCATCAATTGTCCCATCAGCATACCTACCGTCAGGAAACAAAAGATCTGTGAAAATAGGCTGTCCCATTATCTCATCATCCCCTTCAGGAATTTATCAAGCTCAGTTTTGAAATCTGCTAGATTTTTTTTGTCCCCCACTGTTCCCCTTGGAAGGCTAGTCCAGAACTTTCCTCCTCTGATGGATAGGAACCTATGTCTAATTTCAAGTCTAAACTTTCTGATGGCCAATTTAGATCTATTAGCTCTTGTGTCTACACTTGTGCTGAAAAATAATCCCTCTCTCTTCCTAGTACTTAACCCTCTGATGAATTCAAAGAGAGCAATCCTATCTCCTCTTGACCATCTTTTGGTTACACTAAAAAAGTCAAGCTCTTTTGAGTGTCCTCGCACAATGCAGGTTTTCCATTCCTCAGATCATCCTAATAGCTTTCCTCTGTACTTGTTCCACTTTGAACTCCTTTTTGTTAAACACTGGGGACCAGAATGGCACACAATATTTCAGATGAAGTTTCACCAGCACCTTGTAGACAGCAGTAACGCCTCCCCTTCTCTACTGGAATACCTTGCCTACTGCATCCAAGGACCACATCAGCTTTTTTTCCCCCACAGCCACATCACATTGGTGGCTCATAATGCTCCTGTGATCAAACAATACTCCCAGGTCCTTATCCACCTCTGTCACTTCCAACTGATGCACCGCAACTGATAGGAAAAGTTCTTGTTGTTAGTCCCTAAATGCATGACTTTGTACCTTCCACTCTTCAATTTCATCTTATTCCTATTACTCCAGTTTACAACATCATGTAGAACTTCTAGTATGATATCTCAATTGTACAGCTTGAGGTACTAGGAAAGAGAACACATACAAAGCTGGTTTCTAATACAATTCACAATAAGTCCTACAGTGGTGGTTATGTGTTTGAAAAGGAAAATTCAACTGAATGAAGCAAAAGAATACATGGATTAGACTCCTCAATGTAAGAGCTATCATATAGGAGCAACAGTCCAAGTAAGCTAATTTTAACAGCTAATACCTTTGACAGTGGCCCTTTAAATTGGAAATAATGAGGTCTGGATTAATGTATTCTGTTCTCCTGGCCTGGCTCTTTCCAATTTTCTGGCTAATATTCTGAACCTAAAGCGTTTCCATTCTCACGTAACAATTAGTTAATATTTGTAAGGCACTTTGGAAAGGTCAAGTGCTATGTAAGTGCTCAGTATTCTTGCTACTGTTAAGAAGCCAAGAAAGATTTTAAATTAGCTGTGAAAAGCATGCTATTTAGTTTTAAATAAAACATTAACAAATTCTCACAGAAGACACTGTACTTAAATGTTCATCCATTTTATTTATATTTGTATCACAGTTACAAATAAAATCAAAGACGCTAAAATACATTTTAAAATCTAACATCTATAATGCACCAGTTTCGCTCTGTGGGATACTTACAACTCTTGATAGAAAAACAATGCTTACTCAGACAGAGTATGCAGTGGATTTCAATAATGGTATTACTAACCCTTATTATCCTGAATTACAAAACTCATTTGCATTCCAAATGTGCACTTAAGATGGAGTGCACTTAAGCACGTGTGTATTAGACATTTTACAAATGTCTGGATGTGCAGCAGAGAACCTGTTCTTGCACTATTCTTCCCAAAGTCTGCTTGACATGCAATTTCATTGGAATTCAAAATCTTTTTAGTGATAGCATATTTGGGTTTCCAATTGAACAGGCTCTTCTAAGGAGCTACAACTGCCATATGAAAAGGAGAGGCTCTATAGAGCTCTGTAGTCTGACTGTCATCGACTGACACATCAACAAGTACAGTGGCTCACTGGACACACACATCCACATGGGCTTTATATTCTTTCCTATATCTAAAAAATGTCTATGTCCTTTCCCTATACCTTCCTAGCCCTGTTCCCTTGTCTGGGCTATTAACTGCCTCTTCCAAAAGGTTATGTCCACTTCTGTGCAAGAGGCACCTTATGGTCCTAAATACCCCTCAGATATTTTTGCTACAACAGTACCTGCAACTTGGTGCTGTTCCCACCAGTGCAAATCATTTTGGGATTAGATGGGAAATTCCCAAAAATGATCTGCTGCAGCTGATTAAGCAGAAAAAAACAAACAAAAAAAAAAACCCCACCTTTTGGACAGGGAATCCTTCAATGCAAAAAAAAAATCTTGCAGTCACTGAGAGACTTAGGACTAGTCACTTGCAATCCAACCACTGTTCACACTACAGTTCATCATACAGATCTTGTATGCTAAAGATTCTCCACTTCACCTATACCTCAGGACAGCCCTTATGCACACACTTACTTGTAATATACCAGATGGGTACAATGTATTTAAGTTCCATCTGAATGTTGCCCGCCTGTTTCTATTAGCGTGTTAACATTAGTTTCATTTCTCTTGTGTTTCAGTAGTACAGATTTTCATTAAGTATTGAAAATCACATTTTCTTAAAATCAGTATTTGGTGTCCAGCAATTTTTAAGCCTCAAAATCATTAAAATATCCAACCATTCATCAGGGTCATTAAAATGTGTGTGTCAGCTGAGATTTTAATCATTTTTTTTAAGAGTAAGAAATTGCATGAAAAACCATGAAAGAAATTCCCTCAATCCAATAGGAAATAATGCATCATCCTAAACTATGACTGAATATTAGTTTAATTTTACAACTTACAAGATTACATCTTGTAACACAATTCTGTGATATTGTGGTATAAAATCAAATCTCTCTCTCACACACACACCTCTATTAAAAATATTAAGCCTGTGCAAAACACAGTGAAAGCCAGAAGTTAGTAGTTAGCTGAGATTCATATTTCACCAGCTTGGCACAGTGAAACACAACCTTGATCTTAATACACCTTTTTATGCTGAGGTAGTGGACAAACATATGGTATGATTCAATTAACTATGAACATCCTCATTTTTGAAACTGATGTACTTCTGTGTAATTTTTACTTATAAAGTCTCTTTGGGGATGTTTTGTTTTTAAAAAATGGAGATGATATACACTAATAATAATCCTAATATCCTAGCAATATTGTATCTTGATAGCTAATTACCATGACAGATTTTTTAAGTCATTCCCATGGAGATCAGGTTAACTCAGGTGGAAATCAGGCTAAAACCCTCTTTTCTGAGCCCAAATTTGCTGTTCAGATTCAAATTTAAGTAGAATATGAGGGAACTCCAGGCTCATGCTCCTGACAGATCCTATTAGTTTGAGATAATGATCTAGTCATAAAGGAAACATAAGAAACTACAACTGGTATGCTTAATAACCTCCATGTGGTGAATTACTGTACTGTTATACTGGAAGATGTAATGCCTGCTATCAGGCAGCTCTTTGCTCTTAAAACATTTGTAGAGCTATTTAAATGTGAGGGGTGTGATAAACAGCCTTCATTCAGGCTATTCTGGAAGCAGCAATTAAATGCCCCTTGATGCAGGAGACAGCTGGAAACAACAGGAAGCGCAGCCCAAGGCACTAGGCCACACGGCAGAATCTGAGAAATAAGTCTTATGACCTACACGCCTAGAGTTCAAGGCCAGCAGGGACCACTGTGATCATGTTGTGACCTCCTCTGTAACACAGAAATTTCCCCAAAATAATTCCTTTTGAAGCAGAGCATAACTGAGGGATTTCCCCAGGACTAATAGCTAACAGAGGGTGTAGGGGATTGATTAGTGGCCACTGCCTAAGAGAGATAAAGGGCTTGATACTACAGCGATTATAAGGCCTTCTATACCAGTGGTTTCCAAACTTTTCAGTTACACAACACACTTCAATGAGACAAACAATTCCAAGGCACACCTACTTTTTCAGCTGAATTGATTGCTCATGAACATAATTTACTTATATTTACTATGGTTATGGTCTTACTAGAGAGGTTTCCAACATAGTGCATACAACAAGCTAAAGAAGGATCAAATAAATGCATTAATGTTTCAAACTGACCATAAAAAAAAAAGTACGTCATCTCAATTTTGCCCTTTAGCTCCCTGCATTTAAAATGTTCACGTTTCAAAACTGGAAGACTGATCCCTCCCTTTTAATCTGATGATTAATTTTCACAAGTTATAAGTTGCAATTTTAAGATATAACTGTTTGTTTTACACTGATTTTCATTTCTTTTGTACAAAATTTCACACTGGGACATGTGCCACAGCACACTGTTTGAAAAACCAATGTTCTATACTGTACTATACTAGCAAGAAAAGCAGTGGCAAGCATGGCCCTGAGTGGAGGTTAAGAGATAAGGGCAAGGGAGCATACTGCAGCACTCACTGCAAAGTCAAACTTGGATTTCTGGGCAAGGAAACTGACAGATGTTGTTTGTTCTGGGTCTATTCAGGAAGCAGGATTTTGTGTACATTTCTTTGTAAATAAAAATGGCACGAAAGAAAAATGTGACTTGCATCAGTGTTTTTTCCTGAAGAAAACAACACAAGTTTCCAAATAATGCCTAGCTACTAGGCCAGTGTACCGGTAGAAGGAATGAGCACATACAAATATATAATTCAGGTCAACTTGGATCAGAAATGTGGGCTTTTAGAAGACTACCTTTTACAAAGTTTAAGACAGACAAAGATCTGGCCATGATTTTTTTTCAAAACCACAATGGTAACAGTTTAAGCCAGACAAATTGGCAATCCTCTGCTGCCTTTGTGATCAGGACATTGCAAGAATGGGAACATGAAGATGAAACTGACTAGCTTATTTGCACATTCAAAGCTGTGAGAAGTACAGAAAATACCCAGGATAAATAATGAAAAGTAAATTAAATTTTAAAGTTATTTTAATGTTAATAAATTTTGAGTTAGAACCTCTTAAAAAACAAGGTAGCATTAACTTGACAACATCCCTCCAATATTTTGGCTTTTTCATAATATGCAAAGTCAATGTTCCATATAAAGGCCACCATTGCCAAGTTTTTGTTGCTAAAAAGACAAAAGCAAGCATATATGCTGAGCCAATTATTAAATGTTATTTTTGAGTGTTTTGAGTATCCTCAAATAAACAACTGGACAGAGTTTTAGCATATAATAGAACAAAGTGTTAACCTCTGTCCTATGAATAATTCTGTTATTCATAGCTTTTAAAGAATCATCATCATCATCACATCTGACCTTCCTAACACAGGCCACAGAACCTCGCCAAGGGATTCCTACTAAAGCTGTTTAGAAAGATAAGCTGTCTTTAGGAAAGACTTCCAGGGATAGAAAATCCACCAAAACCGTAAGTAAGTTGTTTCAATAGTTAATCAACCTTGGTTAAAAATGTATGTTTTATCTCTAGTCTCAATTTCCCTACCCTCAGCTTTCAGATACTGGATCCTCATCTGCCAAAATTAAAGCCATCTGCTACCAAAAATATCATCCCCATTTTGGTATCTCTAATGGCATTTCACAACCTTCTTTCTGATAAGCTAAAGAGACCTTCTTTAGTTTCTTCCAATAAAGACAACCTTTCCAGAACTCTAAACACGAGGAGTCAAATGTTAATCTGGAGTCATGCTATGTGTCAAGCATTTGCTGAATGAATTTAGCTGCTAAAGTGTTCTGCAAGGACATGGTTGTGACAGTTCAATGTATGACAAACAAGATTTCCCTTGTTTCTCCACAGGAAACAGTAGGTCCTCACAAATTTGATTTCCCCTCCCTCTCTTAAATCTGCAGGGTTTCCTTAACCCTATTTTCTTGGACTTTATGTACTGCAAGATGTAAACACTAACCAGACAGACCAGATTCTTAGCTGGTGAAATCCTGCCTAGCTCCCTTCATTTCAGCTAATCTGAAACCAGTTACACCAGCTGATGACCTCTCTCATAGACGTACTGTTACAACAACGGTGAAGCAGAATAGTAATATCAAACACAAGTGATTTCAATCATATAGGCAACTGTACAGATGCAAGAAGTATATACAGTGAGTAGTTTAATTCATAATAGACTATCAAAATTTTAAATTGTTTTACTGTGAACAAACCCATTTAATGCCATTATTCTCCAGAGCGATACAATATAGTACAGCAGTGGCTCCCAACTGTGGAGAAGGGGGAAGTGAGTGCTGTACTAGGCCCCCCTGCCCTACCTTCCCACTCCCCAGGTTCCCCCTGCCCCCATCAAAGCCACTCTTTTTCTCCCTTGCTCTCTCCTCTCTTGCCACCCTTATGCTGTTCCCCACATGGCTGCCCTTGTCCTCTTTTGCCACCCCTGCCCTGCTCCCCACACTCACTCCTGCCACTGCACACAGTTCCTGACCTCCCATGTTTTGCCACCCCTGCTCGGCTACCCCTGCTACCCTACATAGCAGCACTTCCAAAACACTGTTCCATGGTTCATGAATATTTGTAAGTAATTTAAGTTAATTTGAATATTCATGAGCTGTTTAATAGTCCTCTGCCTCGAAAAATTTGAAGGTATCAAGGTGTGCCACAAGCAGAGAAAAGGTTGGGAACCACTGGAGTAGAGTATAGGCAGTACATAGAGAACCTAGCAAGTATCAGGGCGCATGCAGTACACAAAGTACAAATTCATACAAGACTTGTGATGAAATTCTCGCTTGGTCCAAGTCAGTGGCAGTGTTTCCATGTATTTCAGCAAAGCTTAGATTTCCTCCATCGTTCTTTGCCCTGGATGTCTCACAACTTATGTACTGAAAACACTTCTGAATATCAGGACTGACCAATATTTTCAAAATTCAGCACCTATAGCCAGGCACTTTCAATCTATTTTAGTCATCTAAGGAGGTGACATGATTTTCAGGAGGTGCTGAGCCCCCACCTACAAATTGCACTGAAATCAACAGAGACTGCAGCACAGCTAAAAAAAAAGGTAGGCCACCTTCTTACTTTAGGCACCAACGTTTAAAAATGTTGACCTTGGGTCTGGGTTGTCAAAGCCAGCTCTCTGTTAGCCCCATGAAATCAACACACAGTTGAGCATGGGTATTCAGGAAAATGGTAGTAGCTGCTGAAGAGAGGCCCTGCACTGGGGTGGTACAAGCTATTTTGAAGGTTAAGGAAGTCACCAGAAATCTTACATGATGCTTATCAACAATCTGCCTAGCTCTCATTAACAATATCAGTTCTTAACTTTCATAAATAACATTATCAATCTGAAACTGTTCCAGAACAATTTTTGCCATTGCCAGTAAATACAAGATAATCACATATGCAAGTCAACTGGTAAATTTGATGTTTTCTGAAATTTTTATATTACAAATATTCTAGAAAACATAGCATATGAAAGGATACAAGACCAGTAGGTTATAAATGTAACACCTTTAAGACTGGGCACTCTTGGAAAGGTTTTCCTATTTAAAATGGTTTTGCAGCATTTCTTTCAATAAATCCTTCCATCCACTACCAAATCACTGCATGTGTGCACAGTTTTGTATGCACACAGTTCAAGTGCTTCCATGCTTTTCCTCCTCTCCTTACCCCTCTAAGATTTTAGTGGAAAAGATTTAACAGTGTCATTTAAAATCTTTCAGATTCTACTTAAGCATAAGTTTGGCAGGTCTTGCTGGCAATGACTGAATTAATGTAATTTAGTAATACTTTATTTAAAAGCCATATTTTGTGACAGGAGTCTCTATGATCAATAAACCATTGTTATAAGTAGAATCCAACGATCCGCATGAGCTGCAGAAACTGCATTTGAGAACTAGATGTAATGTTCTTCTAAGCATTTAACCTAGAGATTGATTCTAAGGCTGTGTATCTATAGGTTTTTCTCTTGATCTCTTGTCACTTGACTGGGCTACACTTTCTAGGGAAAAATGCTGAAACCACAGTAAAAACCTGAATTACTTATGGATTTAGTGAGAGATTAACCCAGCTTTTCAATAACGATAGTTTCTGAACAGCCCATGGAGGTCATTACTGGTTTTAATGACACATTGTTTATTACATTCAGGACCCTGACAAAGAATGATTTAGCTGAATAAGGTCCTTCTACTGTAAAAGCTGTTGTGAATTGTAAGCCATACTTGCTCTTCAAAAGAAACAAAATCCCTCTATTTCCCAAGTGATCACAAGCAATGCATCCCTTTCAGTTACACCATGAAGGATTTATAAACAAGCTCACACACTAGGCAAGAAGTGACTGCAAAGCTACTGTTCTCAGAGGAAATCTAAACCAAGCCCCAGCCTGCAGTTTCTACTGTTTTCAGTAGGGGTTGATACATGAAACACTGTGACATCACACATGCCGCAGGACTCCTTGTTTGTTTTGCTGAACTAGACTAACATGGCTACCCCTTGGCAACTGTGACACAAGGACAGAACTGCATTAAATAACATTGTCCACAAGGGTGAAATGATTTTAATGGGATCTCTCTGGACAAGAAGGCAGGTAAGGACAGAGACTCAGACCCAATGGGCAGAAGGATGCTAAGAAGCCGTTGCCGGATGGCATACATTTAGCAGTTGTAGCTCTTCTGGGTGACTTGAGGCAAAGAAGCTTCAGATAGATGCATGCTACCCATCAAGAAAGGAAGGAAGAGTTAGAGAAGGAGATGGAGTATGGATGGCAATAAAAGGTTGCAACACACTGGGAGCATGGCACATCATTGATCTGAGCTTGTTATGATGCATCATTTTAAAGGTAAATTGAGAGTGAGGGTTAGAACATAGGGAGGGGAGGCAGAATTTTCAGGTCCACTGTCTGATCATCCTGAGGTAGCTTTCCCTCCATTTGTAACCAAACGTCACTAGGAAGATCAGCACAATACAGTACCCAGATTAGCAGATCTCATCTCTCTGTTCCTGGACAAATTACCACCGCCACTAGTGAGAAACAACTTTTGCTCTCAACCAGAAGACTATATCTATTTCTACTGGGCAAGAACCCTGTTTATTTTGGATCATGCAAAGTAAAGGCTGCTCAGAAGGAGCAAGGAGACCAGTGTTACCACACCATACCCGTGTACCATTTAACTCCATGAGGCTCCCCAACTGACTCTGAAACAGCATGTTTGACAAAAAAAAAGTCACCTTTTGCAAAGGCCTTCCCACAATGACATAGCAGATGATAACCTGTCACTCTTTATAATAGCACATGAACAATTAATAAATATGTTACACCTATTAATTAATGGAAACAAATCAGCAGAATAAATTGGGAAACGAAGTGGGTAACAAAATGTACTGGGTAAATCTACATAATACACATTGTTGGTACTTATACACCACAGAGACCAGGGAATTACCATGCCTGGATTATCACAAAGCACCTGTCCTGCTACAGTTTAATTAAAAACCAGGCTTCTGTTTAAAAGCCTACCTCTTCTAAGTGCTCTAAAATCCTCTCAGTTAATCAGATTTCCCTGAAACTGGGCTTGGGGTACAAGGTTCAGTTACTGACCCAAATTTGGGGCCACTGGACCAATGGGTTCCTGACATGCAGCCCCCTCAGAAACAGCTTTTCTTAAAGTTGATACATTTTGGCAACATGTGCACAGAGATCAAAGAGGAACACGATATCAAATGCCAGAGAGCCACCCCACTAGTGTGCATAACACCACTAGTCCTTCAGGGGAATCAAACCAGAACATGTTCCAGAAGGGTAGCCATGTTAGTCTGTAAATAGCCCTGAAAGCTTATGCCCGAAGAAATGTTAGTCTTTAAGGTGCCATGGACTCTTGTTGTTTATACCTAAGCACGGCCTTGGAAAAGAGAATAAATTACACAGGCAAATGCTTGATGATATGTGAGGGTGACTAATGTTGCAAGAGTATGTAGGAATAGGTGAGAAGAGTTTATGGTGCAGCAAGGTGAGGGGTGATTCTGGGGAAGAAAATAAAAGGAGGTGGGTGAGTAAGAGGGGCTGGAGTGTAAGCTGATGACCGCTAGGTGAGGTGGAAGTGGATGGGACACTAGGAGAAAATAGGGACAGGAACACCTATCAGCCCCGCATTTCTTTCCCATGTGTGCACTGGAATCAGGGAGTTCCCGGCTTCTGTAGGGCATTCTGACCTTCCAAACCTCACCTCTTTCAGGTAAGCCAGTATACAGAGAACTGAGCCCAGGCATGTGGCAGGATCAGGGACTCTTCCTGATCTATACCTCCATCTCTAACTCCCTTCCTGTGACCTGAGAGGCCCTGGCCCCTTCCTGATTGTATATGTACCTTCAAGATCAAGTCTGCATTATGTGAATACAGAATTTTGAAGAGTGAAATACAGAAATCTGAAGGATGAGTCAATAGCAGGACACTGGGGTTTTCTTATCATAAGTACGTACACTTAGTAGTTAATTGGTATACGAGAGCACTCTGTGCAGTTAATGAAGGGTAGTGGAAAGTACAACATTAGGTGGCATACTACATGCACATGTAAAGGGCTGCAAAAAGGCTGTGAAGTGGATGTTAAATTTTACAACTGCGGTACTCTGTAGGGGGAGAAACAAGGAGTCGTGTGGCACTTTAAGACTAACAGATTTATTTTTCGCATGCGCTTTCATGGGAGAAAATCCCACTTACAAAGCTCATGTGAAAAATAAATCTGTTAGTCTTAAAGAGCCACATGACTCTTTGTTTCTTTTTTGCTAGGCTAAACTAACATGGCTATCCCTTTGGAAATTGTAGGGGGAGAGTAGGCTTTGTGTTTAAGCATGGGTATGTTCATTACAGTGAAAAGGAGGAGTGGGTGTTATGGGTGCTTTGGGGCCTTGCTCCAAGCAGGAAGGGTTATGGCTGTGTAGACATTTAACTTAATTTTCTGTGTTTCCTTGTTTTCAGAAGTCCGATTTATGCAGAACTTGATGCTCTGAAAGAGCACAAGCTATCAGCAAGCAACCTGAACTCTTCATTAACAAAATGCTTTGTTTTTTAATAAATGGATGCAGGCTGTGATCCTGCAGTCATGCTGACTTCATTAGACATTTTCAATAAGTAAGACTGCAGAACTGAACCAAAAGAGAAGCATTTTTTTGTAACAGCTTCTGACTTGGGAAATCCAGAAAACAGCTGAAGAGAATATTCTGCTTAATGCACTTGGATACAAGGAGATTAACCCCTGGGAAATAAAAATAATAAATTCAAGGATTCTTTCCCCCTCTAGCCCCTGTAATTGTTGCCATTGTCACAGATTCATTAAATCCCTCTGGTAAAGTTTTAAACAATTACAGATTTGATGTGTCTGGGAATAATAAAATGTCCCTTTAAGCACAACTTTCCTGCATAAAAAATAGCTTATTACTGGTAAAGAAAAAAAAAAAAAAACATTAGTACTTCCACAATGCAAAAGAAACACAATACATCTAAAATACGAGTACAAATATGAAAAAAATAAAACAAAAACTAGAATTCTAGTTTTAAAGAGATGCACCACACCTGAAACACTTTGTTGTACTTAATACCATAGTTTATTTTGGCTGAGATTTTCATTCCAATATGCAGGTGTGCTTTTTGCACTCATGCATGGGCAAGTGATTTCACAAGAATGAAGTAATACACACTTGTTTGTTAGACTAGGATCAAGTCTGTTTTATATAAAAACCTGCCCTTGAATAGTCCACTAGACAGTATTATGTCCAAGTGGTGCTGAAAACAAGCATTCACATAAGGATAAATTCTGTGATCATGCTGAATATGGAGGAACATTCCTCTTCTCACCCTCTAGGGAAAACATTACCTTCAAAATTTACTGTATATCTTATTCTACATCATAACTCCTGATCAGGCACAGGTGAAAGATGTGTCACTTGTTTTAAATCTCACCTCCAAGACTGTGGCGCTGAAAGTTACAGCTCAGCTTCTCTGTAAATTTCTCTTCTCCCAAACCACCCCATGATGTATTTCGGAGCTCACCTGCTACCCAAGTAATAACCATTAAATGTGAGCACTTAATCTAGATTATTCTGCACCATTTTTTTTATTCTGTACTCACTACTGTTCTATAAATTAGAAATTGTCCTTGCCATTGCACAAATGAATGGTGGAATTAATACCAATGTGAAGGCTTCTCATGAATCCTTATATTACGTCTTAATGATCTTATCAAACAACTGCAAGTCATAACTTAATGAAGACCTCCTTCTGAAATAAATCTTTCCTCAAACACCACTTACAACCTTCAAATAATCTCTCCAACCTCATCATCAGAAGCAAGCTGCCTACAGATCAGGACACACCAACTCAAAAGTAGCATCAGACCCTGCCAGAAACAACAGGGGCAAAACCTGCAGAAACATCTCAACTTTTAAGTCACCAACACCCCCTCACCTCCTCAAACATACCTTTCAAGATCGCTGGGCTGCACATGCCTACAAAATGTTGTGTACCCTACCCAGTGCATTAAGAGCTTCAGGAACAACTATGTGGGTGAAACTAGGTAATAACTATGAAACAAGATGCTTCAATACAGAAAAAAAACCTCTTCCAGTTGCCCTCCTTTACCTGTCACCTACCATGCCAGCCTGGAACTCATATGATGTATCAACTACATTCTATACTCAATGAAGACCACAGCCCAAAAGAAATCTTTCCTGAATCCCTTCTTCTGGCCATCTAACAACCCCCCAGTCTCTCCAAGCTCATCATCAGAAGCAAACTCCTCAACTCAAAGCAGCACCAACCCTTCCAGAACAATAGATGCAAACCTGTAGACACATCTCCACTGCTATGATGATCAACATTCCCCAGGAGCAGCACTCTCCTACCGTGAGTTGAACAAGCCATTCTTCACAATCCCGCCTCTAGTGTTCCGCAGTTTCACCAGCCAGCTGAGTTCTCCAAGCAGGGGAACTTAAGTGTGACTCCCAAGAGAAAAGAAATGGATATTTGCCCTCTTCTTGACAAAGCAATGGCAAAGGTACTTTAAAGTGATTATTTTTTGTTCCCTTGCTTTACTTTTTATATTCAACAATGAAGGTCAAATCTGATCTCTGTGGTTTTGATGGTGGAAGTCAAAGCTCACAGACCACCTTGTTCTCAGTCCTTTATTAAAAGGGAAAGATTTTGAAACTTTAGCAGAAGTCTTTTTGCAAAGTATTCCTCTGAGGACTACAAGTTAAACAAATATAAAAAATAAGAACAACTGTAAACTGGAACCACATGGGCTTCAATGGAGTTGTGTCAATTTACACCAGCTGAGGAGCTGGCCCAAAAGTCTGATTAAAGATTACTTCCTTTCTCACAGTTCACTCATTGCTACTTCTCCAGACATCCGTAGACTCTACCTTATTCCATAAGGCCTGAATATCTCATCTAAGAATCAACCAGAAAAACGAGCAAACCCAACAAACAAAATCCAAAAAACCACCTACCACTAGCTTCCAACCAAAAACATCATTGAACTGACTTGTTTTGCTGAGGAATCATAATGGGGGGGTGCTAGGATAATACTGAATTAAAGGGTAAAATCCTGATCCCATTTGAGTCAATGGAAGTTTGCTCAATGACTTCAGTGGAGCCAAGATTCCATCCAAAGCTTGTAGCAAACCTCATTTTCCCTCAGCTCATGTCCTTTAGTCCCTAGCCCTTGAGCATGATCTTGTACTCCCTTGCACCTCAGTGCTAAGCAAACACAAAATAGCTATAAACCGCCAGAAAGTTCATATGACTGACACAGACTACATGCACTCTGAACATATATAAATTGTTACTCAAGGTGCATGGCAGTAGAGAATCAGCCCCCTGCCTTAAGGAAATAAGCCACTTTTGCCAGCAGTTGTCTTAGGAATTCCAGGGCCCTGGGCAAAAGCCAAGGATGGGAGGCCCCCCCCCCCATGCCGCATAGAGGGGCCCCACCCTTGACTTCTGCCCCCCTCCTGCAAGGACCCCCAACCAGCCTTACCAAGGACCCACCAGCCTCCCAGCCCTGCCTGGAGCCACAGTGCAGGAGCCCCTCTCCTTCCCAGGACCCTGGGAAAATGCCCATGATGCCTCCCTACTAAGACCACCTATGACTTGCTTCTTACACAGGAGCACAGCCTGCCACTTCCTTTCCGCAGCTGAAATGATGTACAATATCAACTTTAAAATTGAAAGAAGAACAGATACTATAAAACATAAGAGTTCTACAGTGTTATTGCACATGTCAGATTGTCCAGGACTCTTGCTCCTTTAGATACATCATAAAGTCTTAACAGGAGAGAAAAAAAGTACACAACAATTAACTAGGCTTTTTAACATACCGCCTCTCAAAGACTTAAATGTGTGCTTCCATGTATCAAAATTTTCTCTTGTAACAGTATATTCAAGAAAAAAGAGATTTTGTTGTAGCTAAAACGCTTCTCCTCAATAGCTGCACTGAGATCTGAGGTGTGCAGTGTGTTTGTGATTTATAAATACCACATTTCTGTTTGGATACCACACTGTGGCCACATTAATCAAAAATATAAGCTAACTTTCTTTTTCTTTTTTGCTGTGTATGGCTGACTTAATTCCTCAAGCACATTGATTTCCAAGATTTCTGCAGTCTCTGAACTGGAACTTTTGAAACATAGCTACTTGTACTGGGCCAAAAAGCGCACTCCTAGCAACAGTTTGTGCTTGTGATGCACCTTCCTCACTCCTCCACGTGTTTATGAAGCTATTCCAGGATGGTGCTCCTAATCCTCCTCAATCATCTCACCCACCTTGCTGCAGAAGTGGGAATCAATGATTCCACCAAAACTTCACTGCAGTACAGTGGAACTCTCTAACCCTGATGCTGCTGTGTCCAGGCTTCTCTGCACTCACAGCTGAGTACAACATTTGTCACACAATGAGTCTTGATCCATCTGTGGATCCCAGAAAATTAATACTAGCTTGTAGACTACTTTAAGTGAAAAAGACACAAAACCATTTCATCTTCTCCCTGGCTCTTTTATCCACCAGTTCACCAACAGCATGCTCTGAATACACTATCAAAATGTCCTCTTAATCCCAGTTTACTTAGCATTTCTGAACACCTTAAATATGATTAGTGCGCTGGCATGTGTACATTTCCAGTATCTACATTACCTAAAGCCTTTATAATGTCCCACATGATTTGGGGATAAATTTTCTCAATGCATGTTGTTATCCTTGAATGCACTCAGGATACATGAATGTGGTGACTGATAGATAAAATGGCATTCTGGGGAGGGTGGACTTACAATACCAGCATGACACTTCCACTGTATACATGACACACCATGTTCAGCTCATCATCAAGAATTCACTCAGCATTTTATTTGTTTTAAAAAAAAAAAGATTGTTTCATTGTAACTTAACTGTAAAAAGAAAGCAATTTAATAGTGGCCACAAAGAGACTGCTACCGCTGTTTTGTCTTTAACACGTGGCTGCATAACATAGTATGATGAACAAAGGAAGAGGTCTGTTTTTGTAGGAATGAGACTTTCGTGGCCATTAGGACTGAATACTGTTACAAGTGGACATTAGCACAGGTGGACAAGACTTTTTATGTCAACTTTGAATACAGTTTATACTGCACTCTAAGGAGTGGGAAACGTTGCATTGATGTAATCATACATTCAAAAAAAAAACAAGGAGTCGTGTGGCACTTTAAGACTAACAGATTTATTTTGTTTTTTGCTGGACTAGACTAACACAGCTATCCCTTTGGAAATCATACCTTCAGCCAACTCTTAACCTCAGTCCCCTAGGTGAAGTAGCAAGGTATGTTAACTAACATCCAACATTCAGGGCTTAATAGGAATTTTGGATTTTTTTTTCTCATTACAACAGGTGATTTGACCTCATCTTCCTCTATATGCTGTTCCCCAACTGCTTTGATTTGCTCTTACAGTGTGACCTAACCCCATGACTTATACTTCACTGAATTTATTTCCTCCCATTCTGTAAGTTTCCCCATCTTCAAAGCATCTGGTGAAGGGGGATTTTCTCCCACAAAAGCTCATGCAGTAAATAAATTTGTTAGGCTTTAAGTGCCCCAGGACTACTTGTTTGTTTTATATCCAATGGTTTCCATTAAAAAGGTCAGAAATGCCATCACAAAACAGCAGTTTGACATCAAGGGGGGGTTCTGTGCCTGTGAGAGGTACCTGAGAAAAAGGAATAGATATGAGAATGAGAGAAGGATGCAACAAGAACATCAAGGCTGGAGTTGTGAATTGAGAAATACCCATCTCTCATCATCAGAAGGCCTGATTCTGCTCCAGCTCAAGTCAAGGGACATTTTGCAATTTATATCACTATGACCAGAACCAGGTCAGAGGGACCATAGTAAAAGTCTTTTACATTGCAGGATATAACACAAAACTTTCTAACATGGAGTTTTACATATTAACTATGCAGTGTATTTGTCGTATTCTATATAAAATATTTTCTAATATGTGAAATATAGGACATGTTTATATTCCTTACATTCAAGTGTATGCATGGAATCAAGAGCACTTCATATTTAAAGAAAAACATCACAGTAATCTTAAACTTATTCTTGATGAAAGGGAGGGATGGTGGGCGGCTGGGTGAGTAGGTCAGTAAGACCAGTTTCTCAGCTACTGTAAATTGACACATTGGCAGTGAAGAAGTCAATGATTTAAACCAAATGAGGATCTGGCCAATTGATTTCACAAGACAAAGAGTTTCTCATACATCTTCAATACTCAAAGAAAGACAAAGCACTGCCATTATACTCTCTGAAGCTACGTACACATATTCATAGAACCAATATAATGCTGACAGAATTAAAAGACTGCATTACTAAACCCAGTGTGTAGGTGCAAACAACTGTTTTTAAACACCTGTAGTTTGACAAATCACATCTAGTTTTCAGTACACCACTAAAAGGTTCATTTGGGATACAGGAACAACTTTTCTGCTGGATTTCACATTTCTATTATTGATAAGCCAGAGCATTATAAAATTAATAGTAATAATGGACAAGTGTTCTTTTGCCTCTCCACCTTCTTCATTCTAAAAAGTGACAGTTGTTTTGGCTCAAACTTTCCAAATAAAAACCTCTCACAAATGGAGAAAAACACTGCCAAAATTTTATCCACAAAGATGAAGACTGGCAAAGTGATAAACAATGGGAAATTATCTTTCAGAGATGAGATACTATGCACCCTTAGCAATCCTTCAGTGGGATCTGAAACGGATCCTTCTCACCCCACCCCACCCCAACTAAACAAAACTCCCATGAAATCATAATGCAGAAGGAAAGATGGTCCAATGGTTAGGGTGCTAGTCTTCGATTCTAGATACCCTGATTTAATTCCTTGCTCTACCTACCTCATTCTGTAGGACTCTGGACAATTGACTTAGGTTCCCTGTTTGTAAAATGAGGATAAAAGTACTTACCTGTTCTACACAGGTGTTGTGAAAATAAATCAATTAAAAATTACAGAGTTCTCTGATCCTGGCATACTAAGGACCATGTACATATCTTAAATAGATAACCTGATACATTCAAATATAAAGCTCCTTTCAGTAAAGCATCCAGGATACACTACTGGTGATGGAGTTTCCCCTCTTGGTGTCACTACTTTCCCACCCATAATATTGTGAACCTGACCTGATTGCAAAAACGTATAAAAATAAAAAGCACAAAATTATGAAGCTATGTTTTCAGTATATTTGCATACATGATTATAATCAAACTGCATTGTATATATGCTTCGGCACACACACACATATATTATGTAGTGTATTCTGAATATAATCATGTAGTGTATTCAGTTTCTCCAGGTGAATTAATTTTTGTGAAGACTCATGAAATGCACACAGCACAGAGATTTTAATGTAGATATTTTTGCAATTCCACCGCCCCCCCCAATTTTTTTTTTTTAAAAAAGCAGCATTTCCTTCTATATATTATGTTGCTTTCCTATCTCCTTGCTAGTCTTATTTCTTATAGCCTAAACTCAGATTGTATATACAGGACAGATTATGGTGCTGATAAAGGCAATGGCCTTTTGTATAAAGCATAAGCATTTTGTTACTGTCCAATGGGGAAATCAAACCATAGTGTCATAGTGTATATTATCTAAATGATATACTCTGACATGCAGCACAGAGAAAGCCAGCAGAAAAGCAATACATAAAAATATCTATAAATTTAACTAACAAATAATTATGCTGTTATTTATTCAATTGCATGTATATAACACAGGCATAACATTATTCCAGAGCTATAGTCCTTCTTGCTGAGTTATACAGATATGCATGAAATGATACAAGTGAAAAGCATGCTATGAATACTATTTTAAAAGCTCATAAATGTTGTATTTTACATGTCATGCCCCAAAGCCAATGTGCTGAAATAGCTAAAATTCACCACAAAAGTTGAGTTAAGCTTATTAATATAGCATCTCAGCCTTAAGCCATAGCCCACAATAAAGAGAAGATAAATATAAAAATTAAAACACAAATTTTAAATGTTAAAATCACCACTACAAAAAGCATATTTTAAAAGAGAAGCAAATGAAGCAAATTTTATGACTAATAAAAGCAGTGGACCTGATGACAACAAAAGATTACATGTCAGGATACAAACCTGGGCCTTCATACTGTGAAGACTTATGCGCATACTTAACTTTATGCTCTGTGAGCAACGCCTTTCACTTCAACCGATGTATTTAGAGGGTGAAACCCTGGTTCCATTCAAGTCAATGGGAATTTTGCAACTTATGTCTTTCCATGTGTGTATTCATATATATTTCCCCAACATCTACAAATAAGCATATTTTAAACAAAATATTCTTCTCCAAAACTTACGTGGGCCACTCAGAGCCTGCACCTGAATTACCTTACAGAAGCACTTATTTCCCTACTGCAATTTATAAAATATCAAAAGCATCCATCTGTTGCTCTTTGTACTTCTGATCCTGCAACTGACTCAAGGCAGCCAAGCAAAGCCCCATTCACTTCAACAGACTTCATATATGTGTAGGGATTTGCGGTACTGGTTTATTTGTAGTAAACAATCTACAAAACAAGTCAACCAACCATTTGGAAAAAAGAAAACAACAATGCTTTTTTCACAATAAAGCCAGTCCTGAAGCCTGTACTCAGGCAATATCCTCAGTGAAGCCCTTGGGAAGTTCACCCAAGCCTGGACTACATAAGAACTTCTGGAATGAATCCTGCAGAATTTACACCAAGCCCTTTATATGTCATGGAGTTCTGAGTCTGGAGAATAAAATGTGCATGTCAAAAATGTTGCAAACACAATCACAAGATTTAAAGTCTACCAAGAGAAACAAAAATACATGTTACCAAAACAGCACCTTCCCTCTAAGTACTTCCTGTTCAGTCATAAATATTATTTTTATAAATGCATTAAATGAGCCTCAGAAAAGCAAGGTGATTTGCACCACAGAGTCAGTGCCAGAAACAGAACTCCGAGTTAGCAATTCCCAATTCCTTTTCCCTTGTAGTGGAGGACAAGGACACAGAATATTCTGCTGCAGATATCTATCATTTCCTATGAAGAATGCCAAAGGAGACCCAAATACCAGCTTTCTATCCTTGTTTATCCACCATACTGCTATGAACACAGAATGAAATTCACCCATAAAGAACAAAGCCTTATGCAGGACATTAAGCAAGAGTTGGGGAGGATGAGTTTAACTGCAAACCTGTAGGTAGGGCATAGTTTTTAATACAGTCTCCCCTCAGCTTCTACTGCAACCCATAGGCTGTCATATTAGATGGTTCTACCTCACACCCTCTCTGCTCAATGTCAACGACCCAACAATGAGGTCAAAGACAGTCTATCTCTGCATGGTCTTTGACCTCATGGTCTTTCTTCCAAGCCCACCTCCAAACCTACTATATTTAGGTTCTGTGCAATGGAGGGGAATTCAGGTCCCGTGACACTCTTCTACACAGTGGTATCATGAGGTGCAATAAAAGGACCTCATGCAGGTTCATTGAGCACTAATGACAGGGATTCCATTCTGCAGGCCCAACACTAATGCTGATTTCCCACGGATTTTAATGGGAATGGTATCCAAATAAAACTGCAGAACTAGTTACAAATACAAGGTGAGAACTCAATCATCATTGAAACCAGTGAAGATCTCCCAAATAACCACCAGCTGTAGTGAGACCAAGAGCAGGCTCCAATAACAAAGCATTCAAGTAACTATTTCCAGTTTTCCTGAGGAAGGCCGGGTGGATCATGACTTCTACTTTTATCACTTTCTTACTTACAAAACAGAAGCATTATCATTTAGCACCCTGACAACTCAGAAAACAGAAATTATTACTAAAAATATAAATTAAAAAAAAACAACAACAAAAAAAACCACCACAGACAGCACACTGGCACTTCCCCGTTCTCCTTCCCTTTACCAACTCTTGCTTGACAAATTACACAGAAAGGACTTGGACACACTCTTTCAGATCCAGTGTGTGCTGTTTGCCTGTCCTGTATACCAGTAACTGCAACAGTTCCAAAGGTTATTCGCCACCAGTGAGTCCACTGAGCCAGGATCTAATTTGTGGCAGGCTCTCACAGAAGCCCAGCCTGTGAAGACAGTGTGGCACATATGTGGTCTCAGAATACCCCCACCATCTTCCCAAGCAATGCAACCTACTTTTGAAACAGCACTGACCACCTGCAGACCCAAAGCAGAGTGAAAGTTGCCTCAGGCACTTTACAGTATCACAGCGGTCCCTCTGGAAGGGCTTCTTGGCACCCGAGATCTTCCTCTGGTATATAACCTGAGACCGAATCAAGCCCCCTGCCATTTAGATTTCTTTAAAAATAAAGTTCATCAGGCTACTGGCAACAGCTTCCTTCAAGAACCAGACTAAAAGCAACTCCCATCAAAGACGGTCACCTATGCAAGAGATGCATATATATTATTATGCACCATCATCATCACTAGCATACTTCTATCTGCATATTTACAAATCACGCGGCTCTTTAATTTTAATTGCATTTATGCTACAGTCAGTTACATATACCATAAGGAGTTGTAAAGAGGATGGAAAGCTTCCAAAAAGAGTAGGTGCAATGCCTCTGCTGTCTAAACATTTTCAGGTCATTAATATTTCACTTTTATATAATCTTTAACTGATTTTGCAACATGTTCCTTCCCCTCCTTTCAAGTACGAGCAAGAGAAATTGTTTGAAGTAGCGAGTGAACCTTTCCTAGTTTCTTTCTCCTTCTGCCTCTTGAGGATTTTAACACTTCAAGTGCAATATACACAAGAAGAAAAAAACATGTCTAGCATAGAATAAGCTCTTAAAGGAAGAGTTTTTCAAGTTTCTCTTCTAAACACATTCAGCTGTGAAAATGGCTAGAAAGAAGCGATTATTTTCTCCACTGTGGCTCCCATGGACAAGCTGACAGGAGGGAGAGAACTGGGGCCTTGGCCTCTGAGGAGCTTCACTTCTCCACAGGAAAGGAAAACTGTCCTCAACTCCTCAGTGAGACAACTCCCAGCACCTTTACTTTCCTCTGGAAAGTCAAAGAACTTCATAACCTGAGAACACACCTTACTCGTACTGTTATGGGAAATGAAGAAAGGAAAAGCATGAGATTTTCACAAACTCCTTGAATAAATTAGAAATATCCCCATTTTTATCACCCTTTAGGGCAGGGGTCTCAAACTTGTGGCCCACGGGCCACATGCAAGCCTCTAAAGTTATTTCCTGAGGCCTGCAACACTTAGAATTTCTCAAATAACTGATAATGCAAAATTTAAAGTGAGAATGGCTTCAGCTCAGGACATCAAACCCAATATTGATGCTCTTTTTTAGTGGCATGTGTAAGTCACTCTTCATGTATTCATGTTAACTATACTTTGTATCATTTTATAAAACAGGTTTCAGTGGTGCGGCCCTCAGGCTAACGTACCAGCCCTCATGCTGATTTGAGTTTGAGACCCCTGCTGTAGGGCATTTCATGCATTTCAGAAGACTCAGTCACCTAGAAGTGCCACAAGTCATCATCCCACGCCCCCACAAGCTTCTCATTCAAATCCTTCATAAGAAACCTCTTCTTCCTCTGCACCCCCGCTCAATGAACATCTTAAAAGACGACAGAAGGAAAAGCCAAACTTTGGTCCTTATTTTCATCTCATTGACACACCCGGGGAAAGTCAGGAATAACTCCACTCGGCATCAGTGTAAGTTCTGCCAGCTGGAGGGAAACGCAGAGTCCTCTGGATAGCCCAAAGCACCTCATCTATTCTAGGCCTGTCTTTTGGCCAGGCCTCTTTTCAGGTGACAGCCTGGCTGGTCTCTGGGTCCTGGGCAATATTCTCCCCAGGACTTGAAATTAGGGAGTGGGTAGGGGGAAGACTGGGTGGAGGGTTAGGGGGTGCTCACTCATTTGGTCTAACACTGTTACAAGCTGATAACTGGGGGGGGGGCCAATTCTCCCCCCAGGGCTTGAAATTGGGGGGAGGGGCCCGTTTGGGGAAGTGTCAGGGGTACTCTCTAATTTGGTCTAACTGTTACTAGCTGACAACTGGGGGTGCAGTATTCTCCCCAAGCCTTGAAATGAGGGGGGGTGTAGGGGATGCTCACTCATTTGGTCTAACACTGTTAATAGCTGACAACTGGAGAAGCCGCAGTATTCTCCCCAGGACTTGAAATTGGGGGGAGTTTTGGGGGGTGTCAAGGATGCTCACTAATTCAATCTAACACTTACTGGCTGACAACTAGGGGGTGCAGTATTTTTCCCAGGACTTGAAATGGGGGGGGTAGGAGGATGTTTAGGGGGTGCTCACTAATTAGGTCTAACACTGTTACTAGCTGACAATTACAGGGTGCACTATTCTCCCCAGGACTTGAAATTGGGGGGGGGTGTCAGAGGACCTTTAGGGGATGCTCACTAATTTGGTCTAACCCTGTTACTAGCTGACAACTGGGAGCTTGCAGTATTCTCCCCAGGACTTGAAATTGGGAGGGAGGTTTGGGGGTGTCAGGAGTGCTCACTAATTTGATCTAACACTTACTAGCTGACATTTACAGGGTGCAGTATTGTCCCCAGGACTTGAAATTGGGGGTGTGTATAAGAAGGTGTTTAGGGGGCGCTCACTAACACTGTTACTAGCTGACATTTACAGGGTGCAGTATTGTCCCCAGGACTTGACATGGGGGGAAGTGTAGGAGGACCTTTAGGGGGTGCTCACTAATTTCCTCTAACACTTACTAGCTGACAACTGGGGGCTTGCAGTATTCTCCCTAGGCCTTGAAATTAGGGGGAGGCTCGCGGGGGAGGGGGGGTGCTCAGTAATGTGGTCTGACCCTGTTACTAGCTGACAGCTGGGGAGGGTGTTGGGGAATTTGCGAGGGTGCAGGGGGGCGCCCGGGCACCCAATGAACCCTTCACAGCAATGTCAGCGGCCCCCCCAGAAAGGCCGGGGGGAGACATTTGGGAAGGGCCGGCTGCGGCATGTGGCGCTGCGCCCCCCCGTCCCTTTCAGGGCTGCAGCGCCGGCGGCCGCCCGCCTTCCCCGGAGCAGCCACAAAGCGATTTGTCCTCCTCGCCCTCAGCCCGCCCGCCGCCGCCGCCAAATCCCGGGGACCGGCTCAGCCTCCCGCTCCCACCTGCCGCATCCTCGCCCAGCCCCAGCCCCAGCCCCAGCCCCGCTACCTGGCCGCGCCGCTCCCGGGCACCGCGCTCCGGCGTCCCTAAAAATCCCCGCCCCGCCGGCCCCGCTCCTCGCCCGGCACCGGGGCCGGGGCCGGGTCCGCGGCGGGCATGTCGCGGCCGTGCGGAGCAGGCTGGAGCCGGCGGAGGGCGCGGAGAAGGGGAGGGACCGGGGGAGGCGCTTCCCCGAGCCCGCCCCGCTGCCGGGGCGCCGCAGCCCGCCTCACCTGGGCCAGGCTGCAGCCTCCCTCCAGGGCAGCAGGAGGGTCGGCGGAGGGCAGGCAAAAGGCGGACAGGTCCCCCTGGTCGTCCTCCATGCGGCAGGCATTTTCAAAAGACATCATTCCGTCTGGGTTTCGATCAATCCTTCCTGAAGAATCAATCAAATCATAGGGCTGGAAGGGACCTCATGAGATCATCGAGTCCAACCCCCTGGGAATTGAACCCAGGACTTTCTGCATGTTAAGTAGAGGTGTTAGCTACTACACTTATAGTAATGCTGCATTTGCTCCATGCCTCCTGCTTTTTGTGTTTCCCAGCCTCCTTTCCAGGCTTTGCTATCTGGTATCCCTAGCCAGGGCCCTGCCTCTTGCGGCTAGCTGGGGATGTCCCGTGGGGGTTTAGTCTCCACTCCCCGTCCCCATCCACCCGTCGCGCCCAGTGGGGAATTCCTCTCGCCCTGCCGCTGTACGCGCCGGCTGAGCGGCGAGGAAGGCACCTGGCTGATTGAGCAGTGGAGGGAGGTGTCCCCTGCCCAGCCCTGGCCACGCTGGCTGGGCAGCGGGAAGACGCCCCCTTCTGTGCCCCGGCCCAGGGGTGCCGCTAGTGCTGGGCACATGGGGCTCGTGCCCCGAATCCTAGCACCAGTGCCCTGAATCCTGGTGCTCAGCCCCTGACTCTTCTGGTCTCCAGCGGGAGATCCAACAAATAGTGTAGTGGCTAGCACCTCTGCTTAACATGCAGAAGGTCCTGGGCCCAATTCGCAGGGGGTTAGACTTGATGATCTCACGAGGTCCCTTCCAGCCCTATGATTTGATTGATTGATTGATTCGTGGCTGTGGCTGCTTCCAGCCCTGTCTTAGGCCAGGCCACCCCCATAGCAGCTGACGCTCCCTGCCCTGTTCCTGGCCAGGGATCTGGGGCCAGGCTGGCGGCAGCAGGTGCCTGACGCTGGGTCGGCCCAAGTGCAGAATCGGGGCCAAGGGGTAACCAGGGCCTATGCCCCAGGCCTTTCCCCAGGGCAGCAATGCCCCTGCCCCAGCCATTCTCTCCAGGCAGTGAGGAAGATAGCCCCTGCTCAGGGCTGGCTCTGCTGTGAGGCAAGAGACAGACACGGCTTCAGGTGGCAGTTCTTAGGGGCACCTAGCCCCCCTGAAGAGCAGACTGGCTCCCGCCTCTTCAGCTCTTTCCTAGCAGCTCAGGTAGGGTTAGTCAACCAGCAGCGTAAGCCATGGAGGAACAGCACACTTGAAATCCCTCTGAAGGTAAACGCTGGAGGTTTATGCACTTTGGAAAACCGTTTTCAAGATCCATGAATGAGATGGGGGTGCCAAATCAAAATTTGGCTTGGGGTGTCACAGCCCCTTGAGCCAGCCCTGCCCCTGCTGGGCCCCTGGATGCTCTCTCCAGGCAGTGGGGAGAGGCACCCCCCCCCACACACACACACTGCCAGACACATGACTGGTCTCTCCTGACGGTGGGTCTGGATCTGGCTCCCTGCCTCCACGATGGATAGGGCCCCAGATGCGATCAGGGCCTGCGTCAGGGGGCGTCCTTGGGGTCACTTGTCCCAGGCACTAGGTCTAATTACGGTCCTGCCCAGTTGTCAGCTAGTAACAGTGTCATACCAAATTAGTGAGCAATGCCCCTAATTTCAAGTCCTAGGAAGAATAGTGGCTCTGACCTGAGAAATACAGCCAGGTTGAGTGTTTACAAGAGGGCTCCTGCTGCAGGAGGCTGGACCAGTCACCCTGGTGGGAATGCAGGAGTGACTCTCCTGCTGTCAGTCTAGAGCGGCTGCCTTCACGCTCCTGTAGGATTACCAAATGTCAGGCAAAAGGAGGACATGTCCTCCTGTTTACCTTCACGTCCTCTGTCTGGCAGCATTTTAAAAATAAATGGTTTTGTCTGGCTTTTTATTTACAGGGGTTAAAGTATGCTGGAACACCCTAGTTTTAAGGGGAAGCTTTCCAAGGCCCCCTAAAAACAGAAGAATATTACATTAATGCTGCTTTTTCTCCATGTGTCCTCCAATGTCCTTTTTGTACTCCCCTGTCCTCCTTTCCATGCTTTGGTATCTGGTAACCCTGCGCTGCTGGGACTGAGGTTGGACTGCTGGTTTTTTCCATCAGGAAGCTGGAGGGGTGAGCATGCCAAACTGTGAAGCTGGGTTCTTTTTCAAATTGTCTTTCTGCATGGGCCTCAGCTTACAAACCTGTCTCATGACTGTTAGCCTTTAAAAGTGCCTTCTTTGTATTACTCACCTATATGGCCCTATGGATTCTAATGGGACAGTGGTTTTTGCAACCTTGTCATTTGCAGAGCCTCAAAGATTTCAAATGGAGATGAAGAGCCATTAGGAATCTTGGACTACTACGGTCAGATGCCCACAGACCAGTGGTTGAAATCCACTGTGATAGGACAACTCACCTAAGTATAGATGACCTGTGGAAGTAAAAAGGACTTGCAAGGAAAAAACAAACAAGGAATCCTGTCCTGTGGCACTTAAAGGCGAACAAAT
Source organism: Podocnemis expansa (assembly GCA_007922195.1). Classification (NCBI taxonomy): domain Eukaryota; kingdom Metazoa; phylum Chordata; order Testudines; family Podocnemididae; genus Podocnemis; species Podocnemis expansa. The sequence continues at coordinate 72,009,723 of ML681966.1, forward strand.
TTATTTATAGCAAGGGAAAGGCTATATACAATTTGCCTTAGGGCCCCAATCCTGCAGAAAAGTAAGTGCATGCATAACTTTTATGCGTGAAAGTAGTCTCACTGGTTTCATTAATTTTCTGTACATAGTTAAGTCTTTGCAGGATTAGGGTATATGCTTGTAAAGATTTTAAGATTTTGCACATAGGTGTGAAGCGTACATATTACAAACTGATGTAAATAAAAAGGCCAGGCGTCTATACAAGCAGGTTCCACATATGTAATTAGTTTCTAAACATAGTTTGTTCACTCATGCTTATTGCCCAGGCCTCTCTAGTTCAAGAAGTATAACTGGACTTAATCGCAGAGCCCTTACATCTTTGTGCTGTCTGGCTCCTACTGCTATGTTCCCTTTTCTGGCTGGTGCTGAATGATGCATCTGGAGTAGATAATGTATTCTGCAGTAAATCTTACAGGAGAGCATGGAGCACATTATACAGAATGTTTAGTGGTGGAATTTGGAATGGGGATAGAGGTAGAAGTACTGTAGCAATCCCTCCTCCACAATTATAAGGTTGAAAAACCTTGGCTGACATTTCCCCAACAGTGAGAGTTCAAAGGAAAATTATATTCCTACACAATTCACAAGATGCATACCAAAAAGGACATACACTACCCAGATATTTTTAGTGGGAATCAAGTCCCAGTTCAGGAAAACATTCAGTCACGTACTTAAAGCCAACCACATGATTGTAAATCAGCACACAAATAAGAATCATCAAGTCTTTCCTACACTGTCTCCCTGTCCTCATTTTTCCTTACATTTAAGTTAAAAGGTTCTAAAAGCCTCCCAGGAGTCAGCCTCCCCTTTCTAGCACTTTGCTCTACATTCACTTGTCTGCTGCCCTGAGAGATGAGCACCTGTTATTAAGCAGCACTCACAGGCATTCTTGAAGGTGATGCTTCCACCCACTGGCTCTGATTCAGTGTTGTGAGACAGGCAGACCAACAACAGCAGGCAGCAAAGGGTGGACACAATAACGACAGCTTTACAAACAAAATATTAATCATATTCTAAAGTAAATAAAAGACACCCCAGTTGTAACATGATTAATCACCAAGCAGCCTGCACTTTAAAAGAGGTTTGCTGATTGAAATATCACCTTGATAGGTGCAGGAATGCAGCAGCACCTTCTGGACACCCACACAAAAATGTAACCCAATTCTCCTCCCATCAGTTTTGCACTGGTGTGACTGGAGAATCAAGCCCATCAGGTTCTTACACGAGGATGTGTACATCTTAAGAGAAAATTCTACATTCAAGATACGAAAAGTCACAAGGAAAAATTCCAAAGAGGTCCCTGTTAGTCTAGTTCAGCAAAACAAACACAAAGTCTGGTGGCGCTTTAAAGATTAACAGATTTATTTATTACATGATGGATTGTTGGAGTTCCTCACTAATCAACTGAGAAAGATGTTTTTGAAAGTTTCTGTTAAAACTGGCATTTCCAAACCTCCTATACTGCATCTCCACATGGTGAGCTCTACCCAGCATACTCTTCTCATCGCTTCTTTTGTCTTCCTCATCCACTCCTACCTGTGCCTTATTTCACACCACCCTCTGAGGTAGCTGCCTCTCTACTAATATACAGATTGTTACCTACTTTACAGGCATCGTGGCTCCTCCAGAAGTTCCAGCTTCATATTGCATCCTTGCAAATTTCAGAAATTGAAACATTCCTGACACAGGAGGAAAATCCTGCCTGTGATCTAGCTTCTCATAGTGCATGCTTTGATGTTTGGAGGGAGAGGTTTGCCAGCCAATTGACAGACATGGAAAAATGCTCCATGATTCACTTGGAGATTCTCTGTGACAACATGGGTTGACTTTTAGATGAGGTAGAAATGGCTACAAAGAGGCAGGGAGACAACCAGAAAGGTTTGGTGCTATCACGCCACTTTAAAAAGTTCTGGACACATCCAGTGTACACAGGTGTTTTTGTTTGTTTTGTTTTGTTTTGTCTCTCCCCTCTCCCCAGCAGCTCTAGAAAGAAGCATAGTGAGGTAATGGGTTCAGGTGGAAGCGAGAGATTACTTTAGGGTGGTGGTTTCATTATCACCTTCTTTCTATAGAAGGATGTGTAAGGCAGTCTGACTATGCCCTCATTTGCAGCTCACTGAGTCCATGCTGAGGTGACTGCCCCAAGAAAGAGCATCTTGAGCTTATTGTGGTGTCCTGAGATTTCCAAAAGTGGTTCAGAAGGAGTGTCCATGCGTTTCAGGAGGACAATGCTGAGATCCCACGAAGGAGTTAAAACTCTAACATGAGCGTAAGCATGAAAGAAGGCCTTGTGGAATTTCAGCATGATAAGACGTGAGAAGATAAAAATATAACTGTAGCAGAGCATGACACACTGATAGTGATGCCAGGTAGACTGAGAGAGATGTAAATGCCAATCCTGCCCATTTCAGGAACAGCAGATAGGTGAGGATCTTCAGTATCAGCGCCTCTGCTGGATCCATGTTGTTTGGGCTGCCTGCATGTAAAATCTGTTCCAGTTCAAGGAGTATGATTGGAAAATGGGAGATTTCCTGCTTTTTTATGAGGATTTTGCAAACTATGTAAGAACGGTTTATCAGTAATGCTGCCTACCCAACATCCAAGTTGTCAAGTGAAATGACTGCAGGTCTGGGTACAAAATCTGTCTTTGCTCAGATACGTAATAAATGGATCTGACAGCCAAAACTGTCTTGGCCAACAAGGGGCTGTCAGGAACACCATAGCCTAAGTTCCCCCATCTTCAAAGCGTCTGACGAAGTGGGATTTTCTCCCACGAAAGTTCATGTTAAAAATAAATTTTTTTAGTCTTTAAGTGCCACATCACTCCTTGTTTGTTAATTTTGAATACTGACCTAAGAATCAGGGGAATTTGTGGGACACTAGATGAGGATGAATGTTCTTGGAGCTATGGAGAAATGGGAGAGCAGAACATTGTATTGGTAAGGGCTGAGCCTCTCTGTGAATCTTAAGTACTTCTTGTGGGGTAGGTATATACGGCTAGATGGAGGAACATGCCCTGCAAGTCTAGAGCCATAAACCAGTCCTGAGCTTGGAGAGATTGAATGATGGTGTATGCTGTTTTGCGTCTGGTGAGATGGCGTATGTGTTTGTTGAGTCTTCTCAGGTCTAGGATAGGGTGAAGGCCCCCTTTCTTCTTCAGAAGGAGTAAAGAGTGGGCATAGAAGCCTCTGTTTGAGAAAGGGTGTCCCCTGTCCCAGACTAGGAAATCATACATCACCAGTGAGGCCTGGCAGTTAGCCACATGCAGTCATAGAAAGGTAAAGTATCATTTTCTGCCAAACAAGTTGAGGTGTTTGGGCTCCTTGTCCTTAGGGATTCTCATGCTCCACTTGAAAATCTCTTGTACCACTGACACAACTAAAAATGCTGAATTGGGTGAATGAAGAAGTACTCATACCCCCTTGGGAATATTTGGTGCTTCTTTTCTACTTATTCTGCCTTGTGTGTTTATCATAGCCTATATCTGCCACAGGACTTAAGGAGGGTTAAGCATCACTCATTTATGAGAAGGGTAACCCTGATAGGATATCAAATAGATAGTTGAATTTCTCCTGTATGAGTGTCATTTGTATCTCCAGTGTCTTGCCAGTCCTCAACAGGTTTTAAAGTCACCAGTCACTAGTACTAACTCAAATGACATGGCTTCATCAGAAGATGAGAGAGACGTCCTTTGGTGGTGGCATAGGTCAGTGGTTCCCAATCTTTTTGGTTTGAGGGCCACAGCTATCATTTTTACAACTCTCAGGGGCCACCAGTCTCCTGCCAGCAGGCCCCCACCCCACTGAAGTCAGACATGAGTTCCCCAAGGAGGCTGCCTCCTCACTGATCACCCATCTCCTTGGCTGCAGTAGGGAAATCAAATGCATCCTTTAGCCCTATGCACTACACCAGGATCCTAGGCAGTAGCTCCCTTCTGCGGCCAGAAGGACAGAAGATCAGCATTCCCCTCCCTCTGACTTCAGCAGTGATTCCAGTGCATATGGACCTAAGCAGAGTGCTTTGTGGTGGTCCATGCTACAGCCAGGGCAATGGAGCACTAATCTCCCCTCCCCTTGGCTGCAGCAAGGACCCTGTGCCAGTCTTTTAGCCCCATGGAAACATGTTCCACCTGGGTCTTTAGGCAGTGGCTCCCTTCTGCAACCAGCAGGAAGGGAGCCACAGGCCACACTGAAAGCCTCCATGGACCAGTTTTGGTCGCCAAGTTGTGGACCTTTGATATAGGGTATTGGTGTTATTTATTAGTTGGGAGTTCCAGTTGTGCTAGCTACTGTACAAACACACAACAAGGACAGTTGCTGCCACAAAGTGCTTACAACCTGCTCTGCCTGTCTGTCCTGTTCCTTCTGATACTCTACCACAAGTAGTCTGTCCAAAGACGCTGGCATGAGTGAGGTGGAGACCAACTTCTCAATGCATGAGATGGTAAATCCTAGTAACCCCAACGGAGTTATGGTGGGCATTCAGCAGTAGTATGGCTGCCTCACTAGTTATTGGCCAATCCAGGGCCAGTCCTGATCAGCTAGTGTTGGCAAAGTCCTATAAGGGAGGCTGAAAGACCTTCCCGTGGCCTCAGCGACTGGCTTTGAATATAGAACCCTCTTCTCTGAGAATGGGGAGAATGTTCATGTCAGAAGCTGAAGAGTAGACCTTGTCTAGAGGTGACACCGAAGATCACGGGCGCTGCTCTCACTACTAAGACGTGTACAGGTAACCTAGGTGCTTCAGCACCAAAGACTGAGCCCACGGGAAACCTGGGACAGGCTCTGTGGTAGCCGTTGACACCGAGCGATATGGAGTCAGTGCTGTTTGGTCCTCTGTGCTGGGATTCTCCCTGAGACCTTTCCACTTGGCTTATCCAGAATACCACATCAAGTTCTGGGAGCACACTTCATTCAGTTGTGTGGGATCCCAAAAAGACAGTCTGACTCCAGCTCACTACTCAAGTTACTGTATTAGGCTTGTAACAGCTCTGTGCCCATGCTGCCCAGGCCTAGCCACAATAGAGGGTTAGGTACGGATGATACCACAATTCCCATTCATGTCAGACACACCACATAGTTTACATATATCTTATCTAGCTGCTAAAATCTATACATCTCTACTTTTTGCTGGTAAAGGCCAAATGTTTTCCAGATTGTGTAAAGCTTAGCAGTTCAGGCCGTTTCTTTGTTTATTACAAACATGCGTATAATAGTCAGTTTAAACATATTCACAATAGTTGGTGGTTTCAGCAATTACTTGTCTGGGCTTGGCTTGGCTTAGCTTAACTTGGTACTGTCCATGTCAGCTAAGCCAGTTCTACACTTTCTGCTTCTCTCTAGCCTTTGAGGCAGTGCTGGGATTGTCGATTTATTTCCTGAGTTTTTACATTGTCTCTCCTTATAGGAAAGCAGTGAGCTCTGGCTCTGTCTTTTCTTTAGAGCAGTCTCTATCAATATTGGACATCAGTACCGGAAAGGTAGATGCCAGCTTTGAAGCTGGGAACACCTTAGGTGGTAGTGGTGCCAGGATCAGGCCTTTTCTCTGCACCAGTCTTCTGTGATGCTGGGTGTCTGGTTAGAGTGGGTGATGCAGCAACATTATCTGATGAAGATAATCCAGAAGAGGGAGCTTCTGCTGTGCATCCTGTGACTCACTCATCCTAGCAAAGAGTGATAACTGTACCAAACATCTGTTTGGCATATATGGCTCTCCTGTGCAGAAGAGGTACCAGCTTAATCCATATTTTAATACTATTAGCCCAATGTAGAAAGACAGCACTTCAAACTTTGCAGACTTTGAGTTTGCCATGTCAAGGAGCTCTGTATTGGGGGGGGGGGAGGCTAGCCATCAAGCCATGGTCCAGACAGGTAGTTATGGTCATAGCAGTTCTAAGTCAAGGTAATCAGAAGAATTCTGAAGGTCTTCAGAAGATTTGTAAAAGTTTAGCCAAGGTTAAGAACTTGTGGGTCAGATAATCACCGAGTTCTATTTCACTGCCATGGTGATAAGAAGTGATTGAGGGCAGGTTGCAGCAACCCTTCTTGCCCTTTATGCTCTCCTATGGAACACAAGGAGGCAAAGTGCACAGACACAGCCTTCCTGGACACTGCTGTTCAAAAGAATCCTGACATGCATTAAGCATATGCACATATACAGTGGGATCCACACTGATAGACTCAGAGGAGAAGCCCTGTTCCTTCCACTCTTCCTTCAAGAAACGCTTGTTCCACAGTAAACCAACTTGTGCCTGTTTTGTATTGGCCAGTGTCATAGCCACTGATTCCTGTGGATTATTAGCTGTTTGAGGCAGGGAGACATTGTATGACACAGTCCACCTTCCATATAGTGCTTCATATGTAAAATGCACCCACCATATAAATTACTTTGTTGGAATCAATCATTCTCTTAAAAAGTATGGTGTTTGTCATGCTAACATTAAGAGCTCAGTAAGAGAAACTAAAAGGTGCTTTAGGTCAATCATACATTTCAAACAGATGTTTCATTAAATACTAGTGTTTCCCACTTCTTAAGCGGGCTGTACATTGATATACAATCTCTGCCACTCAGCTCCCTTACTGATAGTGGCCCAAACAACACTGGCTTTCAGCAACCCTGCTTTTCAGCACCTTCAAAATTCCACAATTGGAAATCATAATTAGAAACTTAAAACACAAGTCAGTGCATTCACAGTGACAAGTGTTTCTTCCTCTGTAAAGTTTTAGATTATTAAACTGAGCAAAGTGTGTGGATTTTTTCCCTGTAAATAGCTCTAGAGTAAGTTGTCTGAGGAGATTTTAACTTGGGTGAATGTGTCCCTGCAGGCTTACATGAAAAGAGAAAAAAAATTCCCAGTAAACATGGACTTCACCATGCTTCTTATTTCACCCATTAGGGATGTATCTAATTCACCTTATTCTGAGTTTGTTCAGGTTTCTGAACAGATTGCAAACAGCTAATGCAGAGACTGCTGCAGTAAACACTCTTCAGCTCTGGTTCTAAAGCAGTTATTTTTGCATGTGTAGAGGGGCAAGAAGGAGCATCCCCCCCCCAAAATCCATGAATCAGGAAGAAAGAAGTGAATTATATTTCTGTAAAATCTTGTGAGAACTGCAAACGGGTCAAAAGGGGTCATGAAGCTTGTCTTCAGGAAAGGGAGTGGAGAGGAAAGCATTCTTATTTAAAGAAATACAGCTTAACAATCATATATTGCAAATGTTTCCTTATTTAATCATGAACTTAATTATCGTCTATACAGGGCAGGATTTTGGTATTCATAGGCTCTAGGCACTTTCACTCTGAAATGTGCAAAAAGAGGGGTAAATGCCAATTGAATTATGTCTATTGACATGATGCTTTTTAAACTATTCTAATGCTAAACCACCCTTATTTTCACTGCTTTTTTAATTTCTTCCCTCCTTCACAGGCCCTAGGCACTGCGCCTACAGTGCCTAATGGGAAATCCAGCACTGTGTCTATACTCAAAGGTTTCAGGGTGTTAAGTATACCAGTATAGTTAAAGTAGTACAACCCCGCTTGAGTGGCTTGTCATACAAATATGAAGATATTTTACATTGGTATAGCATATTCCCTCATGACAAGGGGAATAAGCTATGCAGAGGTGGCTTTTGGGGTAAGCGAAGCAGGTGGTGGCCTAGGGCCCCTGAGCTGTAAGGGGGCCCCATAGCAGCCGCCTGCTTCACTTAGCTCTGCACTGGCGGGGCGGTGGGGAAGTGGAGGGCAGCAGGGAAGCAGAAGGTGGCAGAAAACCAGATCCAAAAATTTTGCCTTCTGCCTGCCAGACCGGCCTCTTTCCAGCGGGGTCAGAACAGCACTCCCCGCCTACTCCCAACTGTCCATGCATCCCTAGGAGGAGGGAGGAGAACGGCTGGCGCGGTGCTGTGGCTTGCTGGGAGTGGGGCCCACTGGAGCGGCGTGGTCCAAAGAGTGCCTGCGGCTTTGCCGCCAGCCACCCCAGGCCTGAAAGCAGCCAGAACTCTTCAGAGTGAGCCACTCCAGGGCGCCCCACTCCCGGCAAGCCACAGCGCTGCGCCTGCCACTCTCCTCCCTCTCCCTGGGGATGCACGGCCAGCTGGGAGTAGGCAGGGAGTGCTGCTCTGCCCCCGCTGGAGAGAGGCTGGTCTGGCAGGTGGGCAGCAAAGCTTTGGGACCTGGCGGTTTGCCGCCCCCCCGCTCCCCACCCCATGGGAGTTGGGACTGGGGGGGGGGGGCGGCGAGGGCAACAGTGGGGGCCCAGAGCCCCGGTGAGGGCAGCAGTGGGGGCCCATAGGGGGCCCCATAAAGGGCCTTCGCCTAGGGTCCCCAATTCCCTAAGGCTGCCTCTGAAGCTATGTTTGTATAAAGCTCCTTTATACCAGTATACCAACATCAATGCTAGGCACTGTTACACTGGTGTAACTAACAGTGAAAAAAATCACGCTCATCAACAAAACAGTTGATTAGGCTCTGATCAATCACACAAGCTGTTCTGTGTGAGCTAGATGCCTGCCTGCAGGTCTCTGGTGTTTCATGTAGACACCGGAGTCTGCCTCCACAGTGTTCTTTATATTATTATAAACAAAGACATTAAAACAAATACAACCCACATGTCACATGCTTGAATTCCTATCTGCATGGACAATGAAAATAAACAGAGTCAGTTTCACTTTTCTTTCTGGCCTGCTTTACTTTCTGGATCTTCCCTGCAATATTTGGGTTATAAATGCTGCAGAGGCTAGTTTATTTATTTATAACAAAGGGTTTTTTTAAGAAAAATAAATGGACTTTTTAATTGTGGAAACATTCCTGTTTAAGATTTTTATTTGAAAGTTTATTCTTACAAACTGTAGAGGTCAGGTCAAGTTTAAGTTGACAAATTTTCCATTCAGTTTTGTTATTAAAAGCACTGTATCAAATGGTAACAGAGAAGAAGTCTGCTGCTGAATGGGACCATTGTACTTTTTATGTGAAATATGTTGACTGTTTAGCTGGCATGAGAAATATGAAGATACATGTTTTTCCATACTGGAAAAAAGAAGACTAAAGATGAAGAATATATATTATATTATATTATATTATATTATATTATATTATATTATATTATATTATATTCACTGCATCATCACAGCAGAAGCCCTCCAAACTACCATTGAATTGGGAGTTTGTAAATTCTGCATTAAACTAACTTTAATTAGGTTTGCTCCCCAAACCTATTTTGTTAACATAGAATTAAGTTTTCTTCAGCAGAGTACGATCTAGGGATCTCATAATGGGGCTTCAGTCTTTTAATGCTGTCTCACAAGTACAATAGAAGACAGAGCCAGTACAACTAAAGCAGGCAGAACAGGTAAAACAGAAACTGACATTGCCCCAAAGTACAGAAAAACTCTCCCCCATTCCATTGCAAACACTCTGCATAACTCTCACTCACTTCACTGACTAGATGACAGCTCTCCGCCTTAGCAAACAAAATGCCTCCCACTATATTGGGCTTGTAGATATAGTCCAAGACAAAACCTCAGTGGGTATGTCTATGCTTAAGAAGTTAGTTTGAATTGATTTATTTGAACTAATAATGGTTAATTCAAACTAAGTTAATTTGAATTTACATGGTCACACCAGAAACCCAAATCAAACTAGCATGTCCAGGGACAGGACTTGCTAGTTCGATTTGGGAAGGGGGTACCATGGGAAGTGTGGCAACATGGCACCCACGAAGAGTCATGCCCCCACCCAGAAGGCACCCTGGGACGAAGAAGGTCAAATCGTGTTAATTCGAACTAACAGTTAATTCGAATTAACGCAGCTCCATTGGGTTATTTCGAACTAATACGTTCAAATTAACTGTTACTTCAAAGTTAAGTGAGGTTTTATAACTTCAAAGTAAGTGTTCCTTACTTCAAACTAAGGAATTCCTTAGTTTGACGTAATGAAAGCCAGTGTAGTCATGTATTAATTTTATTTGAATTAATCCTCATTAATATTATTTCCTAAATTGTAAGTGTAGACACAGCCAATGGAATTAATCAGAACACCCACGTGCACATATAACTTATTTCCCTTATCTAAATGTCTATTATACAAAACATCTAAATGTATTAATCCAGAGAAACACTGTGTAGGGTGTCAGCTCTGGGTGCCCTCTAGCTACCTTATACCAGCCTTAAAAGGAAATAAAAAGTTAACGCTACTGAAAGTACATATATTTTATTCCTCCACTTAGAGAGACATTTACCATTAGCACACCTGTCATACAACACAGATAATGCACTGAACTCCGCATTGGTAAGGGCTAAAAAAACCCAAAAAAACAAGGAATCGTGTGGCACTTAAAGACTAACAGATTTATTTTTCGCATGAGCTTTCGTGGGAGAAAATCCCATTTTGTCTTCAAAGCATCTGACGAAGTGGGGTTTTCTCCCATGAAAGCTCATGCGAATAACAAATCTGTTAGTCTTTAAGTGCCACACAACTCTTTTTGTTTTGTTTTGTTTTGCTGGACTAGATTAACACAGCTATCCCTTTGAAAACTGGTAAGGATGCCAGTCTCCAGTACCCTTTCCACTTCCACCGCAAACAGACTAGACTTCTCTCCTGTTCATCCTTACAATAAGAGACCATCACACATTATCTAGGGGAAAAGGAAAACATTTCAGTTTAGCTATCCATCTGAAGTTCAGAGGCCAATCATTTCTGGGTCTCTGTGGTACTGTACATCTGAGCAGCTCATGATCATTAACGGATGTGTCATCCCTATTTTACAAATGAGGGACTAAAGCATGGGGCAGATTAAATGAAATCCCAAGGTCCCACAGGGGATCTGTGGTTTAGCTCAGGACTGAACTTAGGTCTCCAGATTCCCATGCCACTACCCTAGATCATTCTTTCTTGTCTACTTGGTATTGCACACAGATACAGTCTCAGGTACTGGTGGAGAAGATACATATAGGTATCAATGAATGCATTCATCAAACAGCTGACCAAAGGAAATTCAGGATTGTATATCAGGGTATACATGGCAAATGCTGGCCAAAACCCAAGAGTTCTAAGAGAATCCATGGGTTTTATTTATTAATTACTGTTATCATTGTTGTTTCTAAAATTAACAGACTTCAACACACATATTTATGATGAATATATCTTCTGTGTTTCATATAAGAACAAGTAAACACAAATACCCACAGCCACATACTCCACCTACTCTCGTGGATTACTAATTGAGATGAGGAACTGATTTTATTATTTCCTGAAACACACAATTCTTTATGAAGTTTGTGCTGCTAGAACACGTGATTTGCCATAATGGAGAAGGCCAGTGGTGACCCATCTAGGTTAGACCAGTCATAATTCTGTCACTGACTAATACTGGGTGGTTCAGAGGAAGGACTAAACACCCTATATACCTGTGCAGCGCAAAACTGCTAAAGAAGTTAGTCTCCCAGCTAGTGATCAGCTTATGTGTCCTGAAATATAACACCTGATAGAACTTCTAATATCCTAGACAGTTTCACTATTGATGTTATTCATATTCACATAGTGCAATGAATGACATCAAACATCAGTCTCAAAAACACTACGGCTATGTCCACACATACAGGCTTAAGTCAATTTAAGTTAAATCGAATTAAGCTAATTTGAAATAAAAGCATTAAATCGATTCAACTGGAATCTATTCAAGAAAAAAAAAACCACAAATCAAAATATCAAGTCCGGACACAGGACTTGCTATTTCAATTCAGGAGAGGGGGCCCATGGGAGGTGTGGCAACGTGGTCCCCTGACAGGGCCATGTTGCCAGCCAATCCCCTGCCACTGGCTCTGCAGAGCCAATGGCAGAGGAAAAAAAGCCCTCAAGGCAGAGATGAGGGCACCCCTCCCCCCCTTCCCCAGTGGCGGGGCTGGGGGGGCTGAGCTCTCAGGGTGCCCCGGTACCCCTGCCACTGGCTGGGCAGCAGGGGCAGAGCTCTCTGAGCACCCTGAAGTCCCTGTCCCTTCACAGGCATGCCCTGCGCACTGAGATCTCAGCGCCCCTTTCCCCCGCCTGGGAAGGGACAGGGGCTTTCTGGCGCTTGGAGAGTCTTGCCCCCCAGCACCTGGCCAGTGGCACCGGCTTCGGGGTGCCCTGAGAGCTCTGCCCCCACCGCCTGGCCAGCAGCAGAGGTACCAAGGTGCTCCACAAGCTCTGTTCCTGCCGCCTGGCCAGCAGCAGGGGTATTGGGGGGCCCCGAGAGTTCGGCCCCTGCCGCTCAGCCAACAGCAGGGGTTTCGAGGCACCTCGCTAGCTCTGCCTCTGCTACCTGGCCAGCAGCAGGGATTTTGGGGCATCCTGCGAGCTCTGCCCCTGCTGCCCAGCCAGCGGCAGGGGTACCGGGGGGGCCTGAAAGCTCAGCCCCCTGCCACAGGGCCAGCAGCAGGGGTACCTGGGCGCCCTGCCAGCTCAGCCCCTGCCGCTTGGCCAGTGGGAGGGGCTTACAGGTGCCCCAGGAGCTCAGTCCCTGCCACTCTGCAATGCCCCCTGAAGACCCCTCCCGATAGGTATGCACCCTGGGAGGAAGCTCAAACCATTGATGCGACCAAACAGTGTTATTTCAAAACAGCCCTTTCAATTCAAGGGCTATTTCAATTTCCTATGAGGTTTTGTTGTTTTGATTTCAGTTCCATTGTTTCGGAACGACAAGTTCTGTCATTTCAAAACAACGGAACCTCATTGGGACATAGGTTTTTTTAAAGCGAAACAACGGTGGTTGTTTCGCTTTAAAAACAATGGATGTACATAGCCTATGATTCTCAAAAATGAGAGCAAACAGAGCAGTACAGATGATCAAGGCAGTAATCCAGCAGAAAACTTCAGTTCAGGGGTGGCCAGATAGTGCCAAACATGTTCATCTGAAGATTAAATCAATAACAAAAAATGTTCAAAATGTGGAATTTATTGCATGGTTAATAGAGCTGTAATAATTTATATGTCAGTAAGTTTCCTGATGTTTATGTCCCTATTTGATGTCCCTTTAAGCAAAATTTTTATAGTCATCATAATGACCTTTGAATCATATCGGGGTAATAAATAGACTTCTTTCAAGATCCTGTATGGATAGTTTTTAAATAAACACGTAGACATTTGTTATTAGCTCTGTTTAATCTTCAGGGGTTTTAACACCTCTCTGCCTAGAGCCTAGAAAATTAAAGTAATATTGAAAGAGATGTTAAACAAAAAGGAAAGTGAAAAATAAGTGCTGTAGTATGTAAAGTGCTCCAGTATATTAAATGTTTGTTAATTAACAAAAATAATTTAAAAATGAAAAGTGTTTTTGCCTCCCTCAGGCAATAGTAAGTTGTGCTTCAACAAACTGCACAGATTTATGTCCACACTCTTATATTCAATAAACATTTTTATACCTGACATGGACCTTCCACAATCAGTTGAGACTGTCTGTTCCAGTATATAGAATTTTTACAAGCATCGCTAAGTAATATATTTAGAATTCCTTAAGAAAAGCTTCTTAGGAATTTATAAATATTTTCTATTTTTCAAAAAAGATGATGCACTATAGTAAACCAGAACAACTCCGCTACTTTTTTTCTATTTTATGAATATGCAACTTTTACGGAAGCGTATGTTTCTCTTTTTATTTGAAAAAGGATCCAATTTTAAAGACACTCAAAACAAAAGCTAAGATTCTGAACAATTTGTGACAAGGATTTTCAACTTTTCAGCATTTGTACAATTCTTAGCACATGGGGGCAGAATCTGGTAGAAGCCTTTGTGCCTTATATAAATGTGCAACATTCAAAGAACTCCACAAGAATTGGGGATACAAATTTCATTTAAATTAAGTGGAAATTGGGTCCTAACTCCACTAGCCTTCTTTGAAAATTTCAGATTAAGGAAATCTGTGTTAATGCCACCCTTTCTGGTGGAGCTATTTCAAAAACATATTTTATAAAATAGTCATGCAAATATCAACTGATTTTCTTGGAGTCCATCTGGAAGTTATTACCTGTTAGGCTGACCAGACAGCAAGTGTGAAAAATTAGGATGGAGTGAGGGCATAATAGGTGCCTGTATATAAGACAAGCCCTGAATATTGGTACTGTCCCTATAAAATAAGGCCATCTGGTCACCCTTTTACATGTTACTATTTATATTATAATACACAACAAACGACACAGAATGCCATGAATCTTAGTTCTACTGCAGTTCCACTGAGCCAGAGAAGAAGCAAACTTACCATGAAAGTTCAGAAGCAAAATATACATTGTGTAAGTACCACACTCTGGGAAATTGCGGGGATGGCTAAGGACCCAAACCTGTACCCACTTAAGACAATGGCAAAACTCCCATTATCTTCAAAGGGAGCAGGGCTGAGACCAAAATCAGTGGGTGAGTAATCTGTGGGGGTAGCTGTGTTAGTTTAGTTCAGCAAAAGACACACTGGTGGCACTTTTAAAGACTAACAAATTTATTTATCGCATGAGCTTTAGTGGCAACTTTGCCCACATATCTGCACAAAACACACCATCATAGGACCTAACCAGGCCAGCTGCTCCAGGAGCACTCCTCACCCAGGAAAAGATCCAGTGCTTGGGTACTGGGACTTAGTATTTGCATGCTGTGAGTGTGGTGCCACTGCAGCTGCCCCTGTGGCAGGCTATGGCACTGGGACTTGTAGCTCAAGCTCAGTAAACTCAGCACCAGCGACACCCCTGAGCTGCTCCATCAAGAACTCATTCACCTGCCCAGCCACCAACATGATTTATACCATCATGTGCCAGAAATGCCCCCCTCCCCCACCTTACACATTGAACAAACAGGATAGTCTCTTCATAAAAGAATAAATGGACACAAATCTGACATCAGAAATAACAACATTCAAACACCAACAGGACAACACGTCAATCTTCCTGATCACTCCATTAATGAGCTGTTAATAGCTGTAATCAGGCAAACAGATAACAAATCAAAGCTTCAAAGAAAAACTGAAGATTTTGAATTCATATTCAGATTTGATACCATCAGCTTAGAGCTGAATAGAGACTATGGATTTTTCCCATTAAAAGAGGTAATTTTTTGAATCTCCATGCCACCTACCATATGCTGTTTGCCAGTGTTTGAATCTAAACAACTGCATTGATGTCCTGTTACAGTCTGACCTGATCCTATGACTTATACTTCTCTTCATTTATTTTCCTCCCATTCTGTAAGTTCCCTATCTTCAAGCATCTGACAAAGTGGAATTTTCTGCTATGAAAACTCATGCCATAAATATATATTAGTCTTTAAAAAAGCCAACAAAACTCCTTGTTTGTTTTAGAATGAAATACAAAGATCTTCCATATTTGCATATATACACTATTTATATTTACCATTTCAAGAATTACCCTCCATCACTCTGAACATAAACGGGATTTAAGGGTCTGTATTTTCTTTAAATATCCTGTTTTCTTGCCATGAATAATGACACAAAGAGAGGAGATATTTCCCAGTCTACTGAAGGGTGTTCAAACCTCAAGAGCTTTTTTCCCCTTCCTAATCACTTAAAGACAAATGCTTCCTTAAGGCTTTTACTTTGCTGATAAATTTGATTGTTCTTTCTGTTGGATAGGAATAAGATCAATAGAATACCAAGACTTTTCACAGTATGCTCAGTAGATTCAATTAATGATAGTGTAAGTATGTCTTTGGCCAAGTTGCAAACTCCATGCTGAAAGGTGGCCTGGTGTATTTATTGTGGCATTCAGCAAGCCCATTAAAGATTGTATTATTTAAAATGTTTTCCATTTGGAATTGGAATTAGTTGCCACAATGGCTTTAGCCAAATGGCCTAAACTGCCTATGTAATTTCTAACACAGAGAGGTATGTGTTGCTTGGAAGTGCCTTGTATGATCATTTTTTGTGGGCTGAATGAAATGTTTGCCTTACCCAAACATCTTTGCCATGTTTCTTATACTGTATGTGCACCAACATACTTACAGATCCCTGCTGAAATATGTGACTTTGTCAGTTCAGACAAATCTTGTAAATACTGCAACTTACTGCTTAACTAAAATATATTTTGGTAAATGGCCTCACACTATAAATACAAGAAAGACAACACAATTTTTTCTTATGATATATTTGTGTGTCTCATCTGCTTCCACGTGTGCAGTCTGCAGTTGTGCATGGAAAACGCCCAGTGATTTCAATTATCTGTGCCCATAGGTTGCAGTATTAAACCCACAAAAGTTACTAAATGTTTCACCCATTTCAAGTGCAGTCTTCACAGTACTATTAAAAGCAACCAAAGAATAAACCAGAGAAGTAAATTTCTTTAATACACTGATCTTTTACTATGAGAGTCATCATATCAGCACGTCTAGTGTCGGGGTCTGATCTTGAAATCAACAGGAGATCTGGCATTGGCTTGAATGGGAACAGGATTGTGCTGATAGTGGGACATTTTGAAGGAACTGTTACATTTGTAGCTAGAACACAACATTTAGCTATAACTATTACATGATGATAGCTTTCTAGGCATAAATGTAATTACATATTTTGGGCCTAATCTTAATGTTGTTTAAAACATGTCAAGGGAGCAGCAGCTGTCTATAGAAAATATCTAGAATTAGTCAACCATCTTTCTGGTTGCTTACAAATTATTAGAGTTAACCACAAATGTGAAATATTAAACTATATTCTTTAACTATAATGGCTTTTGTGAGTAAGAAAAAGGAGCATTATAATATATAAATGCTTTTCTGACAATTGTAGTTGGGGAACCGAATCACACAACTGTATATTACTTTTCTGTGAATAGGTGGCAGAATTTTAACTTGGAATTTCTCCACTTTGTCTTGCTACAGAAACAAAATCTCAGCTCCTACATTTGCCAGCCAGGGATATTGATTCATTTCATTTTTAAATAAAGCAGTAGATCTCTAAAAATTAAACTCCCAAATAAAACTCTTAGACACAATGATTTCTAAATTAGTGCTGATAGTATATGTTGTATTCAAGTAAGACCTGCTGCTAGGCTCAACCATCAACAACACTCTGGCTTAGCTCCTAAATGGTGTGAAAAGAGAAAAAAGGAAAAGGCAACTGAACTGCTAATGCATTTGTTAGATGTGTGTATGCGAAAGTAAAAAAGAGGCGGTGGATAGGGATGTAACTACGTGCAGAGCTGGCAAAGCAAATTGTTTTGTTTTATACTTTCTTTCCCCCCTTAGTGGAAAATAATTATAGCTGTACACAACAATCATGTTGTCAATTTTATTAGTCTAATACTGATATTGCTTTTATTCCCATTGAACTCTCTGCTTCTAATATTTCACTGATCTTTTTACGTGCCACTCACAACACACTACGAAGGGTAGTTAATGTAAAAGCTCTGATCAAATCTATTCCTGTATGATTGAATATGGCATCTTGCCAGTAATGAGTGACTGACATTACTACATTTTTTCTCCTGTAATTAGTGTGAAAAAAAACAATTATCTAAAAGGACCATGTAGATTCTCCACACAATGAGAAAAGCAGTGCTACAGTGCCATTTCCCTAATGGGGAAATATCTAGCTCATTTTACTATAAATGTGATTTGATATTCCTGGAATGACAGTTCCCTGTCAATGTAAATCTTTAAGTTCTGTAATTGACCTATTTGCAGGCTGCTGTACTTTGGCTTCCTACACCACTGAACTCTGGACTTGATCACTGCTCCTATTGGAAAAGGTGGAGAGAAGGTGAGAAAATCTCCTTACGGTTTTCCTGATGTTTATTTCCCTCAAGCTCTTCTGTCTGGGGAACTGACTCCTGATAGCCATCAGAGACCCCTTCTAAAACAGCCCCACATTAGCTCTGCCATGAGAACAGCTCTATGTAACATCTATAGTGCCATGAAAGTAGCCCTGGGACGCTTCAAAAAGGGATCAGTAATACAGAGACTGGTCAGGACCAAAGGTGAAGTATGGCTACCTACTTATTTCCCTTTTTCTTATATGGCTTTCCAAACCAGTTTTAGTGACCTTCTGTGGTTCAGACAAAGGGCTATTATTTCTGCAGAGATAGCTGAGAGTTATCAATTTACCTATACATCTCAGAAGAATGATCTGTCCTTCCCTTTTCAATTCTTTTGTTGTAATGCACCACAATCATCTACCAGGAACTGTCATACAGAGTGGAAGTCACCATGTTTTATGCAAATGTCCGAAGTCACCAACTCCTATTGTCACCACCACCACCTGGATTTCCATCAGCACGTAATGGTATGAATTTTATTTCAATCCTTCTTTGCTGTAGTAAGTGCGATCCTGAATCCACAGAAGTCAATGACAACATTCTCTTTGATTTAAATGAAGCTATGATAGTTTCACTGTAATACAAGTTTTATTTTGAGCCCGATCCTGCCCCAGTTAGGCATATGATTAGACAGTTGACATCAGTGAAACTGCACAGGAATATGAACTGCAGGCTCAAATCTTTATAGAATTTTTTTCCCTTCATTCCAGCAGCCTACTTAAACCATGGGTCTCAAACTCAAATCACCATGAGGGCTGTATGAGAACTAGGACATTAGCCCATGGGCTGCACCACTGAAACCTTTCCATACAATACTATTGCAAACAACAATAGCATCACTGTGGGCCACAGAAAATAGCTTTAGGGGCTGCATGTGGCCCATAGGCCATGTGTTTGAGACCCCTGACTTAGACATTGTTATTCTATACCTCATCTCTTCATTTATGATTCAAATGACGTGTTCAGTTTTGGGGCAGTGAAAGGCTCACTCTTCCAAGCTGGAAGCAAAAATTAACTTATCCTTCCAATATAAAGTTAACTAAATCAGTATAATTGTTGAACCTATGTATGTATTAAAGTTCAGAGCTTTACATGAGTTTTATCTGCATTTTACTTCTAGTATTGTAGAAGCATGCTTTGATCTACAGCAAGGCACTAGTCTAGGAAGTAAGATTTTTAGTATTTAATCATCCTTTTAAGCAAAGATCATAGTCAAAATTAGACAGAAAACTCACTTGGACCCTCTACTATATAAGCAAGAAAAAACTCCTGGAAGTGACTTCAGTAGGCTCTGTTCCCAAAAGAAGGAGTAGGCAATTGAGCCAATCCCTACAAATAGTGTAGTGGCTAGCACCTCTGCTTAATATGCAGAAAATCCTAGGTTCAAGCCCCAGGAGGTTAGACTTGATGATCTCATGAGGTCCCTTCCAACCCAATGATTTGATTCTATTCATTTGGGCCTGATTTTGAGCTGACCTGATGCTGCAAGTCATTGAACACCCTCAGTTCTAAGGATGGCGGATAAGCCTACTGAGCAACACTCATCAGGAGCTGCTGTCACAGCACGGAGCCCTAACACTAGTCTCAGCACCAATCTAGCATTCATGGCAGACAACAGGTGCCTGTCCATTGACATTAAATGCATCAGATCAGACCTTATATCAGGAATAATTCCATTCGTTCAAACAATTAGAAGGGAATAAAAGGATGTAAAACAGATGAGAAGCAAACCCTTTGTCATTAGCTTAATGGTTTTAGCTGGCCTAATCCCAAAATGAATTTTAGAGGCGTTTTATACCCACTATTTTTCCTCAAGAGCTAATGTGAAAAGACACAGCTTGCTGATGATTGTTAGCTTCTTTAAAATTATTTTTATTTTGGTTGCACTCTCTCATGAACATGCACTTGCACGTGGGCTATGCACACATGTACATCATTATTTCAAAATAGGTTATTTCAAACTGAGTTATTTCGATATAAAATCCTTATTTTGAAATAAGTTAATTCAAATTAAGAAAATGTTAATTCGAATTAAGGGAAAAGCTCAAAGCGAAATAGCATGTCCAAACACAGGACTTGCTTTTTCGCTTCAGGAGAGGGGCACCATGGGAGGTGTGGCAACATGGCCCCCTCCCTGGGCCATGCCCCTACCCAATATAGGCTAAAAGAAGGCACCCTGGGAAGGAGAAGGGCAAAAGTGTTATTTCGAAATAATGGCTATTTCAAAATAGCACGTCCAAACAGCGTTATTTTGAAATAACCATTCTGAAATAACAGCCGTTTTGATTTAAAGGAGGTTTACGCTATTTCAAAATGATGGCTCTTACTTCGAAATGACAAAGCCTGTCATTTCAAAATAAGAATATGAATAAGAATAGCCAGTGTTATTTTGAAATAAAAGAGACATGTGGACATACCCATTAACATGCAGTTGTACCTACTGAGTATATGGATTGACACCTTTGTTCATATTTACTCTTTCAGAAGTTTGTTATTGGTTTTTCACTTTATACAAGTATGACTCCAAAGCAAATCACTTGAAGCATTTTGAGATCTTCCTCCTTTAGTCATGAGGTTCTTTTTATTACTGTAGTATTTCTAATCCATATTACTGAGGCATTGACTTAAAGTATGCTACCTTATTTACAATGTAGTTCTAAGACCTGCAAACACCTCTCTGCTGGCTCAGTTCCCTCGCTGCAAAGGACACGGTTAATACACAGTATGTGGTACTGGTGGTACATTTGTTAATCTTTAATATGTGAAACTCTGAATTCACTTCTTGGTAAGGTCACAAGTGAAAATGAATTTGGTGATCTCACACTGCAGTTGTTCCCTGTGGACATTTGTAAATGTCACAAAACTATTGAAAAATTGGCTGGCTGCTCAAGATTGGTTCAGGACTAGAATAGCAAGGATGCTGCTGCTTTCAGTTGAAAGGCATTTGGCTAGGTGCATGTGTGTGGAATTTTGTACAAGACCCTGACTTTACCAATCAGCAGGATGAGTGCCAACAATTTTGTAGAACTATGTATTTGTTTAACATATTAAAAGGATTTACACCACAACTGTGGTACTGCAGTCTCCAGGACTGAGTAATGCACCCCTATTCGGGAAACCATTTATGCACATGTTTAACTGATTTCCTGAAGCCTTATTTTTGAAAATAATGGAGGACAACCCTCCCCCCACCTGAAATATGGTAAAGTATTGATTTTAATGGCAGCAGCTTCAAGATCAACATCTTAGGAAAATATCACAAATAGCATTAAACAAACAGTATCTTATGCCAGATCTTCAGCTGTGGTATACATGCACAGCTCCACTGACTTCAACACTTGAGGTACCAGCCCAACGTTTCTCTATTTCCATAAAACGCTGAAAATAAAATGAGTAGTTGGGTCCTGGTCTCACAATGCTGCACAATGGTAGAACTGCAATGACTTCAGTGGAGCTGCTCCTGACTTACACCGATGTTAATTAGATTAGAGTAAAGACCCTTTTGTTTTTAACCAAAAGAATTATATGAGCCATGTGACAACAAATAGAGAGCATGTTCTGAAGCTGACAGCAGCAGGGAGACAGAATCTAAACTCTATTGTTTCAATAGACATAGAGTCTCTATTGGTATGCAAATTATTATTTAAATAAAGAAAATGTGGCACTGAACATGAATGACAACAGTTAACGGTAGTTATATTTCCAGAGGAAAAAAACGTGACTCAGTCTGAGTAAACTTAATGTATATAAGAAAGATTTAGATCCATTAGAGGGTTGAGGAGGAAAACCTGGCAGGAATTAGCTGCCTTCTGCACAGGCTGTCAAAACTTCTAATCAGATAGGTGTTGGAAAACATACAAGGAAAATACCATTAACATTAGCATAATCATCATGTTGTTTGTAATGTTTTTCCCAAGGGACTATGGGATAGTAAGATTCTTACCCTTCAGCTACCCAAAGACTATAGCATCTTTTTTAATCATGAAGACCAAGCAACAGTAAGAGTGCCATCAGCACTTACGATTTAAGCTAAGGAGGCCATGGTGTGGTCTGTCAGTTAAAGCTAAAACTGGAAGCAGCTGCAGTTCTAATCCAAGCTGAGCTACTGATTTACTGTCTGACTTCAGATGAGTTGCTTGACCTTCTTGATCCTCACTTGTCCCATCTGGAGAGTTGATATAAATGGCTGAGAGAATGAGTATGATCCATAATGCAAACAGACCAAAAATTCAAAACTATTTGGGGAACTAAGAATTGGTGGCTAATAAAAATGTGTTGTAAGCTAGATGGTGTGAAAACAGATCTGAAGTCTAAAAGACTGAATTTCAAACATGATGTGTAATTTTGAGTGCCATTTTTTAAGTGTCCAACTACAATCTCTTTGGAATGACAGCATGTGCCTGGGGGTGGGGCAACTGGAATGCAGCTGCATTCTGGAAATTTACAGCTTTTGAAACATCCCTTGGCATTATGTGAGCAGAGATCAGTGGTGTCGCTGGCGTTGGGCACCTCGGGGCACATGCCCCGAGTTCCAAAGCCAGTGCCCTGGATCTCCAGCCCAATCAGGCCGGGGATCCGGGGCACAGCGGCCCCATCCACAGCCGGGGATCTGGGGCCTGGCTGGCCACCCAGCAGGCCCCGCCCCTGGCCAGGGATAGGACAAGGGGGAGGCAGTACTGCTGCAGGCAGCTAGGCCGCGGCAGGGCCTGGCCAGAAGCGGCTGCTGGAGCCCAGGCCCCCGATCCCCAGCCAGGGATGGGGCCGCCGCAGCCACTGGCAGCCAGGCCCCGGATCCCCGGCCAGGGATCCTGGGCCTGGCTGGCCGCCTGCAGCCGCAGCAGCCCCATCCCTGGCCGGGGATCCGGGGCCCAGCCGGCCGCGGCGGCCTCGTCCCCGGTGGCCTCGTCCCCGGGTGGGTATCCGGGGCTGCGTATGCGGGCCCGGCCTCCAGCGGCCACTTCTGGCCCGGCTGGGCCGGGCCATGCCGCGGCCTAGCTGACCGTGGCGGCACGGCCCTATCCCTGGCCAGGGGGCGTGGCCTTCCAGCTGGGGGCAGGGGCTGGGCCTATGCCCCGGGTCCCTCCTCGCCCCAGTGATGCCCCTGGCAGAGATAAATGTCCTTTTGGAGTTTAGTTGAACTCTTCAGTACATTGCAGTCCCATTCAGCTACACACTTCAAGAGTCATGAAAGACCCACAGACACTGCAGTTAGATTTCTTCCTTGAAAATCTTTGGCCAGTTTGTCCTCTGTTCCTGAACTTCACTTGGCAGATGGGGTGGGGATGTCAGGGAGCCATAACCAACTCCCTGAATCTAAAGACTGTTCTGCATTAGCCCAACCCCTGCCAATGTTTGCAACTGTGAGTAGGACTGCTCTAAAACGAACCACTGATGTGATTGGTGTAGCAGAGTTCCATCTTCATACATAATACACTTCTTCCTGTTATTCGATATGCTGCCTATCAAGGAGGTAACTGGACAGCAGGTAGTGGACCCATGTCAGGAACCTCCAAGTCACCAGGGAATTAATCTATACCAAGGTCATTCACTGCAGGCCAGGTGCAGACAGTTTCTAATTTTTGTGGATAAAGAATCCACACCCATACTTGTGGGTGGCATCTGTATATAAACTGCTTGTTACTGTGCGCATTTAACATACACATTAATTACCCACATAGAACAGTGACACTCATTGAGCATACCCCCATATGGCAGAGCATGACATATCAGGTTCTTCTTCTCTGGTGTCCCCTTCTGTCAGCTGCTCCAGTCCTGGGGTAACCTGCTTCACCATGTGACTCAGTTCTTTTGCCCCAGGTCACATTCAATCCCACCTCTTCCAGCGTAACACAGAGCCTCACAAAATAGTCCAGTGATCTCACAAAATGTCTTCAGTTTTTCTGTGGGCTCAGTGGTCCTTACATCCCTTAACTCACAGAACTTTCATGCCACCTTCCTTGATGGTTGGTAGGGGGAATCCAGGGCCTCCTTCTACTCAGGGTTCCTGTCACAGGGGCCTTCTGGAAGTAGCTAAGTGCTTCCTAATCCTCACACTCCTTGCTACCTCACTGAACCACTTCCTAGCTCAGACTGTCTTGAAGCCCTTGTCCCCAGCCTCTTCCCTGGCTCCTTTCTCTTCAGACTCCTCACTCCCTTCCTCGGCTCTGAGCGTTCTTCCAGATCTTGTATTGAACGATGCCTTCCACAGATGTCTCTGTGGAAACATAGATCCCATCTGCCTCTCTGGAAGTCATGTGTACATCTCTTTTCTTTGGCACCTACAGGCTGCCTCCCAAGGATCTTGCTTTTTTGTCAAGGTCCGCTATAGGTGCCCTTTCACTCATGTGGATTTCCTATGTGTTTCCTGGCCCCTTGCCAAAGCATTCATCTTAGTAGAGATTCCCAGTCTCCTGCTTCTTTTTTACTGCCTTAAAATTCTTCCTTTATTAGTCACCTGCATTTCCCTCAGCTAGGACTCATCCTTAATTCAGCCATCCACACACCCCCCCCGCCCCCAACTAAACCTAAATCCAAACTAGGAGTGGCTCACCCTCCAAGTGCAACCAGGTGCACTAATTGCTCTGGAGCCAGTTAATTCTGCCAGTGTGGAGTGTACACCCTATCACAAACTGGTACAAGAATAACTTTGTGTAGGATGGAGGAATGTTATGTGAACTTTGCACGTTTGCACATCTCCATTTCTCTTCACTGTATGAAAAGACAATTCATGGGATATCTGTGTCATGGAAGAGCGGGATGGCAAGAAACAAGTAGAAATGACTCTTTGGGTGGAGAGAACTAGAAGGTCCTGCAGGAGGGAAAGTTTATGTTAAGGCTGACATTCTGATACTGCTACCTGAGTTACTAATGAAACCAACCCTTAGCCAGAGGGAATGGTAAAAATACGTGTAAACTTTATCTGGACTAAGATAGAGGACACATATGAGCTTTCAAATAGCCTCTGCTTTCTTAAATTATCTGCACAAAATACATTTGAATCCTTTTATAAATAACATAGCATCTGTGAAGTATCTTTTTAAATGAATGGAGGCACAACTAATAAATAGCACACCAATCCCTATTTATAAATAAGGCAGAACAACAAATAGGCCTTTTTGCTTTAAAAAGTACTTTTTATTATTCTGTGCACCTTAAGAAGAAAGTGCAATTATAGTTATATCTCTAGTTGGCACTTTATGATCATCAAAAATCACTTAAACATTTTTGAGTCTAAGAGATGATAATACTTATTTAATTATTTTCTATTGGTGTGCATTAGTCCAACCTTTTATCATAATAATTTTACAAAGGACAGAATAGAGAGGTGGTTTGTCCACCATTTGCTCAGAAATTGCTGAAAACTCTCGTATGGAACACTTCACCTCACCATGTAAAAATACTGACTGGAAACTATGCTCTGATTCCTAGTATCATGATGAGTATGGAAAAGCATCTGCATCCTCCACAGCTTACGAAGAAATTAGAAATACTCCCTACTAGGGAAAAGACACATATATGTTCCAGCTCCCTCTCACATAAGTTTCTTCTGCAATATAATAACACTGCTAACATGTAGTTAAATTCTAATTGCACACACCAGAAATGAGAGAGAGAGAAAAAGAAATTCATTCTTGAAAATTTCTAGTGAGTACATTGCAAAGATCTGTCACAAGGGAAATCTCTGCAACACTGGCATGATTTCAGACTGGCTGAAAAGAGATGTTCTTGAAAACCATGGTCACATTGTAAAGATGTGAGATTTTCTTTTGTTCCATGATGTATTTTGAACATGACATGGGTTTCCTGAATCTTACAGGGCTTTTTGGAGACAAGGGGGTGGTACTGTGACCTCCATAGCTCAAACAAACAAACAAACAAACAAACAAACAATCTAGCTGGCTGATTCTTATTCCCAGTGCTGCAGCAAGTTGTTTTCCCGTATGCCTCTGTTTAGTATAGATGTCTGTTAATTTTTTCTGAGCTGTGGTAAAAATATCACTTACAGTGGAAAAGAGAGTTTAAATTTGCTACATTGTGCCATTTTACAACATCCACCTCAGAAAGAAACACTTGCGGATCTATCAAAACTCATGACTACAGTGGAAACTTGCTAAGGAGCTTCTATCACATAATACTAGTTAACAAAAAGGTACAGTAATTTTGTTGCTCTCATTTGCCCCAGAAGATAAGTCCCACAGGCTTCACCAGCAAGGGGAACTCCTGCCCCATCCCACTCTTGATAGGACCCCTTACCACAGGACTCAATAAATCCTGGGCACCAGGCAGCCATAGCACCCTGAAATTTGGCCATGGCACCTCGCTACACTGCAGTATTTAAGTAGCTGAACACCCCCTGGTCTTTACAAAATAGCTGCTGCTATGACACTTTCAGTGTCACTGCCCTCCCCCCACTGTCAAAAGCTTTTTTCAGGAGCAAGGGGTCTTTTTCACACAGCAGTGCTGCTGAAACTGGTAGTAGTGGCTTTTTTCAGCAGTGGGGGGTATTCCAAAGTGCTGTGGCACAGCTAGGTGCCTTAGTTTTTGGGCTGACTCCTAGCTGGGTGGCACATTTGTCAAGCCCTGCCTTACCATCCAAAGCCTCCTCTAGGACTATGAGGAAGAGGAACAGCTAATGTAGGGTGACTATATCAGGTTTATGCAAGTTCAGAATTCCCTTATGCGAAGGAATCCTCCCATGACGACTCAAGGCAGCTTTAAATCTGGGTGCACAAAGGTAATATAAAAGGGGGCTAAGCATTTGCTCCATTATCTGGAACTCTTAAATGTTATTCCATGGGCAAATAGGTTCTGCATTCACTGCTATAACTCCCATTATTATCCCAGATGTACCACATTATCTGGGAAACAGAAGCCAGTCCAAGATCACATGCCTTATCCTAGCAATCAAAAGGGAACATGTCACTATTAGAGTCATGCAGTGAGGACACAAACTGGATTTGTTGCATTGCTATGTTTATTAAAGATAGCCACTCACACCTGCTGCTTGTCTTCCATATCCTTTTCAAGGTTCTCCTACTCACACAGGAGGGACTAAGCATCTCTATTCCCACCCCCACTTGACACTCCCCCTTCTTTCTGCATTCTGTTACAACACTCACAGAGCGGAGTGCTATTGCAGCCAGGAACATATTATTAAAATACATGGCACACATCAAACAATATATGCACGGCTCATACAAACCCCATTGTGGGAGAGTTTCTCTGGAAGACCAAACTCTGCTATCTCCCTTCCCTCTCTTCAGCACAGTTCAAAACCAGTTGTGGAAAATACATGCCTGCTGTTCCAATAAGTTCTTGCCTAAAAGTAGTTACATTTGTACTGACATACTGGAAAACATATTCTATTTTATGAGTGTTACATTTCTGTCAAAGCTGCTCGCCTAGCTTCTCCATTCATGCACACCTTCCAAAAAGTCACCCTGACATCTTGGCACTGCCTCCCCATCAACATTAGCCAAACATATTCCTTGTCTCCTTTTAAACCACACCCATACTCTCACTTAGTTCAGAATCCCTTATGCTCTACTCACCACATGTATCTTCTTTTCCTACAGCTTCTTTATAACTTTTCTGTATTGCTTTATCCATATTGGGACAAACGTCGCTCCCAGTTTGAGGCAGAGGAAAACTCCCATTGATGTCAACAGGAGCAAGATTCACTTTTTAAAGAACCGGTTCTTTGGGCCTGAGACCTTCTCTTTTGCTGTATGTATTGCAGCTGCTGTAATGCATTGCACACTATTATTTGGAGCTGTAGTCTAGAATAATAAAAACAAACAGGTTTTCACTATTCAATTAATTTATTCAGACAAAATCTCAAATTCGAAATTTTATTTCAAAGCATTATACATATTCATATACTACAAGGGTCTGAAGTATATAGACAACTAAAAATCATGTGGGTTATAATTAAAATGAATGATAGAACTTCAATGACAATACTGTAAATGAGACCTCAATAGGGTGCTGAATTTAAACTAACAAGAAACAGCAGCAATGTCTTGTGAAACTGAAGCTGCACATGAGTTATTTTAAATCCCATTTATTTATTAGGTAATCCTTTTGCATTATGTGTGAATACATGGTCAACTGTTTTAAGTGTCCAGTGATTAATGCCACTAAAGGATTACGTCGTACAAATTAAAATACAACCCATGTCCAGATAAGTACTAACTGAGATCATAATGATCAGCACTGTTTCAAAGCAGTATCAGATTAATTCACAGGGCACACTTAAATTGTCATTCTTCATTTATAATTTAAACATTGCAGTCATGAAACAAATATATGCATGCCCTCAGAATCTGATATATTCCGTGTCTCAGCTTTCTGAAAAATGTATTTCTTAAAAATTCCTATACTGTATATATATAGATCAGACAGCTGCTTTTCAGCAATGTTTGTCTATTTCAATTTATCAGCAAAATTGGATATCGATGGGGCAACAGATAGCAAGTCAAGCCATGATAGCAGGTCAAGCCAGGGCATAATGCTGGAACTAGAGGTGCAGGAGGGGAGGTGGGTTTGTGCTCCCCCACTCCCTGGCTTGAAATGTTTTCTATTATATACAGGGTTTACAGATTACTCTCAACACCTGCCACATAAAAATTGTTCCAGCATCCCTGCAATAGGAAAGCTTGTACACTTGTAGATCATTTATCCTCCAAAAATCTGTGTCAACAAGTTAACTGTTAATATTTTTAATTTCTCTTCAGTGTTCATACTTAGATAGGTTGATGCCTAAAGAATTGTTTTGCAAGTGCACTAAGGAATGCAGTGTGGTCTGGGGCTAGAGAAGGCATCTTGAGTTGGGGTACTGGGTTTGGGATTCTTCTACCAACTCATTGGTTGATCTTGGCCAACTCAAAATACTTGTGCCTGCTTCTAAATTTGTAAACTGGAGATAAATGATATTGCACCATGTTTGTACAGTTATCTGAAATTTTCAAATGAAAGGTAGTATATATGCAACCATCATATGTTTAAAATATAATTATCATTACTGTCGGGGGGGGGCTAATTCTGTGCTTGTTGGGTACAACACATCCCTAGTGTACCTCCACTGATTTCGGTGGAGTTAGACCAGGTACAAATTTAACATATATTTGCCTTCCCCTGAAAAAGGTTGACTGAAAATAAAAAGGAATACCAGTAGTTTTGTAAAATAAAACTGCTGATCATTTTAGCTCCCTTCTTCATTACTATTTATGGGAATACAGTGCAAGAGACCGACAGCTAAGGCCAGACTAAAATTCCCTTCCTCACTCGGGGTGATAACGTACTCAAAGGGTCCCTCTGGTTTTAAAGAGAAACTCGAATAAGGTAGTACCTAATTATGCATACAACCAAGGAGTCTGGCGGCATTTTTAAAGCCTAACAAATCTATCATTGAGCAAAAATCAAATTTAACTTTCCTTTTCAGACTTACAGGAATTTAGTTTGGTCTATTATTTTCTCCCATTAAAGACATATTTCTTCACTGCAAGCTACAGAGTGTTTTCATTTGCACCTAATAAAGTAAGCTACCCTGATACATGGAGATTGCCAAAACAACCTGTGAATGGCTCCATTTTCTGCTGGATTTACCTAACTCCTAAACAGGAAAACTAAAAGATGATAAAACTGTAAATCAGATCTCATCTAACTCACTTTCTTTTATTCCTTCTGCCAGAGGCGGCTTGGGGTAAATGAAGCAGGTGGCTGCCTAGGACCTCCAGCAGTAAGGGTGGCCCCATAAGCAGCTGCCTGCTCCACCTACCCTTGCTCTCATGGGGGTGCGGGAGCACTGCAGACTGTCAGGGCCGGTGGCTGCTCCACCTGCCTTCCCGCCCTGCCTCCCTGCAGAGGGGGTGCAGCAGCCAACCCAGCCTACCCCTGCCCACCCGCGCCTCCCCAAGAGGCAGAGACGGCTGGTGCTGAGCTGCGGCATGCAGGGCCAGGTCCCTTGAGTGGCCACTCTGAAGAATTCGCTCCCAGCTTCCGCCCCCCCAGGGCCCTGAATCAAGTGCATTCAGGCATAGGGGGGGCTGGGGGCAAAGCGGCTCAAACTTTTCGGAGTGGCTGCTGCAGGGCCCCGCCCCCGCACGCTGCACTCAGCGCCAGCTGTCTTCACCCCCTGAGGAGGCACAGCCGGGGGGTAGGCTGGGCTGGCTGCTCTGCCCCCTCTGTGGGGAGGCAAGGCAGGCAGGCAGGCAGGCGGAGCAGCCTCCGGCCCTGACAGTCTGCGCCCCCCCCCCAAACGGGAGTTGAAGAGGGGCGGTTAGGGCAGCAGGGGGGACAGGGGCTCCAGGGAGGGCAGTAATGGGGGCTTATAGGGGGCTGCCTCTGCTTTCTGCCATGTGACTGCTGCAAGCGCAGTCAGTCAGTGAAGGAAGAACCAAAGAGAAGGAATGGCAGACAATCCTGGAGTTTGAGAAGGACTTTATGATGAAAGTAATAAAGCTCAGGACTACACTATGGACTTTTTCAGGAGCCCTGAATAAGAAGCATTGCACTAACCAGGAGCAATCTGGGAACTTGACTGTGACCCTTAAATTCAATCTGTGTGACATTTTTCTCCCACCCTATAAAGAACCAAACATGGTCCTGACTGTCTACATCTGGTTCAGACTACTTCTGTTCACCACAGTTATTGTATTTGGTTGTTCAATACTTGATTCTATTCTAAGCAGGATGGGAACTTCACTTGCTCACACTCCCTTTAAAAACTTAACACCACGTGAATGGTCTACATCTCCAGGGTATCCAGATTCCTGAGTTTATAGAGACAGTCCTGATATCTGGGGCTTTCTCTTAAATAGGAACCTATTAATTCTCACCCCCCCCATCCTGATTTTCATGTTTGTCATGCTAGCAACCTATGACCATCACATACAAATGCTCAAACTCTCCTCCAATATGAACAGGGCTTACCTCTTTGGCTAACTGATGCCAGGCATAAAGATAATGAAGCATTAATGCATGTGTAGAATACCAACAGAACTTTAGTGTCCCCTGTCAGGAAAATAATGTGGCATTATTCCATGAGCTATGAATGAACGACCAAAGGGATGACACCTTTCTTAAGGACAAACTGCAAGTCAGAGGTAGATCTAGGAATAGAACCAAGCTGTCCTGTTTCCTCATACTTTGCTTTATCCAATAGACTGTTTTGCTCCCTGCTGTAGTCTTATTTACACTAGAGAACTGCTCCATTGCACCTACACTGGTGCAAATGTATGGGTTTACACAGGAGTTGAAAGACCATTCGCAGTAGTTATCCTGTTTTGGGCTCATCGTTGCATTGCAGCAGGACTGTTTTGTGAGCACCTATCTTGCAAAGATCTCCATCTATTGCCCTATTCAGATTCCTATTTGTAATCTGTGACTATTTCACATTTATGAGACAAATCCTTCCCTAGTGTTGCTATGTTGCATTAACTGAGGATGTGGCTCTGGAAGTATGAAAAGTGTACATATGAAATATAAACCTCATATGTGCAGTATCATATTGGCAGAATGGAGATAGGTAGAGGACTGGAACGGGAGAACCCAACTGTATTAGTGCATTCAAAATATCAATGCATCTGTCCACACAGACAATGAAATGGTACAGAGTGACCTGATACAGGATGCCACTGATGCATGCCTTGCTCTTTGCAGTGGCAGTGGCATTCCCTGCACACTGTTGCCAGCCCTTCTGATGAATATTAACGCAATGGGCATCGCTGGCACTGAAGTTCTTTGCAATAGGGCTGGCAGTAATAAAATACTTTGGTGTTAACAAGTCTCAGGATGGCTGCGAGAATGGGTCTTGTGTGCATCACCATTTTTCTTGTCTTTCCCTTGAGCGCAGTGCTCATCTTGATGAGCAGCGCATGATTCCTAACTCCACTCAGTGTTAATATACACAAACAAATCACAAAGAAAAGAGTGCCCTTCATCTTCTGCATAGACTGGTTCTGTTTTCTACTTTTCAAAACATGATAAAAATAAGGCTTCTTGTAGCCTGTTTTATAAAGCTAATTTTTTTAAAGCTATCCACTCTAATTTTTCTTCTTCAGAGCCTGCCTATTTAGAAACCCAACAGAATGAATGGCGTGCTCCATCGAAAGTACATCATGTTTCATTACTTTTAGGAAAATCAGGTTTACATTAAAGCAGAAGGCAGAAGGGAGTGGATTTAGGACTTATACCCACAACTCATGCATGCAGTTTGGCAACAAGATTTATCGAACTATATTTTCATAATTAATGGCTCTTGTACAGGATCAGATGGTAGGCTGGCTTGCTCTGAGACAGATGGCACTAATAGGAGGCTGTATAGGGCAGCCCCTAGTCTTTTGTGCTGGCTGTGTTTATCATAGGTATCAGCATGAAAGGGAAACAGGCTCTGCCGAGCTACAAGACCACATAGTCACAAATCTTCCTTTAGCTCTTACTGATGTTTTGGAATACATTGGGTTTTCCCAATAATTTCTGAATGTATCTGAAACCAATCCATTAATGGATGAACGTGTCAGAGGTATCAAGAAGCTTCTTTAATCACATGAGATTATAATCTGGAAGATTGTTCTTGGTATTCAACAGGGCTGAGTATTACAAATTAAAAACAGAAGATGCTCACAAAAGCCAAAGATGCTGACCCTTGGCACTGGAATACACTTTGCAGCCTTAGAGCAAAGGGTGCATGTAAAGAAGCCTATGTCACTTCATGCTCCTCTGATCCTAGGCTGACTCCTCCAGTCTGATCCCCTGAAGAAAAGTAAAGACATGTTTGGTCAGACCAATTATCCCCCTAGTCCTGGCTACCAATAGTGGCCAATTCCAGGTGCTCCAGATGTAATGAACAGAACAGGTGATTGCTGAATGATCCATCCTCTGTGTCTACTGCCAGCTTCTGGCAGTCAGAGACTAGGACACAGATAGTGTGAGGCCGCATTCCTGATTACTTTGGTTAATAACCATTGAAGGCTTCTCTCTTATGAACATGTCTAATTCTTTTTTGAATCTCATAATTTTTGGTCATCATGTATCTTTTAAATCTTAAAGTTCTTTGATCCTTGGACTTTTAAATGAGAAAATATGAGATGGCCATCGAGAATGTGGTTTCCAGCGGATCTCCTCAGGCAGTAAGTTCCACAGGTTGATTGTGTGTAACCTTGAGGTGGGCTACAGTTTACCTCTAGTGCCTTTCTCCAGTGCCCAGCAGGAATAAACCCAAACTCCAACAGTGAAGCACCTGGAGACCAAGATTCAGTCCTCAAGGGACTCACAGAGAAGACTGTTCAGGATGAATAAAACAAAAGCAATGAACAATATTAAACATTAACTTTATAACCTTATGATGAAAGAAAACAAAATAATGAATATACAGATCTATAATTCTTAGTGGCTATTTAGCAATATCCACATGAGTCTATTATGGTCTCAAATCACCAAGTCCAAAGGCTTGTTTTAGAAGAAGCAGCTCCCTCCTCTTTGGCAGCAGAAATCCTCTGTATGAGTCCTAAAAGACTTTCCTTCCTGTGCTGGGAGCTCTGCTATCCACTCAGCTTACTCAGTCAACACTCATTTACTTACCCACATCTATAAAAACCCTGTTACAAAAGAAAAACACATCTCTGACAATAACAAAATATAATTGCCTCTTTCCCTTGTTACAGTCAAGAACTGTAGTCAAGCCCATAACCCAGAATATGAAGTTAAAAGAAACCACCCTTCTTTCCCAGTGGTCTCCTCTCTGCGACCACTGCCTCCAGCCTTCCCTGCTGGAAGGTTAACAAGGCTACTGACCTGAAGCAAAATGCCTCAGAGTTGGGGAAACCAGCCTGCTGTCTGCTCCTGGCTCAGCTTCTCCCCTTGCACAGAGCACAAGTGCCCTCCTCGATGCAACTGCCCTGGCCTGGCTGCTTGATCTCAGACCTCTGACCCCTGCACTGACAGGAGACCTTGAGGAGCATGCTCAAAGCTACACAGTACATGCTGGAAACTTCTGGGTCTAGACAGCTAAATCTGCCCAGCAACAGTTACCCAGCAACAGCAACCCAGACCCCAGCAAATTTCTCAAAGAGTCTCTCCTCATTTAAGCCCATGGGTTACATGTGCTTTGTGTGAAGAAGTGCTTCCCTTTGTTTGCTTGAAAGCTACTGCCTATTAATTTCATTGGGTGACCCCCCCGGCTCTTGTGAAGGAGTAAATAACACTTCCTTATTTACTGTCTCCACGCCGTTCATGATTAAATACGTTTCTATCATATCTCCTTTTAGTCGTCTCTTTTCCAAACCTGAAAAGTCTGTCTTTTTAATCTCACTTCACATGGAAGCTGTTCCATACCATTAATAATTTATTATTGTCACTCTCTGTATCATTGCCAGTTCTAATAATTGGTGGACTGTGGGGGAACATGGCTAGCATTGCTCACCTCAATTTACGCCTGGTGTGGGTCAAGGCAAAAACAATCATCCCAAGCCCCTCCAGCAGTGGCATAACAAGGGAGAGGGTGGAAAGGGGCCATGCCCCCATGTTCTGGCCTGGGGCAGGGAGCTGGCCCCAAAATCTTCAAGGAGCTGCCCCAAAACATATCCCCAGTGGCCATGGCAAACTGGCCCCTTCGCCTCCTGCCCCTGCATTTAGCTCAGTGAGGGAGCCATGGATCAGGCTGGCACTGCTGTTTGGAAGCTCAGTGGAGGGTGACTCCCTTGAGGAGGGCCGGGTCAGTGCCTCCTCCTAGGCCAGTACCCAAGGGCATGGGCCTCTCAGTATGCCACTGCCACTGCGTCCACCACCCTCACGGAGGAGGGGAAGAGTGGAGAACAGGAAACAGGCACTGCCAGGAAAGCATGTAAATGTCATGCTCCACCCAACAGAAAATACATGTAGGGGGTCATGCTTCACCCAGGGGACACCTAAACACTTTATCCTTGCCCCCCCCCCAAGTACTCAAACTCCACCTATTATTCTAATATATCTTTTTCTAGATGGGGCAACCACATCTAAACATGGTATACAAAATGTGGGCGTATCGTGGATTTATAAAAAGACAATATGATCTCTTCTGTCTTACTACCTATCCCTTTCAAATGGTCCCTACCTTTTCATTAGCTCTTTTGACTAATGCTCCACATTAAATGGATGTTGTCAGAGAAGTATCCACAATGACTCAAAAATCTTTTTCTTGAAGGGTGACAACTAATTTAGCTTCCATCATTTTGTATGTGTAGTTGGGATTGTGTTTTCCCATGTGTCTTACTTTGTGTTTATCAACACTGAATTTCATCTACCATTTTGTTGCCCAGTCATCTAGTTTAGTGTGACCCTTTTGTAACTCTTGGCAATCGGCTCTGGACTTCACTATTCTGAGTAATTTTTGTACTGTCTGCAAATTTTGCCACCTCACTTTTTATCCTTCTTTTTCCAGATAATTTATGATTATGTTTAATAGCACTAATCCCAGTACAGATCTCTGGGGACACCCTGTTTACCTCTCTCCATTCTGAAAACTGACCATATGTTCCCACCCTTTGTTTTCTGTATTTTAACTAATTATTGATCCATAAAGAGGAACTTCCCTGTTATCACGGGACTGTTCATTTTGTTCCAAAGCCTTTGGTCAGTGGCCTTGTCAAAGGCTTTCTGAAAGTCCAAATACACTATATCAACCTTTTTCATGTTTATGAACTCCCTCAAAGAATTCTAATAGATTGGTAAGGCATAATTACCATTTACAAAATCCACATGAAATTGTAAACAAATAGTGCTCATCCATGTTTTTCAAAATACTGTTCTTTACAACAGATTCAACCAAATTACCTGGTACTGAAGTTAGGCTTACCAGCCTATAATTGTGAGGATCACCTATGGCAGGGGTTTTTAACCTGGGGTGCTCATGGGAAGGGAGCCAAGGGGTATGGGAATAATGTATAATTTAAACATAGAACACACATCCAATATACTTCAAACGTGACACCATCGTGACAGGGGATTTTTTGGTGGGGGTTAAGGGTTACCATGTATCTCTGTAGGAGGGTTCAGGGCCCCTAAAAGGTTAAGAACCCCTGACCTACAGAGACTTTTAGAAACAGATGTGACTTTAGCTATCCTCCAGTCATCTGATATAGAAACTGAATTAAGGGACAGTTTACATACCATACTTAATGGTTCTGCAATTTTGTATCTGAATTCCTTCAGAACTCTTGTGTGACTACAATCTATTCATGTTCCTGTTACTTATTACTATTTAATTTATTAATTTGTTCCAAATCCACCTCTATAGATACTTCAATCTGGGACAGTTCCTCAGATTTGTTACTTTAAAAGAATGGCTCAGATGAGCAACTCTCCCTCACAGCCTCTGCGGGGAAGAATGATGCAAAGCATCTATTTAGCTTCTTTGCAACAGCCAAAATCTGTGAGTGCCCCTTTAGTGCCTGCATCACCCAAAGGCCCAGCTGATTGTTTGGCAGGCTTCTTGCTTCTGAAATACTTAAATTATAACTATGCTAGCTATCAATGACCACTGGGGATTCATAGGATGCTCAGAAGCCCTTTCTATGCCTCCTTTCCATGATCTCAGAAAGGGCAGTAGCATGAGAGACATTGTGCTAGCAGCAGGACATAACATGGCCCTAACTTAGTGGAGGATTTGCCCTTAATTTTCCAGAGAGTAACGAAAAGAGTCCAACTGTTCATTGCAGGACTTGATCCTTCAAAGGACTAGCTACTGAGAATAATGCTTACTAATTAAAAAAAAAAAAAAAAAAAAAGCTACGCTCTGTAGTATTTGCAAGATCCAGTGCATAGTCAGTAAAATGCTTCAACTACAGCATGTAATTAAAATGGTTGTTCTGATTTACAGCAGATCATAAGCATATTTCAGAGTGTTTTTCCACAATGGGTCTGGCTTCAGGGCTCAGGAAGGGATTAATTCTGCACTAGTTAAACTAGCCTAGCATGCTGCTTTATTATAAATGACATTGGGCCTTAAAATCATGATAAATTTTTCTTACAACACATTTGTAATGACAGTAGCAAAAGAAAACTCCAATTTGGTGACAACAGTTGTAACAAGAATAGAAAATAGCATGTAATGAATTCAGCTTTAGGACTTTAATCTTATGCCTCTCTTTATATGTCACAAAAATGATTCTCTCTGGGCTGGAAATATTTTTAGTCTACATTGCTCAATAAAAACCAAATGTTAATAGTTGCATAGATTTTATGGCCATGAGGGACCATTATAATCATCTAGTCTGACTTCCTGCACAATACACTTCCTGGCAGATAACCATTCCCAGTAACTTCTGCTTAAGGACCATACCCTCTGCTTGAGCTAGAACACATCTTTTAGAAGGATGTAAAAACTTCAGGTGTGTGGGTGAGAATCTATCACATTCCTACATAGACAAGTTGCAAAAGGGTAGCTGTGTCTATGTTAGCAAAACAAACAAGGAGTCTTGTGACACTTTTGAAGTCTAACAAATTTATTTATCGCATGAGTTTTTGTGGGAGAAAACCCCACTTCCTCAGATGCTTGAAGTGAAAGCTCATGTGATAAATAAATTTGTTAGTCTTTAAGAGTGCCACAAAACTCCTTATTCCTAGGTAGGTTATTCAAAGCCTCCAAATTAAACAAAAAACAAAACAAAAACACCAAAACAAAACCGTGTATTTCTTAGCTAAGGGTTTCTTATAATTCAGAATATGTAAAAATATATGAACTCATTTGTTAATAAATGTATGGAGTAAACTGAGCACTTCCATCTCTTTAAAAAACAAACAAAAACCAAATAGGGAATCCTTTGACTGGTTAATATTTGTGGCTAAATATTCAACACATGCCAATCTGCAAAGCACCATGGGAGTCAATAGAGATACACCCATTTACATCAACCAATTGTTCAGCCTATATTTTTAAAAGGTAACAATCTCTTTAGAATATCTATTTTAACATTTTAAATTGCATCCATCAGCAGACTTGTCTGAGTACCTAGTAGCAGTCTGAAAAAGCTTAAGAGAATTTTTGTGCAGTAATTAGGTCACTGCGAAAAAGACATCTTCATGATAATCTTTTAAATCCCTTCCTAGTGCATGTTCTATATTTAAATCCCTGAATGTTGCCAGTTTTAATAATATTTATATATATTACGT
Source organism: Podocnemis expansa (assembly GCA_007922195.1). Taxonomy (NCBI): domain Eukaryota; kingdom Metazoa; phylum Chordata; order Testudines; family Podocnemididae; genus Podocnemis; species Podocnemis expansa. The sequence continues at coordinate 72,047,684 of ML681966.1, forward strand.
TCATATGCCATGTACTAGATATTCATTTCCAAGACACTGCAAATCCAAATTAAGTCTTGAGAGACGTGACTTTGCTGGTTTTAGCTTATAAACTACCAAATGATAATCCACATTGCAAAACTAACAAATTAATTAAGCCATATATCACTTTAAATTGTGAAACCTGTGTGAATGGAGAGACTGAAAATAACAGTACGTCTCCCGCACAAGAGGTCCCAAGTGGAGTGATGAAGAGGAAAACTGCTTTATCGCTTCTTGCATGGGACTGTATGGGAATTTGCTATGATCAGTGACTAGTGGAAGATGGATTTCATTTTCAAACCTTAGCAGCCTTTCACAGTTCAATAGCTAAATATTTTTAAACACTACACTTCATGTGTTTGCTCGCAGATTTCTGTGCTATCACGACAGCTTGGCCTAGGACCAATTCACTGTTTGAAGTATGTATTGCACTTTTTTGGCTCAAGGGCCACAGACCCCTGATGGGTCACCCATCTCTGCCAGCAGTCCTTCTCCCACCTCACTACAACCAGAGGGAAATCATTCAGTGAGGAGGCTCTTCTATTTCCCTAGTTGCCATGGGGAAACAACATGAATCCTTCAGGTTCCAAAGAGGCAGCCGTGTTACTCTAGTTCAGCAAAAGCAGCAAGGAGTTCTGTGGCACTTAAAGACTAACAGATTCATTTATTGCATGAGCTTTCATGGGAGAAAATCCCACTTTGTCAGATGCTTTTAAGTGTGCGTGCTTCCAATTGCCTGGGCACTCCACCTGGGTCCCTAGGCAGCAGCTCTCTTCTGTAGCCAGGAGGATGGGAGATCAGTGCCCCTCTCTTCTGGCTCCAGCAGGGACCCCACCACATAGGGACCCAGTAAGAGTGCTATGATGCACTCCCTGCCACAGCTAGTGGGAGGGGAGCAGCAGGCCACTTTAAGACATGGCCCACTTTTGGCCCCCAGGCCACAGGTTGGGAACCACTGTTGTATTGATTATGCAATATAAAACAGTAATAGTTTAAAAAACAGTAACAAAACTCTAGCAAGAGGAGAGCAGGATATCAGCAACAGAACAATAAAAGACTTCATGTTCTTAGTAAGAGCTACCCTGCACAGGACAGAGGAAACTCTCTGTTTTCATATTGAGTTTCATCTGAATTCTTCTATCTTAGGGACAGTTTGGCACTTGATGTAGAGTCTCCAAGAGCTTGAGAGGTCTGGGTGAGCTGTGTGAAAGCTCTTACTTCCTGGCTGACTGTTCTCTTCCCCACAGCTCTCTTGAAGCAGCTGCACTGCCAGACAATTGCCTCTGTCACCTATTATCCCCACTTCCTCACAGAACAGAAGCGAAAGGAAATGGGGTATGTTCATGCTGACAGCTTTGTCATTCGCTCACCTGCAGAAGTCCCATGGCTTTCTAGTGGCTCAGGCAATTTGATGGTGTAGGTGGCAGTCAGCCCCTGTCTGGTTCCACGCAGACTTCCAGTTTGCCCTGTCTCACAAAGCAGACCCCAAACCTTGTGAAGCCCCTGTGGAAGGAAGTAATCATTCAGTGGAGATACATTACCAGCTTCTCCCTTATGATCTATCATAGACTCCAAGTGAAATGGACAATAATTCATCTTCTCTGGTTCAGCAATCGTTACAGGTAATTTCTTCTTGCACCGCCCCCCCCCCAGCTTCCCCAGTGTCTTTACATGTAATTGTTTAATAATTTGTTCTAGTGTCTTTCCATGTTCTGATGTTAGGCTGACCGGTCTATATTCTGTGTCCTCTTTGTTCCTCTTTTAAAAATGGATAATATGTTTTCCCTTCTCAATTTTTCTGTTACTTCATCCACATTCCAGTGGCTCTCAAAGGTAACCTTCTGTAGTTATGATAATAGTCAGTGGTTCTGTGATTGCTTTAGTTTCTTAAGTATCCTTGGATGAATTTCATTAGGCTCCTCTGACTTGAATACTTCTAATTTATCTAAATATTATTTAAGCCATTCTTTCCTCCATTTTGGTTTGTGTTTCCCCCTGTTGTTAATACTTATTTTGAGTATCTGGCCACCATTAGCTATTTGTGAAGACTGTGCAGCAAAATAGGCATTACATACTGCAGACTTCTTGAGTTCATCAGTTATTAGCCCTTCTTCCCTGCTTAGCAGAGGACCTGCACTTCCAATCATGTATCTCTTACTCCTACTCTATTTAAAGAACATTTTAATCCCTTATGTCCCATCCTAGATTTAACTCATTTTGTGCCTTAGCCTTTCTGATTTTATTCCTATGTGCTTGTGCTGTTCTTTCGTACTCCTCCTTAGCAATTTGTCTCTGTTTCCACTTTTTATGGTATTCCCTGTTAATTTTCAGGTTTTTAAAGAGCTCCTGATGGTGCCATGTAGGCCTCTTCTTGTTCTTCCAATCTTTCCTTTGCATCCGGGTAACTTGCTCTTGTGACTGTAAGTTGTCTGTGAAATTGCCAGCTCTTTTAAAACTCCTTTTTCCTTTAGATTTTCTTCCAAGGGGGATCTTACCTACTAGTTTTCTGAGTTTAAGGTCTTTTTCTTAAAATACAGCCTGCCTCAAGTTACTACAGACATATAAAATGGAACTGTCATTTGAGTAACATTTGCTTCAGGAAATTCAGACTACCTGTGTAAAAAGTACTGTACTGATTTTCCCCAAATTCTTTCTAGCTAAGGGCAGAAATATGTAACCTAATACAATCACTTCAGAGGAAACACCATGTAATTATTTTTAAAAACACATGAGATTCAGCACCATTCAGTGCCTGTCTACTTTCTAAGCTAAGTTTTGCCATAACCTTCCTGAGCTATCGGTTCTACTTCATAAGCAGAACTAAGGGATGGATTGGTGGGCTGTGGCATCTTTCAACATCTGTCTCTACCTTTCTCTTTTCTCCCATATTCTCAAAGCAGTCCTCTAGGAAAAAATGTATTTTAATTTCATATCCTCCTAATTAACTCTTCTGGTAATAACTAGGATTTGATGGATCAAGATGAGACCATGGTGATAAAGCTCCAAATCTCCCCAGTGTACCAATTTGGAAATTATGCTAACTGCAAGCATAGAATGGCACAGAAATAGCACAACTCTTTCAGCTGAAGAGCAGTTTTACAAAGGCCATAAAATGGACACTAAGTAACTACTTTACAGAATGCAACTATTTGATGTAATTGTTTTGTGCTGAACTAAGGCTTTTGGATATATACTCACTGTTCAAATGATAGAATGCACCTGGGCCATTCTAAGAAAAGTCACATGAAAGCTATTTTTCTGCTCTGGTGAGGGAGCCATTTGCTACAGCACATTTCAGAGCACAGGGCACTCCAGCCCCACAACCCCTCTTGCTGTAGTATGGACATTGTACTGAGCATGCTCCAGCACAGGGCTGGATGAGCAGGGCAAGACTTTCCCTGGAACTGCTGTTGCATGTTGCTATGGGAATCTACACTCTGCAGCCTCCAGTCTATGCTTACTTGTTTGTGGAGCAGTTATCATACACTCTGTCTTCATTCCCATGCCTCATGATGCACTGAGGCAAAGTGAAAGAAGAAATCACCTGACTAATATATGTCCACACATGCATCATTATTTATTTCAAAATGAGTTAATTCGAATTAAGAAAATGTTAATTTGAATTAAGGGAAAACCTGCTTTCGAAACAGCTGTTATTTCGAAATGGTTATTTCAAAATAAGGCCGTTTGGACATGTTGCCGTTTGGACAATGGTGTTGTTTCGAAACAACATGTCCAAATGGCCTTATTCGAAATAACCATTTCGAAATAACAGCCGTTTCGAAATGAATGGGATTTAAGCTGTTTCGAAATGACGGTTCTTATTTCAAAATGACAGCCTGTCATTTCGAAATAAGAAAATGTCATTTGGACGTTCAGTTTTTTATTTTAAAACACCAGTGTTGTTTTGAAATAAAAGACTCGTGTGGACATACCCCAAGGGAATAGCACTAGATTGAGGAAGAGGAAACAGGAAAGGAAGAGATGGATCAAGGGGTCTGGTGAGAAACTGGGGCTGGGCAGACAATGAGAAATAGTGGAAGCTAGGAGCAGAGAATGGGACTGGGATCTGGTGAGGGAGAAGGGGAAAAGACATGGACAATTGAGAAGGATGAAGGAATACAGATATCAGAAGAGAACATATAATAGAGCTATTAGCATTCTCTATTATTAGTGATTGACTACATGTCACCAAAGCCAATAATCAGTGATTAAAATAATCCAGGCAAAAGGATTAGGATACAGAATCTTCCTAGGTGCATGGATCTCTCCCTGTAAATACTGAATCTCAGAGGAAAAAAGTTGAGAATGCTCAGAATGGTCTCTGTCATGTGTCCTCCACTTAGTTCATGTTGCTCATTTTATCCCTGGGGATAAGAAGCCTTTGGGCCCAGATCTGCATTCTCCATCCCTGCTCCCCACCCCACCACCCCAACAACAAATCCACTCCAGGTGCGGTTCCTCTTTAGAAACAATCACAGCATTTGGAATCTCGGCAAACATAGTCCAGCCATGCCTCTAACCCTCATGCTGAGTTTGGTGTACCTGGACCTCAGATCTTAGATGTAGAAGTTGGGAAGGAGAGACAGGTGGGCAGGACAGCCACCTTGTATAGCTCATTCTTTTTGTTTTGCAGACTGAAGTTGTTAAGGACTGAAGTCTTTTCAATGTATAACATGTTTTACCAGTGTCTTTGGGCACTGAAAACAGTTCAGCACCACACATTGTATGTAGATAACATTTGAAGTAATGAAAAGACTTGAGCACACGGATACACCCACTGACTGTAGGAGAGCCCTGCATTGGCTCTGAATAGTAAAAGTTTAGGGGTGGAGCCAAACACAAACATCAACACAAAGGACACATCAATTTAAACAGCCACTGTGTTCACTTTTGGGTCAGGGTAATGGTGATAGTCCCAAAAATAATATTTTATTTTACTTACTTTCTCACTCTCTGTCAATCGACATCTTCCTGCAACCAAGCTAAGAAAGGAGGGGAAGCCCATTCCAATATGTCTGTCTGAGTCAGCTCCTCTATATAGTGAGAATTTAACCATCTCAGACCAGAAATACAGTATATAGCTACAGTTATTAATACATGACTTTAACCGTCATCTTTTCTATTTTGCAACCACAAGAAACTCCCTATAAGTGCCATCTCCATAACAAATAATCTACGTATACAGAACACTTAGAATAGAGACAATGCATTACATTATTATAGAAAGACAAAGTTATGGAAATAAATTAGTCCGTATTAGAATTGATACTTTGGAACAACAGGACATCCTCCTGAGTACTTTGCTTCCCATATTTTCAAGGATAATTTTGATGAAATCCATAGCTGGTGTTTAAAATGCAGCAGGAGGTAGTTAATTAGTGAATAGTCAAGTATGTACTAGGGAAATCTCACCTTTCCCCCCCTCTCCTTCCACCCAATTTGGTCCTAAAATTCATGGCCATTCCCTGCTAATTACATTGGGTGGATTACTTAAGTGTCAATGTAAGCTGCGTGAAAAAGATAACACTTGACTGGGAGAAGAGGGAAAAGAGTCTGACCTTCTTAGTCAAGGTCATTGATAGTGTAATTGTTCTGAAGTGGAAGAAGTAAAGATCTCATGAGCTATCAAGATACAGAGGCTGTTCAGTAGAGTGAAATGGCATTCAGTGTTACAGAGCACAATAAAAGCAATTTAAAAAAAAAAATATATATATATATATATATACACACACACACACACACACACACACAGGATAAACTCTAATCCCCAGTGACCAGCCTGAACAGCCAGACTTTGTACTGGGGATATGTGTCAAGTGGAAACAGAGAAAGGATTAAAGGCTGAAGTCACACATGCCAAGCCTTCGCACCGTCTTGCCATCGGGGGGGCGGCGGGGGGGCAAAATAGGAACATACATACAACAGTGGATTCCCTGCTCTCTTCTTCCTCTGCCCACTTTCTTCCACATGTACCCTGCTCCTTCATAACGTGCTGCAGGCTACTGCAAAGCAGTCATCTATCCCAGGCAAAGTGTGTGCATTCCCTATATAACACCCCGATAATTAGGTTCCCCCATTGTGCAGTAGAACCTTTTCAATTATGCTACAAAAGGGCTTTTGTCAGTCATGAAAGAAGGGAATGATTTTTTTTCCTTACCACCTGAAACACTGTGTGTTCCATTTTTGCTGTAAAAAACTTGTGCTGTAAAGAAACTGTGAGGTTGTGGGATTTTCTGGGGAACCCTAACATTGCCGTATGGCATGCTATGCAATCTTTGATGTTCAATCACAGTGTGAATGGCTGAATGAGATGGGGTCATGTGATCAATAATCATTTCGCATATGTAACTTTCTTATCTGCTTGTCAATATCTTTGACACTAAAGACTACTGATTGGCTACCAGTTGCCTGACTAAGGTCATATAAACCTGGCTAAAGCACTTGGCTTTTGTAATGCCAAGAAACACCAGGTGTGAACCTTTGATCAATTTGGTTATAGATCAGGTTCAGTTCAAAACTGTTACTGGGGCTCATCTTTAGTTTTGAATTTCCCAGTATGAAGCCCTTTTCTCTTCCTTCTTCTTCTTCTTCTTCTTTTTAAATCAAAGTGACTAACATACCGGTATTGTTGATTTGTTACCTCTTTTAAGCTATAACAGGGATCTCCCAGGATGCAATCATCGTCACTCTCGGGGTTGCTGAAGCTCTACCACCAAGATCTGTGGCAATATTGTGACAGCTGGTGAATATGGCTAAAACTTTCAAAGGGGCCCAAAAAAGTTAGGTGGACAGTTCCCACTGAAAATTCATACATATGAAAACCCATTCACATGCATCGTATGTACTGAGATACATTTTCTGCTTGATACACAGAAATGTAACTATACAACTCCTCTTTACCACAGTGTTAATGGAAGCTGTGACTAACTCTTTGTACACTGTGCTGATCATTTGTTTGTTTCTGACTATCAAGCAGTTTAACAGTGATGATGCATTATTATTAACAGAATGACTGATGCATAGGTTCCTTTGGAAGTTAACATGCCATTCAGACCGACTCCTGAATTTGAGTTGGCTGAACTTGCTTTCTATGACAGTTTTTAGATAAGACTTGCTTCTCCCCTACTTGCCAAACAGAGTCCAGGAGGTGTAAGACACCTAGGGCCAGATTTTTAAAGGCACTAAGCACCTAAATGTGCAGATCGGTATCTAAATACCTTTAAAAATCTGACTCAAAGAACCTTTCTTTCCATTTTTTCCCCATGCACAAGTGTCACATGGATTCCTAGTTATTTAGCTTCCAATCCACAAGGACTAGAGTGATCAGGGTTTCTAGACTCCTCAAAGGATGTAGGATAGCAGTGAAGCCATGATGGATGCACCATTTATGTATCAGTGAACAGAACAGAGACAAAGCTGGGGGGCATGAACTTTGTAGTGTGGTGGATCTTCCCCAGTAGCCCTAGTCAAATTTACCATTCTCAGTGCATTATCTGAATGCCCCCATTGCAAATTAAGGCTGAGTAGCCAAAATAGACCACTAAACAGCAGTCACCCACTCTGAAAAACTGGATCTGTTTGGAGGTAGCTGATGAAGTGAGTTTGTGTACTTTTATTGTGGTGCCTCAAGTTCAGAGAATTGTTTTGACCATCTCAACAAACAGAGTTGAAAGTCCACCCCTCACTTAATCCCTGAATTAAAAATAAAGCCTTACTATATATTCAAAAGGAAATTATTTATGCAAGCACAGTAGAAGAGACAAAATTCAAAGTTTTATTGAACTTGAGGCTGGCAGCAATATTTTTCTTCTTGAACTGTATAAATAAGATTCAGCATGCCAATGAAAACCTAGCTCTATCTTCTGGATTCCTCTAAAATCCCTACATGGATTTACACTGTTTAGAAAATACATCTAGGATAAACACGTTTTGGTAGCACCAAAATTATACGTTGTGACATTTATGTAGAGATGTATTTACAAATACACAACCAACTTCTGCAGATTATCCTGTGTGACAGCCAGGCGGGGAATTATATATTCTCTATAATACATAATATTCGCATCATAATGGAAGGGAAAAGGAGCTGAAGAAAAAGCAGCAAGTGCAAGTCCATGAGCAGCTGAAGTATGAAAGGCATGGGAAAGAAAGAATCACCTCTTCAAGAGTGCCTTCGGGTTTAGGAAGACCAGCTTGGGTTGAATGGAAGGGTTATGTATCTGTAAAGAGGCACTAGGAGAGTTTGGGAAAGCAAAAGGAAAATTTTCTGTTGTTCAGACTGAAAATGAATTCATACCCTTTGGCAAAACTGGTGAAAAATTAATCACCTTTCTGCAGTTTCATGCGAACATTGAAGATATTACAGTTTTGCTTCTAACAGCAAGTGAAAATGAGAATACTTATTTTCTTTTTATCACATGGAAGGTATTATCTTTCCATCCCCCATAGGGAAATGCACTAGCATTCCCTCCCTGGTCAAAATTCTAGGCTAGGTTGTGACTTGGACCACACACCCATTTAGCGGAGAACGTGTAAGGAAGAGTCTCTCTTCTAGCTCAGTGTAGGCTTTGGGGACCTTGGGGCCAGGCACACAAGTGTAAGATCTCCTTCAATTGAGTGTGTGGTTAGTGAACAGAAAGGTTTGGGACCTTGGATCTGTTCTTAAGGCAGTCTCCATTATGGCTGATCCAATCTAGAGGCTTTGTACTCTGCTGCTGGTGTAAACTAGAAGCAAATTACCACCTCTCTCTTGTAGTAAGGAAGAAGCAGGGGAGCAATTATGCATGAGATAGTTTGGGGGGCAATTGTTCAAGTGGTACTGCTTATGGATTCCTTTGGTTCTGAGCAGTGCCTAAAGATACGTTCTAACCATGGGCATCACTGGCGAGGCTTACAGGGCTCAAGCCCCAAGTCCCAGTGCTTGAGCCTCTGGTCTGCCGCTGGGTCGCCCATGAGGGCAGCTGCAGCAAGAGCCCAGAGTCCCAGCACGTTGAGCCCCAGGTCTTTTCAGGTGCCAGCAGTGCTCCTGTTTCTAACTTCTGGAAAAAACACAGTTATTGTCCCACTGATTTCCAAAGGGGCAGCTGTGTCAGTTTAGTTCAGCAAAAGAAGCAAGGAGTCCTCAGGCACTTAAAGACTAACAGATTTTTTTTTTTGCAGGAGTTTTTGTGGGAGAAAATCCCACTTTGCCAGATGCGTTGAAGATGGGGAAACTTATATAATGGAATGAAAATAAATGCCAAGGAGTGTGAGGCATGGGATCAGGTCATACAGTAACAGCAAATCAGAGCAGTTGTTAAGAGTCAAACACCCGGAAACAGTAAATAGCGGAAGTTGAAGTCAAATCACCTGTTGTAATGGGAAAATAAGCCATAGTCACGATTTAATCCTGCTTTTACACAATCTAATCTGCATAGCAATTCTAATTCAGCTGTTTCTCTTTGAAGTCTTGATGTTCCATTGACTTTCCTGAGCACAGTCAACAAATCATCTGGTTTTTGTGTGTTGTGATATGTGATGTCAGTTTTGTGCCTATTTATTTTTTTGCACAGGGATTGTCCTGTTTGTCCAATGTATAAGGTGCGGGGGCATTTCTGGCACATTACGGCACAAATCACATTAGTAGATGAGCAGGTGAATGAGCCCTTGATGGAGTAGCTGGCTTGATTAGGTCCTATAATGGTGTCTTTCGTGCTGATATGTGGGCAAAGTTGGTGATGTGGTTTGTTGCAGGGGTGTGTGCCTGCTTTAATGTTTCTCTTTTTAGGTCTGTAGTTGCTGGAGAGTATCTGTTTAAGTTTGGGGGGCTGTCTGTAGGCAAGGAGAGGTCTGTCTCCCAAGGCCTGAGAGAATGAGGGATCATCTTCTAGAATAGGTTGTAGGTCCTTAATGATCTGTTGTAGAGGTCTGACTTGATGATTGTATGTGGTGACCAGTGGCATTCTATTGTTTTCTTTTTTGGGCCTTTCCTGTAGTAGTTGATTATGGGGTACCCATCTGGCTCTGTCAATCTTTATTTTACTTCCACAGGTGGGTACTGTAGTTTTAAGAAAGCTTGATAGAGATTCTAAAGATATCCGTCTCTGTCTGAGGGAATCAGAGCAAATGTCGTTATATCTTAAGGCTTGGCTGTAGACAATGGACCATGTGGCACATTTTGCATGGAAGCTTGAGGGGCGTAGGTAACCATACCTATCAGCAGGTTTTCAGTATGGGAGTGCTGATGTGTCCATCCCGAATTTGTACTGTAGTGTCCAGAAAGTGGATCTCCTGTGTGGAGTACTCCAGGCTAAGTTTGATTGTGGAATGGAAATTGTTGAGATCTCTGTGAAAATTGTCACAAGCATGTCACTCTGAGCTTTCAATCACTACTAGAGTTTGAAAATTGTTGCTAAAGGAGAAGGCAGATGGAAATCAAGACAAGATAGAGATCCAGAAAAGCTCATCTTAAACACCACTATCACTTCAACACCTGACAGTGTCTCCATTAAACAGAATGATCACCTGCATTAAACAGAAATCAGTGCTATTAAGTATCATTGGTCTTAAATCATTTCCCTGGGAGATGTGCAGCTCTGTTTGGGAACAGGTTCTGATCTATGTATAAACATAAGACAGTGCCTTACACAGCAAGGGCATATGAGAGGGGCAGAATCTGGCGACAAGTACATTTGCACCACACATTCGCTGACTTCAGTAGGGCTACCCTGAGTGACACCAGCTGAGAGTTTGTCCTCTTTTCTCCCATGAAAGCTCATGCAATAAATAAATCTGTTAGTCTTTCAGTGCCAAAAGACTCCTTGCTTATTTTTTTTCCAAATGTAGCATATATTTTGATGACTAACACTATGGTGAACGTCGTATTTAGTTCTCTAGCTAATACACCGCATTTACTGTCTTTAGAGAGGTAGTACTGTTATATTATTTGGGTATCTTTACACTAGATTATTCACTCTTCTATTGCTCAAATGCTTTCGCATGCATAACAAATCCACAGAAATGCAAACATGTCCCAGAAAATATGCAAGAGAATGAGCGTATCCATATATCATAGTTAACAGAAGATAGGAGGCCTTGCAAATTACATCCTTCTTACTATATCATGCCCTGAGATTTCTGCTCCCTGTGGAAACATTGGAAACCACTGAAGATAATTTAAACTCCTTTGGCGTTAGAAAGAATTGGCTAAAGTCAGAGCTAATGCATGACTAGATACTGGTCCCCGAATCTGCTTAGCAAAATAACTACTGACAACTTCTTCCTCTTCCTAATTCAAATCCAAAAGGATTTCAAAAAATAAAGTTCTTTCTTCATGACCTGATCACTCTGATCCTTGACTCTATTCTTTTTGGCTTCCATCTAGGACCTGTGATGTGGAAGCAGACACTTCATATGCCTTGACCCTCCAATAAAATACTCTCAGATCCAGACCCTCATCTCAAGACCCTTCTTGGTCAAGCATTGTCTTCCGCACAGAAACTTCTGTTGTCTGAGTGGCTGTATCAGCTATTAGGAACATCTCTGTAGTCTAGTCTGTGCAAACTTCCCTCTGATGTAATCCTTAATTTTTGCCCTGCTGATTCTACCTCTGAGAAATGAATATCTTTAATTACATTTTGCTACACAATAAGCATGTCATCAGCCACTGTTGAAGATATGACAATCCATGTTAAAAAGCATAATACCACTAGGTAGAATAAAGTCTAAAGAGAAAAATAAAAATAAACAACAACCTCTAAGGAAACTTCAGAAATCCCTACTCTGAAGAGCTGTGAAAATGCCAAGTGAGTTTTCCTGCATTCTAGAAGCTTCTAGATCAGGGGTCTCAAACACACGGCCCACAGGCCGCCCCTAAAGCTATTTCCTGCGGCCTGCAACACCACTAGTGTTACTGATATTTGCAATATCGGTGTATGAAAAGGTTTCAGTGGTGCAGCCCTTGGGCTAATGTACTAGTCCTCATGTCAGCTAAATAGCAGCACTGGAGAAAAGGACCTGGGAGTCATGGTGGATGGGAAGCTGGATATGAGTCAGCAGTGTGCTCTTGCTGCCAAAAAGGCCAATGGCATACTGGGCTGCATCAGAAGAAGTATTACCAGCAGATCAAGGGATGTGATCATTCCCCTCTATTCTGCACTAGTGAGGCCACATCTGGAATACTGTGTCCAGTTTTGGGCTCCCCACTACAAAAAGGACATGGACAAATTAGAGAGAGTCCAGAGGAGGGCAACCAAAATGATCAAAGGGCTGGAGCACAAGCCCTATGTCAGCTAAATAGCAGCACTGGAGAAAAGGACCTGGGAGTCATGGTGGATGGGAAGCTGGATATGAGTCAGCAGTGTGCTCTTGCTGCCAAAAAGGCCAATGGCATACTGGGCTGCATCAGAAGAAGTGTTACCAGCAGATCAAGGGATGTGATCATTCCCCTCTATTCTGCACTGGTGAGGCCACATCTGGAATACTGTGTCCAGTTTTGGGCTCCCCACTACAAAAAGGACATGGACAAATTAGAGAGAGTCCAGAGGAGGGCAACCAAAATGATCAAAGGGCTGGAGCACAAGCCCTATGAAGAGAGACTGAAGGAACTAGGCTTATTTAGCCTGCAGAAGAGAAGACTGAGGGGGGATTTGATAGCAACCTTCAACTACTTGAAGGGTTGCTCCAAGGAGGAGGGAGCTCGACTGTTCTCGGTAGTAACAGAGGGCAGAAAGAGAAGCAATGGCTTCAAGTTACAGCTGGGGTGGTCCAGGCTGGATATTAGGAAAAACTTCCTTACTAGGCGAGTGGTGAAGCATTGGAATAAGTTGCCTAGGGAGGTGGTGGAATCTCCATCTCTGGAGGTGTTCAAGTCCCAGCTGGACAAAACACTGACTGGGATGATCTAATGGGAGTGGTCCTGCTTTTTTTGGCAGGGGGTTGGACTAGATGACCTCGTGGGGTCCCTTCCAACCCTATGATTCTATGATTATATGTGGCCCTTGTGGTGATTTGAGTTTGAGACCCCCTGTTCTAGATGGATTTTACATCAATGACAACAAAGGGAGCTTTAGTTATGCTTTCTTTGGAATCAATTCTCCTAAATTGCTATGTGCATATGTGATGTGAAGTATACCACGTGACAGGCCATTGTGATGTCAGAGGTGACTCAACTAATTGCTCCCAAGAAGCAATTGTTTGAGTCACCTCTGACATCACAATGGCCTAGGAGTCTTGGCATGGCACAAATGTATACCTTATTGTAGCTGCATTCCTCATTGTAATTCATAAAGGCAAAATGGCTGAGGATTTAAAAATTGGACAGTAACAGACAGTGAAATCCAGGGATGGTTCACTTTGGTGACACGGCTGCCCCTTTGGAACTTGTCAAAATTATAAAGCTCTCAGCTATGCTTTCAGCTGTTTCCAATATTTCATGCTGACTCTTCAGACACTTGCATGTGGCACTTATTCAAGGATGAAGCCATGAAAATCTAAAAGCTAAAATGAAGAATATGAACCACCAAGGAAAAGTTTTAGCAGACCATAGAATTGTCACAAAAAATGTTGTAAATAAAGACCTATTAATCAATTAAAATGAATAAGTATTTCATAAATTCCCTTTTGATTTTCCTCTGTCATTTTTGATGGGTTACAGCTACTTCTAGAATAACTTGCCAATGGGAAGTTATATTACATCACAGAAATATAAAGCATGAGCCCAGACTCTAACCATGTGCACAGAGTCCTGTGGCACTTTTGAAGACTAACAAATTTATTTTTTTATGAGCTTTTGTGGGCAAAGTCCCACTTCTTCAGATGCCAGATACAGAAAACTTACACTGAAAAAAGACTTAAAAGCATGGGAGGAGAAGATAAATCCTTTTCCCACAAAAGCTCAAGTGCCACAGGACTCCTTGGCTACATCTACATCAAAAAGCTTTGGATTTGCTTAGTCCGAACTAAGCAGTTCGAAGTTAGTTTGAACTAAAAAGCACCAGTTTGTTTGAATTAGCTTTTCAGTTCAAACTAGCCATGCATTTGTTTAGTTCAAACTAACATTTTAGTTTGAACTCAAAAAGTGCAGCTAGTTCAAACTAAAAAATAAGTGGTTAGTTTGAACTAATCGCTAGTTTGAACTTATTTAGTTTGACTTGTTTGAAATAAGTTCCAACTAAGCAGCTTGAATTAACTAGTTCGAACTAAGCTTTGGCTAGTATAGCTATGGTTCAAATTAGTCTAGACTAAGCTTGCTAGCGTATACGTAGTCCTTGTTTGTTTTTTTGAACTAGCCCAGGCATGGCCAAACTGTGGCTCAGGAGCCACATGTGGCTCTTGAATGAAAAAGTGTGGCTCACGAAGAAGGTCAGCGAATCAATTTAGTAGGTAAAAGTATATGGCTATGCACCTCAGTGCGGCTCTTGAAGGTTTAATAGTCAACTTGTGTGGCTCTTCAATTCCATAAGTTTGGCCACCTCTGAACTAGACTAACACAGCTACATCTTTGGAACTTATCACATGCATAGAGTTTTCACTAAAAAATCATCAATATTAGTTCAAAATGCATACATGTTTTTTCCTTTCTTTCCCCCTTTATTTGCCTTGTTTGTGTAGACTGTAAACTCTTCAAGACGGGGACTCCCTCATGCTGTATGAATGGGTCCAATACAATGGAGCCAAAATTGGTCAGGTGTCTCTAGGTGTCATAATACAATTAAAAAAAAAAAAAAAAAAAGACAAAGCCACGCAGTCGCTATTGCTGAAGCCCTGGTAGTGGGAAATTCAATCTCTCTACTTAGTTTAAATATATGAAAAAAGAGGCAGCTTCTGAGTGTAGCAACTGCAGCAAAAGGAATTGTATTGATTAACTAGGGAAGCAAAACCTGTTCTACACATTGATTTATGTACTATTGCCCTCCTGAACAGAGCAAGATGTCAGAAAACTGCTTTATTGGTGCTAATATAATGCACATCCCAGTCTCTCATAAAGAAGCTGTTTCTGGAGTTTTGCTGAGAATTAATGGCATCTGGTTTTGCCTTGTCAGTTTTCCCATCCCATATGCTCCTGATGGATATTTGCGTAGGATTTGGGATAAACAGTAACATACAGGATGTAGTTTTGTTTGGATTTTGTTGGTGTTTTTCCACCTTCTCTGACCCTCATCTGTATCAATCTTTCTCCTTTTCAAAACCTTCTAGGATTTCTAATGCTATTTGTTTCTTTACATGATAGAATCTGATATCATGCTAGAGCTGGGCAAATAACTCTTTATAAATAATCGATCTGAACTGAATTGTGCCTTTTTTGCCCCCAGTTAATAAATTGTCAGTGCACAGATTGGCATGGTCTCAGATTTGAAATGATTCATGAATAAATTCTGAATTATTGGTAAAATAATTTGTGCAATTAACTCCTGCTCTGAAGCTTGCACTTTTGTTGCAAGCTTGTGCCTTTTGTTGAAAGTATCTGTTTTCCAAAAATATTCACCAGAGCAAGTTGGTTGGCTAGACAGTAGGCTTCTGTTCCCAGACTGGATAAGCATAACTTAGAATTAGATTTCCAGTGTGTGTTTCAAATTTACCTCCTGCAAATAATGCTCCAACATTAGCTTAGGATCATATTGTGATTGGCTGTGTTATTGGCATGCAAGAACCGGAAACAGCAAAAACAGTTCCTTCCCTATTGAGCCCCCTTCCTGCAAATGAGCACAAATGCATACATTTTGATATCTGGCTTGGTGAGCAAGGGCCTATGGTGCATCCCCAATGGTGTCTAGTTCCCAGGGGAGATTCCCTTAAAACAGAATTCTTACTGGAGCGCCCCAGATCCAGGCACATGGCTGGACACCAAGATGGAGCCTTTGAACATTAATGCTATCTGCAAACATTCCTGCCACTAAACATATCGACTAGAAAGTTTCCAGTAAGTGGGTAAATAACAGGTATAAAATGAATTAAAGTACATCTTATGAATATTATCAAATGTTTGTGCAGAATGTAACTTCCCTCATTCTGTAATTATCTTTGCAATTTTCAGTTATGAAAATTCAGAAGCCTTTTACTGAGGAAGGCGCAAGGGCTTATACTTTATATCTGGGTATATTGTAAAACTTTGTCCCTCTTTAGGAGCAAAGCAACAGCCATGATTTTTGTAGGTGAGCAGTGGTGATTGTGGTGCTTCAATTTTTTAAGTGTGCAATTTTTGTGTTCTATACAAAGGCCTTGTTTTTAGAAATGATTGATTGAACAGTTTCCAAAAATCAGACATTTCTAATGTGTGTTTTGTGTTAGGAGTCTGAAAATCAAAGTACCCAAAAATCACTCGTAAGTTTATAAAGTCTTAGCTTCATTCTTTTTAATTGCCAAACTCTGTCATGAGTTAAGTCACATAAACAGTGCCAGTCATTTCCATGTCTGCCTCAGTGCATTTACTCTGCTGGAATATATGATGAGAAGTCCCTTAAATATGCATCTCCTATTACATTCTCTGCTACAGCATTTCTTTACTAGATAATTAGAGTAAGACTTTTCATTTTTCTCATGTCTTCACTAAATTAAATTCTACTCACATTAATCTGCTCCACATGGTCATTAGGCTAGTTACATTTCATCTCTGGGATAATAAGATGGGATTTATTGCAGTCACTCCACAATTCTAGATATGGCTGTATGGACATTGGCTGAAAAAGTTAATTTTCCTTCCTCACCCCCATCCCATTCCTGTTACAGATTTTGCTTCTTAGAAGCCAAATAATATGCTAGCACTGTCTGATGAAGAACACAGAAGAATGTAATATAATAAACTCTGAGTGAATACAATTGCTGATGTCCTCTGATTAAAGAAATTGTAAGGTGATTTTGAATTGTAGGGAGACAAATATAATTCAAATAAACAATAGGTATGGATGGAAGGCAATAAATTCCCTGGTTTCAAACAAATTATCTTAATTAGGCAAGCCCTTCTCATTTTTTTCTGTGCATTATTTTGCTCAGTGATGAATACCATGTTTTTTCTGCAAAACAATAATGGAAAAAACAGCTGCATATCTGCATATGCTGTTTTCTCAGCAGCCTAAGGAAGAGGCAAATACACTTTTTTTCCAATCATCCACTTCTGATATGAGTGGGGTTTTTGAGGCATTTAACTCAGTGAATGTCAAGAATTCTACAGTGATTGACCATTATCTTGTCACATCTGTTTAGAAGCAATGTATAAATCTGCAAAATCTAGGTCAGGATAGCTTATTACCCATCTGCAATAGCAAAATATGGTGACTTATTTAAGGCTAAGACCTGTGTCAGAGAAACAAAGCAAAAGAAACATGATGTAGGACTTGTTAATGATAGGTTTAAGAAGAAATCTTGCATTAGCAAAGAGTGGCATCTCTTGTTAAGTGTGGTGTTCCAGCTAGCAATGCAAGAGGTTCAATAAAACAGAAAGAGGGTGAAAAAAATAAGTGAGACTATTAAGCAAAGAAAAAAACAGTGAAAGTCCTGTGGCACCTTAAAGACTAACAAACTTCTTCAGGCATAAGTTTTTGTGGGCTGCAGCCCACTCTGTCAGATGTAAAGGAAGTTACCATTAGAAAAACAGGTACATTAATGTAATGTTTTAGGTTCTCTTTAAAAAAAATCAACAGAGTAAGACATGATTTAATAAGAAAATAAAAAACAACCCCTTCCCTCCCCAACCCTTCAAACAACTAAGCCTGGCACAGCTGCATTAGCTATCTTAAGTACCAAGCATCCCTGCAGCCATAGGTTTATATATTAGCAGGTTACCTCCTCAGCTGTCTCTTTCTCAGGCAGACACTATAAATGTAGCTCTTTGTAGTAGACCGAGTTGTGGATCTTTTGGACAAGTCTTCAGAAAACAAATGCACTGTCTATCCTCAATAGACTTGCAAGATCCCGTGCCCTGTTTCTTAGGAGTGTCGGTTTGCTTCATGTCTGGGTCACTTCCTGCAACATATTTTATCTACCACTTATCTACATGCATACTTATTTAGGTTTGGCTAATCATTATACTGCCTAGGATGAAGTTTTTCTTTTTTTTTTTCTTTTTCTTTTTTAAAAAACAGCCTTAGTTATTGAAGGAGGTGCCTTATGTTTGATTACTGCCTTTACACACTCAGTCATTTTTATTTTGCATTGGACCTGCATTCAGGGATGCGCCTGAGAAGTGTTCCATCACGAGTTTTATGGAATCATCTCTAATTCATGAACCGTCAAAAGTGAAAGGTTCCATTTAGCCTATTTCCAGCTGGGAAGGCTCTGACCTCAGCTTTAAGGAGGTGATCCTATAATTTCAGGGGATGAGTATCCAGTTTTTGATGTCTAATCCTTAATTAAATATGAAGTGTGTGTTATGTCCAGTTGTGTGAGTTGGGCTAGAGACTACTTGTACAGATCAATAGTTTCCATAGACGAAGTTACTTCTTCAAACAGTGGGCCATAAATGTCAACCACATGTATGAGACTGTCCAGGAACAATGGAGGGATAGATTTTTGCAGTTTCTAACCCTGAAGTCTGATTTAAAAGATCTTGTGCAAAGCCTGCAGAGGTGTTAGGTATCCATACTAGTTCTTCCTCTGAACTCCCATATCAGTCACATCTATATTCAAATAACTTGGTCTTCAGGGGAACATCCCTTCTGCATGTGAGAATTGAGATACTGTATACAATTGCCTCCTCAGATTTTTTAAAAGGCCTGGACTCAGTAGATTAGATCTTCATCTGTTGTAAATCAGAACAACTCCAGTAGCTTGTAAACTATGTAGGCTTATTATTGTTAATGTCAACCTCCATCCCCACTTCTGTCTTTTTTTGGTTACATATACTTGGGTCTTTTCTCAAAATTAGTCCCTCATCCTCTTTGATGAAGGTGGTGGACTCCATTGCCTTTAAAATAATAGAATTGTGCAGTTGAAATGGGTCTGTTTGCACAGGGGAGATTGCAGAACTGGGGCCTGAGAGTGTAAGCTTTTTGGGGCTGGGACAACGACTTCCCATGTGTGTCTGAAACATGCTGCACACTGATTTGGGCATTAGTTGCAGTATAAGAGTAAGAAAAAAAATTAGGAAGGCATAGAGGGAGGAAGAGCAAAAGCTTGGGCAGAAAAAGTTCCCCCCCCCCCATGAAAGTTAAATAAAACAACAGTCTAACTTGCCTATTTGGCTTCTGTTGTGTATTTTTATTGACATCTTCCTGAATAAAGGCCGCCATAAAGCATAATGCTCAGGAATTTTATGCCGATGTCAAACATATAATTATACAACAGAACCCATTGACAAGTTCCAGTTTCTATACACTGAATGTTTGTGGTTTTCCTTTTCTTTTCCTTCCATTTAGTTACAGGTTTTTAATCTTACTTTTGAGATTTGCCCTTCTTTAAGCACCAGTTTTGGTGGTTGTGAGGTTAAAACATGATGAGAATTACTGGGAAACACAAAAGTAGAATAGCTTCTGCCATTCCTGTTGGCAATGTGTCCATGGTTTTTTTATTTTAATCTTAGTGTTTTTGTTGAAAAAGTAGAGATTATGAGGAAGAAAAACAGCAATCATACTACAAAATTCCCCCTCCTCTCTCCAGTATGGATTGGTGACAAAGGAATCACCTCAGCTGCAAATCTGGCAGATGCAGGAGATCAGGAGGGGATAAAGAAGGTTTTCTCTTAGGAATCTTAGTCGTCTTTCTGGATTTCAGTCTTATCACTCAAGGTAACAGAGAGAATTAGCAACAGTGAAACAAGCATTCCTAGGGAAGGATTTAGCAACAACAGTAGTAGCTCTGTGTCTAGGGTCATTATGTGACACCTACCATCCGTTTTTGTATACATATAGTGGGAGACAAAGACTCAACCACGCATTTAGTGAAAAGACCATGACACATAAGATTGCCTAGGAAGAAATGAAAACCCATCAACTGTTGTGTACCTAATTATCAGTATAACGTTGCAACTGAAGAAGTAGTATATGCCTGCTTTCTACGTGTGACTCAGTACAAAATCCAACAAGGGCTTTTTGTAGGCACTCTTACTCAGGAAATAGTCACATTGACAGGAATGGGTTTTTTACCAGAATATGGGTTGGAGGATGCATAACTCTCAGCATGTGTCCAAACTATGATAAAAGAGCTACAGCACAGCAGTGACCAACTTGGGCTCTCAGGGCTTCAGCTAGGGGAGCTTTAAAGTTGCAATGTAGACGTCTGGGCTCAGATATCTGCACTGCAGTTTTGTAACCCTGCGGCCCAAGACCTCTAAGCTTGAATCAGCTAACCCAGGCTAGCTGTGGGTTTTATGTCGCAGTGTAGACAGGCCCTCTAAAGGCAAATGTGGGGCACACTGACAAATATCTAGCACGAGGGACACAGAAAAATTAATCATGCAGGAAACTTAAAACATTGTAAAAACAAAGAGTCTGGTGGCACCTTGAAGACTAACAAATTTCTTTGGTCATAAGCTTTCGTGGGATCCAACCCAGATGCCCATATGCAAGTGGTAAAGTGGGTTAGAGCCCAAGAAAGATTATGCCTGAAGAAATTTGTTAGTCTTTAAGGTGACACAGGACTCTTATTATTTTTGCTGTATATAGACTAACACGGCTATGCTTCTGGAACTTAAAACATGTAAATGAGCTGTCTTACACCCTCTGCCTTGTGATTTTTTTTTCCTGATATAAACAGTTTCAGTAATGCAAGTGAGGGGACCCCACATTTATATCAAAAGGTCACACTGGTAACTTTAATTGGCAGACAGATGGTAGTGTCATGATATTACTGTAAGTGTAATAAGGCTGTTTTGTGCGGCTCTATATACTTTTTCATTTTCTTTATCCTGTACCCTTTATTCCAGGCTTGTCCAACCTGCAGTGCAGGGACCAGAATTCAGCCCATCAAGGGCTCTTATCTGGCCTGCGGAGATACCGCACACCCACCCTCTTGCCACTATCCTGCCTTGCCATGCCATGCTCCCCTCCCTGCCCTTTCCCTCTCTTGTCACCCCTGCCCTGCTCTCCACACTCCTTTTTCCCTGCCACTCTCCCCTGCCAACTACACACCCAATGCCCTTTCTTGCCACCCCTGCCACACCCTTCCTCTTCTCCCCTGCTGCCTCACATAGCCACTGTTCTCTCTAAGGCGCGCGGCAGTGCAGCCGCGCGCTTAAAAAAATCCTGCTGTGCAGGATTTTCCTGCCCCCACGCATGGGGCAGTTCAGGGTGGCAGTATGGCCGAGGGGAGACGCGCTGGAGTGCTGTGTCCGGGCGCGAGCCTCAGCCCAGCCTCTCGGCTGGAGGAAGGGAGGGTCTGGGGGCTCGGGTCAGCCCTGCCACTCCTCCCTCCCCTCCGCGCCCCTCTCTTCCTGAGCCTGTGGAGGCTCCGCCTCTTCTAGCTGGGGCCTGGCAGTTCACATGGCCAGCCCCAGCCTCCAGCCCGGGCTCCTCCATGCCGGCCAGCACCATGGCCTCCTGCCCCCTGCCCGGCTCTTTGGCCAGTGAAGAGGGCTGGGAGGGGGAGGGGGTTGGTCAGGCAGCTGGCACGGAAAGCGTGGGGGCAGGGAGGGTGTGTGGGGAGGGGGGAGAAGGGGTCAGGATGGGGGGCTGGGGAGGGCTTGGGGAGGCTGAAAGAGGTGGCATGAAGATGGGGAGCTGGGGGATGGGGTTAGGAGGGCTGGAATGGGGGCAGGGAGCTTAGGTAGTCGGAATTGGGGTAACTCTTTAGCTTTCTAAACAAGAGGTATGGCAAAGAGTGCCATTCATACCCTGAAGTTTGAAACTCCTCAAGTGGGAAACAGGGAGTGCATCGTGCCAAAATGTCCCTTCTATAACTAGATAAAGCTGTGGAGGTGAAAAAAATCTAAAAATCAGTTGTATATTTCCTGAAAGCTAGTGTGGATGTTACTTAAGTGGAGTGACTGAACAGTGAGAGTGTTTGAGCATGCTAACCCTGTGCTTTCAAAGAACCTGGAACATGTTTTCTCCAGAATCCTGTAAATCACAACAATTCATTACAAAACAAACAAGGAGTCTTGTGGTACTTAAAGACTAACAAATATATTGATTGCATGAGCTTTCATGGGAGAAAACCCCATTTCATCAGATGCTTTGAAGAACAATTCACAGAAATCTTAGAGATGTAATGGAGATATCAGATAAGTACTTGTTTTAAATATAGTAACAGCCAAATGACTGGGAATCAATGGAGCCATGAGATTATTCTCTTCACTATGCACCCTAATCTGTCCATCAGACGAAACCATAATGCATTAAAGTGATGTGGTATTTTGGTAGAGATTTTCTCTTAAGTTGAAATGTAGCCCCAAAATGATGGGGCAGGTAAAGATACAAGGGACTGAAAATAGGCTTTTAAGAAATACTGTAGCCTTATCTTAAAGCAGCTAGAAGCCCATTGTTTTGATTTCAGCTGTGTTTAGCATCCTTCTTGTAGCAGCATTTTCCTGAAAAGAGATGCCTGGAATCTTTTTATGATTTTTAAAATTTCAATAGAATTTACCCCTCTGGGCCCATCAAGACATCTTAAATGATGCCAGTTTCCAAAGGGGTAGCCATGTTAGTCCATTCCAGGAAAACAAAACAAAACAAGGAGTCTCCCACGAAAGCTCATGCAAAAAATAAATCTTAGTCTTCAACTGCCACACGACTCCTTGTGTATCTTAAATGCTGTCAGTGATAATTAGCTGGCTTCCATGTGAACTGTAACTCTGCATGTAGAACAAAGGAGATGAGGCTATTAGGCAGAATTGTGACACCTAGGATCCGGATTGAATATAACTTTGGTCTTGGGTTGTTTGAAAGCCATGGATTAGTTTCTTTTGATTGTATAGCAATTTGGGTAAATTTTAAGTAAATTGGGTGATTTTAGTAATAAAAACAACTTTAAATAGTTTATATTAATTTTTCATTGGTCTAGATTTTTCAATAATTTTTGTTGCACGAGTGTGCACACAAATTTTATTCAGAAAAAGTTTTGCACATGGGTTGAAAATTTTGCACACAAGCCGCCAAACCTTAGAGGGAACATTGCACATAGCTACCCCTGATGCCTCCTCTTTTGCAACCCCCCCACCCTGCTTCCCACACACTCCCCTACCATCCCACATGATCACTCCTTCCCTATCATTCTTCTCTTCCTTACTAGCTTTGCTTTTACAGAACTTTTACAGATTTACAGAACCAAAATGAATTTGTAAACTGGTGCTTATTTTTGACTGTTTAAATTTTATTAATAATAAGATGAATTTCTATGCCTTATCTAGTCCCAATTTGTTCATCGTTCCCCAGGTGAGAAAAGAATTGCAATGTGGCCCTTCATCCAAAAAGGCTGGACACCCCTGCTTTATTCTATAAAATCATATATGTGACTACTTATTGTTGAGCATTTATTTACAAAAATATTTCCTTTCCCCACATTAAAGCAGAAGGCTGTATTCACTTTCCTTTTTATTGTGCTTCTTGCCTGTGCCTGATTTGATTTCTAAGTGCCTGTTCTGGACTTGCAAAGTTCAACATGTTTGAAATCTGGTGTTGGGTCAGGAAAACTTCCACAAAGTTCCAGGCCTGGCAGTATATAGTGCAGCACCATAAACACTGCCAACTAATAACTTGATCATACAATTCTTGTTCAGGCAAAGGTCCTGCTGATGTCAGTGGGAGGTTCTCCTCAACAATAACTACAGGACATGTTCCAAAATTATATTGTTACTATTGAGAGTTCCAGGCAAAGAGCAAACATACATCATTAGTAGGGGATACAAAAGAAGTGATATAGTATAAAATTTACAAAAACTCCTAAGCCACTTAAATCCCACCTCCTCAAAATCAGTGGGAGTTAGGCACCTAAATATGTCTTAGGATCTAGCCTTTAGACTTTTGGAAAATGTTACCCACTAATTCTAATGCTTCAGGCCATAAGCAAACCTCTGACTAACTGGCAGTCAGTATATGGAGTTCTCAAACCCTTAGATAGACCTCTGGTCTATTTGGTCTGGCAATTATTATATGCTAGTGAGGCTCCTGGGAGCTGTGCAACAGATGTGCTATATATTACTGAGAAATTATTTTTTCTGTCTGTATTTCTGAGGCTGTGCTGAGAAAACTACAGGATGTCGTTATTGTGGGTGACTAACTTAAAATGATACCTGTTATGTATCATTGCTTCACAGGGAGCTGAAAGCAAAGGACAAAACTATAGTGGGAATAGAAAATAAGAGCTGAAAAGAAATATAGAGAAAGCCAGCAAATGTTTGTCTAAGAAAGAGAAGAGTGGAAAACAAATTATTCCTAGCTAAAGAGGTTAGCAGCAATGGTAACAGCCTTTACAACTATAAAGGACATGAACATAAATAATGGAAAAAAATAAGACCATTAATAAATGAGAGTGTAATCAAATCAACATGAATTTTATAACGGTAGGGTTAATGAACTGCTATTTTATATCATTCATTTAGAAAAGAGAGAAAGTGAAGGGATATGGGCAATTATGCATTAATGAAGACCTTGATAATACGGTGGAAAAAGCTGATTAAAGTAACAGATTGATACCAAGAACATATGCAAGGGGTATCTGGAGAAATGTCTTAAATTAAGAGCCATCAGACTAAGAAATAAAAGGAATGTGTTGGAATCTCCATCTCTTTGGTCATTGAAACAATTTAGAAAACAAACAGTCAGAAAAGCGAGGCAACAGTTTTGCGGTGGGAGGAGGGCTTGATCCAAAGCACATTGAAAGTAGAAGCTTTTCCTTTTACTTCATAGGTTTTCAATCAAGTCTAGGTGGATGAATAGACTTGGTCAGTCCTGCGAGGTGCAGGGCTATATGGCTCATATCCATAAAAGCATTTAAGCAAGTGCCAAATTTTAACTCTGTGAGTGACCATGCTAATTGCGCTGTGAGTGACTATTCATTTGCTTAAAGTTAAGCACATGCTTAAATGATGTGCTACTTCTATGACAACTGCTTTATATTTTGCGGGACTGTGCCCTTAGGATTTTTACACCTCCAATTTCAGTATTCTGTAGTTAATGGTACCTAATCCTTTACAGCTAGACACCATACACTGTGTTTCCACAAAAGAAGGGAATCAATTAAAACCATAAATGGATTGTCATTAGAGGCAAAAAATCAATGAAGATTATTCATTTTGGGGAGCATTCATGCAATTTCTTTTTCTCATGTCTGGTATGCAAGTCATCAGCTGCTGATCAGGGTAAACTGTAGCAAGGGAAAAAAATCAGTGACATGTAACTGGTTCTTTTAGTAATATACTGTAAATAGGAGCAATTTTGGGCACATTATAATTGAACACAGCTATTTCTGCTTCTGTGGGCATAAATTTTATATTCCTTGAATTAAGTTATGAAATATTCTGATGCTGTTTGTAGTGATTTTTCGCACAAAAGATTTCTGTGTTAAAATTAACAATTCAAGAAACTGGAAATAGTGGTTGTTCTTTAGCACAATGATTATTTTTTATGTTCAGCTGACAGTCAGAATGGTGGTTTATAATTAGGAAGGAGACAATTCTCAGTTCAGAACACTTTCCAATTACCCGCCCATCAAAATATGTTTCTAATATTTTACTATTTAACGTCTCAGCCTAAAAACGAAGCAATCATATTTTTAAACTTAAATTTTAAATTAAAAATGATTGTATATGCTGAATTCTACATACTGATAAATAGTCTTCTTAAATGAACAGTATTAAAACATAAGGTAGTCAGACTTTCATTGTAAGGTGACAAGACAATTTAAATTGTCCATCTTATAGTCTTTCCAGTTGGGAGAGGAAGCGTATGTGTGTACATGCTTTGGCAAAGCTTTTGGGCTATTTTGTCCCAATCTGCTTTATAGTAGTTTTGATAAGATGGAATGGGGGGGCTGTGGATAACTTCTTGATGTGACTTAGTGCACTACAGCTTCTGGAGCTCTCTGTTCATATTTTTCTCTGTCATTTTAATGTTATCTGATGAAGTGGGATTTTGTCCCACAAAAGCTCATGCAATAAATACATTTGTTAGTCATTAAGTGCCACAGGACTTCTTGTTTGTTCAGCAAGTTTGTTTACAGCTTCTTGACCTCTCCCTTTTTCTCCAGTCCCACACCAGCCTCACTAGTTTTTGAAGGACAATGACACATAGACCTTCTGCTGGTTCTCTACTTTCAGGTATATGTTTTAGTCCAGATTTATCATATGCAGAGGAAAAACATTTAAACTATTTTGTGCAATCCACTCTAAAAAGCAAAAAGCATTAAGCACCCCATTCAAAAATCCAGCTTCAGTCTAGTTCACTTCTGTGGCCTAGCATCCCTATTATTGATAGAGCCAGACTTCATCTCTCCATGTTAGTTAATATAAAACTGTGATATTCCTTGCTATTTTCCAACCAAAATAATGAAGCAGCTAGAATTTGGTGCAGAAGAATTTCCAAAATGTGGGTTTTTCCACACACTCCTTTTTATTCGTGATACTCTTTAGTGGAGACAAAGGGGATTCAAATAAGTAAACAAGTAAAAGAAACTGGTCCATTTATGTTCCAAAGGGGAAGCTGTGTCAATCCAATTCAGCAAAAACAAAGATGAGGTCTGGTGACACTTTTAAAGACTAACAAATTTATTCATCACATGAGCTTTTTGGAAGAAAATATCACTTTGTCAGATGCCTGAAGATGAAGAACCAAAGTGGAATGGGAGGCAAATAAATGCAGGGAAGTGTAAGTCATAGGATCAGGTCAGACTGATGCAGCAAATCAATGCAGTTGTTTAAATGCAAACAATGGAGAAGAGCATATTAAAGGATGGAGGTGAGGGAAAAGGAAAGCAAAATTACCTGTTGTAATGAGAAAATAACCCGTAATTTAGGTTTAAATAGGAACTATGGGTTGTTTTCTCACTGTTTCCCTCTCATTGTGTGTTTAAAGAGCAAAAGGGGGATGGAGTGAAAATTTAAGACTTATAGCCTAGGCGTACTCTGACTGACACATGTTGTCATTCTTATGTGACCCGAAAAAAAGCACAATGTCAACAGATATTGTTAAGAAGAAATTGTGTAATCCTAACAGGGTAAAAATAACTTGCCGATAAGTCTCTATTATATATATTTCTTTGTTGAAGGATCTCTCACCAATTGACAGTCTTTTCTAAGGTACACAAACATATCTAAATGCAATAAATGTTTTTAAACTGGCCTTTTTTCATTTCAATTGTTCTGATGAGACAATAAACAGAGAAAAAATAGGCTTATACTGTGTGGCTATGTCTACAATGTCCAAGTTATTTTGAATTAGTTATTTCAGAATAACTATTTTGAAATAATTATTTCAAAATAGCATTATTTCAAATTTTATTATATCAAAATAAGAGTCTAGTGAAGACTGTCAATTTCAAAATAAGTAAGGATTCTTCTTTTAAAATAGAGAGAGTCTTCGCTGGACTCTTTTTTGAAATAGGGGAAGGCAGTGAAAAGTATTGGGCCATTATTTTGTAAAAAACCAATTCGGCAGCTTGGCATGGCTTTTTTCGACATAACTATTTTCAAAGAATTGCTCTTTCAAAATAAATGCAGGTTTAGCAATTTTGAAATCATGAAGCACTTATTTCAAAATACCAAAATGGCTGCATGGACAAGTAAAAAGTTTTTTTCAAAATAAGCCTCCTTAGTTTGAAAAAGCTTTTCAGTGTAGACATACCCCATGTATGTATACCTATCTATGAGGAAGGAGAGATTAAGAAGTTACAGAAAAAGATACATTTAGGAAAGGTGGAATCACTGGTATGTGAAAGTAAGGCCACAATCTTGCTTCCAATCAATTGCAATCTCTTATTGCTTTCAGTGGTGAAGGGCCCTATGTGGGTCAGCTTGCAATAGCAGGAATTTTAGTGCATCATTAGAGTAACTGAGTTAAATTTGGAGGGAAGGAAGCACATTGTTGATTACAAATGTTGCCTGACTGTGATGTGGTGTATCTAGCTAATACAAGAAGGTCTTCTATGCTGAAGCTATGGCAAAAGAATTTGAAATTTGGCTTCATTTGAAACGTATTGCAAAAAAGAAATTTTAAAAAGACATTGGTTTTGACTGAAACATTGCATCTTGATTCTGACTTTTATATATGATATGACAAACATAATATAAAAATCAAAGTGAAAAGTCATTTCAACACAAAACCAAAAATCAAAATATTTAATTCCAGAAATTTTTAAACAGATTGTTTTAATGTTGTAGGAACTTTTAATAGTCTTTTTTCCAAAATTTAATTTTGGAGATTTTGATATGACTTTGTGACATGTATCAATTTTGATAGACTTGTGCTTTCAGACAGCAAATGACTCCATCTAAGTTTTTCTGACCAGCTCTAGTCTTAGCCGTTTTTAAAAAATCATTGTTAAAATAGTGGGTTTGGCTGTCTTGGAAAATAGGGGGTACCCTGAGCACTACAATGTTATGAGTGCTGCCAGATGGAATAATATTGCAATATCAGAAATACTGTACAACTTGACTGGTTTCGTTATGTCCTCCTCAGAACCAATGCTTCACTCTCTTTTCCCTTGGATTTAGCTCACATGGTGGCCTGATTTCTTTTTCACTTGCTCATTAATAAGATCTTAGGTGCATGCTTTTGTCTCTCACTTAGTGTAGATGCTGTCATCAATAATATATTCTTTTTGATTCCCTTACTCACTTTCCTCCCTCCAGGGCCTTCCACCAGAGAATATCAGCAAGTCTTCATTTCAGCTTTAAAGATGGACAACACAGAGTCAGATGGAGATGCCTTGTGACAAATGCAGCCAGGAATGACATTGCATTCAAGGCCCATTTGATATACATGTTGGCAGGTGTAGATTATTCTCATGATAAAGCAGTGGGACTCAACAAATCTGGGGTCAGTTTTTGAACCGACCACAGGCCTCCTGCATGATCTCAGGGAATTCACTGTCATGAGTGATTTTCAAAGCAATTTTTGTGCCTTGGTTCCCCTTTAGTGAAATGGGGATGACAATATTTTCCTACCCTAGTGGTATGCTGCGAGGATGACTTCATTCATGTTTGTGGGGCACTCACCTACGACAGCCATGGTGGCCACATTAGTGCCTACATTGACAGGTAGATAGAAAGGCTATTTGGATTGAAAGCCACTTTTGCAACTTCCTCCTGATGTGAATTCGTTGCCTGTAGCAAAAGATCTGGGCCAAAATCTTTCCAACTATCTTTAGAAGCAGTAATTGCAGTATTCTCTGTACTAAAGCTAGGGTGTGCCATGAATACCATAACAATATCGCCTACTTGAGGAGTCAAATTATTGAGATTTTAATGACAATCACTGTATATGGAACATATTCCACAGCAACTCTCAGCACTCACTGAACTGGATCTTGAGAAAGAGTTGCCAGTCCTTTAAGTCTCACTGGTACCAATGCTTTTTCCCAGTTTGGAAACCCTATTGGCCCAGAGGGGCCTGCAGAAATGTTTTTCTTGAGTTAGAGCAGGGGTCTCAAACTCTAATCACTATGAGAGCTGAATGAGGAGTGCACAAGGGCCGCATGAGGACTAGTACGTTAGCTCAAGGGCCGTAACACTGAAACTTTTTCATTAATGATATTGCAAATATTGGTAATAATAGTGTCATTGTGGGCCACAAGAAATAACTTCAGGGGCTGCATATGGCCCATGAGCCACATGTTGACACCCCTGAGTTAGAGGCTCTTATTTGGGGGAATATGATTTTTCTGTCTTCCTTGGGGCATCATAATCCATTAAAAAAACCACATAAAATTGATTAATTTTTAAAGTAACATTAAGCTGAGTTTGATTAGAGG
This sequence comes from Podocnemis expansa, assembly GCA_007922195.1. NCBI lineage: Eukaryota > Metazoa > Chordata > Testudines > Podocnemididae > Podocnemis > Podocnemis expansa. Next base: position 72,077,519 of record ML681966.1, read on the forward strand.
AATTTGTCTTCTGATTTTTCTGACCTAGCCAATCTTATTTTCAAAAGTGATGTATTTGTATATTGCTCTAGTCATATAAAAAAGAACTCATGCTAGTAGGAGATCTCTTTTCCTCTGCCTGTCCCTCTTCATGTCTGCCTTGGGGGCCATGGAAAAATAACCTAAAATTACTCAATGACAAAAATACTATGGGAGACTTGGTTTAGCAACAGGAAGCGTATTTAGAATCTTCATGGACTTCAGGCAAAATGCAACCTCTTTTAAACAGAAAATGGGCAGAGTTTTAATGACATTTTCTTGTAGAGGAAAGAGGCAACTCTGTGAATGAACATTTTTCTGCTTTTGACACCTAACTCGGTTCCTATTCAAGCAAAACTGTCATTACAATAGATAGTGTAACACAGAGCACAATCTAACATAACGAGTAACTTTACTGGCTTCAGTAGATACACTCAGGTCTTACCCAAAAGTCCCCAAGAATCAGGGCAATGACTTCCATTGATTTTAATTGGCTGTGTGAACCAAACCCTGAGAGCAGACTAGTCCATGTGGCTGTTTTGTATGAATGAGGACTTAAGGATAAAGTTTGTGATTGGTTAGTTAGAGATGGATAGATGGAGTGAATAAACTCTCCTTCAGACTGTCCGTAAGACATGCCCTAAAGCATTAAGGAAAACCTTAAGGGATTTGATTATGGTAAGAAATATCTTTATTACAACACTGAATAGTCTGTAAAATGTCTGTCACATAGCACCATCCTGCCAGGCACTGAGCTGTCTGGCCCCAAAGCAGCAAAACCACTTAAGCATATGTGCTTAAAGTTAAGCATGTGCTTAAGTTCTTTGATGAATTGGGGCCAGAGTACTCAGCACTTTGTAAGATCAAGGCCATAAACTCAATTTTGAATCTCTGACAGACGTTGTTTCTCAGGCTGTGCATTAAACCAATTATATCGCCTTTACCAAATGTTGAAAAATTTTAAAAAGTGAATGAAACTATGACGTTACAGTTCCTCCAGTGCTTATCATTGTAGTTAACATATTGCTCATCAGCACAAAGGAGCAGTGAGGTACAAACTGTACCACAAGAAGGAACTGTAGCAGTGTTATTATGGAACATTTAGTTTTAGGTATAATTTTCTTTGCCAATAACAAAGATTTTTACAGCAGTTGCAACTCAAATTTAAAAAGGTAAAAGTTAAAAGATTATACAAAGGAGAGGCATTTCTAGTTAGATCTCAGACAAAAAAGTTGTTAGTCAGGAGTTAAATTCGAGCACATACATTATTTAAAGGGAAAAAAAACAAAAAAACAGACCTTAGGAGAACATTGCTGGTATCAAAGAACAGCACACGTCAGAATTAAGACTACAATAAACTATATCAATTTAGGAAAAGCCATACTAGATATTGACAGAAGGGATTTTTTGTCCTAATAATCCCAGACAATCAGTAGTTGCTTGATGTCCTGTAGCAGGAAGGCTGACATTCCTTTCACTAGATAAGAGAAAATGTATAACTACTGCTATTATTCATGTAGGCTCATATTCAGGACAACACAATCTTATCAATAGGTATTGCAACCTCAGTATATTGCTGAGGAAAATAATTGAGTAAGATTCAAAAAAATGATTAGCTCTTTATGCCTGGGATTCAGAGACCCTTTTTCAGGAAAGTACATAAGTATACATGGTGTGGAGGAATCCCAAATTATAACTGGTTGTGTGCTACTCTTCCACGGATGAGTTGAGATCTGCCTGAGGACTGGAAAGCTGCTGAAATCTGGGAATCCTCAGCTGGTTTAACAGCACCTTGAAGGCAGTTACAATGGGGGAAAATAGGACAGCCCTGGGCAAACCGATAGGGGATCAAAGACCTCCTTTGTCCCTCCCCATGGTTCCACTGCAAAGAACAGCTTGGCTCCCCTGAAAGGTAAAGGCCTTGGTGTTTTAGGAAATCACAACTCATGCTACAAAGAACTTTCTACAAAATCATCCTGTCAGCTTTTCTACACAAGCTTTAGGAAAATGCAAAGAAGTCAGAAATAAGATAAAATGCAGCGCTTTCACTTTTGACGTGTAGTGTTTGTATTGAACTCTACAGGATACCTGATGGAAAGCAAATGAGAAATGCAAATAAAAGTCACCCATTAGATAAAAGCAAAAGACCTTTTTGGGGAAAAGGCCATTTGGTCATCAAAGTGTAATTTTACCTTCCTTATCTCAGTATACCCTGCAGTGTGGGAACTAGCTGTAATTGTTTCATGAATTATCTTTGCTTTAATATCTTTGCCTCAGAAGCTTTTCTTCACATGTCTTTTTTGGTCCCTGAAAAAACAATTCCTCATATCTACCCCTATGTTCATGCTTTCATTTTTATTTACTTTCTATTTTTTTTCCCCTAGCTATCTGTGCCTGGCTAAAAATACTAGCATCTTTTTTGGCAAAATTGGCACTATTTTAATTTTTATGCTTTGTCCTATTAAACCTTTGCTCTTACTTTCTTCATTTCTTATTTTTTTACCCTTGCTTCAGAGTTCCCCATTTTGGTCTCATACAAACCATGTTTTCTTGAGACTTATGTTCTATGTTAACATATTTCTGCATTTTTCCCCTATGGAAGAAAGAACCAAAAGTGAACACAAACTCTGAAGGGAAATCTTTACCACAAGCTGTAATTGTCTCACTTCCTTAATCTTACTGTACAGTTCTGTGTAATGTTGTTTTGTTGTTGACCTTTTAACTGTTTTTTTACATGGTCTGAATGCTTGCAGAAAGGCAAATGAATTCACCTTGATTAATTCCTTGGTACTTTCATTTAAACACATTTATAAGAAAAAACCTCTCTCTTCTGACTTTTGTTCCTTGTTTCCTGCTCAGGGACCATCTATTCTATGTGCTTTTAGAGGAAATACTTAACTTGCAGTGTTTCGATGTGTTTTCATTTTAATAAGGCTTTCTCAGCTGACTTGTTTTAATTCACTTTTGAAGTACTGCAGTAAATGTCCAATTAACTGAAGACTGAGTCAAAGATAGCTCTTCTAATGTAGTTACAACCCTGTGCACGGGGCTCAAATGTGTATGCAAGCTTCATTGAGAAATACTCCCAGGTAGGAGGCCTATTATTTACAGCTTCTTCTTAATTTTGCTTGTCAGATGAAAGTATGCTGAGACATCAGTCTTTCTCTCAACCCCCACTTTATAAGAAAGATCAATGAAATTCACAGGAGCATGTTTTGAGTTGTATCATTATTTACGTTACTTTCAAATTTTAGAGTGTTTTCACTGACATAAAAACCCGTAGAAGTAAGTGTAATGATAAATAATAGTAACTACAGGGCTGGTTCCTTAGCACTGCAGTAGAACTCTGGGTAGCAGAGAGGGAGATGGGACACAAGTGGCTTTATACCACCTCTCTAAATCTAATCCTGGTGTAACACTATATCACTCAGACATTCTTCTAGGACCCAAGCAGTGAGGAGTCCTGTGGCACCTTAGAGACTAGCAGCAAAAAAATTGGGGGCGTAAGGTTTCATGGGCTGGAATCCACTTTGTCAGATGCATGAGGAGGAAACTTTGGTAATATATATACATGCAAGGATGCGTTCCTAGTAAGGGGAGGTCAAGTGCTAACAAGGTCATTTCAATCAGGGTGGAAGAGGCCCTGTCAAAACAGTTGATAGAAAGTGTGAATTTGCTTCTTCTGCCCATTTAGTCTGTAAACTCTTCAAAGACAGAACAGTCTTTCAATATCTGCTCGGACAGTGCCTAGAACAAGTAGGGCCCAAAATCATCATCAGGACCTCTAGGTGCTACTGCAATACAAATAATTTGCATTTATACAGGTCTCAAAGCACTTGGCAATCATTCTTTAATTATGCCTCAAACACTGAGGCGGGACAGGTCAAGTACTAAAATATACCTGCTAAAATATTAAAATACTTCTACTTACAGATACAGGATTGGTTAAATACTTCTGTCCTGCAGAAACAGTTATTATACAGATGAAGAGGTCCCTGAATAATATGCATTGACAGGAAGTCTTAAGAGTAAGCTCGTCAGGCTTGTGCGTGAGCTGTAGTTTAAAAGGCTCATGACCTAATGGATCCTTGCAAGTCATCGACATGATACATAAAATATAGCTCTTTAATACAATGCACAAATTTCTCTCTGTGCACAGTACTTCAGTGGTTCACAGGGCCACGTGCTCAGCAATGTGGTGAATTTCCACCATTAAGCATACGATATGATTGCTCTTATAGCCTCATGACCTTGATCATACTTTGAGATGCACCGAAGCCTTGGCACAAGTCGCCATATCCTTGAGGCATTTTACAGCAAGTATTTTTAACAAAAAAGGAGCCAAAGACACAGGCTGTAACAGCATCAAGGACACAACAAGGTGTGCCAAACCTCTAGCATTCTAGGGCAATTCACCACAGTACCCCCTGTACTTTAGAAGCTCCATATGGAGGAACTCTATGGTCTTAAAGAGTCCAAAAGGCACCGGGGTTAATTTAGATCAGGTGAAAGAGCCCTATCCACCCATCCTTGTGCAGAATTTATTAATTAGTCAGAAAAGTGACAGTACATACTCTAGGCCTCAACAACAAAGAGGCTTTGGCCTACACTAAGTACTACAGACCTAAAGCAGCTCTGGCATCTGTTCTGCTTTATTCACAGACAGCGAAAATGGTAGCTGAACTCTGAATGCAGGGCTGTTATTACTGGATGTCACTGTAAGCAGCTTGACTTGCCTATCACAGGTTGAGTTTACAGCAGAAGCAATTAGAAATGCCAGACCAAACATTCCCTCCCACCCCCATATTTGCAAATTAAGACTGATTAGGGATAGCTCAATCCCTCCCAGGATAAACCCACAAGAGGAGGAAATCACTGTGAGTTTCTCCATGGAGAGTTCATCACATTGGCTGTATGGAGTTAGTTGGCCACTCACCCTGTAACAAACAGAGTCCACCTCTAAGCCTGGTGGATGTTAGGGCCTTTATGCAGAAAGTTCCATGTATTCCTACCAGCTTTGCTCCCTCATAGCAGCTCAGCTCCACTGGAATACTGCTAAGAGAGATTCTCTATTACTAGAGTTACCAGATGTCAGGCAAAAGGAGACCATGTCATCCTTTTTACCATCACATCCTCCATCCAGCAGGCATTTTAAAAATACATGATTTTGTCTGGGTTTTTACTTACAGGGGTTAAAGTATGCTAGAACACCCTATTTTTAGGGGGAAGCATTCCAGCGCCCCCTAAAACCAGAAGAAAGTTACATTAATACATTTTCTCCATGTGTCCTCCAATGTCCTCCTTTTCATACTCCTCTGTCCTCCTTTCCATGCTTTGGTATCTGGTAACCCTATCTATGACTGCAGTTGTTCCCAGGGAAGAGCAGAGCTCATCAGAAATGGTAGTGCAGCCTCAGGCAGAATTATCTTCTCTAAAGAATCTTCTTAAGGGATAGCTCACGACATTCCTCCCCTACATAGGCCTTCTCACCCTGGAAATGCCCCGTCTAGGATCTGGAAGAGGAGAATGGTCCAAAGAGAGTCAACTGTTCTCAATGGAAGGATATTCTCTGTAGTTATATGATGGCCAGCATCTTAGCCAACACAGTGCGGATTGAAGCAGGAACCTCCAGCGCTAAGCATGTGACCTACTATAATTTCAGCTACAGCATTCTAGCTGAGGTGGTACAGACTCGTATCTCATTTACTGGTGAATCACACTGCCAGTCACTTAACACACATGCGCTATGGGGTTTCTCATGAATTTAAGGTTAACGATCTGTGTGTGGCTTGCTCTGAAAATCAGAGAAAGAAAATAAATATGCATAATGTGTTTGTGGTTGTTTTCCTCAATTATACCAGGCCCATTTTTTTCAGAAAAGAAATAGGTTGATTTGATAAATAAAAATTTTTAATGAATGGGTCCATTTCAAATCCTGCAAAATAGAAATAACTTTGAAATTTCATAGTGGCCACATCTATGCTGATGACAGCAAATTTGCCATTGTCAGCTTGATCTTTCCAGACCAACCTAGTGGTCAGTTAAGACCCTCTAAGTCAATCTGGAAATTAACTTAGTAAAACCAGCCCCGCAAGTGGCATAGTGATGCATCAGTGCAAGCACATTTCCTGTCAGTGCAGTGCAGTGCAGTGCAGATGCCATGCTGAAGGGGAGTTAGGAAGCTGATCAGAGTTTTGCAAGATAGACTGTGTAGCTTACAAACAAGGAGTCTGGTGGCACTTAAAAGATTAACAAATTTATTTATCGCATGAGCTTTTCATGGGAGAAAATCCCACTTTGTCAGATGCTTCTTGCTCATGCGATAAATAAATTTGTTAGTCTTTAAATGTGCCACAGGATTCCTTGTTTGTTTTGCTGAACTAGACTAACACAACTACCCTTTTGGAACTTGTGTAGCTTACATAACTCTCCGATTGCTGCCATTGTAGACCTGGTCAGTGTGTCATGGAATTATTAACTACCATGAAGAGTACTAAAGGTGTAAGTAGTTTTTGTTCCAGAGGGGTAGCCATGTTAGTATTGTTCAGCAAAACAAACAAGGAGTCCTGTGGCACCTTTAAAGGCTAAAAAAAAGTATTTGTCACATGAGCTTCATGGGAGAAAATCCCACTTCATCAGATGCTTTGAGGATGGGGAATTTACAGTAGTTTTTATGATATGGATACACCTATAAATGAAGAACAGGGCTAACCCCTCAAGGTCATTTTTATATAGGCCACCAAACATATATCAGATGGTAATGACTTCTGATCAATAATGACCTGGCCAAATTTGGAACTGGTGACCTCGAGGAAAAAGGCTTTGTAGCCTGTTACTAATCTCCTGAGCTATCCTGTCCCTTTGAGCAGTTGCTTTCTAATGAATATATTCCACATTCAAGATGATAAATGGTTTCAATTAAAAAAAAAGTCTTTGGGAAAATAGTTCTGTTGTTTAGCAAACGAATATACAGTGTTATTCATTTATTCTCTTAGGTTATTGGAGTTAATGTGTCAGTTCTGTAAATTAAATGTTTTTGTATGACTCATGAGGGGAAAAGACCTAAAAGAAAGCTTAAGAGCCACATAGCCTTGGGAAGGAAGCGGTTTCTTTTCTATTAACAATTAAATGAGATGTATGGGTGGGTAAGGAGTGGGGGCAGGGGAGCTGCATTCCCATAATGCAAGCCTCAGAGAAAATTGCACTCATATTTATACATTGAAACTTCTACCTGCTCTAATTGTTCTCTAATTGTTAAAGAGATCATCTACCAAAAACCATAAAAATAAAAAGGGAGCCTGTAAATGCTGTGATGTTGAGCAGCCTGGGTACACTCAGTAACTGAGAGGAAAACCCCACTGTTTCTCTCACTCCTGTGAAGCTAGAGAGAGGAGGGCAGCTGGTGCAAATTTGAGCTTTTAATTGGAAATTTTACTCCTTCTTCCTCTTTTCAGATTGTTTTCCCCTATTACCTGCTGCTGTGGAACGCAAGTACATTCTTTCAATCCTGGTTGCTGGCAACAGATGGAGAGCTAATGCCGAGGTCAGAGTACACATAGTGAGACAATAGCTTTCTTTGTGAGCGCCTGATCATTTCATTTATGGCATGTTTTTCAAAGTTCAACAATTTAACTCATCTATTCAGAGCCCAGTCCTGAGCTCCTCATTCGGACCAAACCAATGTCAAACAAAAGCTGCAGATTTTTAACTAAATCTCTCTCTCAAATGACCTGACCACCAGACTTTGAAGAGCTGGTACCAGAGACTCCTAACACAGTGGTTCTCAACACAGAATTAAGTGTGTTGCAGAGAGCTGAGGAGATGTCTGGATTTTGCATGGAGGAAGTGAGCTAGTGTGTCCTGTAGAGTTGCAATATGCTGCCAAGTGTGTCGTGACCCACAGAAGTTTGAGAACCATTGTCCTAACACATGAACAGTATGAATAGTCCTAAGTTCACCAGAATCTATGTTGGAAGGGCAGAGGCGAGGGGGAAGGCTTTTACAGTAAGAATTCAAACAAAAATTATTTTTGATCAGTATAATCCAAATGTTACCATTCCTCTATTTACTCTGTGCTGTAGGGTGAAGAAGTTGTAAAGTCAGAGAAAGGCTTATTGTCTTGCAAGTTCAAACTAAATAAGTCTGAGTTTAGTTCAAACTAGTCTTGGGCTAGTTCAGACTAACTGTGGCTTTTTAGTTCGAACTAGCCACGCTAGTTCAAACTAGTTTTTAGTTCAAACTAGTCAGTATGACTAGTTCAAACTAACCACTTAGTTTGAACTTTTTATGTTCAAACTAGCATGACTACATGGTGCTGGTTTGAACTAAACTTTGAACTAAGTGCTTAGTTTGAATTTACTGTTTGAACTAACTAGTTTAAACTAAGCTTTGCCTAGTTTGGCAAAGCCTAGTGTAGACCTGATCCAAATTAGTCCGGACTAAGCTTGCTTAGTCCAGACTAATTGGCCAGTGTAGACATAGCCTAACAGACTACAAGAGTTGACAGGTAGTTAGCAGCCAGCACTCAAGTCCTTGGGCCAGATTTTCAGATGAGCCAAAGCACTGCACAGCTGTGTTGGGAGGAGAAGCAAAAGTAGCTTTGCACCCATCTTTGTATTCTCCCAGTCCTTGGGACTACTGAGATTTGGGTCAACCCAGAGCATTAATAGCTTCAGCACTGTCCTAAATTATGCTCCAATACAACTTCTCCGACCAGTGCCTGATAAACAGAGATTACTGGAACATAGCAGCACATCAGCACTGTACCCACCTGACAATGCCTTCTGTACATACATGCAGGGTATGTACCCTACACTGGGGCCAGCTTCATTGGCCCAAACCTATCCAGTGGTTTTTCTATGATAAGAAAAAATTCCCCCATTGCTTGTTGATGCCAGGGAGGCTAAAAGTGGTCTTACTGTACTTTGTACATTGTGGTGGATTTTCCTTTGCCATGCTTCTTGTGTAGAGATTTACATTCATGCGAAATAGGAGTAAAAATGTTATATTTCTGATGTTGCAATGATTTATCCCCACTTTGGAGAGGTGTAAATGATGACACAAGATACAAGTCACTAGAGAATTAGGCCAAAATCTTTAATGGCAGTGACAGGTTAATCCCTGTTGTCAGTAAGCTATTTTGTTTATAAAATTCGGGCTTTTAAAAGAAGTTATATTTCATGGGAGTCACATCATAGCCTTGAATCTTAGTGAATTAATGATATTGCTATGAAATTTAAGCTGTTGGGTTTTCTTGGTTAGTGGTTCTTTTCCTCCCTGCAGATTGCTGGGAGAGATTTATACAGCTTGACTTTGTTAAAAGGTCACCAGGGTCACAAAGCCAGCAATTTGCATCTGTCTCTCCTTTCTCAGATTCGGAGACTGCAAATTCTAGATTTCCCTTAAATGTTTCAAAAGCCTTCAAGGATTATATAGGGGAAAGAGGCAGGGGGTTCTTTTACTATATTTACCTTGTCTGTTTCAGCAGAAATAAAGGAGCCTGAGTATCCAGATAATCAAGTGAATAGAATGAGCCCATTGCAAATGTGGGAAAAACTGAGGAGGGTGAAGGCTGGGTTTATCCCAATACCCAGGAATTGCGCCCTTAGTTTTGCAGTTTTTTTTCTTACTCTTCTGACTTCTAACACAAGCTCCCTGTCTTCAAGTGTCTGATGAAGTGGGATTTTCTCCCACAAAAGCTCATGTGATAAATAAATTTGTTAGTCTTTAAAAGTGCCCCCAGACACTTTTCTGCTGTATCAGTCTATTGGAGACTTGAGAACATCATTCAGATTTCACTGTGGTTTTGCTTGGCACGTCAATAACCTGTGTCAAAAGTACCTATTAGCATGATAAGCGAAGCTATATGTTAAAGAGAAAATTATTGTCACTGGGAAAGGGATGAAGTTTTTGTTGTCAATAATTTAGTGCATTTGAAAGTCCAGTATGCTAAAATAACTGCATTCTTCAAACATGTCTGTGAACATTTTCCTACTGGGTCTGTAAATGTATTAGTCTTTAGCATGTTTGTCTATATTTTAGTGTTACTGTGTCAAACTCATTCAATGTAGGGGGCCGCACTGGAAGGCAGGACACCTGTCATGGGCCATGTGGCTGCTTGGGTTCCCCAACCCTTTCCCCTCCATGTTCAGAGCCAAATAGTGTCATTTTGCAGTCCATTTTCTGATCATAACCAAAAAGATCCGGATGCAGCCTGCGAGCCATGAGTTTGACACCCCTGAAACAAAACACCCATAGCACTTCTGAGAGAAATACAAATATATGCTTAACAGTAAGATGTAAACTCAGTGGTAAACAGTCCTTGTCATTTAAAAGAGACCCTAGATAGTGATCTGAACACTAATTCAGAGATGGCATAGGGAGCATTCAGAGGGCTTTAAGGTGAAGAAACTCAGCTATGAATCTTAAAACTAGCTATACAGTACATACTGTACCAGGCATTTTCTCCTTGACAAAGGAAAAATCTTTTAAAGGGTTAAGGTAATTTAAGGATTTCCTTTGGACTTATGTCCACTGTTGCTTAATTTATACTTGATAAGCTACAAGATAGATACCCAAGTTTTCCAGTCACATCATTATTTATAAAGGATACAACCAAGACTCTAAACCTGATTTTAAGCACAGAAAAATATTATACATCCTTGGTTGATCAATAAAGATGTTTGTATTAATGAACCTCACAGTCATCAGTGCTAAAGTGTATATTTAATCTTTATGGAAGCTAATCTCTATGATCAGAAGAGTAGTGAAGTAAAACCTTATTACACAACAGATCTGTCCCCAGGGTGCATTCAGAGGCTTACCAGACCAAAAATATGTTTTTTTCCCCTGCGTTTTGTTTCTGTTACAACTACACAGCCACCTCAGCTATATCAGAGCGAGAATTCCATTCTGATTCACGAATCACCACAAGCAGTGCTAAATTCTATCTGTAAAATCTTTACTTAGCGCTACCGTACATTTCAGTTGCACCCTGTCAATGCCATTGGGTCAGCATTACTGGGAATGAATGATGATTTATCTGGAATGTAAGGTCCTTGGGGAAGGCAGTGTGTTGTCTTTGGTGTGTGTCAGGGCTTAAAAATAATTATTAACAATGCTTAATAACCATTACATCAGAGCCAGGAAGAATACCACTGGACTTCCAGACTCCAAGCTGGGTTTGGAGTGCTGGCACTAAGCTAAACTCATATTTACACATGTAAATTGAATACACTTTTGTGCCTTTTCTTTCATGTGCCAGGGCAGCTTTTACACTGTCAGAAGGAAAGATAGGGAGTAAAGCAACCTAAAAGGCAGCTGAGGCAGCCACTGGAGGAGTATTAAGAGAATCTTTGACAGGTACTGATTCACACGGTGGCTCTTACACTGCCACCTGCTGAGTTCCCCCCACTAACTACAGGGCACACCAGGAAGAGGAACTCTGTGGACAGGGTATTTTTGAATCCTAGACCCATTCTCAGCAACGGGTTGGTCCTCCAGAGATGTTAGCAGCTGAAAACTGTTCTATTTTGTACTAGGGTCCGGGACCCCACCAGTGTTCCTTAATAGTGGATCTAGCTCTTAGTCAGGAAGTCAGTTTGAGTGGAGCAGACAGCTCAGGCATTGTGGCATACAAGATACTTTTACTCCTAAACCACTGGTTCAAATTATGCCCATCATAGAATCATAGGGTTGGAAGGGACCTCATGAGGTCATCTAGTCCAACTCCCTGCTAAAAGCATCTATGATCATGGCACCTGTGATCAAAAGTTACTACTGTCTAAGGTCTGTATGGTGGCCAGAGGGGAAAGAGATGGTCATCTTCAATACAGTTCCCAACGCCCAGATGTCAGCATCATAATCATCACCATCATAGGGAGCAGCTAGTGGTTCCAGCAAAGGCAAGGGAGATGAAGAGTAGTATTAGTGGTGTTCCTAGGACAAGACAAGACTGATGCATATACTCACTGAGTAATATTGGGGAAGCTTGTATTGTTCCTAACCTTATTGTGGCTGCACTAGCCTACAGATAGAGGTAAATGCTAGGTAACACATAGATACAAGTTAAGATGTTGCAATGAAACTGAAGAAAAGACTTGTCAGACAAAAGCTTAGCTAAATAAGGCCTGAAGGCCTAAACACAAGTAGCTAACAAGGAGTGATCTTAGGCCACATGGTATCACAAGATAGAATGCTGTAATGACTAAACAACAGACACGTGTGCAAGCTGATATCAGCTTCTGAAATTTTTAAAACAGGAACATCAACAGATGTCTGACCACAGGAATGCCTTGCTAGCTAATTGACATACTAATAAGCTAGAAGTAAAAGGCCTAATAACATATGGAAGAAGAGCACTCCAACATTAGTCAGGTGTGGAGGTAAAAATAAGGAAAAGGGGCCGAAACCCCTCCTTGAATATGCATTAGGTATAGTGGTATCAGCATTACTCATTCTGAGAGCTGTATCTTGGCCTGAGCACCTTGGAAGGTACCAGGATGATGACCACTGGTGAGGAGGAAGATAAGAATGATGACTAATGTTTCAAATTTTTCTACTGGGATAGTGTGAGTACCCAACATATTTAGACACTCACTCAATAAAAGCTCTCTCCACTTTGCTGAGCTGAAGTGGTTGTGATTTTGCTAACTCCATTAACAAAATTATTGCAAATACAGAAGGTTCTACCTAAGTGGAAGTGTTCCCAATTCAGCAGAAATTCTAACAGCACCAGACCTGATTTCAGCACTAGAACCTACCAAACCTCAGACTGTTAACCAGAAATTTGTAAGTAATCAATATAATTAACACACAAAACTGTTCTATGGATAAACAAAACCTTTCAGTCCCCAGAGCCATCTATCCATGGGTGTCGACCCACTGCTCCCCAGAATCCAAATATACTCAGACTATAAGGTCAGAAAGGATCAATATGGTCATCTAGTCTGACCTCCTGAACAATGCAGGGCACAGAACATCACCCACCCACACCTGCAATAAGTTTCTAACTTATGACTAAGTTACTGAAGTACTCAAATGATGATTTAGAGACTGAGCATTTGAGACATATCCCTGGATCAGGCCCCTGGTCCAGATTGGCCCCCAGGAGCTGACTGGGCTCAAGGTACTCAATCCGCACTGGGGGCAGGGTAGGTGGAGGAGCTCCCTGGATATGTCTGCTCCCTGTCCACGCAGATATACTCTGCAGTCAACCTTGTTAAGTTGACTGCCAGGCCCCCGCTCAGTGTTGACATAGCCATGGACAGAAACCTATGTCTAATTTCGAGACTAACCTTCCTGAGGACCAGTTTAGATCTATTAGTAACTAGTTCTTTGTGTCCACCTTGGTGCTGAATTTAAATATTTCCTCTCCCTCCCTGTTATGTATACTTCTGATGTATTTATACAGAGCAATCCTGTCTCCTCTCAACCTTCTTTAGGTTGCACTAAATAAGCCAAACTCTCTGAGTCTCTTCTCATAAGGCAGGTTTCCATTTCTTGGATCATTCTAGAACACTTCTCTTCACCTGTTCCAAATAAGCCATAAATGTTAAAATTGTATGCTTCTGTCCACTGGATTGAGTACCCTTGCTTCCAGTTTCATTTTGCATTACCAACCTCCAGTGGGGAAGACAAGACAAGAGTATGCATACTCCTGTTCTGAAACGCCTATTGTGTGCCATTCCAAAAGCCAGTCAGACACAGTTCAAGACATGTAGCTCAGTTTCCACACTGCTGAATTTCAGACACACTGAAAGTGTGTTCCAAATGGCTAGTTGCAAACTAACTGAGCAAGGAATGATATGGAAGTCATAAGGTGTGAATATCTGTATTGCATTATTTTTCCTGAGCCTATGCAGTCAGAGAACCAAACCGTACAATAAACCGAGACTGGAATTTCCGTTTTGATTTTTATTTAGCAAGACTAGTGGAGCTAGCCTGTCTTTTCTGCTGGTAGTTCTAGACTAATATGCTCTCATTCTCCATCTGGGCTGCCACTAACTAATGGAAGTACCCCTTATCCCCGAAAGAAAGAAAAACACTTTGAGACAATTACTTTATGTCTGTTCAAAAATCTATTGCTGACTGCCCACCGTGGTGTCACTCCCCCTCTCCTTAGCCCTACTGATAGGGTAAAAGAAGGAACTTTTATATCTGCAGACGTCCCATTATGATCCGCAGTGTGGTGCCCTTAAATAGCATCCTTTTTGTGTAGGTGTAATTGGCCAAGAGAAAGAAGTTTCTATTGAGTCCTTTTAGCAAATGCAGAGCACACTGAATGTGTATGCATATAATTTATCATGTCAAAGTCATTTTATTTTACCCAGAATTGTTCTTGCCTTCTCTTTCCCCTTCACAAATTATTATTCTGTGTGAATTTCCTACATAATTAAGTGGCTTGGTTGCAGTTCCAAGGTCTATAAAAATGACAAAAGAAAAACTGAAATAGCTGGCTCTGAAATTGGTTTACATTCAGTAGTGTTGCCTACCATTTGCTTAGACCAGCAGATGTCAGCCTAAAATGAAAAATGGAAAAGAAATACTGGATCATAATGTTAGTGTCTCATGCACCAGATGGGAGTTTTAGACAACACGGCAGGAGCACTCAGCCAGCAATTGTTAAAATTCAGTGTTGGGACATGCACAGCAATGCTGCATGTGCTGATAACATTTTTTTGATTATGAAACTTAATTGTATCATAGATCAATGATAGTTTAATTTATGAGGATTGATTTTGTTAATTCAAGCAGTTCAAAAGGCACTGTTAAAGCTTCAGTCCATTTAATTGTATCTGACTTGAGCTTTGCTCACATTATCAGAAGATAAATGACTGCATACAGCTAATACCTTTTAATTTTTCCTCTTTTTGTCTGTTTATTTCAACATCTGTCATTTACTATGAGTTACACTTAAATGAAAAGTACAGCACATAAGCTTAGGCTTCTGATACTTAAGTTCCAGAGACAAAAAGCACACACACACCACTGTTATTCTAAAGTTACCATATATCTGTAATTTGACACCTAATCTTTTATAATAAATAATATTTTGGAGCAGCAATACTGAACAGTATGATAGGATGCCTACTGAAGGAGTCTGTGGGAAAGAGACACCAACAGTCTCCAGAGATAATGGTTTTAGGGTATCTCAGATTATCAGAAAAGGTATAACAACTTCCAAAAAGCTAGGGATCTG
The DNA here is from genome assembly GCA_007922195.1 of Podocnemis expansa. NCBI lineage: Eukaryota > Metazoa > Chordata > Testudines > Podocnemididae > Podocnemis > Podocnemis expansa. Next base: position 72,092,736 of record ML681966.1, read on the forward strand.
CTGCATTTATTTCACATTGAGTACAAGTAAACACATTCACTATTGCCAAGTCTCATGATTTCTTTTAATTGCAAATCACATGCCATTTGGTATTTTTCTTACAGTCTGTATTCAGGGTCATTTTACCTGAGAATCTCAGATTGCACTGACAATAAGAAAATAAATGTATAGCCCTTAAATTTAAGGAACAAAGCTTGAAAACTCAAACCTGAAAGGCTCAAAACCTAGAAGGTAAAGCAAATGAATCTAAAATGTTTCATTTTAAAAATATCTGATGCATTTTTGAGCCATTACTTATAGTTTCTGAAATTACATTTTGGGATTGAAACCTGGTTTGGGATGGCAACCTTTCATGATAAACATTTAAGTGAGTTCCATGAGCAATAATCAACAACAAGCAGCATGGGAGCACCTCACTCACCTGAGCAGCACAAAGAGTGAGAAGTAAGAATAGAGATGCACAGATTGCTATTACCTTGGTCTTGTGACTTTCAGATAAAAAGAGTACAACAGCCAGGATTCTCAGCTGGTTTCAGTTTAGCTTGTTTGAAATAGATGGAGTTATGCTGATGTTGACCAGCTGAAGCTCTGACCTAATAAAAGAAGACTCCAAAGGAAACTTATCCTCTTCATGTTTACATTGTTCCCAAACCTGAAAGTTCAAAAATCATGAGTCAAACCTGCAAATCATGAGGTTTTTTTTTGTTTAAAGATTAAATGCTGTTTTTTTCTCTGTCTTTTGATTTTTGAACTCTCTGCCCATCCCTAGGTACAGTAGACCAACCCTCCCCCGTCTGTACAGTAAAGTGATTTTAAACCCCTGTTCCTGGCAAAAGAGCTGTTACTAATGTCCTGATGAAGCAGAGCTTCCAGACTCTAAATTCTACTTCATTAATTCTCTGCCCCCAGCCCCATATCTGATTTTTGCCTTGCAGTGCTCCTGTGGGTAGGGGAACAGTTGCAGCAAGGTCCTCATCATCCCTTCTTCAGCTCCTTCATGCCTCCTTAGCCAGGCCTAGCAGCAAGCACCTGCAGCAGTCATCCCCAAGGGTTAAGCACCCCCACCACTCTCTCTTCCTGCCCCATTGTTCACATGAGCAGTGTGTAGGAGAGATCAGAGTAACCTTGACCAGTGAGTCCTTTTCTGCTCTCCCCTTTCCTCCTGGAAAAGAGCTACTCACCCTCTGCCTCCATACTACCCTAAATCCTCAGGAAGTGGGAGATCTCTGGTTGCCTCCTGCAGCAGACCTGATTGGTAGAGCCTTGCAAATCCACAGATATCTGCAGATATCCGCCTTATATCTGCATCCACGGATACAACATGGATATCCGTAGACCATTTCTTGCAGATGCAGATCGGATATGGATCCACACATTTTTATCTGCACAGAGCTAGAGCCCTGCACATATGCGGATATCCGTAGCTATCCGCATTATATCTGCATCCGTGGATGCAACATGGATATCCACAGACCATTTCTTGCGGATGCAGGTTGGATATGGATCCACTTATTTGTATCCGTGCAGGGCTCTACTGATTGGCTGTGCTTCCTCAAGAAGCAGAAAAAGCAGTCAGCAAGAGGCGAAGGCTTTCTGCCAGATGACTAAAAATTCCCACAAGGGCTACAAAGTCTTGTTAGCCTGAGTTTGGTTTCAGTAGGGACTGAATCACATAAATTACAAGGAACTCAGAAGAATGTGCAACACTGTTCTCGTTGATTAGTCCACTTAATATTGGTTTCCTCTCAGGCCTTCCACAGAATTACACCAGTTCTGGTTCAAGTCCCTTCTCCTCTGGAGCTTCTGGCCTTTGGAACAGCCTCCTCACCTCATTGTTTCCTCTCTTCAAATTTCAGCTGAAAACATTATGCTTCCCCTCCTTGGCTATGACAGAAGGTCTATCTACCTTCTCTCTGTTCTGTATTATTTACATCTCCATGGGATACAGCTTGTAGGACAAGCACAATGCAGTAAGGAGTTATATTGTATTTTGGAGGAAATGAGAAGACCCAACTGAAAAAGGAAGTGATTTGGCTTTAAAAAAAATAACTGAAGAGTTGGAAAAACTTATTCTACCCCTTCCTCAAATTTCTTCAATTAGGCAAAGTAAAGGTTTAATCCTGAAAATGTTTGTCCAAAGTACTTTGTTCATGTGAGTGGTTCCACTGAATTCAGTTCACTACTCTCTAAGTGAAGTTATACCTGTGTTGCAGTACTTGTGAGATCAGACCCTCAGTGTTTGACTAGTGCTCTAAAATCATATAGATAATACCCACCAATTAATTCAACAGATTCCCACTACATATTTGATGCTCATTTTCCAAGTAACCAGGAAAAAAATGCTAAACAAACACCACAGATTAACTGATTGGGCCATAGCATTACACCTTTGGACAACGCAGGTGGTCTGTGAGACTAAGTGAGGATGAGGAACACTTACTCATCTCTCTACAGGAGGGGTCTCAAACATGTGGCCCGTGGAGCACATGCGGCCCCTAAAGCTATTTCCTGCAGCGATACTATTGTTACCAATATTTTCAATATTGTTGTATGAAAAGGTGTTGGTGGTGCAGCTCTCGGACTAATGTACTAGTCCTCATATAGCCCTGTACTAGTCCTCATGTGGCCCACGTGGTTATTTGAGTTTGAGACCCCTTCTGTATGGGAAAGAGAAGTAAGCTGGAGGAGGAACCAATGAAAATTGTCCAATAAATAAAAACCAAGAACTATTTAAATTGTTAAGATTAAGAGAAGAAGCCTGGTTGAATGATTAGAGCAACAAACTAGAACTTGGAAAACTTCATTTAAGCCCTTGCTGTACCAAACTATCAGTGAGAGCTTGGGCAAAGCAAGTGTAGTGGCTAGTACCACTGCTTAATATGCAGAAGGTCCTGAGTTCAAGCCCTAGGTGGTTGGACTCAATGATCTCACGAGGTCCCTTCCAACCCTATGATTTGATTGAAATTCATGAAGCATTCCATGGTTTTTTTGTGCCTGAATTCACCTCTGTAATATGGGCTGGCTGCACAGCCCCACCTCATGTCTGTGATGAGGTTAAATGTATTAACAATTATAAGGCACCCAGCACAGTAATGGGAGCCATATAGTACTTAAGAAAGACTAAGCTCCCTCCAGAGGTGGCCAAAGGGCGAGAACATTTTTTAATTTGCTTGTTTCTGCGACTATATTCTTCTCTTCTTGTTTGCTAAACAATTGTTATCAATATCCAGTGGTTCCAGAAATTTGTATGCATTATGAAATGAACTTCTAGCTAAGCTTCAGCCCCCTGAATGCAAGCTATTGAATCAGTCATTTTTGTGTTTCCTGTTTTTCTTCTTGTTCCTGCTATGTTCCATAGTCTCCCTTTTCTCATCTGATTCAGCATTGTCTGCTAAGCACTGCTTTTCCTTTGTCACTTCCTGTTTTCCAGTTTTGCATATCTTATTCTGTTGGCTTTTCAGTGTTCATCTTACAGTTCAGTTTCTTTCCTTTTTATCTTACAGTTGCATCCCCCCCCCCCATCTGTTCCTCTCTCTTATTTCTGTTATGTAGTACATTTCATCATTATTGTCAGGCTGTATCTCTCACTTAGTACTCTTAATTTTTTTCTTCCTAAAGCTTTTTGTCCTAAATCTAGTTTTTTCCCCTCCCCCACTCTCTCTCCATCTCATATTTTCAGGTTTACATTCCTAGGCTCTGATCCTGCAGTGCAACCGTCTGTTACAAAGCAGAGCACAGGACTCTCCAGGGAATGGCCTGTCAAATTCATCTATTTACGATCAGTTACGATGGGTTGGCAGGTGGTGTGCAACTGATCACTGCATGAACAGAAATGTATTAGACTGATAGCAATGTTACAGCAGTCTAGAGACAGAGATTCTGTACGCGATAGAAGCTGGAAGTCTGAGACAGAGAACTACGAACGTTGGAGAAACACGGAAGTGAACTCTGATGCAACATAATTATACTTTTCAGAGTATTGGGCATGTTATCATCAAAATGTGATCTTGAAGGCTGAAGTTACTTGTTATAATTGTAGTCAGAGAATGCACTTTCAGTGGCATTAGAACAAAGGAAGAGCAAATAACACACTATAAAGCATTTTTCTCACCTTTTTAATGTTTACATGATGCTTTTCTTTTTAAGGCTTGCGTTAGAAACCCCATCACTATAATCAAACAACAAATAGTTGGCAAAAAACATTAACAAATCAAGTCAAATGTAATTGGGCAAAGGGATTTTGAGGATTGTATTCATCTAGGAGAATATTGTTTCCACTAAGACTTTGTGGATTTGATCATTATGTTTTGGTTTTCTTTTTTCCCCACTATTTTTCTAGCTGTTGATGGTGAAACTGGTGGACATATGGAGGCCAACTGAAGTACCATAAATTCATAAAATGAATTTTATTATACTCGTGCAGAAAGTGACAGAATTTCACAAGCTGGTATAAATTTTAAAAATGGTATAGAGGATTTTATTTCATGCTTTCTATTAGAATTAGTGTGGATTAAACTAGTCAACTGATTTTAAAATTTTCAGTTCGCTCTTCTGCCTCATGTGCCAAATAGTTACAGACAGACTTGGCAGAGTTCATGAGCCTTCAAATTGATGAATAGGGTGCAAAAATCACATTTTGTGAAAATTTTCTTGGAAATAGCTGAAAATGCTTAATGAAGAACCCTCCTCTTTGTACCACCAAAATTTTGACCAGAAATGCCTTGAGATTTTGGAAGGGTTTCATTAAGTCAGTCTGTTTTCTGAATTCCTGAGAAAATGTGAAGTCTCTAACTTCAACAGGTTTATTTAGTTATTTTTTTTTTATTTGTGAATATTTTGCACAGGGTTAATACAGAGTTTTTCAGAAATGGTTCACTTGTGGTTTTGACCATGGGTGTCACTAGCAGCGGGCATGTGCAGTATGGGCCACAAGTGTGTAAGTGCCCTGAGTGTCTCTTCCCAGTAGGCCCAGGCACAGAAAGCCTGGTTGAGCTCCTACGCCTACCTGGGAGAAGACCTCAGCTAGAGAGGGGTTCTCCCGCTTTGCATCACATCACTGTGACACATAGTGCTGGGTGGGAAAAAGGGAAATTTAAGTCCCCCTTCTTTGTCCAGCAGCGTAGAACACCACAGCATGGGTAAGAGCTGGAGGGGGTCCATTGCAGGACAAGGGGAGAATGAAAGAGGAGTTGGGTAGAAGTGGGGGGGAAGGGAGGTTGGGGGGTTGGTGACCATGGGTGTGGGGCCCAGCCTGCCTGGGCCCAGCAACAGGGCTGGATTGGGGGCTGGGCCAGTTGTGGCTGGATCGGGCTTGGGGGAGGGCAGTGCCAGCAGTGGAGGGCAGGGTGGATCAGGCTGGCAGCGGGGTGGGAGTATGAGGGGGCTATGCCACAAATTTTTGGAAGGCAGTGACACCCCTGTTTTTGACATCTGCTGGTTCCTTTCCTTATGCACTATCTCATGTGAAGCCTTTATTATGTCTAGGCCAAATTCTAGTCTTTTATCAATTCAATCTCCACTGAATTTAATGAAAATTTTTCTCAATCAAAGATCACAGAATTTGGCCTGCAACATTGAGCCCTTCTCTTTTTCAACTCCACAAGTCAAAGGACTGGGTGACAATGAAAGAGAACATCTTGCCATTGGGGGGTGATGAGGGGGAGAGAAACCAGAGAGACAGAAACATAATCATTTAAATATATTGCAGTGTCTGCTTTGTTTTTCACCATAAATAAATAGAACCTTCTCACATAAAGTAGTTTGCAAAAAATATGTTTAGCCTGGAAGGTACATAAGAATACATTAGTATAGATTCTCCATTGACATGGGACAGAATAGCTCTGTTGAAGTTATTTTACATCTGGGGAAAGTGTGGCCATTATGTTCGCTTCGGACACTCTCAGTTGACATTTATTGTCTTTGTGGGTGCCAGTTGTTCTCCCCTCGATGTTTAAAACACTTTGCAAACAATTGGCTAGAGACTGGCTAGATTCTGGTTTCAGTTACACTGGTCTAAATTGGATGGATTTAGACCAGCGTAACCAAGATCAGTCTAGTCTGAAAAGAGCTAAAGGCAATCAGCACCTTTGAGAAAGCTCAACACATCTTAGATGAATCTAGCAACAGCCTGGGGGGGGGGGGGGGATTCACACATTATGAATGAACCACATAGCTTCTTGAGACAAAAGCTTCTTTTATATGCTGGTGTATATCAGCTTAATGATTATGAACTGAAGTTTGTAATAAAAAATGGCCTTAGGATTTTAAAAAACAAATGCAAAGCAATATTTAGAGGATGGAGAAAGATACTGCTCACATTTTAAGTCTAGGAGATTTTCATCTATCCTACACTAAACTACTACATAGGTACTTAATCATACTTGAAATAGCATCCTTGGGAGGTTGAGAAATAAACAACAGCAATGACTGAAAATAATGCTCCAGACTGCTGATTCCTGAGAGAAAGATGTAGACTCAGAAGAGTTGAAGTTTAAGGCTGGGCCTTTGTGAGAGTTCGCAGTACGTTTAAACTGAACTGGCAGGAAAACGCATTTTGCATGCAAGGAATGTGTATGATGCATTAAATAAGGCCAGGGGCATCACTGGTGCCTGACACATGGGGCACGTGCCCCAAGTCCCAGCGCCAATGCCCTGAGTGTCAGGCCACCAGCCTGGCCCATATCCCCGGCTGGGAACCGGGCCCGGTCAGGGATCTGGGGCCTGGCTGCCTGCAGTGGCACTGCCACTCCCACTCCTGGCCCCATTCCCAGCCAGAGATCCGGGGCCTGGCCGCTTGTGTTAACAGGAGCCCAAGGCAGGATCTGGTCCAGGCTCAGAGTCAGGACAAAGGGGTGGGGCCCTTGGCGGGCAGGGGGCGGCTGTGCCTGTGCCCTGGGTCTTGCCTCAGAGCAGCGACACTCCTGAATAAGGCTATGTCTATGCTTAGAATGTTAATTTGAATTGACTGAATTCAAATTAATCAATTTGACCTAATAATGATTAATTCAAATTCAGTCAGTTTGAATTTATATGGCCACACTAGAAAATCCAATTCGACCTAGCATATTCAAGGACAGTGCTTGCTAGTTTGAATTGGAGGAGGGGCACATGTGAAGGTGGCAATAGGGCCCCTGAAAAGGGCCGCTGCCACAGCCAATCCTATAAAAGCAGGAAGTTGCCTCAGCCCTCTGCCCATTGTGGCTGGCAAGAGGCAAAGCAAGCCGGTCATGGACCGAGCCCTGCTCCCACAGCTTGCTGCTGAGGTGCCCAGTACCCGCACAACTCTGACCAGTGCTCTGGTTGCCTTAAGCATGGCGTTCTTGGACCCTGGCAGCACAGAGGCAGGCACCCAGCACCACTACCATGCTGGCTCTGCCTGCTGCTGTAGTACCCTGCTACCTTCCATGCCCTGTCACTTCTGCACACGTGAAACCAGCGGCGACTGGTGGTACTGGGTCGTCCTGACCACCTAGGATGACAACCAGAGGGAGCAGAACTTCCAGATGAGGAAGCAGACATTCCTACAGCTGGTCCACGAGCTCAGTCCACAGCTGCAGTGAATGGACACCCGTCTCAGACATGCCCTCCACATGGACAAGAGAGTGGCTGTCGCCCTGTGGAAGATGTCTGCCTGGACACCTATCAGTCAGTCACACACCAGTTTGGGATTGGGAAGGCCACTGTGGGGGGCTACCCTCCTGCAGGTCGGCAGAGCAATTAATGAGGTCCTGCTAGCCTGCCTGGTCAATCCCAGAAACCTGCAGGAGACCCTGGATGGACTCCACGCTCTTGGATTTCCCAATGGCACGGGCATCCTTGGTGTGACTCATATCCCTGTCCAAGGCCCACTGCACTGAACCACGGTGTACCAGAACCACAAGGGCTACTACTCCATGCTCCTGCAGGCCCTCATCGATCACTGGGTCCACTTCACAAACATCTGTGTCAGCTGGCCACGGAGCATGCACGATGCCTGTGTGCTGAGGAACTCCAGCCTCTACAGGCAAATACAGGCGGGCACCTTCCTCCCACCACGTGACATGACTGTTAGGGACATCCAGGTGCCCCTCCTTCTGGTAGCGGATGCTGCCTATCCTCTCCTCCCATGGCTTATGAAGCCATATACAGGCCACATAGATGTGAGCAGAGAAGTTTTATCAAAAGTCTGAATAGGTGTTCCTAGGTGGTGGAGTGCGTCTTTGGGAGGCTCAAAGCCAGATGTCATTGCTGTCTAACATGCCATCACCTTGCGGAGGAAACCATTCCAGAGGTCATCAGTGCCTGTGTTGCCCTGCATAATCTCTGTGAACTGAGAGGCAACAGAGCCCCTCCCCCCATCTGGGAGGCAGAGGCCAAACAACTCATTGCACATTTCCAACAGCCAGTAGCGAGGCAGCAGCCAGAGTGGGTGCAGCGAAGAGCCCACGCCATCCAGGAGGCACTGAAGGACATGTTCCTCGGGGAAGAACCCTGAGGACCCAGGCCTGCCACCAGATGCCCTCGCCAGCCTCACCCCACACATGCTTCCCTCACACACCTGCATCCCCCAACACCCCCATCCCCAAACCAATAAACAGAAATGAAACAATTGTTTACAAAGCTTTATTTAAAGGGAATGGGACAGAGCTGGGGGTGGGGGCCTTGGAGAACAGGGGACTTGGGGGAGAAATGAGGGGATGGGTGAATTCAGAGGTCAGGAAGGGGGGACAGTCCCAGTGCCATGGGGCCATTCCCCAGGGCCCTCACCATGCCTGCTCTGGGTGTGGGGACGCCATGAATGAGGAATGCAGGGGTCACATCGGGTGGGTTTGGGGGCAGTAGGACTGGCAAATTGGTCCTCCAGACAACCTGTGGAAGCCCCAGTACCCTGGAGGGCCACAGCAATGGAGGTGAGGGCCTGGCTTTGGCACTCCTGCATGCTGGTATGGTGCTCTTCTAGCTCCACGGCCCTCTCAAAGAGGCACAGAGCAGATGTGTGGTTGCCCAACTCCTGCCCCTGCCAGGGCTATACACTCTCCTTAGCCCCCCAAGGCTGAGCTGTATCAGTTCGAGGAGGAGGTTGTTGCAGGTACAGCGTGCCCTCCTCCTCCTCCAGGTGGTGGGTGGCAGGCTTCCCAGAGCATGGCATCGGGTGGCAGCGCAAGCTGGTGGAAGAGAGAACTGGGTTGTTCCCATGGGGCTACGTGCCTGCCGCTCTGTGTGGCCTAATAGCAGCAAGTATCCGGGCCCTGACCATCCCCGTGCCTCCCTCTCCCTGTCCTGTGAAAAGGGGGCCCCCAAGGTATGTGTGGTCATGCCGTTTGGGCCAGGTCAAGTGTGGTGCCCACAGTGGCCGGCAACACTGACCCCGATGTGGCTCCCGGGCGTCACCAGAGGCCACGTACCAGGGGTCATGGCTGCATGTGGTCTAATCTCCACATTGGCACTTTGGGTTCCCCCTGGCCACCTGCTCACAGGCCACCTCACCACTTGACTCTGCTTCCCCAAGGCCCCATGGGCCTCTCCACTCCACCTTGTTGGATGGCCTCAGTGCCACCGCTTGTGGCCAGAACCCTGCCTATCCCCTGTCCCTGTCCCCCTGCACTGCCTGTGTCACAGGCAGGTGCACTGTGCCCGCATGGAGGAAGGAGGGAAGACTTACTCACAGATCTTGGCATTGTCTTGCAGGATGTGCCCTTGTCAGGGTCCTTCTCTGTGGTGGGTCACTCCTCCTGCGCTTCTGAGATGGTGGGTGCCTCCTTGGTGGTGGCAAAGAGGTCAGGGCTGCTGGCTGTGGGGGTAGGCAGATGATGGCCCCACTGCTGGGCTAATGACGTTGATGGGGGTGTCGATGTCAGCAACTTCCCCCTCCTCCGGGGTGGTGACAGTGGACACCTTGGCGCTGTCTACTGTGCTGGCGGGCAGGCCAGATGGTTCCTCATCGAGGAAGTGATGCATCTCAGCAAAGTACGGGCATGTGCCTCCCCGCTCTGGCACCCCAAGCTGCCTGGCCTCCCAGACCTGGGCAAAGATCTGCTGAAGGGACTTAATCTTGATCTGGACCTGCTCCTTGGTCTGAGGGTGCCAAAGGGCAGAGAGAGCCTCGGCAATCTCCGTGTAAATGGCTCAGTTGCAGTGGTTGTCCACAACCAGAAAAGGATGTCCTCAGTCCCCTAGATGGCCAGGAGACTGAGGACCTCTTCATGGCCCCAGATGGCTGATCTATGGCTGATCTGTGACTGCCCTGGGTGCTGGCACCAGCCTCTGCCATCCCCACTCCCCTACCACATGGCTTTGGCTGCAGAGGATGTCAGCGGGGGGGGGGGGGGGCGCTGTGCTTCCGAGCACTTCCCCTTCCTGGTGCCATGCACCATGGGAAGGAGAAGGACAAAACATGGTCAGTTTGAACGAACCATCAGTTTAAATTGACATGGCTACATTGTGGCAATTCGAAGTAATGGATTCAAATAGACCATGACTTCGTAGTTAAAGGAGGTTTTATCACTTCAAAGTCAGCTTTCATCAGTTGGATCTAAGGAGCTCCTTAGTTCAAATTCATGAAAGTGAGTTTGGCCATGCATTTATTTAATATGAATTGCTGAGGATCAATTCAAATTAAATTCTAAGTGTAGACATACCCCTAGAGAATAAAGCTACTGGTAGGCAATACTGAGGCCTGTAGAGAAAGGTGCTTCTGTGAGAAGTTCCAGCACACTCAGTAGAGAGATCCAGCAATGTAAGGTATGGTAAGGTACTGTTGTCAGCATACATGAGCACATTACTGGTGATGTAATTCTGCAAAGAGTGGTCATCAGGCTGTGGGAAGCTCAAACCCCAGATGGAAATTTCTCATTAAGGCAGTTAGCTGGGCAGTAATTTTGACATTTTTTTGTCATTGTCGGTGCTTTTAAAAACAATCTTCATTAGAAGGGTAGCAATTTGACTGTTAGGAAAAAACTGCACTGAGTCATCCACACCTTGTACTTCCCTTTTATTTTTCTCAGCACTTGGGAAATAAAAGTTACCTATTTTAAAAGATGAAAACAAACAAAATGTCACATATAACTTTGCCATCAGGATTGAATGCTGCTCAGAATTAATCTAGTACAGGTCACCTTAAATGTGATATAATGAAGTGATGCTGGTAATACTCAGGGATGTTGATAAACATTATCCACATTTTACAGATGGGGAAATTGAGGTTCTGATTCAGCATTCTATCCCAATTCACCCACACTCTTAAACTGAGTAAAATGTGGAGTTCATGATTCTGTGTCTTCCTTTGTACAAAGCTCCGTACTGAAGTGGCACAATCAACCGAGAAGCCCAGTGATGAAGGTGTAGTGTGAAATCTTGCTCAAACTGAAGTAAATGGCAAAACTCCCCTGGATTTTAAAGGGGTTGGGGATTTCATAAACAATCCATGGAATGTATAGACAATATGATTTTCCCACATTTTTTAATTTGCAGATATTCGCACCCTGTGTATTTGTCTTTAATATGTTTGCTTATTTTTCCACCAGGCTTTTGTTTTACATCTCTTTACAGATGGCGATCTTTCCAGCATCACTAAGTTAAAGAACCCTTGATCTAAGGCAGTGTTTGTCAAACTTGGGGTCGTGACCCAGTACTGGGTCGCAGACCAGCAGGTATGGGGTTGCCAGCAGGGGAGATGTGTGGAAAGGGGGGATGGAGTCAGGGAGGGAGGCTGCTTCTCGTTGATCTCACTGTTGTAACATAGTGTCAGCCTTCAGTAGAGAGCACTGAGATAAACATGTGAGTCGTTAGGATTAACAATGAGGTGCTAATTGTTGTTCAAACAATCTCTATGCCTCCTCACTGAGTCAGTATCTCTTTGGGCTTCTCTCATTCATATGAAAAGGACTGAGGTCACACTGGCAAGCAACTTCTGTGTTTTTTATCAATAGATCCAATAAAGAAAAGAAAAAACTTTGAACACCCCCTTATTCCACCATTTCTGAGACCTGGGGATTTCAAAGTTCCAAAGGGGCAGCCGTGTTAATCTAGTAAAGCAAAAAAAAAGTAAGGAGTCCTGGGCCAGATGAACTGCACCCGAGGGTGCTTAGGGAGTTGGCTGATGAGACAGCAGTACTGCTGGCCATTATCTTTGAAAACTCATGGTGAATGGGGAGGTGCCAGAGGACTGGAAAAAAGCAAATGTAGTACCTATCTTCAAGAAAGCAAAAAAGGAGGATCTGGGGAATTACAGACCTGTCAACCTCATCTCAATCCCTGGAAAAAATCATGGAGTAGGTTCTCAAAGAATCCATCCTGAAACACTTGGAGGAAAATAGAGTGATCCAGAACAGTCAGCATGGATTCACCAAGGGTAAATTGTGCCTGACCAAACTCATTGCCTTCTATGATGAGAAGACTGGATTTGTGGAGTGGGAAGAGCCATTGACGTGATATACCTTGACTTTAGCAAGACTTTTGATATGGTTTTCCACAGCATTCTTGTCGGTAAGTTAAGGAAGTATGGCTTGAATCTGTGGACTGTAAGGTGGATAGAAAACTCGCTAGATGAATGGTTTCAGTGAGTAGGTATCAATGGCTCCATGTCTAGTTGGCAACCAGTAACAAGTGGTGTGCCTGAGGGGTTGGTCCTGAGGGCCAGTTCTGTTAAACATTTCATAAATGATCTGGATGATGGGATAGATTGCACGCTCAGTAAGTTTGCGGATGACACCAAGCTGGGAGGAACGGTAGATGTACTGGAGGGTAGGGACAGGATTCAGGGAGACCTAAACAAATTGGAGCAGTGGGCCAATAGAAATCTCATGAAGTTCAACAAGGACAAGTGCAAAGTCCTGCACTTAGGATGGAAAAACTCCATGCCCTTCTACAGGCTGGGAAGCGATCAGCTAAGTAACAGCACCGTAGAAAAGGACCTGGGAGTCATGGTGGATGGGAAGGTGAAGATGAATCAACAGTGTGCTCTTGCTGCCAAAAAGGCCAATGGGATACTGGGCTGCGTCAGTAGAAGTGTTGCCAGCAGATCGAGGGATGTGATTGTACCCCCCTATTCGGCACCAGTGAGGCCGCATCTGGAATACTGTGTCCAGTTTGGGCTCCCCACCACAAAAAGGACGTGGACAAATTAGAAAGAGTCCAGCGGAGGGCAACAAAAATGATCAAGGGGCTGGAGCACAAGACTTACGAAGAGAGGCTGAAGGAACTAGGCTTATTTAGCCTGCAGAAGAGAAGACTGAGGGGGATTTGATAGCAACCTTCAACTACTTGAAGGGATGCTCCCAGGATGGCGCTCAGCTGTTCTCAGTAGTAACAGAGGTCAGAACAAGGAGCAATGGTTCCAAGTTGCAGGTGGGGAGGTCTAGGTTGGGTATTAGGAAAACCTTTCTTACTAGGAGGGTGGTGAAGCATTGGAATGGGCTACCTAGGGAAGTGGTGGAATCTCCATCTTTGGAGATATTTGAGACTTGGATAGACAAAACCCTGGCTGGGATGATTTAGTGGGAATGGCCCTGCTTTTTTGGCAGGGGGGTTGGACTAGATGACTTCATGAGGTCCTTTCTAACCCTATGATTCTATGCTTGCAGTTATTTTTGTAAATTAGGCCTTGCCTTTTTTTGCAACAAAAGTTATATGTTGTAGATTTTAATAAAAACGTTTTCCAGAGATTTTTTGACTGATAACTAAAAAGAGAAGAAAAAAGCAAACTATTCTAGTAGGAGCCTGTGTTGGAAGGTATGGTATTATTTCTACAATTAGCAAGCCTAAGTAACAGAATAAAATCTATCTCAGGTATCTATCTACTGGAAGGAGAAGCTATAACAAGGTCCCAGTCTGAAGGGGAGTGGATAGCCCTGCTGTGTTGCTGCTTTGTGCACACAGACAGCGACAGCAGTCACCAGACCAAGCAGAGAGGGCTAGCACCTCTTCAATCAACAATGTTATGGACAATTGTGTGTTCATGGAAACTCATGGGCTATGTCTACACATAGAGGCTTATTTGGAGTTAGGTTATTTTGAAATAAGTTATTTAAAAATAAAATCCTTAATTCGAATGAACTTAACTTGAAATAAGGAAAAACACCAAATCAAAATATGTGACATATCGATATAACACAGCCAGACGTGGTTATTTCAAAACCACAGTTTTGAAATAACCCTCGTTTTGATATATAACAAGGTTTTATTATATGAAAATGATTTTCCTTATTTGGAAATAAGGGAGCTCCTTATTTCCAGTTAAGGAAACGTCATCTGGACATGTCAACTTTTAATTCGAAACAACCATCGTTGTTTCGAATTAAAAGCCTCGTATGAACACAGCCATGTGGACTCAGGGAGTGGATGAAGTGCAAAGGTGAAAGTGGAACCCAGAGGGGCTGCTTCAGTTCCTGGGATTTGGCAGCAGAAGGGACCAGGACCTGGAGGGACTTGGACAGGCTGAGCAGCAGACACGATCTTCCAGGACCTTTCTTTCCAGCCTGGCATTGGATCTCTTCTCCTTCCCCTGTCTCAGCACTTTCATCTCATTTCTCCACCCAGTCCCCCCTCCATCTCCATTTGCAAGGAGTGCCCACACACACTCCAGGCTACTACATGCAGTTTTAGAGACTTAACATACTTCCTGATTTGAGACAGGAGTATGGAATCTGGGATCACCCGCTGCATCTTCCATGTAGGTGATCTCAAATTAGATGTGTAGGTTTTAGAGGTGCAATAGAAGCCTGAAGAGAAAGGATGAAAGCCATGAGGGATTCTCACCCCCCAGAGCCATGGGCACTGTTCAATTTTCTGGTGACAGCTGCTTTTTTCAGTGGAGGGTCACTGCATGGCAGAGGGGTCTGGAGCTGGGTCCCGAGGAAAAATGTTTGACAACCACTGATCTAAGGCATTGTAGTCATCCTGCATAGATCTCCTACATAGAGAAGATAAAGCTGTTTGCACACATATTACATTTATTTGTAAATGCATATTGATATCTGTCATGATATCACTGGATTCTGAAATACTTTTTTTTTTTTTTAAATGCTGGCATATTGCAGGAAGAAAGAATGAAATATCTTACATGCTGGCTACAACTGGGTGAAATTGTTTGAACTGTTGCAGGCAAAAACTCACATTTGAAAAAAACGCATCATGTTCAGTGAAAAATTGTGAATATTTTTTTCTTCTGAGAATTTGCATGCTATTTTTAAGGTCTAAATTATTAAAGTTTGTACATTTGAATTAAAATAGTTATCAGAATTTCTCACCTGAAAGAACTGTTTTTGTAAAGTAATAATTTTGAAATTGTGATTGTCTGCATTTGTCTATCTGCAAAAAAATTTAAAACTAATTTTTGACAAACAAGTAAATAATATTTTCAGTTTAAATTATTGCAAAACAATCCCCACAAAATGGGTAATGTTCAAATCCTGTAAAATAAATTCCTTTTTGACAGTTTTCAGTTTGTTGAGAATGTACAAGTGTATGCATTTTTTTATCTGCTCTACTGATAATTTTTACTTCTGTGACTGAAATTTTCATGGTTGACTCTATCCTTTTTATATTTTATTAAAGCTTCTAAATCCATACTTTATATATGAATTTTCTTTTCATTCAAATTCTGTCTTAGGTAAATAGGTCTTTTTCCTGACTAGCATGCCTTACTGTGTCATAGGCCTGAGCTCAGACAAATGCCTGATTCTGATTTGTTTAGTTACTTCCTCTTCAGATTCTCATTTCCCAAATTATAGTAGTATAGTAGATCCTGTTATTCATGCATCTACTCAGTCATCAGTATGTGCAACTGGAAAATCTTAATTTAGATTATGGACAAATGATGTAATAAATACTAGATTTTCAATTTATGCTGAATAAAAAAGTTTGTAGATTAGGTGTTTGATTTCTTTCTTTCTTTCAACCTCCTTTCCATTTGACTTACCTTGGCATTGACATTAAATATCACCCTCATGTCTGTTTCCTGTTGCCTCCATTCTGTCATTAATCATTCGCTGGCAGTCTTGTACCATGTCTGGAAATCTGCGAGGGGCTCACCAGAATATTTGTATACGATACCTAATATTTTGCTATCCAGAAACAATGTCAGTCTCTGCTGTGTCTGCACATTCTCAAGAATGGTCACACGTAGAGTCATTTAAGAAAAAGTCACTCGTGCAAAGGATTAAAATGCACTAGCTAATCATAATGTTGTTAACATGTACTTGCTTTGCAGTCTCTTTACACAAATTGAACTGACTGCACCTAGAGCATAATGTTCTGCAGTTTCAATCAGAGTAGGCTAGGGACTTCCATCTTTTCCCAACTAGAGGAAAGTAAACAATGCAGCCTCCATGTAAGTAAGTTAGTGTGGTGCATCATGGGAGTCATATGACTGCCAGCATCCTAGAGGAGATGTAGGACAGTTATGAAGCCAGTCCTATAGAGGAGAATGAGTACATAAGTATCCTGAATAATAAATCTTAGGAGGCAAGGCAGAACTGTAAGAAAAATGTACTCAGTTTTGAACTGATTATTTGAAACAGGCAAATAAATATATTTCATTTTAGTTGAAAATACTGAAACCAACTTTCAGTTTCAAAACAGATGAGGTTTATTTTTAGAACATTTCATACTTGGAAAAATTGCAATATTTCAAACTTTTGCCCCAGTTCAACATAAAAACAAATATAGAAAAGTCAGACTTTTCCATGGAATATAAATTTCTATTTCTATTTGGCTCTACTGATGATTTTTCATGAGCGCTAATTAAGTTCAAACAAGCATGTCTTATGTTTCTCCTGTGTTTTATATATGTCCATAGTTACCTTTGAAGAAGTTGCACTGTTGTTCAGCAAAACGAAAAAGGAGTCCTCTGGCATTTTTAAAGACTAACAAATTTATTTATCGCATGAACTTTTGTGGGAGAGAATCCCAGTTCTTCAGATGTTTTGAAGTCTTTAAAGTCTTCAAAGCATCTGACAAAGTGGGATTTTTCTCCCATGAAGCTCATGCGATAAATAAATTTTTTAGTTTTTAAGAGTGCCACCAGATTTCTTGTTTCTTTTGCTGACCTAGGCTAACATGGCTACCCCTTTGGAACTATTGTTCAGGATTTTGGGCATATAGTATGAATAAAGGAGAGTTAAACAGATATATTTTGGACTTAATGCTGGCAGTCAATGGGATTCTTAGGACTCAGCGCAGTGACCACACACCTCTGTGTTCTGAGGCTTAACACTGTCTTTTGTAAGTATATGAAGATAATGGCACATTCTTTGACAGACACTAATCATAAAAAACCGCACATGTATGTTTTTAATCTTTCATAATAAAATCAACGTGCAGAACAATGCTGAACTCACTTTTTCCGTCTGTAAGGCAATTTGTTAAGGCAGAACCAAGGATAATTCTTTCTCTAAACAAATTCATCATTTTAGCCTTTTTGTTAATTGTTCTCTTTCCTGGCTTTGCAACAAAATAACAAGAAGTAACGGTGTAACAGATGGTCAGTGTCAGACGTGTGATTTTGTCTAAGACAATTGAGCCTTCGCCCATAATAAATCTTCATGGATAGGAAATGTACTGATGTTCAATACTGTGCTCATACAGCTTTCAAAGGACTTACAAAGAACTTTTGTTCATTGCAGAGGTAACATTAGGACTGTATCTCCCAAATTCCAAAGCTCTGAATAACAAGCTTTCTAGAAGCTTTGAAGCCTATTTGTAAACAGTCATATCCTTGCCGCTATTTTGTTTATATGTTGTATTTGTTTATATGTATATAAGAAGCCCCTACAATACAGCACCCTCCATCAATGTTTTCATGAGCAATTCTGCTTAGTTGTGTAAAATATGTAAATACACAATAGATGTTTCTGTTAAACAACCACCCTAAATATCTATTGGGTACAAGAGCACTAAAGTACATTTAAAGTCAACATGCTGCCAGTAATATATTTCTTAACAGTTTTATTACCAACATAGCAGATTAAATTTTCTTAGCTAAACATTTAACAGATGAACCCCTATTGAAAGACAAAAGTTTACTAGATCTTATTCATGAACTATAGCCATAATGTCATTTTGCTTCCAAGAATGAGTGACAGTTTTTCACATAAAAAAATGAAAATAAGGTTTGACTGCATCCCTTAAATATACAGCAATATTAAACTTGTAATATTTCTTACTAAAACAGTGACTTGGATTAATGTGGTTCAACAAATACAAAGGCTTCCTCATCAACAACTCAAGATGATTCTCCTTTTCCACTTACTTCATAGATTTCCTGAATGATAATCATTTTACCTGGTACAGTGAAAGGCCATTACATGCTAACAATAGGCTGGATGTGCAGAGGAGGGCAAAACTGATCCATTAAGAATTAGCTGGAATATAAGGACTCAAATATCCTAACTTTGGTATATCTGATACCACTGAAAAGGTTAGCCAAGGTCTTAGAAGTTATTCAGCCACTGTGTGAGGCATTCAGGATGTGCTCGGTGGAGAGTTTGATTTTACATATGAAGCTCATCAGGGCACGGTCCATGTCTTTATCTGTGTTTTATACAACACCAAGCTCAGTATCAGCACTTAATTAATAAGGATAAAATCCTTGCAAATTCATGGTCTTGCTAAAGATGCATTGTGGTGAAGCAACTTTGGAAATAGGATGAAATTGTCTTTTTGGCTTTCAAGAGTATACAACTCTTCTGCTCATGTAGCTGAATTTAGGTCTTCATAAGAAGCAGTTATCCTTTTAAAATCACCTCCAGGCACAGAGGGCCAGATTTCTAAAGTAATTTAGGTGCCTAAAAATGCAGATAAGACTCTAGTCGGAGCTCCAAAGGCATGTAGGTTTCCATAAAAGAATTTTCACAGACAAAAATACAGAAAAGGAGAAAGGACACAAGTGCCAGAAAGTCAATAATCTTCTATCTATAATTCATATCAGCAATTCAAGTGCTAATTCTTGGGGCTTGAATAGTAGTGAGGTTGCAAGGATTTAGAGTAAGCTTCTTGTTCAGGTAGAGAAGAAAGTATATAATTTGCAACAAAATAAAACTGCAGATTTCAGCATAAATGGTAAAAAATATGAGGGGGAATATATTCAGTGATAGCTAGGTTTGTATAGGTGAGGAAATGATAATGCAAGCTTCAGAGTAAATTGGATGGGCTTGTCAAAGCCAAACCAGATAAAATGTTGCCATGGTTATTGACTCAGCCAGATAAAGAGACCAATGCTCGCTATGCTGTACAAAGGTTTGGAATAGTCTTTGTGATCCTTTATGAGGGCTTTTGGTAGATATAAGGTTTAGATTTGCAGCCTGATATCTCTCTATCATCAAGGAAAACAAATCAAAGAGTTAAAATGAAGGGAAGGGATGTCAAAATGCTCTTGGAGTCATTGTTTGGGACAATTCCTAAAAGGGTCTCAGGAGTAGCTAAACTGATTGATTTATCACTATCTTTTTCTGCATAATAAGCAGTCTTACTGATTTTATTGATCCTCAGCTATGGACAATGGTATGTGCTTTATTAGATCAGGTAGCTTATACACTTTGTTACATGCCATAAATGTACTTTAAAAAGTCTGAGGCAGCTACATACAGACACTGTAGAACCTGCCTTTATGTTAACAGTTACACACAGGCAATTTTATTTTGTTGTACTTATTTGAGGCAAAAGATAAGGTGAGTTAATGCAAAAAGTACACTTGCAGGGAGATGCAGCTTGGAGTGCACTTATTTATTTATTTTAAAAAGACAACCAGCTATTTCCCCCCTTTACTGAAGCAATAAGAATAGCAACAATGCTTTTGGTTAAGATCATTTCCAATGTACTGCTATTCAAGGCCTGGATACTAATCAGAGTTCTTGGTCCATAGCTAATGAAATTTGAATTTTTGTGCAGAAAAATTAAAACATATGATGACCGATCAAGAATCTGGCTGCTGGGAGAATATAATTAGTGCCTATGAAGCTGGAGACCTAGCTTGAAGGATTCTGTGGCAAGGGCAGCAAGGGCAAAGAAAGTCACATTAAAAAGAGATGCAATCTCTGGTGGGTCATTTGAATTTCATCTGCAGGGTAATTTCCATGCCATTTAGCCATCGCCACAGCAGGAATAAAGAGGACTAAACACGTTATTAAAATGACAAAGTCATATGAGGGGGGATTTTGATTTGGGTATGCGGGCAGCGTGTTTGATAAATTCAGTGATAAAGTAGGATGAGTTAGTGTCAAATCAGGGATTTCAAGTGTTTACAGAAAGATATAGTACACTGGGGAGGAAGAGGCGGAACATACACATTCAAGTTTCATGGTGTGTTAAGGATTAGTCTCATAAGCAGAAGAGAGCATTAAAAAGCCACTATATTAGCGAGGTTTGCAATAGTTCCCCAAACCAGCAGCTCTGCTCTTTTAGGTGTATAGGTCAAGAAACTGCAAGATATTTTTCTGATGAGTTAGGTGTTGTGAGACCCATAAACAAATAATCCGTGGATTTACAATAAATGTACTGTTATTAAGGTTTTATTCCCCTTGGAATTCTGATTTTTAAATATAAACTTTTCAGAGCAAAGCATTACTTGTATAACCATCTTGCTGATGTGGGCAAAGAAACAGGTGGGGGCTTTCTGACTTTCAGATCACATGGTGTTCAGAGGAAAAACAAATGCAGTAGCTCAAAATGGGCAATAGTAGGTGAGCAGCATTTCTGGATCTCAAACAGGTCTATTGTTCCCCATTGATGATAACCTCATCCATTTGCATCTTAGGTTTACCACATTCTACTCTTCTTTGGGGTTTTCATCAGTGGAGAGCCTCCATCTTCACTTTAGGCTCCAGAACCATATGCTGCTAGGGAATAGGTAGAATCAACTCCCCTCCCACGCAGTCTTGGAATCCCTCCACTTTCCTTGTGGTGAATGAATCCAGGTACTTTTTTGGGGGGTGAGAGGGGCCACTGAACCTTTCACTTACTACAGACTGTTCCTCTCCGCAAGGGTAGCTGCTATTTTATGAGGCAAAGTTAATGCAAAGTATTACAGAGGAGGCATGAACTGCCCTCTCTCATGCAAACTTTACTTTTGGTCTCTCTGGCTGTTTAGCTTTTCTTAATTTACAGTGAACATCAGTCAATTTCCAAACAGATAGCCGTGTTAGTCTGGTCCAGCAAAAAAAAAACCAAAAAACCAAACCAAAACAAAACAAAACAAAACAAGGGTAACTCCCCCATTTAGGGTGGCACTAACTGACTGGCATTCTTCCCAAAGGAGGAATTTTTCTGTGGGAACAACCCCATCATGGTCATTTAGGACACAAGATAGTGCAAATTTGGCCTATAATGTTAATTCCTGGTCAGCATGGAAGTCAGAGGCTTTTGGAAGAAGTGTGTGTCCATTCCCTTTATTTACACAGAAGACTAATGACCTCCATTAAAGTCTTAAGTCATGAATTGGGGAAGTGTCCAAATGACTTGAATTCTAAAACAAAAAAAAGCAGTTATGACTAAAATGCCTGCCTTTAAGCTATATTTTCAGATTATGAAACACTAACATTATTCTCCTTACTTCTGGTCATTTTTCTTTCTATCTTCTATAAGAGTCAGGTATATCTACTAACGAGTACTAAAAATAAAGTTTTGTATATATCTTATGAAAAAAATTCCTGACAAATGAAAGCAATATAACATAGAGAACATCTAAAACACGTTGGACCAGATTCTCTGTATACTGCTGTATAGTGGTGTAGCTCCATTGACTTCAATGAAGCTGGGCTGATTTATAGCAACTTAGGATCTGGTCCATTATTCATAAGTAAAAATATAATGATTTAAACAACTCCAGTTAGGAATCTGATCTCTAGTACCTTGCACACTGTAATGTTGTTTACAGCTGAGAAAAACAAGGGCCAACTGGAAGTAAAGTGCTACCAGAACAGAAGTCTGTGCTTGTTCACATCACTGATAGCATTTTACACTCACTTTATACAAGTGAGTATAAATAGTGTCAGCCAGTGAAAGAATGAGGTCTGTGATTTTTAAACCAGTATTATGTTCACCAGAACCATGATACATTTGGATGCATGCACTAGTTAGCATTATGGATTGCAAGTGTTGCTTTATCATATTAAATCAGTTTGGATCTTCTTACACAGGAAGACCCCATCTTGATTTGCATTAACAATCCATCACTTTGAATAACATGAAGGAACAAACAAAATCTTGTATATTCATTCATAGATTCATGGACTTCAAGGTCAGAAGGGATCATCTAGTCTGACCTCCTGCAGGACAGAAAACGTTACCGATAATTTCTGTATCCAGCCCACAGCTTCTGTCTGAACATATATAAAATAGTACAGAATATCTTTTTAAAACATATTGAGTCCTGATTTAAAGGCTAAGGGATGGAAAATCTATCAAATCTTTCAATAGTTAATTACCCTCACTGTTAAAATGTTGCACCTTATTTCCAGTCTGAATTTGTCTAGAATCAGTTTCCAACCATTAGATCTTGTCTTGCCTTCTTCTAGTAAAGAGCTCTTTACTATCATCTTATTTCCATAAAAGACCTTGTCCAAAATAATGAAGTAAATATAATCTTAAAATACCATTATATTCACTAATCATATGCATAGCTTTCACTGGATGCAAAAAGCTAAAATAGGGCCCAAATTCTAAGCTGTCAAACCAATGCAATGCTTCTGGAGTGAATGGGGTTGCACAGGGAAAATCAGGGCAAAATTCAATGCACCACATCCAGACATGAGGGCTGATTCTCCACCGCGTTGTAAAAGCATACATGCCTGTTTCAGTGTGGGCATAAGAACAAGACTAAATCAGAACTGTCCACTCACTTATGATGGTGATTTTTACGTATTACATTCACTATGGACTATCTTTGCATAGGTAAAAATAGCTACACAAGGAACAAAATTGTGGATAATCAGGCTGCTGGACTCTTGAACTTCTGCCTGCCATGCTGGATGAGAGTATCCTTCATACAAACACTCAGTGCTACACAGTGGAATTTATCCTGCATGAAAGGAGGAAATTCAAGGTACAGATAACTAACTATGCAGGCAGCTTCATTCAAATATAATAGTTTGCATTTATGACTGACTTATGTACGGTACAACAAGTAACCAGTAAATGTAGTAACCGGTGGATACTTGGCTGGGATGGACCCAGTCACCAATCTAAGCCAAACTTCTTGACCATAGTTTAACTCCAGTAAAGCATGACCAGTTATTACCCTGTTAATGTTCTTGTTACTGTTAACATTTTCTGATTGGAATGCGAGCTTGTCTATTCCATCAACTACTAAATAGCCAGAGACACGAGGACTGAATGATGCTATGGTATACTCAAAAACATACACCCCAAGATATGGAACACGGAACTTTCCAGTTGCTGGGACATAGGAAGATCCATAGTTGACATCCAGATTATTAAATCGGATGGGGCCAGGAGTCGTCATTCCATAGGTATGAGAGGCAAAGAAAGCTACCATCGGTGCGTATCTGTAAGATCCTTTGGAAAAATCTGCAAAGAGTAAAGAGTATTTTTGAGTTATGTTTCTTGGTCTTTCCTTCCCATGCCCCATGTGTTGCATACTTAAAGCAGACGCATACTGTATGTCAGACTTTCAAATAGGAATTGAAATGGCCAGGGTAGAAATGTTTCTTAGGCATCTTGTCAAGGAGCTCCAGCAGCTAAAATAGAAGGGAAATGAATTCCTATGCACTTCAAAAAATACAGATTCCTCTACAATTAGTGCCAAGAGTACCTACAAAAGCTGTATGTCAGAAATAGCAAGGGAACTTCATTCTTGATTGTACTGCATTATTACGAAGAAAAGCTTTTATTTTTCCTCTTTTCCCTGCTGCTCTCACCACAGGGTTTCTTTTTTTCCCTGTGTCACAAATCTTCCTACAGTGTGTAGGTGTTTGGAAGCCAGGAATTGTGCTCACAAACCCTAGACAAATACTGGAAAGATTTAGCACTCCTGGCAACCAATGGGGGAAATAAAAATGTATGTTTTCTCCCCATTCCAGCTGAACATGCAACCTAATATCCCTGCTACTGTAAAAATCATTTTACTCACTATTCATGTGTAGTCATGAATGAGAAGCAGCCAACCAGCTGCTGCAAGCAGCATTCAGCTCAGATTTCATATGGCTTGTATGCAAAATGTGTATTTATTTATTTTTAAGCTTGGCTGAACAAGTATCATTTCTGCTTTTCTTGTTACCATAACATTTATGTGGACTTTCAGGATCCAGATCCTTAGGTGGCTTGGTAACCCGTTTGTTTTGACTGACTAACTGAATGTCTTGCCCTGAGCTCAGTAGTAGCTATGGAATTTACAGCACACCCCAAGAAGTGCTGGGCCCCATAATTTCCCAGGGATGGGATTTCACTGTTTTGTAACAAAATTTCATGTCAGCTTGCTTTAATAACACACCTTACTCAGAAAGCTGTCTGATCAACCCACCACAGAGCAATTTGGGTTTGTGGCTGGGCCTGCGACTCACACCAGGTTAAACCTTGTGATGTGGGCCACATTAAAATAGGGGATTATGGGTCATCAGTGGGGATTAAGTCTTTTAATGCCAAAGCACAGGACTCTTCTACTTGAGCTAAAAGAGTAACTTTAAGTGGTGAGCCCCTGGGAACCAGTCTCTAGAGGGCATTTAGCCCATGTATTATGTCAGCAAATGCTGACTGGTAAGTATATGATGCAATGAGTATATGATCAGAGGTATAACTACGTTGCCTTGCTAAATACTGTACTTACCTATAGTCACAGTATTTTCATCTACCAGCTTCATACTGCAGTTGACTCCTCCAAAGGGGTGGCGACAAGCACAAGTAAAACTCTGCTTTTCATTGATGCAGGTTCCTCCATTTTGGCAGGGGGAGCTAGCGCAGCCTAAATAGTCACCTATTTAAAGGGGAAAAAATAGCCTGTATTGACGTGGTCGATACATGCACAAACACTCATTGCAATGACACCTTCTAGGTCTTGTTTAAGGC
The DNA here is from genome assembly GCA_007922195.1 of Podocnemis expansa. NCBI lineage: Eukaryota > Metazoa > Chordata > Testudines > Podocnemididae > Podocnemis > Podocnemis expansa. The sequence goes on from ML681966.1 coordinate 72,117,729, forward strand.
CATGTAAAACATCTTCATCTATACCCCAAACCAGGTGAGATTCCCTTCCTGAATTTCTGTGTGAAAGCCAACTTCAGAGAAGGTTCCATCAGCGCACTACCATCCCTATCTGTTCATCTTCACATTAGTCAATTTGTTCTACAAGCACTCTCTCATACACACACTTATCTCTGCATGTCTTGTGGAGGTTAGCTGCCATGAGATAAGATGGAAGATGTTGCAACCATACCTTCCTGTGGGTGGATGGCTGGCCCAGGGTCATTTAATGAATTTGCTGGTAGAGCACAAAAAGTACGCCCGTTGCTGACCCTGAATCATTGTCCACCAGATGATTTCAAGTTGTCTCAAGCATGGAGTTCATTACCCCCAACTCCATTTGGTGACAACAGAATTGAGAAAAGTCATCAAATTTGGGTTATTCCGAACCAAGATGGGGACCAAATTCTCATGTCTTGGAGCTCTGCCAGCAGCCCCTCTCTCATCATGTGAGCGAGATTCAGCTTGGACTCCCCTGAAGTAGCACCAGTTTGACTTAGGGACACAGGCAATCCCTCTGAACACTAGAACACCATGATTTGTTCACTCAGAACCTTGCCGCTCTGATTTTGGGCATGCTAGTACAGAGACTGCTTGAAAATTTGTCCCAGAAATTAAAAACTGTACAATGTCCATGCTCTTCAATGGAAAGTGCTGAAGACTATGAGCTCCCTGACTTCTTGCAGGCTAAAGCTCATTTCTGAGCAGGGACACAAAATTTTTTCCTCTCGTGTTGTATTGGTCAGTCAAAGTCAGAAGCCCTAGAGAACATTTATCTTTGGTAATTTGCAGTGCACTGATCTTGGCCATATTATGCAACAGACTCAGGTCTTACAGCAGTTGAAGTTGTGACGAATCATATGAAAAGACAAGTTAGACAATTTCTAGGTGTGTAAGAAAAAGATGGTTAAATTTAAAGGGAGTAGTAGAGAGATGAAAGGTCCTTTCAAATAAATGCTGATTGCCAGGGGAAGTTCTGTATTGTCTCTTTTCACAGATTCCTCACTAACAGCCATAGAGTTAATTTCCAACACAGCCGTTAGAGGTGCTATTGAATTTAGTCACATCATTTATATGATGGATTTTATTTCACCAAGCACATTAAAGCTTTTCTCTCTTTTGTGCAATGTCCCTTGAGTTTAGACTGATGAGCCTATGGACTGAAATACCAGACGTTTCTTATATGTCTCTTGTAATATTTTTCTTACAGTGAGCATCATCCATCACAATAGTGCCTGAAGTGAAGCAATGGAAGATTGCAGTGTCAAAAGTCACAACCTAGGCAGCTGAAGATGAAACACTTGTTTGTTTCTCCCTGGATAATCGCTTTGCTCTAGACTTAATTGAAGTTACTCTTGACTCACATTTCTCGGAACCTCTCAACTGCTTAGCCCCTCAGCTTTTTTTGTGTTTGTATGCAAGGAAGAATGCGTAGTGGCTGATTGTGCCATATTCCAAAAGTTTCTGCTTCTCTCGATGGACTGCCCAATATACACGGGATGCTGAATGCATATCAGCCTGTCTGTTAATTGTCCTGTGTTTGTGCCTAGCTGCCTGGGATGACCAAAAAGGAACAAATACATCCATGAAACAGCCAGAAGAGGCCAATGAAGCAATCTGCATTGGAGAAGAGAAGGGTGGTTAAAGATCTGCCAAAGGAAGAACATGTGTACTGGGGAGACTAAAGTTAAACTTATCAAGTCAGGCCCACAACTGATATAAATTGGCTTAAATCAGTCGATTTATATGAATTTACAGCAATTGAGCATCCAGCCCTGTGTTCTTGATCCTTCAGTTCCTAAAAAGGATCAGGACAAGTTATTAAATCATCCTTACAAAATGAGCAATTTTCCAGAAGACCATCCTCTAAACGTCTACTGAATCTCTTGTTGCCTTACGTTCTGTGCTCTGTTGATAGCACACTGGCCTCTTCAAGCTGCCAAATATTTTCCTTCTGCTTGCACCATTCAGTGCTATATGACATCCCTTATTACACAACTGCCATTCTACAAAAACAACAAGAAGTTGTGTGGCATTTTAAGACTAACAGATTTGTTTTTTGCTTACAGAAAGTTCACCCATTTTCGAAGCATCTGAGGAAGTGGGATCTTCTCCCATGAAAACTCATGCAAAAAATAAATCTGTTAGTCTTAAAGTGCCACACAACTCCTTGTTGTTTTTTACTGGACTAGACTAACACAGCTATCCCTTTTGAAATCGCCATTCTACATACATCCTATGAATGGAGTGCAGACTTCACTTGGGGAAATATCTCCAAGCACAGCATTTTCTTTCTCTCTCTTTTTTTTTTTTTAAATTAAGCCTTCATAAGTCACTGGGACAAGTGAGTGGATGGATAGTTAAATAAAAGTTTTAAATGACCTAAATAGCTGCACAGGCTACAACAAATGAGACTACTAGTTACATGCATTACAGTTGGGTGGAGAACTGATGTAGTATTAAGGAAGCATTCTGCTACTTTTAGCTGAAGCATCTCCTTAGGGAACAGTCTGCTGATTATGGTACAAATCAATCTTCAAACAAGCAATGAAACTCTGTCAGTATCTACTGAGGTGCTGTTCAGAAAATATTTAATAATCTGATGGAACAGATGATTGCAGCTAGTCTTCTCATGCAGAGGCACAACTCCAATTATTTAATTTAGTTATCGCTTCAGACAAAGTGATTTAAAAAAGTCACTTCTCTGTGCTTGAGTTTCAGGAACTGTGACCACCTAACTACCTGTGATCATTAAAAGATGGGTGGAGTCTGGGAATATTCTAAACCAAAAGGCTTGTTATAACACTCACAGTATGTCCACGCTGCAATGTTTTTTCTAAATAAGGAGGCTTATTTCGAAAAACTTTATGCCTGTCCATGCATGCATTTTGGTATTTCAAAATAAGCACTTCATTATTTTGAAGTAATGAAGCACTATTTCAAAATACTAAAACCTGCATTTATTTCAAAATATTGATTCTTTCGAAATGGCTATTTTGAAAAGAGCCATTCCAAGCCACAGAATTGGCTTTTTCTGAAATAATAGCCCTACACGTTGCCTTTCCCTATTTTGAAATAGAAAGTCTAGTGAAGACTTTGGTTCAAAATAAGAATTCCTACCTTATTTCAAAATGAAGAGTCTTCACTAAACTCCTATTTTGAAATAATTATTTTGTTTTAGTTCTTTCAAAATAACTATTTCTCCATATCTGTGGCAATGTAGACATATACGGAGGATGTCATACCACAGCATAGTCGCAACTAGTTCAATAGTCTGAATCAGGCCCAGTCTGACAGTGATAAAAGCAATGACTGTTCAGTGGCATAGGCGAAATGAGTTCCTGGTGTCACTCCAGACGCTAGGCGCCCTTAGTGCAAAAGGCACAGATTGATTGACTCCCCTGTAGGTGATCTCAGCAGAGACTGAAGACTGAATGGGCATGGAAACACGTGGAATTACTCTCTCACCTCACCAGGAGCATTCAGGGCAGAAGCACATCGACCCCACAGTGGGGTGATGGCTTGTAGTTCAGTAGCTCTACCCTTATTGGTTCTTTTTTCAAACAGAGAACGTGAGTCTCCACAACTGCCACTGAAATGCCTTTTGTGAGCACCAAATTAAAAAACACCATCACTCTTCTTTCATCGATTATTCTATCAAACTAAATGTGCCCAACTGAAGCATGAAGAGTCAAACAATCAGAACAATTATCAGTTTCTTGCAATTAAAACACAATGCGAAATACAGATGGACTTATTTTACTGCAGGCTTGAATAATAAAGCAACAATGGAAGCTTAATATTTCTGTCAGGAAGAGTCAGAATTTAGAGAGATCAGTAAAACGTGACCAGAAATAGATCTCTATTTCCACCCCTATGGACTTCAGAACTTCCAACTTAATCGTCATTTTGAGATTCCACCCCCAAAGGAACAAATGGGAACTGTGAATTAAAATTAAATGGTCTGATAGAGCTTACTGAAAGGAAAAAAATGTTCTATCTGGGCTGTTGTTATCCCTTATTTCACTGCAGTGTATACTGTGCAGCTGAGACCAGTCTAGACCACAATAAGGAAGCAGAAGGATAAGAAATAAACTGGAAATATTACTGAAACTGCAATAAACTATAACTTCTTGGGTGCTTGGTTCTCTGATGAACTGTGAAAAGTTATCTTTAGTCAGGTCCCTGTGAGTGTACTGAGATGGAAGAAATGAAAATAAGATACAGGAGATGAGAAGAAAGAGAAAATGCCCTTTACACCTATCTCTTCCTTTCATCATCTCTTGCTTCCTAACACACACACAAAATACATCAGCTGCTCTAAGACTGTCATCTGACTGAAATCAGTTACTTGCATTTGTTACCTAGGTTATCATTTTCCATTCACCCCCAAATTCCTCTTATATTCAACAGAAGATAGGATGAAAGGAACTCAGTGGATTCCAAAAGGACCTCAATGGTATACCTGTAACCACAGCTGACTTCAGAACTGCAGTCTCTGGCCCTTCCTTTCAGTCGTTCTACAAGAAGGTGACAAGCCCAGTTCTGCAAACTCTTATTTTTATGCACATGTAGTCCAAACTCACATTGCAGTCTCATTGATTTCAGTGGGACTACTTCCCTAACTATAGATTAGATGCCAAATCCAGATCCCATTAAAGTCAGGCACAAAATTTCCATTCATGTTAAGTAGGGCCAAATCCTGATCACATGGAAGTTAAAGGAAACTTTGCTTTTGGCTTCGTTTGGACCAAGATTTGGCCCTACCTGTGTATGGGCTGCCACAAAACTAAACTGAAAAACATCTTTTAAATGGTATAATTAGAGCCTTGTATCTCTGCTGTGATGTTAACCGTTTGCACTTGGAGACTTGTAGGCTGACACATATCACTTGTGTTCTGTATGTTTTCTTAAAATAGGGATAGGAGATACCTTTCTAGAAAGGAAAAATCCATCTCCCAAGGAATAGCACAGAGAGGACCAGAGGCATAAGAGGGATAATGGTTTGAGTATTTGTCAAAATGTACAGTAGTAAACAAATGACAGTGCTAGGGGTTTATCTGCAGTACATTCAAAGCCTCAGGACTTTAGAAAATCCCATAGAACAGTCATTTGAAACTCTATAGAAAAATTCCTTTTAAAAAAGGGGTGTTTGCTATTGCCGGAAGATCTCTGCTTTCTACAAAAAGTGAGAGCACATCCAAAATTATCAAGAAGGCTATTTGTTAAACTTCAGAGAGTCAGATAAATAATAAGTAGGAATGACATTTATTCACTAACACTTAAAAATTAGCTCCTGAAGCAGCCTCCTGAGCTCCAGCCAGGTGGCACTGGTGACTGTTACAAGCAAAGTGAAGATCCAGGAGCGATCAGAATGACATCAATCTCCCCTCCCCCCTTTAGTTTTAATTAGCATCAAGGTTTTCAAATGTCCAGCTAATGCAATGAGAGAGGCAGACAGAAAAAAAGATGGCTTAGAAGAAGTTGCCCTACTAAGGATAAATAATTGAAATTGCTTTTATTTTATGGAAAGGGTCCCCTCCATTTCAGTGCATTTTTAAGCATTTTTCAGTTTCCAGATAAAAGAGCTACTTATCCCACTAAGGATAAGACAACTTTAGGCCCAACTCGTGAACTTTAGTTTAATGGGATTAATGTTTGTTTAAAGTGAAGCACATGCTTAAGTACTCTTCTGAATAGCTGAACTTAAGCACATGCTTAAATACTTTAATTAAGGACTAAGTCAGTGTTCATTTCAATACCTCTGAAGTTCTTGCAGGCTACCAAAAAAGGATCTGAAAGAGAAATTACAGTTTGCTTTTTAAAAGTCAAAAGAATATTTAGGACTAGTTTTTGTGCACTAGCTGCCTTGCTTTAATCATGAATAAGGGGAAATTGCAAACTTGACCACAGGTGGGGAAGAAACTGGACAAGTTGCTGCATATCATGCAGAGTCCAGTGAAACCCAGCAAAGGTCTTGGGAGAAGATGGGACAGAAAGAAGTGGATGAGAGGTATCAAGAGGTTGGCCAGCACTTGTAAACAAGTAAGTGTAGCATGGACATTTTTATTTCCCTGACCATTACATACCCTACATAGATAGTGAATAACATTTTTTTAAAAAGTGAGTTAGGTGCCCACATTCCTACAAAAGTGACTTAGGCTCCTATGTCACTACTTTTGAAAAATCTTACTCAACATCCTATTTTCTTCTCATTTTATTTTCCCTGAAGTGATACTGCTTGTACAGTTGAATTTCATTCAGATCTGATACCCAATACTGTTCCTCAAATTTTATGTTTTTATTTCTAGTCATTAGTCTTCTGACACTGAGTGAGAATACCATTCAGGTATCAGTCTTCTCAGAAAAATGCCTTAGTAAAAATGGCATCTTCTTACTTCGCAGCATCTGTTCTCTAGGTATACTCAGTCACACCTACTTTACTGTCTAGAGCTCTGATCCTGCAAATACTTGGGCATATGCTTAACTTTAAGTATAGTAGCAGTCTTAATGATGTTTTGAGGCAGCTAGTAGTGGCTTCATAAAAATCAGGGGGACTGCTCACATACTTAAAGTTAAACGTGTGCAAAAGTGTTTGTAGGCTTTGGGCCTAAATTACATTTTTATCATTTTTCAAAGTACGCCAAAGCAGATGCAACTCTTGAACAGTGAACTGGATTCCTATTTTGGTTTTTACATGTTTAACAGAATCGTTAACTGAAATCCAACTGAAGAATCTTTATGGTTGACACATTAACTGGGCTTGCACTTGATTTTTCAGATTCTCAGTTGACTCTGAAAGGCTGGGCTGGCGTTGAAAAAATAATCCATCATTACTTTTACATCCTAAACTGGGCAGATGTGGCTTGATGTGGGGAGGGGGGGCATGGAACCCCACAATGTCTTTTGTAAAAAATCCCTTTCCAGAGGAGAAATGCACTTTAAAGGTGTACCTATAAATCAGTTAGATAACCATGGCTGGCCCGTGCTAGCTGACTTGGGCTCAAAGGGCACAGGCTAAGGTGTTGTTTAATTGTGGTGTGAAAATTGGAAATCGGACTGAAGGCCACCTTCTGGGACCCTCACACCTCAGAGGGTTCAAGAGTATGCCAGCCCACATGTGAATATCTACGCTGCAGTTAAACAGATCTGTGACTTGAGTCCCATGAGCCTGAGTTGAGAATGAACTTCTGCATTATTTACTGTTAGTCACTTTTAGTCAAGTTCTGCTGAGGACTCTGCTGGGACTGCTAATAGACTTAGCGAATTGCACCGATTACAGAAGCCTTTATTATAACAGTAAAGACCCCAGCAGTTGGTGTCTGTAAAAGCCATTACCTGGTTCTATAGCGTTGTCTGTGTTTCTCTGACTTCGGCCTGCCAAACTTGTGGTGGCATTCACTGTTCCTTTTTTCACAGCAGCTGGTTTCTTTATGGTCTGTTTCATCTGCCTCTGAAGTTTGGTAATATTGCTCAGAACATCAGCCATGGATTTGTCCACATACCAGGTTAAATTAGAAAGAATAGTCCCTGCTTTTATTTCTAAAACAGACTCTGTGAGCTCTCTGAGGCCTGTCTGCAGAAGCGGGATATCTGGTTGAGCAAGTTTAATTAACTGGGGTATGCTAGCATTCAGTTTTTGAATGCTGGCTGATGCATCCTGACACAGCCCCCAAGCCTCATAAGCAGTCTTGTTTAGAAGGGGGATGTTAACTGAGAAACGGCCAGACTTGGCTTCTAGTGCCTTGATTCTGGAACTCAGCGTCTGAAGTTGGAGTTGTTCTTGTTCTGTTGAAGCAACTTTGCCTTTTTTTAGCGAAACACAATTATTCGCCATAAGCTTAGTTATTTTTGACTCGATGCTTTGAAGGCGAACTTCTTGATTTTTTGATTCCTCTGCAGAGTGCAACAGCTTTTCTTCTAGGTGACTGATGTCTTGTTGATGCTCAGCCACTTTGGTTGATGTCTCATTTATGACATGGAAAAAGGTTCTGAGATCAGGGAGGCTTTTTTTCTCATGTTCTTCAGGTAGAAAATTGGAAGGGTTCTGAGTTACTTTAGAAGCATATTGATGCCTTTGATTGTCACTGATGAGTGTCTGAAGGGACTCATTCAACTGCTGGAACTGAAGAATAAATGCCAATATGCTGTCCATCTTCTCAGCTCCACTGCAGCAGGTCTCAGTCTTATTTTGCAAGTCATTTAGAGCATCCTTCTGAACATAGGTATCCTGAATGGAATCAACAGCATTGTTTAAAACTATCATGGTCTTATTTAAGCCATCTTCTACGTCCATTATGCATTCATTAACACGTGTCTCAAAGCTTTCATCATGAAGTTGAGCCTTATTTTCAAGTTCTTCCTGGCTTTTGACAAGTTCTTTGATGGTGGAACTCAGATTGTTGACAAGAGTGGTTAGGTTTTCTAACTTCCTTGTGATTGCTTCTGCTTCAATTTGTTGTTCATAATCTTCTGTCAGACTGAACGGTGGTCCCTGCTCAATCAAAGGTTGGAGGATCTCCATATCATAACATAAATCATTAATTTGCTCATTCATTTTGTTCATCTTATTGTCCAGTGGAAGAACAACAGCAGATAGGGTTTTGTTTAAGACATATACATTTTCATCTGTGCCCTTTAGTTTTATTTGGAAATCATTCCTGCACTTTGACAACATGTCTTCACATACTGTATGAACAGCATCACTCTGAATTGCTAATGTAACAGTAAGATTGCTGATCTTGACATCTTGTTCTCCTAAGTAGTCATACAGCTGCAGCATCATTAAGCCATGCTTCTTCACTTTCTCTTGTAGAGTGAGAATATGTTCTGTAACATTATCATCCACTGCTTTATCTCCTGCAGGTACATTCTGGTTCAACATCTGTTCACCTGATAATAGCTGCTCATGGGCTTCTTTCATTTCTGTAAGAGTCTTATTTAGAGATGCATAGTAAATGGTGCCTCTTGACTGCTCATGCTCCAGATCAACTTCCAAGGATTTCTGCTTTGCCTGTAGCTCTTTGATGGACTTATCACAAGAAAAGCTTATCTCCTCTTTCATCTGCACCATATCATTCCTCAGCTCCAGGATTTCATTCTTTGTTGGCCTGTCTTCTGTCTCCTGGGCAAGCTTTTGTTGGGTCTCATTCAGATGTCTGACTAATTCTTTTGTGCTCTCAAGATCTTCAGATAAACTCGATACAGTCTTGAAAATTTGGGCCACTGTCTCCTGCATGTCACTTTGGAAGGCTTTAAACTGCTCTCTGATAAGGTCTTGTATTAGTTCATTAACACTTTTAGACTTGAGACCTAAAAAAAAAAAGCAAAGACAAAGCATAAATAACCAAACAGGTTTTTAGTTACTGGCATTCTTTCATTTAATGAGTACACCCTGAGTGTTGTAAACAGCTGAAATTTAAAAGTTAGCTCACTGTGTCTGCTTATTTATAAATTAAATTTAATGTGGTAGTAATACAGTTGCCTGTTGGTGTTTGAAGATCTGATGCTGTTCCTAGTGAAGTAATGGGAGCTTTACTAATGATTTCAACAGACACAGAATCACAGCATGAATGTATGGATCGACATTCATCTACCAGCTAATTCTAAGCCCAGGCAGAGCAACAGAGAGAAGAATAGCAGAACAAAGGAAGAAAATTGAGCGGCCCCCTATTATTTACTTTTCATGCCCACAAACAAGCAGAGTTTATAGCAGAGGGACTTGAAATGGTTAACACAGTGGTTCCCAACATGTGGTCTGCAGACCGCTTGGGGGCAGCAGAACTACTTAAAGGGGTCAGCAGACAGGCCAGGAGCTGAGACCAGACCACACCAGCAACAGGAGCCAGACAATGGCTCTGCCCCAGGTTTCAAGTTATTAAACTCTCCTGTCACCCTGAACACATTCAGATCATGCTCAGGGCAGGAGGAGCAGCCTGTGGTATGGCTGCTCCAGCTCCAGTGGCCAGGTAAGGGGGCTCTGGGTGGGTGGGGAGTTGAGCTTGGAGATAGGCAGCTGGGGAAGTGGGGAGGTCAGTGCGGGGAAGAAGAGAAAGCTGGTGGCAGGGCGAGGGGGGGGCGGTTAGGGAGAAGGTTTGGGTGACTTAGGGCTGGACCCTGCCATGGCTTTGCTGCTCGGCAGCAAGGCTGGACCCCCCCCAGTGAACCCCCTCCACCACAACTCTGCTGCTCCATGGCACGGGCCAGATTCTGCTGGTGCAGGCCAGATTCTGGCTGTAGTGTCAGTGCTGATGGCCAGAGGTCTGTGAGGTTTTTTCAAGTAAAAAAGGGGTCCCCAGCCTTCAAAATGTTGGGAACCACTCAGTTAGCATGTTAAAAAAAAGGCATTGCCTCGGTCACATGTTCTCACCTTCTAATAAACTGGTGTGAGTGGGCCTCCTCTTTGCTAACTGAATTGACTTTGTCAGCACTTGCTCTCCCCATTGCAATGCTTCTCCTTCATCCTGGCATGTGTATATATACCTCTCAACTGTAGTTTCCACATCATTCATCTAACAAAGTGGGTTGGATCCCACAAAAGCTTATGCCTGAAGAAATGTGTTAGTCTTTAAGGTGCCACAGAACTCCTATTGTTTTTGGTCCATAGAAACTAACACAGCTACTCCCCTGGAAATGGTATGAATCTTTGAGTATCTGAGTCTGCTCTCAAGTGCAAATAAGAGGTAAAGACTGCAGTCTGTATGATAGTAGTAATACATAGAATAGATCTTGATAAATAGCCCCTGCAGCTGAGCAGAAAGAGCTCTGTAATGGGACACAGGAGACATGGATGAGTCCTGACTCCAGTAGTACCCTGCTGATTGACCTCAAGCAAGTCACTTGTGTCTCAGTTTCCCCATTTGAGGAAAATATTATGTACCTGTGCTGAAAAAAATAACAGATATTACAAGTGTTGTGATAAGTAGGGAGAAAAAAATCATGTGGGGAGCACTGAAGGAAGCAGAAGATCTGAGTGGAAGGAAAGACTGGCTGTAACTAAAATAGGATGAACTCTGGGTGGCGTAGAATCATTATGGTCTCAGGAGTGCCTTTCAAGCAAATCTGTACAAGGGGGAAGTGCAGATCTGACCCAAGTTAGAGGAGTACATGTGCTGCAGCTACACCTTTTCCTGGGGTGTAGCATGCTATCCACTGCGCATCTGTTCTGTTCCTCAGGTCAGTGTGGAAGGAGTCTCAGGACACAGCCCTTCTCCATCCTTCTCCCTTCCCCTGTCTGGTATGCTGTTTGCCCAGGGGGAATACGGAGGAAGCAGTACCAGTGCATGCTGAACATGCCTTTGTATAAGCAGCTCAAGGGAGAGAGCAGATCCCAATTTCCTGTCTGTGTGTCCCACAGTGCACCTGCATGAGGATCAGCAACCTGTGCCTGAGATTTATAATTGGAGCTAATAAAGGCAATTGGTAGCAGCACTTTCATTCAGAGCAACTTGATTAGGAGATTGATTTATGTTGGTAATTTAAAAGAGAACCATTAATGGGAGATTGCATCTAGCCAGGTATAACATGGGGCATGTTAGGTGAAAGCAATTGAGACTTGAAACCCAAGTATAGATATAGTATTAGAAGTGTTATTTTTACTCTGTACCTTTGTAATTAGGTTTATAATGAGCCCAAAATAGGGAGAAAAAGCATGGACATGTGATTTCAGCAATGCACTTATTGGTCAAACACAAAAATGATGGATATGACAGAATGAAATGAAGATCGAAAAGATGCAGAGAGGAAATTGCAGATGTTTAAAGACAAATTAAATGTATGCTCAAGGGTCAATAGATGTAGAAATGAAAGTAGATCAGTATGAATGAGAGATTCAGTATGGCTATGTCTACATCAGGAACAGTTAGTTCGAACTTGTTAGTTTGAACTAATAAGTTTGAGTTTAGTTCGAACTAACCCCGAACTTATTAGTTCGAATTAACAATGTGGACTAGTTCAAACCAACTGCCCTTAGTTTGAACTTATTAAATTCGAACTAATGGTTAGTCCTGGTCTCCACCAGACTTAGGTCGAACTAAGCGGCAGTAGTTACTAGTCTGAACTAAGCATTCCTTAGTTCGAGCTAAGGACTTCCTTAGTTTGAACTGAGGAAAGCCTGATGTAGAAAGCTAAAAAGTTAGTTCAGATTAATCCTCCTCTATTTGCACTAACTTGCCAGTGTAGACATATCCTATAATTGTGATCAAAGGTAAAGGAGAGCTACTCAGTATGTGACGTATACAACTCCAAGGACAGAAGGATTGGAAAAGTGAAGAAGCAAAGACATGTTGTTTATACCTACAGTACCCGTTTCCTTAAGTTATTCTTACCCAGTGGATAAAAACACAAATTAAGTATTTAGGAGAATTCCTAGGTAACTGAGCAAAATATTTCTGAGCAGAGGGAAGGAGTTTTCACCTCTGATCAGATGAGGTATCTGTGCATCCGGACAATAGCTATTACCACAAGGTTTGCAGGGACTAGTCAATGCCTGTCTTTTGTCCTTCTTGTTTTGTACAGGTGACTCGACAGTGAACTATTGGGTATACCTTTGACACCTTTCCGAAATAGCAATATCTGGGGCTACTTTCTTAGATACTTTAGATGTAGTGGTTCATGGCATTTTTTAAAAACATATAAATAAGTCAAGAAAAAACTTATCAACTACAAACAGACAGTAAGGTTTCATAAAAGGGAAATCATGGCTTATAAAGATAGCCTTGAGTTTCTCTCCTGTAAATTAGATTCTCTTTGAGGCCATGAAGAATTCTTTTCTATGGGTAAAATCCTGCCCCCATTGAAGTCAATGGGACTTTTGGCACTGACCTTAATAAGACCAGGATTTCACCCCGTATGTTTAATCTAATCTTTCCTTCTTTATATCTTCTCTGGCTAGACCTGACTATATTGTGCCCATCACTGGGGCAGTTGAGAACCTTATTGGCTGTCTTTATCCTGTTTCTGTCAGTCTCTGTGTTGAGGGAATTATATCAATAGTTCTAGAATCTTCCATTTTGAAAGCTCCTTTCATTTGGGAAATCTCTCCTCCAGTTGGCATCCATAGGGATCACTGGGGAAGAGGATATCCCTTGAATTCACTTAATGGAAGGTGCCTCTCCTCTATTTCCAGAGCAAAACTGTAAGCTTTTAGGATGTGTGAATTTGGAGAATGTGAGATTCACGGAGTCCTGATCAACTGGACTGATGGATACTGCTCCCTCCCCCACAAAGTGTCACATTAGTGCTAAGTTTACTACAGGTAGTCCTCACTTAGTGACCGGGTTCCGTTCCTGAAACCCGGTTGATAAACGAATTGGTCACTAAACGAGGAGCAGCCCTTACCGGTATTTCAGGCATAATGTACTTTACTGGTAGTGGGTTTTTCAACCATCGGTAGATAGTTTTAATGTCACCTTTGCATCATTTATAACATTTTTCATATATATTTTAAATGTTTTAAGCTCTAATGTACTGAACTTAGTTTGCATAGTGTACTGTAAATATAGGTAATCTGAGAGAGTTGATGCGAGTTCTCATACATCGCCATAATACCAACTCATCAGAGAGCCAGTCATAACTCTGAGGGGTCACTAAACGAGTAGGTCACTAAGTGAGGACTAGCTGTACTATGTAAAACAATATTTACTTTGAGCCTTACATGATTTCCCCTTCAGGAGAAAGGACAGAGTCAATTATGTGTCAATTAGGTGGACATTTTCATAGCAATGTAAAGAAATTTTACCTCACAATGCTCTGCTGCCAGTGGGAATTGTGTTATCATTTGTTATTCTACTGCAGAAGTGCCTATCTGCCCTGTGTGGTGGATGCTGTATGAATGCAGAGTAAGGGACAGTCTCTACTCCAAATGCTTACAAACCACACACCCCTATCCAAAGTAGTAGTAGTAATAATAATAATAAACCCCCCTGCTATCTACAGTCAGGCACTCAGATATGCCCTGAGTTCTACAGGATATACACCTTTAAACTTAAAACCATCTTCACCACCAATGACGCATCAGACAGAATAGGCCACTGAAATAGTTCAAGAGAACCTGCTTCAATACAGAAATAAAACTCGCTCCAACCGCAAATCCTTATTTGTTACCAACACTGCACACTGGAACCCATATTAGGGATCAAACAATTACTATCCATCCTTGATGGAGACCAAATCTGAAAGAAATCTTTCCTGATTCTCTTCTTCTGGCCTTCATCCAACTCCCTCCACTCCCAACCTCTTCAAGCTGATCATTAGAAGCAGGTAATCAAGATGCACCAGCCCAAAGTGGCTCCAAACCCTGCCAAAATAACAGATGCAAAATCTACAGACATCTCTATTGGTTCAATTATCTGTCTCCACCCCATATCTTTAAAGGACCAGGAGTCCAACAAATGATTATTGCAACATCACTAAATGCTCTTATAATTATGTCAAGGAAACCAGACAATCACTATCCCCCCAAATAAACTTATACAGGAAAATGATAAAAGACAAAAAACAGCATATTGCCTGTGCATTAGCACTTTTCACAAAGCAATCACTCTATACCTGATCTATCTGTCCTCATCTTCAAAGGAAACCTACACAACACTTTCAAAAGATGAGTCTGAGTGCTTGAATTCATAACTTTGCTAGATACTAAAAATCATGGACTGAATACAAATATTGGATTTATAGTTTGTTATAACAATCTATAACTCACTTAAACCCTGCTCCCAATTTTTGTTTTTTCCTTTCTCCTCTATGGCTTGAGAGAGATAAACAGTTCACTTCACCTTGAATGGTCCCTGGAAAGTGCCACAAGACTCCTTGGGTATGTCCACACATCTCTTTTATTTCGAAATAACATTGGTTATTTCAAAATAAAAAAGATTAGATCCACACAACGTTTTCTTATTTCGAAATGACAGGCTCTGTCATTTCAAAATAAGAACCATCATTTTGAAACAGCTTAAACCCCATTCATTTCAAAATGGCTGTTATTTCGAAATGGTTATTTCAAAATAATGCCGTTTGGACATGTTGTTGCAAAACAACACCATTGTTTCGAAACAACATGTCCAAATGGCGTTATTTTGAAACAACCATTTTGAAATAACAGCCGTTTTGATAGCAGGCTTTCCCTTAATTCGAATTAACATTTTCTTAATTCGAATTAACTTATTTTGAAATAAGGACTTTATTTCAAAATAACATTTCAAAATAACTTATTTCGAAATCACGATGTATGTGTGGACATAGTCCTTGTTTGTTTGATTTACATTAAGTGTCTTTGTATCTAGCTGTTTCACTTTCTGCAATTAAACAACCATATCTGTCCCAGGTCAGCTGACTTTTGCCACAGGGCACTGGGTATAGGGCTGTTTAATTGGAACAAAGACTGGAGCCCTGATTCTGGAGTCCTTCCCCTTCACAGACTCTCAGAGTCTAAGCAAATCCAACATCTACACTGCAATTAACCCATGAGCCTAGGTCAGCTGACATGGGCCACCTAAACACCTTTAAATGCAGTATTGACACATCCTCTGAGCACATTTCCAAAACCTGAATAAGAGCTCTGTATACACTTGAAAGCTTGCCTGTCTCCCAACAGAAGTTGGTTCAATAGAAGATATTACTTCTCCCACCTTGTCTATCTGTTATCTAAACAGACAAGCCAGAGCAGGGAAGTGTTATCTTCATTTTATAGATGATGAACAGAAGTACAGTCACAGTAAGGTAGACCGATTCAGTCAAGCACTTAAACAGGTGCTTGATTTGAAGCCAATGAGACTTAAGTACTAAAGAAGGGATTTAAGACATTCTGAAATGCTTTGATGAACTGGAGCCAAAGTGAATTGCCCAGTCATACAGGAAATCTGTGGTAAAGCTAGGAATTGAGCCCAGATTTATTCCAGCAGGGTTTGTCTTCTCTGCTAAAAGATGCTGGTTCCCTCCCCACAACCACCATAGGGTAACTAATGCACATGAGCTGCCCAAAGTAAAACCCTTGTCTTGGCTGAATCAATTTGTACTCCCACATGGGGTTCATCTCGTCAAGTTTACCTCATGCTAAAACTGAACTCTTGTCTTTCACTCACGGGAGCTCACATAATTAACGCAAAGTTGAAAACCACAGCTTCTTTTTAGCAGTGATGACAATTCTCAGTCCAATCCCTTAGCTATAGCTATTCTTCCACTGAGAGATATGGCTGAACAACACTTACCATCTGGAAAACTTTACTCTTTCTCACAAAGGCCAATTTTTCAACAGACTGAATGCCAGATTGGAAACTGAACAACAGACCGCCTCCTTAAAGGTCTGCCTGAAACTTTCATGAAATGTCTATTGCAGATTTATTATTCAGATGTCTCAAAGACAAAACATAGCAAATCAGAGAAAGTGAAAAGGAAAGGAAATTTGCAAAAGCAGTAAATAAACTCAAATTCCCTAATAGTAATGACTTGGTTTAAGTGTTGGAGAATACACACCATGTTGCAATACATTTGTTGTTATTATTAAAGAGACAAAAATAAAGGTCTTAAACATTCTACTCTCAAAAGAAACAAACAAAGAGTTCCCTCTACAAATCTTGAATAATAATAGAGGTCAGCCTAAGAACATTTTTCGTAGTAGCTTTAGCTGGGTGACTGATCACATTAATATATATATATATATATATTTTTACCTTTTAAGAAAGACTGGAAGTCTCTGCCCTTATCTTCATTGATTTTGCCTTCCAGAGAGGAGAGTGTCTTGCTCACATCACTCACAGCAGCAGAAATGTTGTCAACCTTCTTCTGTAGGGAAGTCAGTTTCATCTCCTGGCTGCTAATCTGCTCATTCAGTTTTTGTGTAACTGTTTGGTGGAAGAATAGAGCACAGAATAGCTTCACTGAATCACAGGGGAAAGAGGAAGTGGATTGTCGTTTGAGGAACATTAACTAAAAGTAGAGTGCAAAGTTTCTAAGTTATAATTTGTGAGTGAATCATCTTCATTTTGTCATATATCACATATTAGTGACATTCAGCAGCACAGCAGTAATTAATTACTGAAGTATCGCATATCTATTATCAAGTATTTATAATTCTAGGACAGCACTTTGATTGGTTAACCTATCTTAATCATCATACTCCCAGTCTTCTACTTAGCACCCTGTGGAGAATTCATTTACCACTCTCTCACTAATTCTCTATCCTTTTATATCATCACAAAGATATTTATTTTCACTTATATTTACAAATCAATAAACAGAGACTGTTTGGATGCTTAGTCTAAAGAAAATTCATCCATTTATGAGTGATGAGATCAAAAGATGGACCCTCTGCAGGGTGGCCAAATCCTAAAGAATGAGCACCAGAAAAACAGAAAAATAAAAAAGTAATAAATTATAGAACCATTACAGTTTTGACACAATCATTCAACAACAACAAATTACCCAGTTTGTGAAGTTCAGTTATTAAAATATCAATCCAGATTGCCCCTTGTGTTGCTTGTGAGCTATTCAGATGGGTGGATGACTGTTTCCAAACTTTCAAATGAATCAATAGACATAAGGCTCTGAGCCTGCATTATTGGGGCTCCATGATGTGCTCATGCAAATACCTGCATTGAATGGCTAACAGTTGGGATTTCTAATGAACCTGGGAGTTAAGCATTCACATATGAGGGACTTGGCTGCCTAACTCCCTTAGATGCCTTCGAAAATCCCAACTAAGTGACTATGTTCAATGTATGGGCTACCTTATATGGACAAAACCATGTTTTGACTTTATAAACTACCTTGGAATGGATGTATTAGTATTCTGTACACATATTTATTAATGGAGATCTAGAGCATTAGTATTGATCTTGTGGCACTTTTCATTACAAATGTGGAGTCTTTCTTCCATGTCAGCAAATGACAATAGTCACAACTATGGAAGCATGCAGGTATAAAAGATGCACCAAGGAAGTAGCATTCAAAGGGAAATTCTTTCCATGGTGCAGTAATGTTCTGGGACAAAGATTCTTCAAGATTCAAGTTAGCAGACTTGGAATTTTGCACCATCTTGTTCAAAGTGCGTGACTACACTGACAAGTGGCTATTTAATGCTGGTCCTTTCTTACTGAACAGTTTTCTCTGTGTGCTACCTTAGGGGGTCAGACGGCAGGAGGCATGCACATACTTGAGGTAGTTTGAGTACTGATAGTGGTGAGGCTGCAGGAACATGGGATTTAGCACAGGGTGTACAAGCCCCTGCAGGCCTTGGAAGTGACTAGCCTGCTCTGAAGGCTAGGCTGCTGCACTGTCGTTGCTATAAATACCAGAACTAAGTAGAATAAAATAGCTCAGGTATGTCTATGAATGCCTCAGTTACACCCCTTGATTGTAGTAGAATTGTACCTTTAGTCATCTGCTGCCTTAGTGACATTAATATGGGATTTTGCCTACTTTTCACTCCTGTTTGCACTTCAGCAACGGGAAAGCAAGTTGAATTCAATTTTGGCTCATGCATAATCCACAGAACAGCTTAAGATTCTCTCGTCAGTCATCCTCCCTGCTCCTTCGCTTCCCATTCTAGACAGTTTAGTTATATAACAAAGCAAGAGTCTCCAGTCCATGAGGTGGCAAAGGAGTTACTGAAAACAAAATGGGGCACACAGAATTGTAAGGAGGGAAGATTTGAGGGAAAAAAAACAAAAAAAACCAGGGAGTCATGTGGCACTTAAAGACTAACAGGTTTATTTTTTGCATTAGTCTTTAAGTGCCACATGACTCCTTGTTGTATGTGGTTTTTTTTTTGTTTGTTTGTTTTTTTTTTGCTGGACTAGACTAACACGGCTGCCTCTTTGGAAATTGGGAAGATTTGAGTGTCTTGTCCCAGAATGTGTTTGCAGGGCTGGCAGCCAGAAAAGACATCTTTTTACTAGTAAACAGAGCAAATCTGATAAAAAAATCATGAAATGACAATGCACATAAAATCATGAGACAAAGAGTCACTCTTCATGATGGACTTGCACTGGAAGAATTTAGGAGTGAAATAAAACAGAGAAGAGGTGGTGTTCATTCATTTGCCTGTTTATTTTTAACTAGGATTTATTAACTAGGATGCTTGCATTGCTCTCGCTCTCTGCTCACCTTCCTGCTCCAGCCATTGTCTTCTACTGAGGTCTTCATTTTTTCACAGTCTCACCCGTGCTGACATAACAGCCTTCTCCTCTGTAGCTCCTATTTGCAACCCCTTACCTGTATACCTATGCTGCACCTGGTCTCTTTCCTCTCTTCCTATTGTTATTTAAGGTATGAGTGGGGGGGCATTCTTCTGTCAGAGCAGTATGGTAGCTTTGAATTCTGACATTTGCTCTCCTTATGTGCAAGGATCTCTCAATGGGGAAGCAGCATTCTGACGTCTGCATTTTATCTTTTAACTATTATTTGACCTGGCAAAGTATTTTGGGATATAGAATGAAGAGGTGAGGTAAATGGAGAGGTAAACACAAGGTACTTTTTACAGAAAGAGCTGGTGCAGGCTCCTGTAAGTCAAATATCAGTGGGACCAAAAGAAAAAAACACGTATCAGGAGTGTGTAAAATAGGCATACTCTAGCTTTATATTATATTTTATTTCATAGCCCATGAATTCCTTTTCTGGCACCTGACCAGATAAGTTGTATGAGTTCATAGAGGCTCACACTGACTTGCTCATGTGTGACTAACAGCACCATTTACAGAGGGGTAAATACTTTGCCACACAAAATTTATCTGGCAAATAGAATCTCCTTCTGCTTGGAAATAAATATATCAGAAGCAAAGAATTTCTTCAAGCATATTCGTCATTCAAAAATATTCAGCATATTTATTTTGCGAGTTTTAAAAAAAACATTGTGCACTAATCATGAGTGGTTCACTGTATTTGATATATAAACTGTACTGGCTTATTAGTTTGGTCTGATAAGAAATTTTATTGGATGTGTTCCTGATTCACCCACTGGCGTGAATAAAATTTGGTTTCCTTAAATATTTGCCCACTTGGAATTCATTGCCAACTACTGTGCCAGTCCTTCCTCTCCAACTCTCAGCTGGTGCCGGTGGCCCCCTCTTCTGAAAAAATGTGGCAGCTGCCTGAAAATGCAGCAGTGGTCACGGCTGGAGTGGTAGCATTTCTCAGGCATGCCACAGAAATAATTCACCCAGAGTAGCTCATCTTGGCAGTGTGCCTGGGGACAGGGGTCCTCAGGCATGCCACAAAGAGAAGAAGCTCCTTTCAGGAGTTCCCAAGCATGCTCCAGAAAGAAGCTGCCCAGAGTGGCTCCTTTGGGAAACATCACACTACAGAGAGGAGCCACTCCGCGTAGCCTTCTTCTGTGTCACACAAAGGCACAGGCATGGGAGGACCCCTCTGTCCCAGCTGCAATGGGACAAATGTGTCCAGAGTGGCAATTTCTGTGGTACTGCAGAAGGTGCCATGTGCCACTCTGAATGGGCTTGGGTGCCACTGTTGGCACGTGTGCCAGGGGTTGCCTGCCCCTGAACTAAGGTAAGGGAAGACGAGAATAATGGGGACAAGTACTATAAGAAAGCCATATGCAGAACAGAGTTGTGAAATAATATTCTGTTGCTTGCTTATGATTGCATTTGGAAACACTACATTCAAGTTACACCAAATTTCTCTTGTCAAAAGTTGAGCACTCTGACAGAAATGCCACTAAACTGATTGAGAATAAATACATCAGCCTAGGAAAATACGTAACTGAGAGAGCTAGATCCTTAGCTGGTGTAAGCCACCATAGCCCCCTTTTCTTCTGCAAGGGCAGTCTGTTCCCTGTGGATCTGGCTGAGATATATATTTTTTTAATGGCCAGAAACACAGTGGGGTTTGGTTTTATTTGGGAAAGAGACTATGTTCGTTGCATGCCCTTAGATATGATGAACCCTACTTAGATCAGTGTTGCCCTTCAGATTCATTTCTCTCCCCTCACCGCCGTCACTGTCACAGCACCAGTGGAACTGGGTGGCAGGAAGATCCAGTGCTTCATCCTAGAGCTTTTGGCTGTTGAGAATTTCCTTTGTAGTGGCTTTAATAAATAGCATTGACAATGATTGTGTTAAAGATGATAGCAATTACACCCACTGACCTGAATCATTGGGGTCCTGCTGGTTTCCTGTTGTCTCCTCATTGATAGCTGTGTTGCCCTCAGCCTGATTGCTATGTATAAGCAGTTGATGTTGTTGGTCTAAAAGAGGGGATAAAAGAAAGGAGGCAAGCAAAACATTCAGCACCACTATTTTAGCCAGTACTCAACAATATTGCCACTGCCCTTTATTTCTCCATTCTGTCTTTGCCAAAACCTAACTATTTCTAATGATTTCTGAGTTAGCTGCTTAGCCCACCTGTAACACAAGGTGGACTGTAAGTGAAGTCTGCCTACTGACAGGTCACAGGAGAGCAAGACACCTGTGGGGTCCTGTCACCCACCAGTCACTGCAAATTCAAAAAGTGGAAAGCACTGCTGGAGTGGAGAGGAATGGTAATGGAGCATGCTGATTCTGCATGAGGCATGGGCAGCCTTTTCTGGAATGATACCTGATGACCCCAACTGTCATTTAAAGGTCATCTCTCCCTCTACAAGCCCAGGTGCATGGTGTCAAGGCTGCAGCAAACAGTATCTTATCTCTTCTGGAGTGAACCCAAATTGAAAAGGGATTAATCTAGCCCTATTCATGTAGAGGATTATCTGACTCCAGATAAAACATGGTGATTGCCATATGTGAGAGTAGTATTTGACTAGAATTCAGAGCAATATTTAGACTAAAAAATCTGTACACCCTCAAATAGCATTAAAAATCCCCAGGGTGAGGGAGGAGGAACTGAGAGTCAGGCTAAAGGGAAAGTGAGGACAGTGGAAGGGAGAAGAATCTGATTGTATGGAGAGAAGAAAGGCAAAGGCAAGATGAAAAAGAGGAGAGATGCAACCTGACAAAGTTCAGATAAATTCAAACGTCCAAACTTTGTGGGAATTGTCTGAATCTTTTCAAGTTTGCCCATTACTCCTATAATAATAATAATCAGTAAACACTTTGCAGTGAGGTTCTGCAAGGAAAAACACAAAATAGCCAAGCGGACGAGAAATCTTATTCCGAGAGTGATACTTGATTGGCATTTAAAGTAAAAACAAACAAACAAACAAAAAACCAAATCAAAGACAAGTGGTAAGTTTGGAAAACATCCATTATCTGTTTCGGCAGCTGGGTAGGAATTCCATCCACTCATACACGTGTGGCAATTTATATGTAAAGACCTCAAAGCATTTTATAAAAGTAGGGAAATTGTTTTATTCCCATTTTATCAGAGGGGAACAAACTCACAGAAAAGAATGAGCTTGCCTGTGACAAGAGGGGAACCACTGGCAAAATCAGGAATTGAACCAAGGCTTCCTGCCTTGTAATCCTCTACGCTAGCCATTAGATATCTTGCCTCTCTTATGACTAGCTTACTATTGCAGTTTGCAATGGCCGGTCTTACTTACACTGAGTAAGGATGGCCATACACGTCTACTAAGTTTTTGAAAAACTTTTCATCAAGAATTTGGCTCTGGCTGGAAGTTTATGGATGGGAGTGAGGGTGACAATTTGGTTGACAGGATTTCTGAGCCCAAATATAGAGAAGGCTAGGTTTAGAGAGACTATTCCCAAGTCAAGAACCGAAATCTAGTTTGGTCATAACCTGAATCTCCAAGGTAACTGAATGGAATTAAGTGTGTGTGTGTGGGAGGGTGCGTATGTTTGTATTACCCTATCTTCCATCAGCTGCACAGTAATATGTATGATAATCAGTCAACTCTATTTAAAGAAGATATAGGGAGATGTACTACGTAAATGAATATGGGATGTAATAATTAGCTATTGCACATGTGCTCATGACAACAGATTATTGGACTGTTCCGTTGCATTTACTGGAGATGCAGTTACACCAGGTCAGAAACGGAAAGGTCTGCTTACACTTCCAAGAGTTTCTGTTATTGTCTTCTGACCAGAGGTGCTGAAAGCAGTTAAACACTTACATTCATGCCAATTCATTACATAGAATTTATCAGGTGGTGATGTGATGTTATAATTTACAACTCGCCTAAGATAAAGGGCAAGCTGATCAACATCCTTTCATTCTTTCATGTGCTAATCTTTTTGTCTTCCCAAATGTATTCATCGTCACTGTTACTGCAAAAGACACCAGATTTTTCAGACCATCAATCTTATCTTTCCTCTTCCTCATTAAATCAAGTAGCTTATTCATGGCTTCAGACAGGTTGCATATTCCTGATCCTTATAGCCCTTCCTATCTATCCACTTTTAAAGTTCCAGGAATTTACATTTGTCCAATCAAGTTTATTTCACTGTTATTTTAAAATGTTCCAGTTAATTTAATGTCTTTGAGAATGGGAACATGGGACTGGCCACACTGCATCAGACCGCCAGCCCCTCTAGTTCAGTATTTTGCATCCAACTGTAGCCAAGAAAAACTGCTTCTGAGAAGAACAGGGAAATCCAGAGTGACCAGTTATGGAAAAACAAGGAGACGTGTGGCACTTTGAAACTAACAGATTTATTTTTCGCATGAGCTTTTGCGGGAGAAAATCCCACTTCCTCAGATGCTTCGAAGATGGGTGAACTCATGCGAAAAATAAATCTGTTAGTCTCAAAGCGCCACACGACTCCTTGTTGTTTTTTTGCTGGACTAGACTAACAAGGCTATCCCTTTGGAAATTGACAATTATGGAATAACCTGCCCATATGGAAAAGGTACTTGATGGATAACTATAGAAATTTAGATCCTTCATCCACGAAATACATCCAGAGCAATCAGCAACAAGGTGACTTCTCTCACCTCATCCTGACATGTGTTAATCCTGTTCTGAAGGAACTATCTGGAGAGATAAGACAGTGGTTGAATTCCTATGCTAGTGGTTCCCAACATTTTCTCTGCTGTGGCACACCTTGCTACCTTTAACTAATTTGAGGCACACCACCACATAATTGCCAAATGAACTCATGAATATTCATGAGCCAATGAGCCAACCTAGAGTTCTTTGAGTAGTTTTTCAAAAAATTTTGTGGCAAACCTACTCAGACCTGATGGCACACCTGTGTGCCATGGCACACTAGTTGGGAAACACTGCCCTGTGCTTATCTATTCACTGGACACAAGGAAGTCCTAACAAGGATGAAACTAATGCCAGTCGTAATCTCGGCACTGGACTGAAATCACTAAATTTTTTCCCCATAGGTGAGTAAACAGTCACTAAATGGCCACATCTTGTGCTTTCTACCCACACTTTTTGCCTTCCTTGTAAATGGGAGAATTGGCCAAAAGTCTGAGGCTATATATTTAATGTTGTGTGCAGAAATTTTTTACAGGCCTAAATGAAGAAATGGCACATTTGGAATATGAGGCTGCCTTTTAAAAGTGCCACCCTTGATGTTAAATTTAGGCTAGGTTTTCCAAAATAGAAGCCTGAAGTTAGGCACTTAAATCTACATTTTTGATACAACAAATAAAAAACCTGGCTCTTATTTCGAAGTGCTGAGCAATCAGCAGCTGCTGCTGGACACTCAGCACTTTTGAAAAATTAAATCACTTATTCAGGAGCCCAACATCATTCTCCTACCTTTGGAAATCCTGGGCTAAATATGTAATATATCACCACATGTATTTTAAATCCATGTATGCATGGAATGGTTTTCAGGAAGTATTAAAATATGGAAATTACCTTTTCTTCTCTGAATGTGTTTTTGATGCAGCAGGAGCCGCTACAGGGGAATCACTGTGGGGAGTTTTTGAGGTGCATTACAAGAACCCTCCCCATTCCTATTATAATCCTTCTGACAGTTTTGTGCTTAAAAATTTGAATTGCTGTCCTTTGTGTCTTTGGTTTTATGCTGGTTTGCTTGCTTCTGTTTAGAACGTTTTAGAGCCATCTGCTGGAAAAAGTGCATTATTGCAGTCATTTTTGGAGTTGACAATAGTTTTCTTACTCTCAGCAATAATACTGTGCATCCTAAGCCAAAGCCAACACGGATGAAATATTTGGGAGTGGGGAGTAAGGGGAAGGAATTGAATCTATGCACCAAAAATCAGCTTACTGCCCTTAATTGCAATGCTGCACTTGGGTGCAACCTGACTTACATTCATGGGGTGCAGTTTTCTCTTTTAGAAATGATTCCAGGTGCACAATGCACTGTAGATAAGCAGAGCTGAGAAAAATCAGAGCCTCTCTCCCATGAAAAATTCCAATGCTGCAACAGTTGTTTTCATCCCATGTAAGGATGAAAAGGTGAGTCTTCCCCCCCCCCCACCCGGAACAAAACATGTTGATTTGGAAGTGATGAACCATTTCGTTTCTGCATTCTTGATCAAAACAATATTTCAGTCTTCCCATATCAGAACATCTTGTTTTGAACTTGCTGAAAATGTTTAATTTCACGTCCACTCAGCATTAACCTTCAGTTTTGTATGCTGCTGCATTGCTTCATTAGATTGGACTCATAATTTGGAAATCTGATGAGCTTGCTCTTTTACAGATCAGGTTTCCTCCCTGAGTGGACTACATTTCCCATGAGACACTCCAGAGTGTGACTCCCAAAAATGCAGGGCTGTCCCTAGGTGAGTACCATAACCTGGGCAAATCATCTCCCCTGCCACAGATGACTGACTGGCAGCCATGTACCCCAGGCTCTGATCTGCACAGGCTGCAAATTCCAGGCTGCTCCTGCTGGCCAAGTGAAGAAAGCATTTGGCAGCTGGCTGTTGAACCGTAGGTGATGGGGACACATTGCAGCACTGACTCTCTCCCTCCTGCATAGTAGGAATGGGAATGTGGTCACTGATGAGTGCTTGCGAAGAGATGCAACATGAGACTGCAGTGCTGAAATGCAGGGCTCCCAAAGCGTGGGGCCTAGGCCTGTCACCCCAAATCACCATACCCTCTGGATGACTCTGCATAAATGCATCAGATACCCACAGTTCTGCTATGTAGGGTAGGCAAGGTCTGGAGAGGCCACACAGATGACTCCGCTCTGTGTAGGATAGAGTAGTGTGTACACAGCCACTGTCTGTATAGCTGTGTGAAGAGGAAGCCTGGGGACATGGCACTGGCTCACAACCCTGCCAATTCACAGGCTGAAACTCCCACAGGGTGGGTGAGTGTCAGTGACTTTGGAGTGGGTATGATGGTGGATCACTCCCAGTGGAGACAGGATTCTGGAGACAGAAAAGACGAGTATTTTGCACTTTTCATCCAAGGCCGTTTGGGTGCTTTTCAAAGATTTATAATTAAACTCCCCTCGTGAGAGGCATTATTCCATTTCTGTAAATGACTAAACAGACATGGAGCGTAAAGTGACTTTCGTAGGTCATAGAGCAAGTTAGTGGAATATTTGGGGGTAGAACCCAGGAGGTCTGATTCTCAGCTACCAGCTGTAAGACAAGTTTGCTTCCCATATTTTTACACAATGTACAATAAACTGGGGGTATATATCTCTTTTCTCCATTCACTCTTCCATGTTCCCTTGATGCTGGACTTTGATTTTTATCTAGTTTTGTTAATGTTCTATATTTTTTTTACATGTAGTCACTAAGAACAAACAGGGGCTTTGGATGCAAATCTTAGTGACTGTTCATGCCACATTAAGCTTGATCCCCAAAGCTGACTTGCTTTCAATACTGTAAGAGAGAAATGCATGACTAATGGGGTACTAGCTCTTCAATATTAAGATTTCCCTCTGCTCGATGTGAATGGTTGTGACTTCTCTACATTCCTCTACATTAATTTTTAATCACAGTCTCTATTCTACCACTGTTGATTGAATTCCCTACCACATCTAATGGCCTTTCTTGTAATATTCATTCATTTAAAATATGTATGCTGATGCCATATCATATTTTTCAAGGGCAGCTTGTTTAAGGCCAAGAGCAAAGTAGCAGCAGTTATACAGATGTTAAATGACAGCACATTGCCATATGTTTGATCAACAGGGCAATGGTAAAACACTACATTCTTTGTATTAAAAAGGCAGCTATGTACAGGCCATGTATAATACCTTGTGTGTTTTTTGTAAAAGTCACTCTGGAGGCCCAGGCCTGCTACCACTGAAATCAGTAACCAATTTTCTATTGAGTTCAATGCTAAAAAGGACTGGGGATATTACCTTATCTACTGACCTAAACATATTGCAAGCGGCTGAATATGAAAAGGCAAAGGGATCAGGCTAGTGTAGGTCGATTAATTTTACAGTAGGTATTCAGTGGAGAACCTTGATTTAATATCCCCAAGACTGCAATACTGTATGTCCTCCCTGCCCCCCGAAAAGGTCAGACAGAAGTAGTGAAGCATTTAATACAAATTCCACGTTGATGCAGAATAGAATGAGAATTGAGAGTTTGTGAATTTTATTTATTTAGGGAAGAGGTGGGTGAGGCAATTTCTCTCTCTCTCTGTATCTTTCTAAATAATATGGCATAGATATTAAAAACTGAAAGTAGAGACAGGAATAATAAGTAAATATCCTCAATGTTTTTAGCCCAAGCTGCACTTTTCTGATTTAAATGGATTTCATTTTGTTAGGAAAAGATTTGAACTGGAATGATTTTCATCTGGGACTTTTGCTCTTGAATCAGACTGCCTTTTCTTTCTTTTAACTGAATCGGATTCATACCAATACATCTGTCACATACCTTTGGGTTGACATTTTTCTCCACTGTATCCAGGGCAGCATTTCCACTCCAGTGATGTCACAATTTTATGTTTGATTCTGTATGCTTGTCGAGTCATCATCTGGGATCTGGAGATCAGGAAGATGTTGGAAATCAAATGTTATGAGTCTGCCTTAGATGACAGTATAATGTTGGAAGAAATCTGTAATCAGCACTCATATTACATGAGGTCACTTATGAATTCTGTTTACAATTACTATGGAATAAAAGGAATTTAAAAAATGACAACAAAAAACACAAAACCCCTTCTTACATTTTCACTAGTAACTGTGGATTCTGGGTGTCCAACCTGGGACATCTTAAAGGGGCCTGATTTTCACAGGATGGGTACATCAGTGCTTGCACAGTGCAGGTCACAGAACCTCACCCACCCCCTCCTGCAATTAACATCTAACATATGACTAAGTTATTAAAGTCCTCAGATCATGATTTAAATACTTTAAGGTAGAGAGAATTTACCAGCAACTGGGTCATGTCCCATCCCAGTGGTTCTCAACCTTTTGTGGCTCGTGACACACTTGGCAGCATATTGCAACTCCATAGCACACTCTAGCCCTCCAGGCCAAATCCAGCCATCTCCCTGGCTCTCCATGACACACTTGACACAGTGTGGTGATACAGTAATGTGTCCTAACACAGTGGTTGAGAACCACTGCAGCCCATCTTACAGAGGAAGGCAAAAACGAAAACCAGAGCCTTTGCCAATCTGCCATGGGGAAAATTCCTTCCTGACTCCACTATGGCTGTTAGTTAAAACCTGAGCATGTGGCCAACACTCATCAGTCAAATACCCAAGAAAGAATTCTCTGTAATAACTCAGAATCCATCCCATCAATCATCCCAGCAGCATATTTACCACCAGGAGACAAAGATCACTCAATTGACAAAGTAGGCCGTTCCATTATAACATCCTCTCTATGAATTCATCAAACAAAGTTTTGAAACTAGCTAGACTTTTTGCTCTCATTGCTCCTTTGGAAGGTTATTTAAGAACTTTGCTCTTCTGATGGTTAGGAACCTGCATCTTGCTTCAAGTCTAAACTTCCTGATGGCCAGTTTAGATCCTTTATTGGCACTGAACTTAAATAATTCCTTTCCTTCCATGGCTGAGTGTTGGCTAGATGAGTAGGACTGTACATAATAGACTTATAAAACCAGGCTGAAGAGTTTATTTTCCTACCAAATCAGATGATTTTTGTATTCTAAAATTTTGAATGAAAAACAAAACCCTAAAAAAGACAATGTTACAACCACAAGACTCATCTCATGCCCAGTGCATTAACAACATATTTTACGGCCTACCCTGGAGCCACATAAAGCATTCCCAAAATGCTGAGAGGATTTTACGTTGTTACAGATTGCCTGTGGCTTTGCTACAGCATAACTCCAACACATGATAGCTGTACAGTACTACAGGGGAGTGTTGCTTAATGGTCAGAGTAACAGAACAGGAGCCAAAAAATTCTACATTCTGGATTTAAAACAACTCACACACTTAAGGGACTTTTCCCTTGACATACCCCAACCAACAGTGCAGGCGTAATTGGGAAACCACCAAAGAACACATGAGGCCAAATTCAGCTACACTCTGGAATGAGAGCTTTTTCAAAACAGGCAATTAGCCTCAGATAGAGGGCTATGCAGACATGGAAAGAAAGAGCTGAAGGCAAAATGGACATCAATGCCAAAGTTCAATCTACTTCTAAACTGGTATCCTGTCTTCTGTACACAATCCTACCACCAAATGGACAGTGCATGAAAAGGACCAGACCAAATAGAGGGGCAAATAGAGCTAGTTATCATATTCTGAAAATTTTCAACAAAACAAAGGACAAAATGTTTCAACCATTTTTTGCAAGAATTTCAACCCTTCTTCCCTCCGGCCAAGCTCTAACAGGAGGTTATTGAAAACTGATGTTTGCAGAGACCAATGAGGCAATCCAGATAACAACAGTGTCCGTTATACCAGATGATATGCATTTTCTTAGTACAGTAAGCAGGTCATAATCTGTAAACTGCATCAAAGACTCAGTCTTCAGCCAGTGCCAGTTCTGACTGACATGTTTTATGAATTCACTTTTTCCAGGCCCTAAAGGTGCAATAACAACAGAATCATGATGACTCTCAAATGACCATATGCCACACAAATAATAAAATTCATTCCTTACGGAAGACAGTGAAAAGTCTATTGCTTTCATCAGGGGCTACAACTGTTTACTGCAGATTTGAGTTGGATCCCTAATTCGTAGCAAACAGGGGTAAATTATACAAGTTTTGCCCACCCACCAAATACCAACTCAGTTCAGGTGGCACTATTTTGCTAAATGGTATACACCCATTTTCTGAACATATTACACCATGCTTTGTATCATAGCTGAGTTTTATATCTGTGCTTTATATCACCACTGCCTTCAGACCACTTGCTGGCCTTATCATTTGTTTGGGAAAATCTCATGGTTGTAGGGAGGTGAAAAGGAAACTGTGTAGGGAAGGCTCTCACCACACATGTGCTTTCGAGCTCTGCTGTCACGTGCCTTTCTTTGTTACAACATGAGCAGATGTGGGAGAGGGGTGCCGACAGCAGCCCTTCTTGTAGTCATTTGTAGAAGGCTCTGTACTGGTAGAAGGAGCACTGCACTGAGTGACTGCAAGTGCCATAACTGCTTCTAGTATAAGAGTATCTGGATAGTTGCCCTACATCAATTCAGTCAGGTCAGGTTTACACTGGATGCAAAATTTGGTGACAGTTAGATAAGCTATGCAGAGTAGCTTGTCTTCTCTGCGCCATCTCCAACGTGCTGAGTCAATGGGAAGTGCATTCCCGTTGACACAGAACCACGCCACCTGAGGGGGTAGTTTTATTAAATTGACTGCTGGATTGACTGAGTGTGTCTATACTATCTGCTCAATTGATCTGGGAAACTGATCTGCAAATTTGCCGCTCTCACTGTTGACATAGCCCCAGTCCCTAGCAGGGATTCTCTTCTTCCTTAAGACCTCTTAGAACTCCTGCACAAACCTGTTTACCCACATTTGGTAGGGGTTGCTGAGGGCCCAGTGTTTGAACATGAAACAGTAGCTGACTAGCATTCACTGACTCATCTAGTATGTTTTGCTTCCCAATTTTATATCAATAGCATCAAAGAATCATACAATTTGCTTGTTTCAATATTTGGCTTAGTGCTACAAATAGAATGGGTTAAACTGCTATTTTTCATTTAAAGTAATAAGCAAGCTACCTAATCATTCATCATTAAAGTGCACACAAATGCTATTTCTGTACAGCTTTACACACCTCACACTGCAGGCTCCAGTAGTCCAGCTACAAGGCTTTGCTCTGCCTGATGTCAAGGTTTCCAGGTTGTCCACCACAACGGTAGGTGAGAGTCTGGTGTGGACATATGCACACCAGTTCCTGTACACAAAAGAAGGAACAAGCTTTACTGATTTTTAAATTAACAATATACTTCCCTACTCAGAAGGGCTTATATTCCCCTTTTCTGCTATATAACATTGCTTAAACACATCCCCTTTCTTATGGGAGAGATAAATACTCAGCCCTGGTTCATTATGACATGACAATCATCTTATGAAAATGACAACTGAACAAATGCATTCCAATTAATATTTTAATAGAATAAATTACCCTTTTCTTCTGTTGATGGGAGGCATTTTCAACACACTGATTTCCTTATCTTTGTTTGAACTTATACCCCACTTATTGATTTTTATCATTATAATTAATGAATTAATAATTAGTTTTGCTTGATTGGTAAGTTACCTATATTATTTGTGGTCTTTAATTGAATAGGTGATTAAGTGTAATTGGTAAATAAGTCACATGCATTTTTTCTATTGTCTAACTAGATGGACATACAAGTTTTCCAACACCAAAATCTGCTTGTGAAAACTGAAAGTTCAGTTTTCACAGTTACTCTTTGAAATTTGCTAGCTTCACATTGAACATTAATTAGATGCACAAAAAAAAAGAAAAAAAAGAAAAAAGGTTGAAGCAAATTCATTTTAAAATTGGGATTAACAACATATAGGGGATTTTCCCCCCGCTGGTCACCCATTTATGAAGCTAATATCTGATTATGGTCTGCAGAAGACAGAAGCAGCAGAAGACAGAGACCACAATATAGTATTTTCCATTTAAATCCAGAGAATTTTCATTTATTTCAATGGAATTACTTCGTATTTGCACCAGTGCAAGTGAGAGCCATGATACTAAACACAAAGAAGAATATCAGAACCTAGCTGCAGGTAAATAAGTTTGCTTATAAAGTTCCTAATGTTACCACCCTTATGTTGTATAGCACTTTACCAGTATCCCCAGTGATGGGAACAAACACTGGCTGTATGGAACATAAATGTCCACCAGTGGAGTGAGGAACAAGGAAACTTAAAAAATGATAAACAAAAGAGCCTGGTGGTACTTGAAAGACTAGTAATTTTTTTTTATTCCATGAGCTTTCGTGGGAGAAAAATCCCACTTCATCAGACTCTTTGAAGATGGGGGAACTTACTTCCGCCATCTTCAAAGCATTTGCCAAAGTGGGATTTTTCTCCCATGAAAGCTCATGGAATAAATAAATGTGTTAGTCTTTATAAGTATCACCAGACTCCTTGTTTGTTTTGCTGGACTAAACTAATATGGCTACCCCTTTGGAACTTTAAAAATGATTAGCAGTTATTCTGAATAACAATGACACTTTTGCTAACCTGCTACCTTGCATTTATACAAGAGAATTACAGGTAGGCACAGGTAGCCTCTTCCATTCCAGATCTCCCATGCAGCAGTAGGAAAGATATGCTCTTAGCAGTCTCTTGTTATTGATGGTACCAGTGAGTTCAGGCCAAAGCACCTGCTGGTGCTATGTAATCACAAAGCAATATTGCTGTGAGTGCATGGACATTACCAGGAGTTGTGCCCTTCTGTGCATATGGCGTGGTTGCCAATAAGTGCTAATGGGTTGCAAGTTATTCCCATTAAGTTCAGAAATCCTCAGTGTCCACTCTTTGAGTGTGCATCTGAACCAACATTCTTTGCAAGCACAATTGTTGCACCCTACATGGGACAGGTGAGGATTTCACATGGATAGCAATGAAACCAGAGATGGT
>ML681966.1:72150627-72228556 GCA_007922195.1 Podocnemis expansa
AACTAAGTTTCCCATCACATATGGGGTGGGGGGTGAGTACCATCTCTTTTTTATAGAGCTGGCAAACAAGACCTGACCAAAGCGAGCCATGGTATATAGAGGTGGGGCTCCCACTGTAACTAGGGGTTTATGCTAAAGATGGATTTGGCATGTAGCTTATAATATTAGGTGCCCCACCTGTGACAAGGAGGACTTTATCTACGGTAACACTGAATATCCTCAGTTCCGACAGTTGCAGATTTCTATAACATCAGAAAACTCATACTTCTGATTTTCTAAAGCTGGCCACCCAGAACAGAGGAACCCAAAATTAGACACAACACCTTAAAATTTGGCCCTGAATAGCTCACTCAGAGTTACAGTGAGCATGGGCCAAGCTTAGAATTTGAGAATTCCTGGCTCCCACTTCTGTGCACTAACCGTTAGATCACAGTCCTTCCCCAGAAATAAATTAAATTGGATAAATCTGATAGTATTGTTTTAAAATCAGATACTATTTTTACACCTGAACACAAGAAAGCAGCCACAGGAACCAATTTTCAAATATGTTACTGGCCTGAAACACAGAACATTTACTTTTCCAGAATGTAACATTTTTTAAAAAAGATTCACAGCACTAATCCACTAATTTTTATAATTATCAAGAGTGGAACAGTTTCTCGAACTGTCGCCTACAGTTTTTGCGAGATTCATTCCAGTGGGTGGTAGAAAAGAAAGCAGGAAAGCCCACTCCAAAATACTGCTTATGTATTCTTTGTTTTTTTAAAGAAAGTCAACACAAATCTCTGATTTCTGTAAAAAAACCAAACAAAAAACCCAACCTTAGTGTTACCTGCAAAAAGCATTTAAATCTAAAATAATTACACCGGTTTCAAGCTGCATGAGAGCAATGGCTGAACTGGTTCTCTCGTAGCCTAGCAATCTTCGATTAGCCTAAACTGGGGGAAATATCAACAGCAAAAGAGGCCCTGGTGTGACTCCTTATTAGGTTTGTGCTACCAGTGAAATAAGCTCATTAAGTGATGTTGAAAATATTAATACAATTTTTTAAAATCAAATAGTCCGAAAAGAATGTAGATTTCAAAACAGAAAATGAAGCATGGCAGAAGGATGGTGACAGACAGCATGAAAGAAATGGCAGCCACTCAAAACAACTGTTTTGCATAATGAGAATTTCAACCAGAAAATAATCCTCTTAACCTGGATGGAGTAATTTATTCCAGACTGGAAATTCTGACTTCTACATATGGGGGCTTTGCTAAGACCTGCAGTTGCTGCTGGGCTCCATTTTCACTGATTTCTATCTAAAAAACAAAAGCAACCTCATTGATAACAACCACAGAAGAATCCCAGGGGGTGTAAAGCCTATATAGCAGTTTTTCATGACGTTCTTGCAGCTTTCTATGTAGGGAAAAGGATTGCTGGAAAGAAGCTTTAGTAAAGGTACCTTTGCACTCCCACTGTTTCTGGCTGGTAGAAAATTCTCTAGGTGGGTCCAGATATAGGTGGTGTTTCAGTGCAAAGCCAACTTTGCTCCACAATCCTTGGGTTCTACATCAAGCACCTCTGGCCTGATCTGAGAATCGGAGCCATATTAAGTAGTAACAAGGCCATTTGCTTGGAGAGTGCCAAAGAATCAAATTACAGTGCACTTCAGAGGAAAATTCAGGAAGTCTTTCTCCTTAGAGCGTCAATATAAGAAGCAGCTATGCTGGTGAATGGACAGCTGTCCACTACCCCTTAGAGTGCATACCAGGGTAGTTTCAGATTTTTAAGGGAATTCATCCTGCACCTCTAGGAAAGGTTAACAAGCATCACTCCCATCAGCACCAATGCAAGCATTACAGAAACTCAGGGGCCAGTTCTCTCACCAGCTCTAGCTAAGAAGCCAATGTAAGCAGCTCACATTTCTGTAGGAGTTAAGGGAGGAACTAATAAGCCTGTGAAGCATCCAGTCCCCACCTCGCATGCACCAAGCCTAGTGCCAGACTATAACAAGTATTTACTAGCAATGCATTTTCCTTTCCAATTGGCACAACTTTTTTCTGAAAGCAACTGCTGAGTAGGGGTGCTTAACTGAGGAGCCAGCTCTGAGTGATTTGTAATAAGCTTATAATAAAATGGTGCAGAGCATGATCATGAGCAGCATTCTGGAATTTCAAAAGAATCCCAAATCCCCTAAAAAATGCTTTCTCTTTCTGTGAAGTAAGAACAAGTAGCATAACTAACCCTGAGCTGCAATGCATCCATATAAGATGAAAAATAGCTATTATCACTGCACACATTATTTACTCTACTGTTTTGTTTAACTTTTGATAAAAACAGCCATGCTCGGTCAGATCAAAGGTCCATCATTTCCTGTCTTCCAGCAGTGGCCAGTGCCAGATGCTTCGGAGGGAAGGAAGAGAACAGGGCAGTGTTTTTTTTGTGTTGGTACGCAGGGGTACAGAGTACTGTCAAGCACTGGAAAAGGGTTATTAAAAAGTGATCCACCCCTATAATCCAACCCTAGCCTCTGGCAGTCAGAGATTTGTATAGGATAGATTGCATCCCTCACCATCTTTGGTAATAGCCATCAATGGACCTATCCCCCATGAACTTATTTAATTCTGTTTTTGAACCCAGTTATACTTTTGGCCTTCACAACATCCACTGGCAATGAGTTCTACAAATTGACAATTGAAGTTGTGTTCCACAAGTTGACTACAAAAGGAAGAACTACTGTTTGTTTTAGACTTTCTGCTTATTAGTGTAATCCGGTGACCCTTGGTTTGTGTTATGTGAAGGGGTAAATAACAATATATTGTTTACTGTCCTCACATCAGTCATGATTTTATGATAACTTTTATGGTAATAAGCATAATTCACTGATTGTTGGAGCTTCAGAATTTAGCATGGATGATGGATTGTGTATGTTGAGGAAAAAGAAATGGTTAGTTAAGAAGCAGGGTTGCAGGGACAAAAATATGCATCTCGAAAGTAAAATGTTATTCATTCTTGGACCCAGTGGGCTCTGCACATGAGTAAGTCCATTGCTGAAGTGGGGTTAGGCAATAATACCAATTCTTTGTAATGTGGTTGGAGCACTTGGCCCTTCAAACCCCCACATCTTGTTAAAAACCACCTGAAGACTAGTATATCATCAACTCTGCTCAAGTGCAGGGCTCAGTTTAGAAGGCCTCTTCTGGTTTCTTTGATGTCATGTATGGTGAAACCATCCTTTTCTGGGTTGTGAGCGTCTTTTAATTTCTGGACTAAAATCTGCAATCTCAGTATATTTATATTTCACTCACTAACAGTAAAAACCAGCAGGTGGCAACCTTTCCCAACATATGCAGCTAAAAGACCCAGCCATATCTCACTCACTACATTCACATCATTAACTACATCAGAACTGTTCACTTGGCCACACGTGCTGCGATTTCACTCCTGTTTTCACTTGTGTGGTGTGGTGGGTCCATATGAAAATCTTTGATTTGGCTTAAAGAATTTACCATATCAATAACAATTGTTTTTAAAAAGTCCTTACTAGAAAACATTTTTACACTCTAAGCAGCACTAGAAAAAGTATTTGTTAGATTCAAGGTACATGAAGAAATAGCTTTCCAGTCAGTGGGTCAAGCCCTCCACAAGAATAGATGAGTGAAGCTCCATGGACGCCAAGAGAGAGGCCCCAGTTTATCCCAGCTGAGGTCTTGTTTCCATGTGTGTGGCTGGGGAGCCAGAATGGCTTAGCTGCACTTTGTGGCTGTGCAAAATTCACTCATAGCTTTAACAGTGTGTCTAAGCACATCAGGTAATACCATGCATTGCCTTGAACAGGTAGAGTGAGGTCAGGAATCTTATTCTAATGACTCTGCCAAGCCTGGGATTTTAGGAAAAATAAAGATAACTGAACTGTAATTAAAAAGCAAGACACAAATATTCTGTTTAATTCCAGCAGCTGGGAAAAAAAAGATGGGCATTTTTAAGCTGGGCCCTGTGTACCCTGCTTTGGAACAGTTCAGTCAGCCCCCTTTCTATAAAGAAAGCTAGCCTTGCACAATTGTCATGAATATTTATGGCCCTACTGACAAAATCACCTTCTTCATTGGTGGGCTTATGCCAAAGTTCATTGACGTTAATGGGAACATTTCTGTGGGTTTGATTGGGCTCTTAATTACTCTGATGACCGATACAAATGTTGCATGAAATGTAACTTACTCAACCATCAACAAATGTTTATTTCCCTGGAGCAACTGCAAATTTATGAGGTTGTAATAACCTCCTCCATATCATGTTACCCCTGTAAATACACAGCAAAGCAAACAAACAATGCCCACTGCCAGCTCTGTAACTTAGAGCTATTGCTTCATTTGCTTAGAAATGCAGATGATGCTTCTGAACAATCCTTGCAGCTCTTCCTAAACTCTTGCAAGACGTGCGATTGGTTACCAAAAACCCAAAAGTCATGGATATTCTTCTGTTGCCCTGCTCCTTTTGTACTGCTGCTGAAAACTGGTTTATTTTTATCCACAGGCAAATTAGATTACTCTGCTTTTAACTGATGTGATACTGAATCAGCATAGCAGAACTGCATTGAACCATGGGATTACTAGATAACTGCAGGAATACAAAAGGACCTAGAGGTGGGGCTTTGGCAAAAGGCAAAAGAATGACTCTGTGATTGACCCTGATGACATTCGCTTCATGCCTTGCATGGACTAGTGTAGGAGATATGGAGCCTAATTCTCTCCTATTTTGCCCTTTGTGTCATCATTTACACTTAAGGTGATCAGATGCTCCAGTTTCATAGGGACAGTTATGATATCTGAGGTATTTGGGGCTTTTACTTATGCAGGGTGCTTATACAGCACCTATTATCCACCACCCTCTGTCCCAATTTGTCACCCTTGCTCGCCCTACTTACACTAGGGCAAAAAGGTTGTAGAATGCTACCAGTTGAGAATGGTAACATGTTACCCTCACTGTGCACAGACACACGTCTCCTCAAAATACAGGGCTGTGGAGAGTCAGTCTCACTGAATAGTATTTAAAATGCAAGAATAGGGGTGTGGACCCAGCATTCTTGCCATTTTCCAACTTGTGAAGTTGCTTTGTATCTGCATAAATTTTCCTTCCATTTTCAACTGGGTATGAGATTCTTCTCCTTTTTTCTAAGATTCGAAATGCAGCAAAACATAAGCACATGGTTCACTTTAAGCAGGTGAACTATCCCATTGACTTCATGTTAAGCACAGACTTAAGTGCTTTGTTAAAGCGGGGCACCATACTATTGTGTAACACATGGGCAGGCAACCCCCAGCAAGTCTGCTGCCAGTGGCACGAGAGCACATTTGGAGTGGGCACCCTCTGCATTGCCACAGAAATTGTGACTCCTACCACTGAAAGTCACTCTGGGCAGCTTCTTGCAGGGGTAGCTGTGGCACAGAGCGTCCCCACCACGTCCATGTTCCAGGCATGCTGTGGAAAGAAGATGCCAAGAATGGCTTCTCTCCATGGTATGCAGGTCTCAAGGAGCCACTCTGGTTGCTTCTTTCCTCAGCATGCCTGGAGACCCCCCAAGAGGAGCTGCTCCAGGCAGCTTCTTTCCATGGCATCCCTGGGGACCCCTGTCTCCAGGCATGCTGCAAAGAGGAGCCACTGCAGGCAGCTTCTTTCTGCAAGTGGCTCCCTTCAGCGACATGCAAGGGAAACACCCTCCTCCTATCCCCCAACCTCCAGCCATGGCTGCTACCAAATTTTCAGGCAGCTGCCACTTTTATTTCTGTGGAGGGAGCCACTGGCACTGGCTGCAATCAAGGAAGATGGGCCGGCACAGGGGTCTGCAGAGTTTGCTAACCCCTGGCAAACAGTAGGATGTGCAAATAGGATTTTTTTTTTAAAGACTCATTTTGCTTTTTTGGACTTCATTTTGCAGCCTTTACCACTTTCAGCTCTTCAACATTCGTGCAGGTAGATCTATTGGGCTAATTTTCCACTGCTCTGCAGCTAGCAGAGTTATTTACACCTCTTCCAAAGGAGCATAGAGTGAATGTTATATGCATGAGTCCTTGCGTGTATTAGAAATGGCCCTGGTTTAACTAAAGGTGTATTTTTAAATCAAAAGTTAGAACAGTGCAAACCCTTCGGTGGGCAATTTCATAGTAATTGATTTATACTGATTTAGCTTTATTCTTAATTAAGCTAATCTACTTAAAAGGGTCCACGGATAGGTTTGCACTTGCTTAATTACTTCACTTCAAAACCAAACAGTTTTCCTTAACATGGTGCAAATTTGAATGAAGAAAAAAGCCTTGGGAGAAGAATTCTCTTCTGGTAGCATTTTACACTCACTCTGCAAAAATACAAATGCCAAGCAAGATGCAAGGCAGGGTAGAATCTGCCTCAGTGATGTCAGTGGGGCTACTTATGTGAATAAGAGTTGCAGTGATTACCTCTTTATTTCCAAAAATTAAACCTCAATTTTTGCCCAGCTAAAAATAGTGTTATTCAAGGAACACTCTTACCCTGAGTGAGGCTTTGAATTTAGATTATGTAGAAACAAGAAGTTACAAGGCCTTCAATTGGTAGAAATGTATCCATATTTTTTTATGAAAGATCCCAATAAGAGTTTTTAGTTTGATTTAAACAACCTGCCAAGCATTTGCAGTGAATCTACACATTTATACAATGCAAATCAGCATACTGAAAGGAGAAAAAGAATACTGCATGAGCTCCCATAAATGACAGGATCCATTTTTTTCCTTTAATGATTCTCTTGGAACCCAGTGGGTGACATAATAGAGGTTCTTTACCTGTTCTGCCTCTCAAGGCTTGAGAGAGTGACGATCATCTTTTAGAATAGGCTGTAGGTCCTAACTGCTTTGATTTGCTGTTATAGTATGACCTGATCATGTGTCTTACACTCTACTGCATTTATTTTCCTCCCATTCTGTAAGTTCTCCCATCTTCAAAGTGTCTGATGAAGTGGGATCTTCTCCCACGAAAGCTTATGCAAGAAATAAATTTGTTCGTCTTTAAGTGCCACAGGACTTTTTGCTTCTTTCACCTGTTCAGTACCTAAAGATACGAGGGACTCACTATCACTTGCAGACTTTGAGGCTATGTTTACATGATGAGCTAGGGACATATTTCTCAGCTCAGGTACACTTTCTTATGCTAACTCAGTGAGAGCTCGTGCAGGTATAAGTGGTAGGCTAGTTGCAGTGACATGCGTTAGCTATGTAGAAGAGCTCTGCAATCACCTCTATTGATGGTGTATGTGAACCAGGAATCACAGCCCTACATCACTAGTGTAGGTGTAACCTGAGTCAGGATGGGAAATCTTTTTCAAAAAGATGCTGTAGCTCAGGCGAAAGCTGGGGGCTTGATGGGGAAATTATTGAATGAGGTTCTATGATCTGAACTCCTATGTAACATAGAATAGATCACTGTAATAACCCTCTGGCCTTAATATCACTGCTTCTGTTAATCTTAACTGAAAGGTAAAAATTGCTTATTCTGGCTAGAAATTGACTACACAAAGTAAAAGCAACTAGTCTATTTTCAGTGTCCAAGCTAAATGGAATGCAAAATGGACACTATACGAGAAGTAAATTTGCAAAATTCTTTCAGCTCAAATCAATCAGTGTGTAATGGTAACACCTGCAATGGAAGTTATATTTTAAATATGTAGCTATTGTGCTGAGAGACAGAAGAATAGGGGAAAATAAATTTGCTCTATTTGTTTTTTCAGGATTCAAGGCCCTGACATTTTGTCCTGCATACTCCAGAACACATGTTTTGCTGTCATCATTCATTTCCTTTGTCACACATATTATGCTGAATTGTTGGACCACGAGCAATCCCTTTGCGTCACCAAAATTTCATTTTAATATTATATCCCATTAAATCTTCCTTGCAATGCTGCAGTGTTCATCCACAGCTTCCACTCAGCTTTCAGCGTATTGTTTCTAGGGATCAGCACACTGGCTCAAATAAAATAAGGACCATCCTGTGACTGTCATTTCAGGTAAGCTGGGGTCTGATCTGAGACCTTTACTCCATTATTTTGAAGTCCAGTTGACAGGTACACCTAACATTTCCATGTCCAGTCAAAGTAACCAACATTTCCCACAGTTAAAGTTTAAAGCAGGCCTGGCCAAACTGCAGCTCGGGAGCCACATGTGGCTCTCGAATCAAAAAGTGTGGCTTGTGGAAGAACGTCAGCAAATCAATTTAGTAGGTAAAAGTATATGGCTAGATGCCTCAGAGTGGTGCTTGAAGGTTTAATAATCAACTTGTGTGGCTCCTGAGTTCCATAAGTTTGGCCACTCCTGGTTTAAACAAAGCTTTCAAAAAAACCTACTTCCATTAGCCTAGTTTGAGAGGAAGTCCTCCAAATACAGCTGAGAAACCAGCCCTATCTCCATTTTCTAGAGATCATAGTTGCAGTTAAGTTTGAGATCTTTGCTCCTGACTATCACCGGTATCTCCCACGACTTAATCAGTCACAAGTATAATGTCCCATATGCTAAGATCCTTATGTCTTATTGCCTATTTATATAATTGTTTCTCACCTGTCATCAACAGTACTGGTTTGCACAGTCCTCTTATTTTCTAATCTGCAAGCAATAGGATGTCCTTACTGTGGAAATACAGTACAGAAG
This sequence comes from Podocnemis expansa, assembly GCA_007922195.1. Classification (NCBI taxonomy): domain Eukaryota; kingdom Metazoa; phylum Chordata; order Testudines; family Podocnemididae; genus Podocnemis; species Podocnemis expansa. The sequence goes on from ML681966.1 coordinate 72,159,279, forward strand.
CAATGGCTCTCCCACTTTGGGAAATGGTGGCAAGAAAAACAAAATCTTTGTTGATGATATTTACATTGGTTAAGTTGAAATGTACCATAATTCTTAGGGGAACAAAGGTTTTCTTTGGTTAAACCACAGCTCCTCCACATTACTTCCTTGGTTTGAGTACCATCACCTTCTGGATAACAGAAATTAGCAAATCAGTGAGATCCCACGGAACTGGCAGACATTTTGCATTCAGTTCTAGGAAATGTTATAAATCAAATTACCATTCACTTGCCTGAATGCGTCACTGAGGGTACTTTAGTCTTTAGATGGTTTGACTGAATTCAGTGGGACTCTTTGCAGATTAAAGCCCTGATCCAAAACTCATGGAAGTCATTGGGAGTTTCCCATGAACTTCAGTGAGCTTTGGATCAGTCCCTACTGTTCTTATTGGAAACACAAGTGGCAGAATCTTTTCTTCCTTGATTGTTCAGTTTGAAATCTGTCTTTTAAACCACTTTCAGCGCACGCACACATGCACACGCACACAAAACAGTAACACAAGAAATACTTTGTGAAAATATATGGAGACACCTTTTCTTTTTCTTGATGCATTTATTCTAGAAATTACAGGGCATTAATTTTCTATAGTAGTCATTGCATTCATATCAGTGAACTTTCAGATTCTCTGTACAAATCTAAATAGATATTACAGGTGTTCCTGCTATGAAATGCAGCAAAGAACTGAATGCCAGACTTTTGTAAATGGCTTGGAAGTAAATCCTAACACTAGCTGGCCAATTTCTCAGTGTAAACTCAAGCTGTGTAAAGGGAATGAAGGATAGTAATGTGAGAAACTTGCTGATATCATGGAAAGTGAAACAAAGTATATTCTGACCATTGAGCCAAAGGTTCTGTTGCTAGGACAAGGACTATTGCTAAGTAAACCAAACCTCCTGAATCTTTGAGTAATTTGCAATAATAGTGTTAAATTGTGCAACTTTTACTAAAAGTGGAAAAATTAATTCAGTAAGCATAGAATGTTTTGTATAACATCATGTGCATCAGAACAAGTGTTCTTAAACTACAAAATGTGCTAATTACATTACTATGTAAAGTCTGGCTATTGCAATATGTGCTTGAAAACTTGCAACATGTACCAGAGAAAAGGAGGTACACTGTTTATTCATGCCTGAAAAGGGAAGTTATGGCTTGACAGCAATTTGTCTATAAAACAATATAAGGTTGAATTACTTATGGAATAGATAGTACTGGGGCAAGACTGTCATTCATGTCATTGACTGCGAGGTTCAGTTACAGAAGGACTAGGTGTTGTACACCTCTTCTTAAAAATATTGCAGACTTGAGAAATCGGAGGCATCAGCATTTAGCGCATCACTTCATCTGAATCTAATCTGAAGAGGAAACTAAGTATCCCAATTTGGCCTTTTACTGAAGAAGGTATGAGAAGAGATAGCAAGAGACTCCCTCTGTAATAAATTTCTAATTTATTTTGCAAAAATGTACTTTGTGAGATCGGCTAGATTGCTTTAATACTGTATTTCCAATACTGTGGAAAATGAAGTTGGCTGCTTTACTGGCTAGTAATCTTAACTACCCCTTTGAGGCTTAGGCAATCTTACATTTCTCATGTTTTTTAAGTCATGGCATTTGTTTTTGGCAAATACATTTTCACTTACATTTCAGAATTATAGAGGAAGCGCACATAACACCAACTTCCTTCCTTTCTTCCTTAGTGGTTGGAGAAAAAATACAAATAATATTTTTTAACCTTGTACCTGTAAAAACTGCAAAGCAGATTTTCTCCAACGAGTCCAAGAAGCCTTTATTGTCATTTAAATGCCATCGCCGAAAGGTGGCTCATTCAAAATCTTATACTGTAGTTATCTGTCATGTAAATATCACAAATGAGCTCCATCACACCTTTCCATTTATTCCATGCATGAGGCAATAATAATAGGAATAATAATCCTCAGCATAACATCATTGCACTACTGACACAAATAAATCAGTCTGTCATCACTTCTCTGAACTGCGCCAGCCTATTCAGCCTAGGTAAATGAGAACTTCCAGGTAGAGAGCACCTGGAAGCTCCTTTACCACCTTAAATCAGCATGTTTAGTGACACATCAGTACTTACTATATTAAATCGTTCACTTCTGTATTCAGCAAACCTCAGAGAAATTCTTTTAAGTACTCCCCATCCAGGTTCCATTAGAACATTAGCATTTTCTTGTCCAGGCAATACAGTGAAATGATCATAACAGTAGTAAACATGTTCATTGTGCAGAAATGAGAAAGTCAAGAGCTGTTAGGCCCTAGAATTAGAGACAAGTTATAGGAAAGCAATTGTGCTCCTTACACCACTGGAAAAGAAGAGCATGTTGCAGAAGTATTTGACTTAAACTCTTGGAAGGAAGGATGAGGATTGCTCACTCTCCAAGTAGCTCTGATAGTCGTTCTTAGAACAACCTTACATGGAAGCCTCTCTCCATACAAACAAAAAATTCTGTGGCACTTAAAGACTAACAAATTTATTTATTGCATGAGCAATTATTTATTGCATGTGGGAGATAGACTACCATGGCTGCCCCTTTGGAACTTCTCTCCATACAGGCAGTTGTGAAAGTGCAGTAATCACAGACAACAGGTGAAATAAAAACCTGGGCTGAAAACTTCTAAAATATGCAGTCACATCATCCTGTTCATCTTTAAGGCTATGTCCACACATACATCATTATTTCAAAATAACCTATTTTGAAATGAGTTATTTCAAAATAAAGTCCTTATTTTGAAATAAGTTAATTCGAATTAACAATTTGTTAATTCAAATTAAGGGAAATAGCCATTGCTTCGAAATGGTTATTTCGAAACAAGGCCATTCGGACATGCTGTTTCGAAATAGTTGTGTCCGAACGTGTCCGAACGCTATTGTTTCGAAACAATCATTTCAAAACAACAGCTATTTCGATTAGATGCAAGGTTTAATGGTTTTGAAATAACGGTGCATCATGTGGACATGCCGCTTCTTATTTCAAAACAACCTCTGTTTTGAAATAAGCCTGTGTAGACATACCCTAAAAGTGCCACAAGACTCCTTGTTTGTTTTGCTGAACCAGACTGACATGACTACCCCTTTGGAGCATATCATATGGTTTTAAATCAGTTAAACTGGTGTACAGCTATGCTATTTCAGTGAATGTAGGGCTAAAACTAAAGATTTTGTGATGGACAAGTAGTGGTGTCCGCATCCTCCCCCATGCGTGACCTGACCATGCATTGGTCCTGGGCTTCATGCCCAACTAGAGCAAGTCTCCTGTGTGAATCGGCTAGGGAAGTTGTTTTGCTGTTTTGCAAGGGTTGGCTGTGACGTACTTCTTTTTATCTGTTCCTTCAAGCTATCTTGACCTTGGGTCTGAGAGTGTGAAAAGAAAGCAGGCTTGATCACCCTGCCTTCTCCTGAGATGCTATATGTTAGCATAGCTCCTGGGAATCTGTGGACTTTGTTGCAGGACCAAGGACCAGTCTGCCTTGGTAACCTAGGACCAAGCTGCCTCAGGAACCTACTTAGGGTCACCCGCAGTCATCAGGGGTCCCTGGCTGCTGAAGGGACATAAGCTCTCACCACTTATTACTTTGTATTGCTTGCTCTGGATTATTCATCCTGGCATTCAGTAAAAATCATCTATCTTTTCAATGGTCTTTTACTGCATCTGGTGACTCCACACACGAACCTATCCCTTGGGATACAGTTTGGGGGAATGGTGAAGCAGCTAGATCAGTAGTGAATAGTGGCATCAGGTGTTATTTCCATGTCTGCTATACATTCGTGCACATTACTAACATTACAAAAAATATACAAGAAACTACTGAGAATTTCAGATCACCAGTTATTTTTGCAACACACACATCAGCTGTGACAACTAAACAAATTCATCACTGCTGTTGGCTCTATTAAACCTTTCTGTGCTTATTATCCATTACTATCATTACATCTATTGGTGTATTCAGGCTGGAAGGAAAGGTATACTGATAACTTTGCAGCTCTGTATGGACAAACTACTGACTCTATACCTCAAAGAAATAAAATCATTACACTATTACTTGCAATGAAATATTACAGAAGTGTAGCCTTTGTTGTGAGTTAATACCTTTGGGTCCAGTATGACTCAATGGTGTAGTTCCATAACAAATCTTCATTTAATTTTCATTGTGACTTACTTGCTTAAGACATTCTAAGTATTTAAATGACAATAGTCAAAACAGTAAATTGCTGTCACTTCAGGGTTGTTTTTAAGACCCATGCAACAGTAAAGCCCTCATAGCAGTTGATGAATTGTTGCTAATATTAAGCTCTGTCTCTGACGGTCACTGAAAGTCATTTATAGGACTTTGCACTTCTGTAACATTTTGCATTTTAGGACTGTAATTAAGTCCAGTATCTGAGACCAGTAGCTAACCTGAATACCATTTTGGGTGTGGGGAAATGGGAGGAAGATGTGCTATCCTGGTGCTCTGCCCATACAATGTCAGTGTAGTTACTCTCAATTTTCACAGTAATGGAGAGCAGAACTGGGCCCTAAGTGAGGACACAAATCCTAGCAATTCAGTTTGTGCCAGAAAACTGGCTTTAGTGCAGTTGTCCAATTGCACAGTCAAATAATATTTATCTTATGTGGATTCAGCATTAGTAGGGTTCTTCACAAATTACCTTCATAGATAACAAGGTGACACAGAAGGGTTTGACTAAAACCCCACATCTGAGCAGTGTTGAATTTTGTAGGTCAAGAACCCTTCTTCTTCATGGTTTAGGCCCACCTCTAATTATCTAGCATTTATTTAGAGTTCAACTGTGCAAACCCACTGGTACAGAATGCCCATTAACTTGAGGGAGTAAACACTGCTCTGTCACCCAGAAATTAGTTTGAGTGGTCAATGCCTTAGATATAGTGGAAAAAGAGGTGTAGAAAAATAGTAATATTACTTAGTGGATACATCCCCCTTGGGGGCTTATTTTTTGTCCAAGTGCTACTCAGTACAAACTAAATTGAACAAAATACAAAACAAAGCAAACCTCTAATTAGTTTGCCACCACCCTGGGATCCCCTGCAGTGTCCCTTCATGAAAGGGTCATTCAGTGAAAGTGAAGGTGGCAATCAAGAGAGAGCAATATTATTTTCACTCAATGTTAATTTAGACTGTGGAACTCACTGCCCTAGGATGTCACTGAGGACAAGAGCTTTGCAGGATTCAGAAGTGATTTGAACATTTACAGGGATAACACAAAAATCTAGAAATATAAAAGAAAATCATGTTTAAAAGGTTTGAGGGAATACAAACTCTCATGTTTCAGGGTTTATCGAGGTTAGGAAGGAATTTTCTTTTGAAGTAGGTTATCCCATAACTACCTACTGCAAAACTTTTTGTACCTTCCTGCGGAGTATCTGATGTTGGCCATCATTGGAGGCAGTATATCACATTAGATGGACCATGTTCTGATTTTGTATGTTACTGCCTATGCTTTGTATTTCTGTTTAGTAAGTTTTAGGCTCTTTGAGACAAACACACTCTTCATTTTTCATCATGTAGGGCTGAATATGTTACTGGAAGTTAACAGACATAAACCAATCACTGGACATTTAAGTTAATGTCCCAAAATAAAGAACCAATAGCCTAAATCTCCCCCTTCCCAGTAAGCACCACATTTATATATAACTACATTAGAATGGAAAATAAAATTTTAAAGTGGCCAATCCAGTTATTAATTCTATTTCTATATAGGATCTCCTTGCTTTTGTGGTGCCCTCCACTTTGTCATATTGTTTTGCTAAGGATTTTTATAATCAATTTTATTTTGTTTTTAATTGTCTGCACAGCCTTGTGTGGCCTGGTAGTGAGCCCATTCTCAAAATAAAATGATCCCAAATTATGTAATTAATACAAAATCATTTAAAATTATGATAAACTTAAAATATTCCTCATAGGTGCACATACTGTATTAGACAAACATAAAACTGGTGGAATGTTTCTAAATTTGACTATTTTGACTTCAACAAAATATAGAATATTGACCAAAAATAAGTTTCTCATGAAAATGTTTGTGGAAAATACCTATTTTTCACCTGCTCTAATGTACCTATGATATGTGTATATGCAATACAACTTCACAAATCTAAATATCTTTTGGGACACTGAATAAGTTGACTTAATTGAGATAAGGTATTACTGAAGGAATTTGCATTGCAATTAATAGTCAGCAGGGCACATGACCCTGGGTCAGAAGGCAGAGTAATTAGATCATTAAAGTTGTGCTGTACATATACTGTCCATCTTGGGTGGAGATGCTAATTTGACAGCACTTGAAACTGAGTTCCTTTTTTTTTTACAAAATAGCTATGTTTTTTTAAAATGAGATAAGTGATATTTTCTCTGTCATCTTTTTCCTTCCTTCAGGGTCTCTTCCTATTCTGCATTGTATATGGATCCGACTGAAATGAATGCATCTGTTAATACAAAAACACAATGGGCTCCTGTGAAGAGTATGATGTCAGATGGCTTCTACAAGGTCACTGGAAAACTTGGTTTGAAACAGATTAAAAAAGATGGATGTATTTGTTCAAAATAAAATGAAGGGCAATTGTATTTTTAGTTTAAAGATAATGTACTTTAAAGTGTTAAACTGGCATTAACTTATGTGCTATGAGCATGTATTACACAATGAAGAAAACCCCAAAAAAGCCATATGTATTGATATTAAGTTTTACGGTGTGCAGTTGTATTTTTATTTAGCATCATATTGCAGCAGAAGGATAGCTATAATCATGTGTAAGTACTTCAAGTATAGACATTAAAAAACTACATTTGTTAAAAATAATAGTTAATACCTAGTTCTAATATATCACTATCATCCATGAATCTCGAAGTGCATAACAAAGGAGGTCAATTTTATTACCCCAATTTTAACAGATGGGAAACTGAGGCAGAGAGGTGAAGTGACTTGCCCTGGTTTACCCAGCAGGCCAGGACATAAAACCCTGCTCTCCTTAAGCTCTCCATACCCATATATAGTCATAAAACTAGACCCGTATTAGAGGACTATAAAAAATGGATCTTGGAATGAGAAGCAGATTACCCCTCCTACCCAAAAGGCCATTAGGATTTGTTCATGAGTGACAGATCACATGGTTTCAGGGAAAAAAAGGAAGAAAGAGGAACTTAGCAGTCTGACATGTCTTATTGTCCCATACTGCAAGTCCTCTCCACAGTATCTAAGCTTGGCATCTAGTTGCTGTTTTCTGAACTAACCTGCTGTAGGGATCTGAGCCAAACAAGATCTTGGTTTCTGTTGAGTAGTAGCTTAGTCCTCAAGCAACCTCACTAAGTTCAATGACTGTCCACTCATGGAATAAGTACTCTTCAAGATGAGGTAAGGTTCTCTCTACCTCTCTGACCCCCGTTCAGCCCTCATGGCTGTGACTCCAGTCAGTTCACTTACCAGGGCTAATTTTGGTCCCCTGTATCCATTTCCCCATCTGTAAGATAGGGATAATACTCACCTTCTCAGTAAGGGTATTGTGAAGATTAATAACTTGTGGAATACTGCGCAGAGATGTCTGGCTTAGTGCTTTTTGCTTTTTTGAGAAGTTTAGGAAGGCTGGGAATTTCTATTTTCTAGTTAGTAGTCACAACAACTGAGAGTTGAATCAAGGTGGGAAAGGCTAAAAATTTCATTTGCATCGTGTGTTAAAGCTTTTGCCTATTTTTTCATGCAGACAAATATGAAATTAATGATGCAGATGCAACATCTCTCTCCAGTAAGATGATGCAATTAGTTTACCGAGACCCCTTTGGCAAGGAGTTGTTCTAACATATTATATTCACCTTAGAAACAGTATTCCATTGTAGTGCTCTGTGGAAGTACTCTCCTTCCAATAATCTCTCTTTCTAGGCTAAACCAAATGGATTTTGGTCATTTGTGTCTGTTATCACTTTCACATAGAGCTTGCTCAAAAGCCCAACAAGGTCAATGGCAATCTTTTCCTTCTCCAAAAGGCTTTAAATCAAGTCCTTACGTAATATGCCTGAGGAAGTGTCTAGGAGGGTGTTAATTGATTTTTTAAAAGAAAAATTAAAAAAGAGAAAAACAATTTATATTTCAATACCAAATATTATAGAATAAGTGCTGTAGAAAATAGAACCTTTATTGTTTAGCCACACAGCCATAGCTATTACTGAAAAATAGCAATATTTTGCATCTTTCCTCCAAATAGCCCAACCCATGTCAAATATCAAGTAAGATAATATCATCTTTCTCAGATGAGAAAGGATTATTATTCCCATTTACAGTTTAAGAAATTGAGGTACAAAGAAGATATGCGATTCATGCAAGCTCCTCTGCTCTGACAGTATACAATAAATCAGTAGGTATGGGTCATGAATGTAAACTGTGCTGCAATGCCACTTGGGTTGGCTTTCACTTAAAAATGTTTTAATTACTGGGTATCATTTTATTTTAATGGCTTATGCAGCAATCTGAACCCTTTAACAGGGGAGATAAGGCAGGTGAGATCATCTTGTATCTTTCAAAAGATAGTCTCTCTCACCAGAGGAGATTAATCTGATATAAGATATTACCCCACTTATATCCTGGGACCCACATGGACACAAACACCACTGCATACCCTTTAACACAAGCAGTTCAGGAACACTAAGTCAAACTTCTTTGAAAGTGCTCCTATGTTTGCACACCCACACAAGTGGGTGTGAAATCTCTTGTACCCATGAAAAAGAATAAATTTAGAAGATGGATAATTTAGACACCTCACTATTCAATTTGAGTGCCTAAAACAGCAGGCACAAACAATTTATAATAAAACGTTTGCTGGGGGCAGGTCTTTAAAAATATTTAAGTATTCTCACCATAGACAATTACATTATTCTATCTTCCATTCCTAATCATATCTGAGAGTGAGGACTTACACATTGGCTTTAAAATAATCATTGTGAGAGGCTAAACCCTGCCTTTACTCAGTGACTACAATGAGTATTTTGATGATGGTAAAGGCCCAAGGGAACATGGCACTCAGGAATTTGCAGGGGTTGGTCCTGGACTTTTAAAAAAAAAATATATATATAAACAGCCTGCCTCAAATCAAAGTCTTACTGAAGTCAGTGGGTGTTATGCCTTTGATTTCAATGGGACTAGGATATAGTCCAGAGCCTTTATAAGCAGTTTATAGAAGAAAAGAATAAAATATATTTTTTTTCTTACTTTCCTCTTGTAGTTTCAAAGCTGGACTTTTTGAACTCAGCATCCTTCTTAGTACTGATGCTGCCAGAGTTGTAGTAAGACATCCTGGGAGATCTGTTTCCTGTTCTTTGTTGGCTTTTAGCAACCTCTTGCTGGAGAGGCATCTTTCGAGGAATGCTCTGTGGAAGGTTTCCTGTACGGTTGGATAGGGACCCTTGCTCAGTAATGGGATGATCACGATTGCTGTTTCCACTGAACTGCACTGTAGGACTGGAAAGTTTCTTCTCCTGAGTCTCTGGAAGGGTTTTCAATCCCTGAACCTCTTCTGTGGGTGCAGGGGTGATTTTTACTGCATCTTCCTCTGGTGTACTTGCTGCAGCTGTTTGGATACCAGAAAAGGGGGGGACAGGGGTTTCCATCAGGTTTTTGAAGCTGTGCACCGCAGGAGGAGATGGAGTAAAGTCTGAGCGGCTTGGTTGTGTTTCACCATCCCTAAGTATGGGCCAGGGCTTGCCAGTGGTACCAAATTCCAAACTGCCTCTCTGTAAATGTGATATAAACAAAAAGAAGACAATCTTCTTCATCCTGTTGGTTTTTGAGAACCAAGAGATGTCTCACATGTATTTCTTTTGTGTGGAACCTGCAGCCGCCACTGCCTCTTCCTCAGCCGCAACTCTCAGAATGAGCCAGTATGGGGACGGTCTGCCAGTTTTCTTTCTGTAGAAAAGGAAACAGGTTTTTACTGTTTCAAAACTGACTGAGGAAGCTCGACTTCCTCTTTCTTTGAATTCCTCAGCAACCTGTGACCCCTTGGCATGCTGAAGCCTGGAAGCCTTAGGGGAAAGTAAAAAAGGATTCTTTGCAGAAGCTACAGGATGGAGCTTAATAGTACAGTGTGAACATGGAAACATATTGTCAGTGAAAGCAGTTTGAGGAGGAAAAACATCAAAAGTGTTAAGTAACTTCCCTTTTGCATGTATCCTTGCAGAGAACATGAGTTACTTGGCAGTTGTGTCACTTGGTCATTCGTGTTAGTTGTGAACTGGCTATTGAGTTACCTAGAAAAAGCACTTGGATGGACTTTGATCTGCTTCAGAACATTATGCAAGATTTAAGGCTTGCTATGTTTCTTAACTGTGGTGTGAATATTCATGCCAACAACTGATACAGGAGTGGAGCTGGTAAGGAAGAAATTGCCTTTGCACTAGACTGAAAAATATAAATGAATACAATAAAACTGTTAATATAGTAACTTCATCTACATGCTATGGCAAATACTGCCCACTTCCATCTTTGTAATGTTACTCTGCACGATACGAAAGTGTGTGATCTAATTATTATGGAAGAAATGGCAGTAACTCCAGAGTTAAGGTTACATTCCAATTTTACACTTAAACCCTATTTTATATTTAACAATTGAATTTAGACTGAATATTTCACACACATACACATGCACCCCAGGGGCCAACTGAATCATCTACAGTGTTTTTGATTGAAGATTTACTAACTTTGGCGGAGGAAATATTTCACAATGAACGCTTTTTAATTTTTTCCCTTGACGATTATGCAGTGTCCCACTGTTTTCTAGCTAAAGCGCCAAAAAAATGCCACTGGTCCCACTGACATGACACGTTTCAGTTCCAACTCAGCCACGGGAGATTTCTGGACATACTAACTTTGAACACAAATAGGCTTATTCCATTTACTCCTTATAATCTCATTTATATCTAGGATGAGACATCAAAGGACCTGTTGAGTTTTGCTGGCTAGTTCTCTCTGATTGACTTGACTCCCACTGTCTCCACTCAGCAGAGAGACCTCAAAAAGTGAGGAATCAAAATGGGCAGGAGGAGGTATTAAAGAGAGCTTTGAGAAAGCTAGATCAGAGCTCTTCTGTCAGGCCATAAAGGGTAGAGTGGGGTAGTTAGTGGCTAGAGAGAGCACTGGGCTACCTAGGGAGTTTCTTCCTATGCAACAGGACTACAGAGTGAATCAAGTATCCATACGTGGCTCACACAAACCCAGCTCCTGATAGCACTGATGGTGTCTTGGCTTTCCTGCACATCAGGCAACAGCCAACTAAGGAGCCAAGGGAGATAAGGTCACCCTGTGAGTGGGGAAGTGTGATAGGGTGCTACAGTCCTCATTAGACTTATCTTCACTGTATTCTTTTTCCCCTTCCAGGTTCAGAAAGACATCATGCACCAGCATCCCTAGGCAGTCTTCCCAAACACTGCTTCACAGCGCCATGCCCACAGCAATGAGCAGGGGAACCCAGGCTGCTCCCTATTTTGAATTCTGGCTCAGGGATCTTGTAGCCAGCAGTCAAGATCTGTTTCCTTCTAGACCTTCCTACCATTCCTTGATCATGCTCTGTCTTCCAGGCTGCCTCTTTCCTTGGGTTTGTGAGCCTAAACTCAGCCGCTTTCTCTCACCTAGTGATTTCAAACCTTTTCAGCTGCAAAACTCCTGCCTTTATACCAGCTCATTCCTCTGCAGGTGGGCCCCCTCACTCAGTCAGAGGATTAACTGGCCACCAGATTCCACTCAGTTGTGGTTTGTTGGTTTAATTAGCCCTCTCCTAACTCTACATTAACCCTTTCTGGTCCAGCATGGGAAAAAACACCCCTGCCACACACTCCATGTGTGTCTATGTGTAGAGCAGCAGAAAGAGGGTACTGGGCTATCCAATACACAGAGCTTTGGGGCCGTGAGAAGTAAGCAGGGATGAGCAGGGATCCTGGAATGGCAAAAAGGGCTATGCACAAGATGCAATTACATAATGTGGTCTTTCAAGAGCCAGTATCTGAGTCCCCTGGCATTTGACTTCCTTGGTGATGCTCTCTTGGTTCTCTGGTGCACCAGAAAGCAGAGCATTGGTGTGTCAAGACTTGGCACTTTAGCTGTCCTCTGGGGAGCTGAAGCACCAATACCCAGAGATCTCTTCAAGTGCCAATATGTTAGCATACAGACCCTGGACTCCTGAGGTACACACTGTCTCCCACAACCATTTTTCCCTCATTGCCCACCATTCAGCCTCTTCCCCCCATGCATTCCCATTCAATCCTCCTTCTCAGACCCCCAAAGAGAACCATTCATGAGTTAAATTCTTTGTTTTCTCAGGGTTCTCTCTGACCTTTCATAAGATGACTCCAAGTCTCAATGATCTGCCCCATCCCATAGCCCTGGTCATGTATTTCTGATCTCCAGCTATAATTCTCAAGCAGTTCATAGACCCTTTTTCTAGACCTCTCCTAGAATCCTCTTGCTGTTGTTTCATTTGCTTGTGCAAGATCTTCCCCAGTTTATCCCTCTATTTCTGCTGAGAAGATGACATTCTCACACCTGTGCTTTTTCAGCTGACTTGAGATTCAGGAATAGGCTACAGTGAGTAATTAATCTTTTTTTAAAGCAAGTAATGAGTGTTTTTGCCTACATTAAATCCCCAGGAATGTCACTTTCTTATGAACCTTGTTGTTTTCCGTATTAAAAATATAGTTCAGCAGAAGTTAGGATTCTATACACAGAGTATCATGAAGTAACCAGGGAAAATAACAAATAGTATAGAAAGGAGCACTTTAATATATTCAAAGGGAAAAATAATACCTCTGTCTTTCTATTATCAATTGAAACTAATTTTTTTGATAGTCTCTTATGTGCTGAACACGAGGGGACCTCTAGGGTCTACTGTGAAACAAATAATCACAGTCTAAACAGAATATTATGGACTTTAGATAAAAACAAGGTGTGGCAAAGGAAAGACAATTCTGCATTTGGCCCTCCATGGTATTGTACCTAATGTAGTCATTCATTTACATCTGAGCAAAGCATGAGTCTTGAGGGTTTGGGGATTATCATAGTCCACCTTCTACAAGTTCCTTGTGGCTGGTCTGCATATTTATTATACAAGCAAAATGTAATTACTGAAATACTGTAGGCTTGCAGGAATGCTCAGAGGCTGGATGACCCAGAATTTGAACATGTGCCTGTTCAAACATGTTCCAGGGCATTTAGCACCTGTTTCAATTACAGAGGGAGTAAACATGAGTACTGTTAGCAGAGTATATAAACAAGGCTCCCAGATAGAGCAGTTATGTAGTCTTCTGCTGCAAACAGACTGGAGCCTAAAGCTAACAGTTCCACTGGGACAGGATCTGTATTTACTGTAGACAGCTCCTTTACACACTGAGGACCTGTATACACTTTGAAGTAAAACTACTTACAGTGGTCCAAGTCCACTGGTATTAGTGACATTGGAAACTCTACTGTACACAAGACTCCAGTGGTCCACAACACTGAAAGAGTGGGCGCCTTATCAGTGTGAAAGTGATACAGGAACACAAGTTCAGCTGAAAGAATTAGACTCATAGACCCGTAGGCTGTGTCTACATCTAACAACTTAGCCCAAACGTGCTTAGTCCAAGCTAAGCAGTTCAAAGTTAGTTCGAACTAACTGTGCTTTTTAGTTCGAACTAACTTTTAGTTCAAACTAAAAAACATGGCTATTTCCAACTAACCACTAGTTTGAGCTTACTTAGTTCGAACTAGCATGACTACATTGTACTAGTTTGAACCAAAGTTCAAAATAAATTCAAACTAAGCAGTTAGTTCAAACTTACCATTCAAACTAAGTAGTTCAAACTAAGCTTTGCTTGGTTCAAACTAAAAAAATGTTTAGTTTGAACTAGGCAAAGCCTAGTTGAGATGGGGAGCAAATTAGTTTGAATTAAGTCTCCTTAATTCATACTAATTTGCTAGTGCACACATAGCCTTAAAGTCAGGAGGGACCAATATGATTATCTAGCCTGACCTTTCATACAATGCAGGCCACAGAATCTCATCCACCTGCTCCTGCAATAAACCTCTAACATATGACTAAGTGTTAAAGTCCTCAGATCCTGATTTAAAGACTTTAAAGTACAGAGAATCCACCAGCAAGTGAGCCATGCCCCATACTACACAGGAAAGCAAAACTGCCCAATCTTTGCCAATCCACTATGGAGGAAAATTACTTCCTTTCCCCAATAAGGCATTCAGTTAAAATGAGCATGTGGGCAAGACTCAGATGCCCAAGAAAGAATTCTCTGTAATAACTCAGAACCCAACCCATTAATCATTCCATCAGAATGTCTACCACCAGGAGCCAAGATCAGTCAATTGACAAACCAGGCTGTCCCATTATAACATCCACTCCAGGAATTTATCAAGCTCAGTTTTGAATCCAGATGGATTTTTTGCTCTCACTGCTCCCTTTAGGGGGCTGTTCGGGCCTTTGCTTTTCTGACGGTTAGAAATCTGTTTCTCATTTCAAGTCTAAACTTCCTGATGGTCAGTTTAGATCCATTAGTTCTTTTGTCCATGTTAGTGGTGAATTTAAATAATTCCTCCCCCTCCCTGCTATTTATTCCTCTGATGTAGTTATGCAGAATAATCTTATCTCCCCTCTATCATCTTTTGGTTAGACTAAATAAGAGAAACTCTTTGAATCTCCTCTCATAAGGCAGGTTTTCCATTTCTTGGACCATCCTAGTAGACCTTCTCTGCATCTGTTCCAGTTTGAACTCATCTTTCTTAAACATGGGGGACCAGAATTATACACACTATTCCAGATGTGGTCTCACCAGCCCCTTGTATTATGGTACTAACACCTCTCTATCTTTGCTGGAAATACCTGATGCCTCCAAGAACCACATTAGCTTTTTCAATGACCACATCACATTGGCAGCTTATAGTCAGCTTACAGGGAAAGTTCTTGTTGTTAGTTCCCAACTGCATGACCTTGCACTTTCCACTGTTAAATTTCATTCTGTTTCTACTTCTCCAATTTACAAGATCATCCAGATCTTTCTTTATGATTGTAGAAGTTCACCTGGTCCCTTCCAGGTGCAGACTACCCACGTTCTCCTCAGGTGGGCCAAAAGAGCCACCAGTCTCTGGCCCTTTAAGGAGAGGAAGAAAACAATATGTTTTGGCCCCTCTGGTGGGGCTAGCAAATGACAGTTCTTGGCCCTTGAGACAGGGTGAACAAATACAAGGGTGAGTCCCTGCCCCCCTGATGGGGTGGACAGGTAGTCTTTGGCCCTTGAAGTAGGGCCAATCCAAACAATTTGTCTTTGGCCCCACAGGCAGGCAGACAAATAGTAGTTCTTGGCCCTTTAAGTGGGGCAAACAAACAGCAAGTCCTTGGGTTGGGGAAGACAACAACTCCAGTTCTCAGATGGGTCTGCAGCTTCGGCCTTCATGCCCCCTGCAGGTAGCCCTGCCTAGGGGAAGGGGAGAGGAGGGGGACACAGGCCCACCTGCCTCCACTGTGTCCCAGCCCAGGCCCTACCAGTGGCTGAGGGTTCAGCCACTGGGTCAGTGGGGCTCCTGCCACAACATGCTGACCCCAGTATGGGTCTCAGGCCAGGGTACCTGAGTTGCATTTCCCCTGGGCCACTTCCTACCCCCTCTCCCTGTGGTACGCACTCAGCCCCCTTGGCGGAGTCCTCTGGGTAGTTGTCCAGGGGCAAGGAGCAGAAGCCCGCCATCTCATCTACTGGGGGTAGGTCAGGTAGCTCTACTTGGTCCCCTGCAAGGGGCAGGCCCCCCAGGTCACAGCCCACAGAGGTGTTGTCTTCTTCCTTGGTGAGTGGCAGTTCTTTTAGGTCTCAGGAGTGTGATGTTGGGGCTGGGTTGCAGAAGCCCAAGGGGTCAGGCCAAAGTACAGGATCCCCTGACACCAGCAGCCCTCCCTGCTCACCACACCAAGGGGGTTTGGCTCCTCCTCTGGGCTACCTATCATGGAGGGTCCCAGCTAGTCTTCCTGGTGCCAAGGTAGAGATCCCTCCCTTGGGCTGCGTGAGGGCTGGAGCTAGGCAGCTGGGATGCAGCCATCCTTCCTCTGCGGTGGCCATGACTGAACTGAGCTCCCTGGCCTTTCTTTTAAACTTCCTGTCCTGCCCCCTGTGTGCTGGTCTGACAAACAGGTACCTTCAGGCTCCACCTGCCAGGGAGGCAGCTGCTGTTTCCTTTCTGTCTCAGGAGGAGGACATGTTACCGCCTTATACTCTGGAGGCAGCCAGGTCACCTTCTTACAATGACATCCCAATTCTTCTCTATATTAGCAATTCCTCAGTTAAATAAGATTGGTTCTAGTACAGATCCCTAAAGAATTCCATTAGTAACCTCCCTCCAGCCTGCCAGTGCACCTTTCAGTATGACTCTTTTCTTAACCAGTTCCTTATCCATGTTTTGATTTTCACATAACACCCATCGTTTCCAGTGTAACTAATAATTCCCCACGATGAAACCCACAATGCTTTACTGAAATCTAGGTAAATTAGATTCACTATATTCCCTTTGTGTAAAAGAATCTCTTATCTTCTCCAAAAAGGAGATCAGTTTGGGTTGACATGATTTACCTTTTGTAAGACCATATTGTATTTTATCTCAATTACCTTAAACCTCAATACCCTTTACTGTCTCTTTCAAAAATTTTTCCAAGACCTTGCATACTACTTAGGTTAAATTAACAGGCCTGTAGCAACTTGATCATTTCTTTCTGCTTTCTTAAAAATAGGAACTACTCTGGGAATTCTCCAGTTGTACAGTACAGTCCCTGAGTTTACAGATTCTTTAAAAATCTTTGCTTATGGGCTCGCAATTCATGTGCTAGTTCCTTTACTGTTCTTGGATGGAGATTATCTGACCCCACCCCCTCACCTGCCGATTTAATCCCATTAAGATGTTCAAGTTTGGCTTCTACCTCAGTTGTGGTAACTTCTACTTTCATATCCTCAGTCCCATTAGCTACCCTACCACTATCTCTAAGATCACCGTTAACCTCATTAAACACAGAAGCAAAGTACTTGGGTAGATATTCAGCCATATGCAGATTGTCCTTAATCTCTACCCCAGCCCGTTCCACTTCTTTGTTTGTTTTCTTCCTGTTTATATGGCTATAGGACCTTTTACTAATGGTTTCAGTTCCCTTTTCAGAAGAAAAGGTTGCAGAGGACTTCTTTTCTTTGGTTTCTTTCTATTTATGTGGCTATAGAATCTTTTACTACTGGTTTTGATTCCTCTCATAGAAGAAATGGTAGTAAGGGAGAACCTTGGTTCGAGCAGCTGTGAATTAATTCAGTTCCAGCTAAATGGAAGGATAAACAAAAATAGATATATGACAGGAATCTTTGATTTCAAAAGGGCTATCTTTAAAAAAAAAGGGAATTGTTTAAGAAAGTGGACTAGACTGAAGAATTCATGGATCTAAGAGTGGATGAGGCTCAGAATTACTTTAAGTCAAAGTTGCAGGAACTATCTGAAGCCTGCCTCCCAAGAAAGGGGAAAAAAATTCATAGGCAAGGGTGGTAAACTCAGCTGGATGAGTAAGCATGTCAGATAGGTGATTAAGAGAAAGCAAAAAGCCCACAAGGAGTGGTAGATGGGAGGGATCAGCAAGGAAGGCTACCTCTTGGAGGCTGGAACATATAAGAATAAAGTGAGAAATGCCAAAAGCCAAGTAGAGTTGGGCTTTGCAAAGGGTTGATGAAATGGTCCATTCTTCCTAGGTGTTGGATTGATTTAAGAAGTGTTGTCAACCCAACCATGTTGCCTTCTGGTCCTCCTATCTCAGCTCAGCCCTCGTGGCAGAAGAGAATGCATGTGTTGAGGCTGCCTTGCACATGTAATATATAAAAACATCTCCCATATATTTAGAGTATCTTTTGCAGATCACCATATTTTCTATGCAACCAAGGCCATAACTTCCTTCAGGAGAGAGTAGTTTGGTGGAATAATGTTGACACTGTTTAATATTTTCTGAATACTGCTTTTGAGATGGCATTTCTGAGAATTAAGACCTGTAGATGAAGGATTCTGAGGCATGTATAATAAGTCTACCTAATGTTTTCGTATTGGTTATCCTTTCTTTAGTAAGTGATTGAATAACCATGGGAGGCATAGAAAAGATATTTAGCTGAGCTGCTGTTGTTTTTTATGTGAACAACACCTTTAAATGTTTAGAACTGTGCTCTGTGCTGAAGGCAGCTATCATTTTTCAAGTTGCTTCATGGAGACGCATTCTGTGTTTCTTTCTAACAACTACACATGCCTCTACTCTTTCCTATTTTAGTGTTTTTATCTTTAGCTAAAATTTCAAGTTGTCATTCATGCTGAAAGAATGCTATATGTGAATGTAGAGACAAAAAAGATAGCAAAAACCAAAATGTACAAAATACAATGTTTAAAAGACCATTTAAGCTCCATTGATATCCTCTCTTTCAGTCCATACATTCCAGATTTTGAGTTAAAGCAATTACTTGCATTAGCACTTATCAACCTGCTTTTTCAGAGGTCCCAAGAGCAAATAAGGAAAATTAGCTGATACCACTTTCACATATTAAATGTAAAACAGATGTTTAAAAAATGATTGAAACAGCAACATACTGTGTGTAAATAAAATCGGATGCCTTGTGAAACAAACAAAGCTTTTAAAAGATAAAAGTTTGGTACTAGAGTCTGCTCTCAGTTATACTTTGCAATTTTGGATGATTGCCACTAAAGTCAATGGAATTACTCCAGTTTTACACTGGTGTAAACTACTGTAGTATAGACTCTGGCCCTTAGTGATTAATGTATTAAAATATGACAGGGACTATTTTCCTTTTATAAATACTCCTGGATGAGTACTTTATCCAGCTGTTCTAATTTGTTTAATAATTACATGCTTGTAGCCTTGATTAAATGATAAACCTTAAAAAATGGTTAAACCTGATTTTAATTTAGGTAGACAATTCCATGACTGTCAGAATCAGTGCTGTAATCGCTTTTCCAACTATTGCAGACTGGAGCGAAGTCAGTGAGTCCAATCAGGTGTAGTTTCTTGCGAGTTTAGGTACATGAAACCATAATTGTTAAGCTATTTTTATTTAGATTATAATTTTGTTGTTGTTGGTTTAGACACCGGATTGACAGTCCTGAAGAGTAATTTTAACAGGAATTGGGAATCAAAATCCATTGAGCATCTTTGAATAGCTCAAACTCTAGTACTTTGTCCATAAATTGGAGTCATCTCCAGGCCTGGATTAAGCAGCCTCAGGGCCCTGGGTTACCCCACCACAGTGCCTCCCCTGACCTGGGCCTCCCTCAGCCACCATCATAGGTGACCTTGCCTAGGCCAGTGTTGGGGTGGAGCGGAGCAGGCCAGTTCTGTTCACTCAGTGCTAGCCAGTCCTAGCTTCACCCGTAGAATGGAGCGGAGTGAACAAGGCCAGCTCACCCAGCCCAGGAGCGTGCCCCAAATTGCCCAGGGGTGGGACGGGAGCGTAGAAACTAGCCTCTGGTTCATGGCCACCCTCTCCCAGCATTGGCAGGGCAGGGTCCCTCCTGCTCCCAGCAGGCCCTATCACTGTGGGGGGGCTGAGCAAGGCAGTGGGGGGAGAGGAGTCAGATTAATAAGAACCATGGGGGCTGTAGCCTGGGGTCCCCCTTCAGGCCAGTGCCAGAGGCTTCAACCCCTATAGCCCCTGTGTTAATCCAGCCTTAGTGATCTCAGATACGAGCAGTTCAACCTTCATTACTTTCCTGCAAATGTGTTGCTGTAGAGATAGGGACTGTGCCTAAGGTGAGTCAGTCTTGGTCAGTCTTCTGAGATTTCCACGCAGCATGCCAGTTGTGATGTAGACTCTGCTTTCCTACAAGCTATACCAATTTAACATGTCTAAGCCATTGAGTAGCCTGGAGGCAATGCTTCTGGTTGGCGCTAGAGCAGATGGTGGTACATTAACTGAACATAACTATTTAGTGAGTCTTTTAAAATGCTTTGAAAACAAGAGATCCACAAAGTAAAGCTTCATTATTAACCCAGCTCTAGACTCCAACAGTCTGGGGGAAAATTGAACTGGTGATCTATTAGTCCTAATTCCCTACAATATCTAATTCCACTTTAAACTGTCTGTTATACCTGTCCCCACCAGATAACTTCTCTGAAAGGTTACCAAATTGGATAGCCACTCACCAGCATTACTGGTTCTCAGGCTTATTTTATGAAACACTTGTTATTTTATTTAATGTTACCATGTCTGCCACCCACAAGTTTGCACTCTCACCCCTAGCCTTGGGGCCATTGGGCAATTATCTTCTGTTTGTTTATTTGTTTGTGATCTTGCATAAGGGTTATAATACTATTGTATCATTGCAAGCATTAACTGATGTTTCTCCACTTATCTGTTAGTCTCAAAGTGCCACACGACTCCTTGTTTTTTTTAATGTACAACTGCCTTTATCCTGTACGGAGCATAGCTCAACCAGAACAAAGGTTTAGATCTGATCCCTATTCTTATAGATACAAGAATGTTAACAGAAGAAGGAAAGTGTGTCATGTCAGAAACTGTAGCACATTGACTAATCATTTCTGAAAGAGAAGTACTTCCTCTGAGTATGTCTGGCAGCTGCTAAAGTGGCCTTCTGATTTATCTGTTGTTAGCTTTAAATTTCCACATGTCCCTGAAGCTAACAAAGTCTCATTAGCAGCATGCTTTGGGAAACAAACAGGTACAGCCAGAGACATAAGCAACACAGATAAGCAGATTGTAGCTGTGGTGCTAACTTACTTACTAGGGTATCAATCAATAAACTTCTGGGAAAATGGAAGGACGCCAGTCAACAAACTTCTGGGAAAATGGAAGGGTGCCAGTCAGTGACGACAGGCCAAAACAGTTTGGGGTGCATATATTTGTGTTGTGTGTTAAAATTTGTGTGACTGGGTTTTCCAAGATGACTCTCCAGTTGGGTCATCATTATTAACCCCAGTGGAAGCCTGCAACAGTGCCTCAAAAGCCGACTATTAGAGAATAACACTTCACTGCATGCTACAATCAGTCAAAGTCAATGGGGCTGTTAGCATGGGGGAGTCAACATCTCTGATTAGAATAAGATATTAATAAATCCCCACCAATCATCCATACCTTGAAGGCTCTGATGAAAACAGACTGCATTAAGCACTGGATTGTCTTACTTCATTTGCTGTTAATATTACAAGGGGGGGAGGATCCTTTCCACCACTACTTCTGGTAGACGAAAAGGATGCACAAGAAAGTGAGACAGAAGTGAGGGAAGAACTGAGAGTGAAAATGGAGGAAAATAGAAGAGGGAAAGAACAGAGAAAGAAAGACAGCACAGTGAGGCAAAGGGTATAGTGGAAGAGGAAGGAGAGAGAGATGGAGTGAAAGGAGAGGGAACAACAGTAGTGGAGATAGAGCTGAAACATAAAGTCTGGATTTACATCTTGGTCTAAGCTTTCTCAAAGTTTGGAAGAACCTAGTGCTGGGCTTTGATTTGAACCCATATCTAATCAGAATGAAACAAAAATAGAAGTGAAGAGTCCAGAAAGAGATGTGCAAACTAGCACACTGGTAGCTGCAGTGCTCCCTTCTCCAGAAGACTATAAAAGGTACCACTCTCCATCTCATTCTGTCTCTGGGTCACAATGTGCCGGGGGGCACAAAGCTCAGAGCATGAAGTATCTTGCAATAGATTATGGCTGTTGGTCCTCACAAAAATGACATAAATAATGAGGCAGTCCCAACCAGTTGCAGTTCACTCCCACCCTTTCCTTCCAGACCTTCATGCCATTTTTCTGTCTCTCTCAAGATGTTCCCTGCATATGAAGACGTAAAGAGGAGTCAGGATATGTTAAAAGTAACATCAACCAACATCAGAAAGATTAATAGTCCCAATAAAACTGATGGGTCTATTGCACCATAGAACAAGTGACTTACTGTTGACTATGCCTGTAAAGTGTAATAAGATGATTTAAGTGATAGTTAATAGCCCCTTCATTTTATTTCTTATGACTGCTGTTTCCATGGCAAAAATGCAGTCTAGACTTTTCTTCAAGCATGCTCATCTTTTGTCAGTTTTCTTACAGCTGTGTATTTCATGGAAAAATTGTACTTTTGGGGTTTTTTATGAAGCAGCTCAGTGTACTGTTTGATTCAGAGATGGAAAGATGCAGGAAGAGGCAAGACATTCATTCTGACATTGCCACAACAAAGCTTTGTAAGATTCTGAATTTAAAAGGGTTACAATTACTCCCAAAATATATGTTTAAAATATAGGGAATGTCATGCAAATGATACAAAGAGCAGTAATGAAAAGGAGGCATGTGATCAAGACAAAAATTGGCTGTTAAAAATCTGTCCATTTTACTAAAGATAAATGAATTTTAAAACATAATTTGCTCTTTGCTTTTTGAGTTTTTGCATTTCATTTAGCTGGGACATTGAAACTAGAACAGTGGCTTTCACTTTATAGTCAGATTCACTTTCTCATTCTTATGGACTGATTAGAACAGTATTGCCTTCAGCTTTCCAACACCAAGGGCCTGACAACATTATGCTGATCAATGCATAACAATAAGAAAGTAATTGACCATAAAATCAAAGTGAGCAATCTAGTGTCAGTTGTCCCATCCAGTCAAATGAAAAAAACATGCATTTACTTTTAGCAAAACACGTTCAGATTTTCAATGCACAATTTATTTGGATCATATTTACCCCTGTAAAGCATTCCTCTTTTTATATCTTGCACTATCTGTTAAAACATGCTTCCAAAAATTGTAGTTGCAGAAAAACCATCTGATAGGGCATAGGAACCTTAGACCTGATACTCTTTGCCTTCTGCCTCTCCTCCACTCTATCTACTTTCTACTGCTCCACAACCCGACCAGTCACAACATGGGCTAAATTTATGCCTGCTATAATGCCCTTGTAAATCTGTAGAACAGAGCTGGTTGAAATATTTTGAATAAAATATTTTGTGTTGAAAAAGGTCCTCTTAAAAATAAACCAAATATTCACCAAAAAATCTTTTTTTTTTTTTTTTTTGAAATTCTGTTTTCTTATAACACCACCAAAATGGGAGGAGAGGGGCAACCCTGTTTTTGGTTTTAACATCTCCTGATCCTATTTATCAGTTGCAAAAAGGAAGAAAGCTGGGGAGGAGGGGATGGCAAGGAAAGAGGGAGAAAGGACAAAGAACTTTAAAAGGTGGGAGAAAACAACCAAATGACAGTTAGAAAACATTCAATAATTTGAATACACAAAAATTACTTCTTTTAAACATGTGGTTGGAAAATTTCAAAGCTTCTTATTAAATTCTTTGTTATTTTCAATTATCTCTACCATAGAATTATACCAGAGAGGAACGCAACTTGATATGTTGCGTCTCCATGAAGCTAAAGGAATGAGCTGTTTAAAGAATGTTGCAGCTGCAAGACATGTGGAGAGAAAGAACCCAGTGCAACCCCCAACAGAGCAGTCCTTGCAGGAAACTTGATGCTACAGAGAAACCAGTGATCTATCAAACTAGCAGCTGAAAAAGGCTAGATTACAGAAAAAGCTCTTTGCCCTTCCAGCTCCTTGAAGTGAAGTTTGCTGGGAGCCCAAAGACCCTGAGTCATTATATAGTTGCTGGGAAGCGACTGGGAGGAGGGGAGATTAACTAAATTTAAGCAATGCGTCATTCAGGCTCTGTGCCCGTACAGCAGATGAGTGCCGAAAAGAACTACATTTGCTTTTTGCATAACAATATGGGATAAACCCCATGCAAAAATTAACAATGGTCCCCCAGCTTCCTTCAAGACCCCCCTGCCTCCCTTCCCACACTCTGTCATCCTCTGTTTCTCTGGGTACAGAGGTTAGAGAGTCAGTATTTCTGGAAAAGTCCTAGAATTTAGAAGAAAGCTATGAGCCAGATTAACCAGGAGATCCTGACTGCTTTGCATAGCTCCAGAAACATCAAGCCACCATAGATCTGGTTTAATCAACTTGTCAAACTGAGTTGATGGTTGCTTTGTATCACTGAACAGAGAAAAGTTGCAAAACCATGCTGGCAATTCAGGCCCCAGAAAACCTTTCTATATGAGAAATCCCATCTTCTAGAATATAAAAGATAATTAAATCCCTGCTACAGGATGCTAGAGAATAGTTAAAGAGTCCTGTAGGGATAATTTCATCCTCTGCTTCATTCAATAATAATTTTCCAGTGGAAAGATCAGTTGTCTCTGTCCATGGAGGAGACAGCCAGAGCTTCCCTTTGAAAAAGGTAGTGGTAAGTATTTTCTTTCTTTCTTTCTTTCTTTCTCTTTCTCCTTCCACCCCTTTCTCAATGCACAGGAAAGGGGGGTAGGTCTCTGACAGTTCCATTGAATCAGTGCTAGGCTCCAGCTTTGGAACAGTCTCTGGGGGAAACCCCTTCAGTGTGTCCGCCTCCCTGGTGGTCTCACCCTTTCTCCAGCATAAGCCAGGTGGCTTCTCTGCCTCCTTAGACTGCAGGTCAGGGCCTTCAGCACTCTTGCTTCACCACTGTGGGCTCTGTTCAGTAAGTCTAGCTGAGACAGAGCTCTGATGGAAACTTGTACACTTTTTAGGGATCAATGCCCCTCTCCAGACATTTGCAGTGACACTGACACAGTGTTGTTGAAACAATGGGATTTATTAGTTATCTGGAGCATAGCACAGGAAGTCTCCAAGGTTAGGATAGAGGAATGAAGGTTAAAGCATAGCCCTGTGTGCTTAGCTCAGAATCCAGCCAAGCTGTAGTAAACACCTGAGAGACTAAAACTTAGGGAGAGGAGGGTGACTGCTGGCAGGTTTGTTTGCTTTGTGCTCCATTGCTGCTCCTGGCATTGACCAGCAACCTATTCTGAAAACATTACAGGCAGAAGCAAAGGAAAATAAAATAAGTGTCACATCTCTGCACCAGTCCTGCCACTTGGCTGAGCAGCTGCTAGGTGCCCTGAGCCTGATGGGGGTGGAATTAATGCACCTGATTAATGCTCAGTGGAATTATATTCTTCATAAAAGCATTTGCTGTTAGTGAAATGCTGTTAATGATGAAAGGCTGAATGCAAGATGTAAACAAAACACAGCCCTCTATTGTACTTGGCTTCCAGGAAAGCAATAGAGTTCTGTAAAGTGAGTTCTAAGAGCTATGGGGAAATATATACTCCCCAAGTTCAGGGCTGTGCTAAAATTCAATGACTATGAAGTATTAC
Source organism: Podocnemis expansa (assembly GCA_007922195.1). Lineage (NCBI taxonomy): Eukaryota > Metazoa > Chordata > Testudines > Podocnemididae > Podocnemis > Podocnemis expansa. The sequence continues at coordinate 72,184,565 of ML681966.1, forward strand.
AGGCTCTTCATTCTACAATGAAGTATTACAGGCTCTTTTATGAAGTATTACAGGCTCTGAACTCAAGTGCCACATATTAAAACCTGTTATAATAATGTTGGAAGCAAGAGCCTAAGATATTTGCTTACAGTTATATATGAACTGTGATGATTTACAGCTGCAACAAAACTGTTTTCCCGTTGGGACTATTTTCAGGTTCTATGTATTGTACTTGAGCTTGTATGTGTTACTTTTGTTCAAGCCTTATATAAGAGTGCAGCCTATATAAGAATGCACTCATATCTATCTGTATGATCCCTTTATTCAGTCACAGTCTGAACTGCTCTATATAAAGTTACTCGTTTCTGACGTGCAACTCATATTTGCTTCAGCTAGTCCTACCCTGTTCATCCTTTCCAAACTGTTGTATTTATAATACAAAAGGGCATGGGGGATCAAAGTAGAAGTAGTAGTACTAGCTAAATAAGGTGCCCATACATTCTGATTTTACTAGCTCTCTTTGTACATCTGGAGTAAACAAATTCTCACACTGTCCGCATGCTAACTGTTATCTTGCTTTCAGCTGTTTCTAGAGCAAGAAGCAAGGTGTTTCATAACATCCTGAGTAGCATTTGGGAGGAAGAAGAAATGCCACAAGGCTTCAAAGATGCCACTACTGTATCAGTGTTCAAAACAAAGGCAGCAAAGCTGACTACAGAAACTACAGCAGCGTTTCTCTTTTCTGCATAGCAGAAAAAATACTAGCTGATGTTCTGCTGAACAGCCTGTTTTCAAACATTTGAAGAGAATCTGCCAGGAGCAGAGTATGGTTTCAGACCAAAGCTGTAGTGCTACAGACATGATTGTTGTCATATGACAGGTCCAGGAAAAATGTTTATAGTAGAGCATAGATCTGTATGCAGTTTTCATTAACTTGACCAAAGTTTTGGCTAGTCAGCAGAGAGGGCCTATGACCTATTCTACATAAACTGGGTGCCCAAGAAGGTTCACATGACCACTTACTCCTGTGCTATTCAGTTTGTTCTTTACCTGTCATTAGCCATGGTACAGGGGGGCTTGGATCAGTTGATATATATCCATTACCAACTCAATGACTCTTTCTTTGATTTTTGAAGACTCAGTGCTAAGACCAAGACTCTGGAGAGATTTCTCATTGAGGCACTTTTTGTAGATGCCTGCACACTGATAGCCTATATACATGATAATCTTCAGGTCATTGTCAATAGGTTTTTCTGAAGTGTCCCAGTTCTTTTGCCTCACCATTGGTCTCAGTAAGACTAAGATCTTATTCCAACCAGAACCTTGTTACAATATCCCAGCATCAGTCATCTTCATCTATTGCATACAGCTGTAAAATGTGGATCAGATCAAGTATTTGGGCAGCACCATCTGCCCTGATGGTTCCCTGGGTAAAGAAGTTGTCTCCAGAATCAGTAAAGCTTGCCAGACCCTCAACTAACCCTGAATAAAATCTTTAGTCAACACTACATTCATGTCTCCACCAAATTGAAGAGCTACAGTGCAGTGGGTCTGGCATCTATGCTATATGGACCTGAGACATGGATTCTTTATAGACAGTTCATTAAACAGCTTACATAATATTGCATGTGCTCCTCTGTTCAATAGTGAGCATTCACTGGCAGGACAGAGTGACCAGTATTAAAGTCTTTGAGAGAGCAAACAACCAGTTTTGAGGAAGTGGTTTTGAGAGTACACGACCAGATATGTCATCAGAATGGAAGATCACTGTTTCCCAGAACAGATTTCCTATGGGCAGCTGATGTGGGGCCAAAGAAAGAAGGATCATCTATATAAGCACTTAAAAGATAACCTGAAGAATAGTCTGTAGTGGGCTGACATCAGGCTAAAAGAACTCGAGCAAATGGTTCAGAACAGGACTTATGAGTGGTCTCTGACAAGATCAGCATGTAACAGGTTTGAGGAGGCTCGACAAAATCATCTCCAGGCTGTACGTGAAAGGCACCACAGAGCTGTGTCATCATGTCATAGATGCAGTGTTTGTCTACCTGGGGATGGGATTGTAATTCAGTTTTAGGCTGTTGAATTACAAAATGTGAGTGATCACACAGCAAATTCCTTGCTGAGGTCTCCTATCTTCATTGCTTAATTACTTCCTGAAATGCATTGTATTGTGGATAGTAGGTGCAGGAGCTTGTGGGGAGGCAGTCATCCTGTGCTCACTCTTCCTCCCCTCTTCTCTAAAGGGAAAAAAAGCAGGAAAAGCTTTCCTTGCTGTTTCTCTGCCACAGGTACAACAGAGAGGCAGTGCTGCATGCAGTGAGAGGAATTAACTGAAAACTTCCCCGAGCTGCAGGCAAGGAAGAAGCTATGGTGTTATGGCACAGCAGACAGGAAAAGCGAGATTTAGAGTTGTCTGGCTATACAGACCTAAACTCAAACCGTAGATGTTTACCTCAGTGCTATACCACTTGCAGCGGTGGTGTTATCAGGTCAAATTATAGCACCATTTAATTTGAACGTAATGCTCTGACAGTGGAGACTGATGCTGCAGGTCAAAATGAGTAGCACTACCTTGAACTTCTCTGTCAGTGTATACCAGGGCACAGATTTTCCATGCCCATTTCTGGGCATCAGAGTTGGACTTCAGAGTCATCTGCATAGACATAAATGAGAAATTGTGATGCCATCATCGTCAGCAGTGGACTACCAGCAAAGCAGCAAATTAACATTGTCCCTTTCACAGATTTTTTTTTAGTCTTTTTTTCCCTGCAGAAAGCTGTAAATTCCTGAGTTGCGTAACCAATCTTTAAGACCTTATTCTTCCCCCTTCTCTGTTAACAGCAGAATATCGGTTGACTTAAGTGGAACCAGGATCAGCACTATTGAAATAATCATGGAATTATACATGGTTTTTAAACAGGAGATAACATCAAATTTCATGGCTTGTATTGCAGAGCATTTCCTAGTGTCATGTAAGTCCTCAGTTGCTGTTAATGTCCTTTTCTTCTTACATTAGCCATGAAAAGAGGCACCACTGGAATATAGGGAATAAGCATCCTTATAGAGAGGAAAATAATATTTATTTTAAAATAAAAGCATATATTGCACATATATGTTACATATTAAAAATAGCCACTGGGCCTGATGATAAATACAGATGGTGATAGCAACTTTACAGGGTAAATCCCCCCATTTTCATTTGATACGTTAACACATACACAGCCCCACAATGTTACCGATAGCACGAAGTCATTTGTTCCTTTAAGCACTATATCCCCAAAAGATTTTAAAGAGCTTTATTCCAGCTAAGCAGTAGTAGAAATCTGGAGATAAGATAACATTCTGCCTCTGGCTCAGTGCTCATAGGAGCAACCTATTCTATAAGAAGGTAAACTACATGAGCACACACAAAGGGAATTATGTTATGACACACCACACTGAACAAACAGCAAATGGTGCTGAGTGCACAAGCTGTGAATCAGTATCTCAGATATTCTTTCTAGGATCATGTATACAGATTGCCCATAACAGACAGTGTTGTAAAGCCATAAGTTCAGAGAGATGAAGCTGATTGAGCCAAAACTGCATGAAATAACAGTCCATTAGCTATTCACTTTGGAATGGGGAGCCCAGGGCGCAAGACTCTCAACCAAGCTGTTGGTTTGAGGGAATGTTCTTTGCCTAGGCCATAGTTTTACCTTTCTGTGATCTTGTCAACCCCAAATGTTCAAAAATCATGAGTCAGGCTCAGCAAAAATCATGTGATTGACTTTAAATTCATGAGATTATTTGAAAACAATGGATTTGTTTTTCTTTTTATTGGCATTTTGCCTTTTGAGCCTTTGTGATGCACTGGGGTCACATTTTGAAGCTTTCTTCACAGCCACTAGAGCCAGAGACATTCTTTTCTTTAAGACCGAAGACTGCAAGCATCACAAATCCACTTGACACAGGAACTGGGGCTTTAAGGAAAACACTAATTGTCATAAGATTTTGGACAATGCTATCTCCCTGCCCAGTTTCTTTTAACAACCCCTTTTGATATCACACAGATCCACTGGGGGGCATATGATATTTATAACAATAAATGCAAATGTTTCTGAGTTCCACCACTGTATTCCTCTGTTGTAGTGCCACATTAATTGATTGATAGGTATGCCAGATTCCCACAAAGAATAATTTTAAATAGTCTCCACTCTTTTTGCCTGTTCTAATGACTCTGCTGCCATGCATTACTCCCGACAAGCTCTGCTAGGTGAAGAGTAAAGTCTCTTGCTATTTGGTGTGACATTGACAGTCTATGAACCCACCTAGCTGGGTCAGGGTTTCAGGGTGGTAGCGTTGTTATCAGCATTCTCTTCCTGGCTGTCCCCTTGCTGTACTTGAGTCACCTCTGCTTCCTGCTTGCAATCAGCTCTGATCTTTCTTCAGGATGGGTGTGGGCACAAACTAAACTTCAGCTGCCGGAAATGTATTGTGCCCATCACCCTCCTAGCAAAGTGCATTTTCTCCCCAGGGTTCAAGTTCTAAATGCTGCTGTTGTTGGTTGCTGCACTATTCCACCTCCTCTCTACTGCCTGCTACATTTTGTTAATGGAATTCTTTCTTAAGCTGAGAAGTGAAGGCAGGTCACTATTGAACAGTGGGACACAGGGAACATGATACTGTCTTTTTGCCAGGACCCACCTACTGGCGTGGAAGTTGATAAATCACATTGGTTGGCCGACTTACTATTGGTTCAACACATATCAGGATTTGGCCCTGTGGTAGGTTCCTCCCAATTGCTTCCATAATACGAACTTTTGACCAGATCATGAACGCCTGAACTAGGCACAACATAGTGATTATTCAAGGAGAACTTTGCTTAGGGAAGGATTTCAGCCTCTGCAGCTGTCACTCCCTGACCTTAATATCTAGGGATTTACCCCTAATATTTTCCTTTCAAGTCCCCCACACATCCATTTCTGAATATTTGCTGAACAACAGGATCTCTGAATGCAAATACTACATGAAATTTTATGTCAGTCAATTCTCCTATCCTTACTGACAATTCCAAATGCCACATATCAAAAGGTCATCCTTGCTGGGTTATTTGTATGAATTTACCCAAGTTAACATGGGAAAGCTTTTAAAGTAAGCAATTTGATATGAAGTGTTTGATCCAAAATCCACTAAAGTTGATGGGAGCTTTTCCATTGTGTTCAGCTGGCTTTGGATCAGGCCACCAGGGAACGTGTTTCAGAAACAGTAGGTTTCAGCAGAGGCCAGTAAACACTCAGGATGAATTACTGCTCTTGATTCATCTCCTATAAAAATATTTCATAAAGGTGCCACAGGCACTGACCCTTTTTGGCTAGAAGATGCAGCCTGGGAGGCCCAATACCCTGTTTCAGGTGTCCAAAGAAAGTGGAGGAAGTCCATAAAGAACAAACACTGGCAGCAGTCAGTGGGAGAAGGGAAGATGATCCCAAGGAGCAGTTAGTGTTGGAAAGAGAGAAGGTATAGGGCCATCCCAGGCCATTGCACCTGTAAAGGGCCAAAGACCAGGAGCCGTGTAGAGTGGTTGGGAAAGGCTCCCCTCTCTCCCAGGGACCGAAACTGGTATTTGAGGTAGTTCAATATCTGGAAAGAATGTGTACAGACAAGGATGGTCATGGTAGTATCTAGTCTCAAAAACAGTATTGTAGAAGCCTTGAACTGAAGGGATGTGTTGAATGCCAGAGAGGCCAGGATTTGAACCACACATCCCAATGAAAGAGGGCTGTGGTGCCCTGAACCTTGGAGTAGGTGAAAAGAGGACTTTTTGGGGAGTTGATATATATTGACTAAATTAGACCCCAAGAAGGTGGAGGGTATATTATTTTAAAGATTTTTGAGTGTGATTGTATTATTTCCATGAACCAGTAGGTGACCACAGTAGTATACCATGCGGCACAAAGGTATGTTTAGAGACTGCAGCTTTCCTGCAGTAATAGTGCCCACTATGACAGCTTACAATAAAGCACAGCAGAACTGCAGCTCATCAGTCATTTTTTTTAAGAGAAGAATTCTCTACTTAGTTATATTTATTTTTTAATGATTTGGTGCTGAGTAAACTTTTTTGACAGAAACAATCTTTGCTGAAAAATGCATATTTGTGTTGATTAAGACATTTTGTAATTTGGTGTTCAATTTACTTAATTGACTGACTTTTGTTTTGATGCTTTCTGAACAAAATGTTTTAATCTTTTACATTTGAAATGCCATTTAAAAAATTGTTTCAATGCCATAAAAACTTAAAATGAAAAATTTTGGTTTGGACTAAATGAAGCATTTAGTTTGCCCTGAAACCATTTCTTTGACTTGTCTTTTAGTTTTATTTAAAAGCCAACAAACTGAAAAAATCTATTAACATAGCTCTACTTCCAAAATCAAAGTGCAGTCACACCCACAGGAAACCATCAACCTAAGACTCCTAAGCTCATAGAAAGCCAGATTATTGGGTAAAAGCACAGTTCATAACATGTTTTCTGGCCACGGTATTCCTAGGTTGTGGAAGAAGTTAAAAAATTACCTCCAAGAGTTTTTTTTTGCTTACCTACATACATGAAGTGAACTGATAGTCTCTGTCCAGGTCATACACCCTGATTCAACTAAGCAGTTTAGTCAAGTGCTTAGGGCAAGGCCTTCAAGTCAAGTCAAATCATAGGGCTGGAAAGGCAGCATACTTACATTTAAATTTAAGCACATACTGAAGTCCTGCTGACCTAATCAAAACTAAATGTGATTAAACGCTTTTCTGGGGCCTTCAGGTCAGAGTTGGGGGAAAAGAAGCAGTGGTTATTGACTACGCTGTACTTCTCTGGAGAAAAGGCTTTAGGGTTCTTAATCTGGTACTCTTTATAAGACCTGCATTCATATAAAAGGCAACATAATTATGTGCACCATATGTGATCTTGTCATGTTACCGTTGTGTTTTCTTTGCTATTATATTTTTTAAAAAATCTTTTCTGATCTGACAAACAAATAATCTGCAAATAAATACTTTAAATAGAACCTTCTTGCAATGATTACAGTTTTCCTTAAAATTCAAGCCAGATCTATTGAGGCCCCAGTTCAACAAAGCACTTAATCCTGTAGTGAGGCACATCCTTAAATTATGCTTCAAGTACTTTGTCAGATTGTAGAATGATGAGTGTATAATCTATTCTAAATCTGTCACCAAGGATTAAACAGAAAAAAAATTGCTCTCTGTTCCATTCCTTCAAGAAAAATTAATTCCTTTTGTTTTTAGCAGCAAAATGAATTATTCAGTGGAAAAGTGCAAACTTCATTTAACCTGGGGTGTCACTTAAATTCTGTGCTGTTAGGTAGACATGCCATACTCTATGTGTGCTAGATAAAAAGTTATTGTAACTGCAGCTCTAGACTTATGTTGATTATTAAGTGACCTTAATACAGTTGCAGCTATATATCCCTATCAAGATTGAAGCCCCATGTTATATGATGTACAACAGTGTTACACGGTGCATGCATAAATTTATGCTTGAGTACCTTCTGTTGTAAAAGGAAGTAGCATACAAAGCTGAGGTATAGGAGAGCTAGTAAATATATGCCATGCTAGGTATGCATTTTATTTACACTTAGATAGATAGATAGATAGATAGATATTTGTAATAAAGTTTATCAGTTTTAGTGAAGTTCAGCAACTTTTCCCCCATGTAGGTGAATGTTAGTTACATGAGCAAGCAATTTCCTGCACATGGATAGATACATAAGAAGAAGAAATGGTTATGCTAACTAATATATGCCCCCAAACTCACCCAGAATCACATTGGAGGTGTGTGTGGTACAGCAGCTATTCTGTCACCCTACACAAGGTGTAACATACCCTCCCCAAAGTGAACTGCCAGTTTTTCTAGCTATGGTCCCTCATGCCTCTGCATGGAGCATTGTACTGCAAGCATCACTGTCTTGATGAGGTTTTCAGATTACTGTGCCTGCACAAAGAAACAGGATCCCTTTCATCTGCTCTTAATGCCTATTGCTCACTTGAAGTAACCAGATCATTTTTTAAAATAGATCTGTTTTACCTGTCAATGTGTGTCCTACGGTATTATATTAGTGCTAATCAGGGAACATGGCCCCAAGGTGCTAGGTGCTGTGCAGAAAAGTATGTGGCAGTTATCGGGTAATTAAAGACTGTATCATACTTCATAAAAAGGTTGAATTAAGGTTACACAAGTCACCTCAAATCCTAACTGCTGAATGTTTGACTTGGCAATTTTTATAATGTTTTTAACATAGTTTTTAATGTAATTCCTAAATAATTTTTGAAATGACTAGAACAAATACAAGTAAAAATGTTAATAACAACATAAACTGGAGCTCGACCAAATCAAGAGTTAATCTGTATTTAAGCAAGGAGTATATTGTTATTGATTTGTTTATAATGTTTGGTTCTGCTTTCCTGTTCAAGGACAGACCTAATTACTTAGCACATTAAAAATTCAGCTACAAATAAAAATTGTAAGTCATTCCTCAAGTTAAGCAGGATTGTTTTAAATCTTTTTTTTTAAAATGTCCATGGTTGATATAACTTTGGAAATGTAGGCATTTCTGTATAAATGGTGCTGAATAGCAATACATGGAATTCTCATTAGTTTAAGAAGGAAGTAAGAGCAGCATTCTGAATAAGTGATGTAACTTTTGTTGTTTCTAAAATAAAATAATTGTCTTTTTAATAATAAGATAATAATCCCTTTGCTATCAGTCAGTCTCTTCTGTTGTAAAAGCAATGAAAGCTGGTGTACCATCCTGACCATTTATCAGTGTTTTGTTTGCCTCATAAAACAAGTAAAGACACAATTTTTGTCCCTTATAAGGTCAAAAATGGCTGGTTCTTTTCAGGTGAAGAAGTGTGTAGAGAATTGCAAAGAGCCTTCATCCTTCACCTCGTTTGTCCCTGCAGAGGTGCTGGATGCACTCCTTTCTGGCAACACAGCATGATGTCTGAAATGTAAGCAGAGTAGTAGCTGAGTGGAATATTTTTCTTTGAGGCACGTGGGTGTTAGTTTTCTAACACTGGTATGGTTTTACAAAGGAAGCTCAGTAGTTTAATGTAGATTTCTTTGAATTGCTTATACAGAGCATATGTGAGTGAACATTGACAGGCCTGATTGAAGTAAAATCATGGAGCCGGGTGTCTCTTGAACAAAGTCCCAATTTGAATGAGGATTTATGTACAAATTTTTCATCTCGATTCTAGCAATCGTGGCTTAAACAAAAGCTGTAGACCTGAAAAATCTCAAATTTTGGGTAAATTGAGATGTGGATTTGGACTTTGCCTGTCTTTAATGTTATGGAAAAGCAGTGTCTCCTGTCTAATATCCACAAGTAATCTAAAATTCCTTTACTGGTCTCAAAATTAGTAGATTAAATTTAAGTGAAGATCAGATATAGAAATTTGTAGCTGAATTTGAAATGGGCTAAGTTTTCATGAAAGATGACAGCCTTAAAAGAACTTAGTTTGAGAAGTTTAACTTTTTTTTTTTTAAACCCACCCCCAATTCAGAGCAAAAACAACCAGGAGAACTATGCAACTTGCTTTACTAGACTCATCCATTCTCTTAGTACACAGAATCAAACTTGATTTGTGTGAAGGGGCAGAGATAAATAAAGCCTGGTTTAAAAAGTTCCTGAGATTTTCAGTAGTAATGTAAGAAAAGCAAACTAATTTCACTGGACTTACATCAAATAACAGCCAGAATCAAAACCTAGACTTCTCATAGACTCATAGGGCATGTCCACACACAGGTTTTAGATCAAAATAACACTAGTTATTTAAATTTAAAAGATGGCAGATCCACATGATGTTTCCTTAACACCTAAAGCTGGGTGCGGGGGTGTCCCTCCCCCCTCACACCCAGCTAGCCCCCCCAGGAGCTGGGTGTGGGGCTATCTTCTTTCTGCACCCAGCAAGCGTTCTGAGAGCCGGAGAAGGGTGCGATCCTGCCCCCTTCTCCTGGCTAGGGCCCCTGGAGCTCCCCCCCCACAGCCCGGCCAGCCCATGTTGGGGTGCATTCCCTGCTGCTGGGCTGGCAGCCCAGTGTAGGGGTCCCTTCTCCCCATGACGGGCTACCACGTGGGGAGCCTGGCATGGAGGTCTGATCCACCCCCCACCAGCCTAGCATCTAGGAGTCCACCCCCCCGCCAGCACTAGGGGAACCTGGCACCGGGGTCCCTTCACCCCCCTGGCTGAGCCAAGGCTGCAACTGGGCAGTGGGATGCTTTCATCTCAGCTGGGGTCCAGGAGCCCAGAGCTGCTGGGGGATTCTTCTCCCCGCTACTGGGCTCTCCCTGTGACAGCCAGGCAGGGGATTGGGTGGCAACATGGCCCATCTCAGGGGCCATGTTGCCACACCATCCATAGTGCCCCTCTCCTAACCAAACTAGCAAATCCTATCCTTGGACATACTAGTTCAAGCTGGGTTTCTAGAGGGGACATCTTAACTCGATTTAACTTAAATTGCTTTAATGACTGTTAGATTGATTTAGATTATATCGAGTTAACTTAAATTGAGTTAACCTCCTTAGTGTGGATACAGCGATAGACTCTAAGGTAAAAAGGTACCAGTATTATCATCTAGTCTGACCTCCTGCATAATGCAGGCCTCAAAACATCACCCACCCACTCTAGCAATAAGCCTCTAACCTATGACTGAGTTTTTTACCTCCTCAAATCACGATTTAAGGACTTAAAGAAACAGAGAATTCAATGGTAGATGAGCTATGCCCCATGCTACAGAAGGCAAAAACCCCCCCCCAGAGCTCTAGCCAATCTGCCGTAGGGGAAAATTTCTTCCCAACCCCAAATATGATGATCAGGTAAACCCTGAGTACATAGGCAGGTCTCACCAGCCAGTCACCCAAGAAACAATTCTCGGTAATAACTCAGAACCTACCTTACCTACCCTTCCTTCTTAGGCCACTTGCATATTCACCAGCAATGGCCAAAGATCAAAGATCAGTCAATTTCCAAAGTAGGCTATCCCATCATACCATCCCCTCCATAAACTTTTCAAGCTCAGTTTTGATAGCAATTATGTTTTTTGCCACTACAGCTCCCCTTGGAAGGCTATGCCAGAGCTTTACTCCTCTAATGATTAGAAACCTGCTTCTAATTTCAAGCCTAAATTTCCCGAGGGACAGTTTATATCCATTTGTTCTAGTATCCACTCTGGTGCTGTACTCAGATAATTCCTCTCCCTCCCTGATATTTATCCCTCTGATGTATTTATAGAGAATAATCATATCATCTCTCAACCTTCATTTGGTTAGGCTAAACAAGTCAAGATCCTTAAGTCTCCTCTTATAAGGAAGGTTTTCCATTCCATCAACCATCCTTGTAGCTCTTCTCTGCACCTGTTTCAATTTGAATTCATTCTTTTTAAACATGGGGAACGCAAACTGCACACAATATTCAAGATGGGATCTCACCAGTGCCTTGTACAGCTTCACTCAATAACACCTCCCAGTCTGTACTTGAAATACCTCTCCTGATACATCTGAGAACTCCATGTGTCGCCTGATGCCTCCAGGAACCATATTAGCTTTTTTCATGACCACATCGCATTGGTGGCTCATAGTCATCCTGTGATCAACCAGTACTCCCAGATCCTTCTCCTTTTCAGTCTGTTCCAACTGATGCTTCTTCAACTTATAGGAAAATTCATATTTGTCCCTAAATGCATGACCTCGCACTTCCCAGTTAAATTTCATCCCATCACTGATACTCTAATTTCTGAGGTCATGCTGATATTTTTGTATGATATTCCAATCCCTCTCTGTATTGGCAATACCTTCCAACTTGGTGTCATCCGCAAACTTTATTAGCACATTCGCACTTTTTTGGGCAATGTCAGTAACAAAAAAGTTAAATAAGATAGGTCCCAAAACCGATCCTGGAGGGACCCTGCTGGTAACCTCCTGCCAATTCACCCTTCAGTATGACCTGCTGTAGCCTCCCTTTTTACCAGTTCCTTATCCACCTTACTATATTCATATTAATCCCCATCTTCTGTAACTCAACTAATAACTCCTTATGCAGAACTGTGTCAAATATCTTGCTGAAATCTAAGTAAACTAAGTCCACCACATTCCCTTTATCTAAAAAATCTGTTAGCCTTTTAAAGAAAGATATCAGGTTGGTCTGGACCCATCTACCGTTTGTAAAGCCATGTTGTACTTTATCACTGTTACTGTTATCCTCAATATCCTTAAGTACTTTCTCCTTCAAAATTTTCTCCAAGACCTTGCATACTACAGAGGGCAAACTAACAGGCCCGTAGTTCCTCTGATCACTTTTTGCCCCCCACTTTTCTTGAAAATAGGAACTATATTAGCAATTCTCCAGTCATACAGTACAACCCCTGAGTTTACAGATTCATTAAAAATCTTTGTTAATGGGTTGGCAATTTCATGAGTCAGTTCCTTCAATATCTTCAGATAGAAATTATCTGGGCCCCCTTGATTTAGTCCTATCCAGCAATTCAAGTCTGGTAAGGTAATTTCCACTTTCATGACCTCATTCCCATTAGCTATCCTACCTCTATCCCTCAACTCATATTCACTCTCATTAAAAAGAGATGCAAAATACTTATTTAGCCATTCAGCCATGCCTAGATTATCCTTGACCTCCACCTCATCCTCAGTTTTTAGCAATCCCCCTTCTTCTTTGTTTTCTTCCTATTTCTATGGCTAAAGAAACTTTTATCATTGGTTTTAATTCCTTTCACAAGGTCCAGCTCTGCTTGCCTTTTTGCCTTTCTTACTTTATCTCTACATGTTCTGACCTCCGAAAGGTAGCTTTCCTTGCTGATCCTCCCATTTTCCAGTCTTCGGCTATGTCTACACTAGGGGCTTAAGTCAACTTAAACCTCCTTACATTGACTTAAGCAAACCCCAGGCCACATTTACAATTTATTAAGTTAACTTAAGCGTTTGCTAAAGCTGACTTAATAACTCTCACTTTTAAAGTCTACTTAATGATTAAGTCAACTTTATTGAGTTGGCTTAAGCCAATGTAGCCTGGGATTTGGCTTAATTTGATTTAATTGGTCTTCAGGCCACGTGCCATGCTCCCCAGAAACCAGAAAGTGCCTGCCCTGGCCAATCCCAGGGCAGGACAATGCCCACCCCACCCTGCTCCACAGGCAGAGCTAGCCAGGCCTCTGGCTGTGTTGCAGGCATGGGAGATGGCAAGGACAGGCAGGCCAGAAAGCAGGTCCCATCCTGGACCCGCCAGGAAATCTTATTGGGCTGTCTGGGGGGGGGGATGAGATGATATATACCTGGCTACAAGGCAGCCAGAGGAACCAGGAGGTGTATAGTAGCTTCTCTGAGGCCCTGGAGGAGAAGGGCCACATCCATGATAACCAACAGCTCTGAGTGAAGATTAAGGACCCCCAACAGGGCTACCACAGAGCATGGGAGGCCACGCAGCACTTGTGGGGGCAGCCACCACCATGTGCCCCTATTACAGTGAGTTCTATAGCTTCCTGAGCCAGCAGGCTGATACCCAGCCAGCCTGCAGCCTTGACTCTACTGAGCCCTCTCCTCCAGCAATGACCAGGAGGAGGGCTCAGTGGATGAGGATATAGTGCGCAGCCAGTGGGGAGATCAGCACCCAGGATCAGCCCTAGATGGTGCCATATGGGAGCTCATTCTGGGGACACAGGAGGAGGCTCCCCCTGCCAAGGAGGACCCAAGTGAGGGGACATTGCATCACAGCCCTGGTGCATCTGCTGGTGAGTTCTCCCACCCTGCAGGCATGGTGAGGCAGGCAGGTAAGACAGGGACTGTAGGGGACAAGGTCCCAAGGACAAGTAGGATCCTGGGGAAGGCACAGAGGCCCTCCCATGGGGGCACAGAGGCAGGTGGCCATGTGGCAGGGGGGACCCAGAGCTGAGCAGGGTGGGTCCTGGCAGGAGATGGCTGGGAGCACTGAAGGTGGAAGTGCCAAGACCAGATAGGATGCATGCAACACCATTGGCACATAGCCTCAGGAGAGACCCCTGGGGGAGGACTACCTGGGGATCACCCCCCCTGGGCACTGCACCTGCCCTATGCAGCAGAGCACAGCAGCTTACATTAAGGGGGTCCCTGGCACAAAAGACAGGGAGTGGGAAGCAGCGGGATGGGTATGGGACAGCAGCTGCTGCATTATCTAATGGGAGAAACTTGTTTTTTGCTTCACTCCTGCAGACCCTGCACCCATGACACCGGCCACTCTCAGGATACACCCAGCCCTGATCAGGAGGAGGAAGGGGCATCACTCATGTGAGGAGGTCCTGGAAGACCACCTCCAGTTCACAGGGCACGCTGAGGCAGATCTCCAAGCCTGGTGGGCGTGGCAAAAGGAGGAAAATGCACACTGCAAGGTTGAACAGGTCTAGATAGAATGCCTGCTTTACTTGATGGAGCAGCAGACCCACGCAGTGGAGTACATTGCATAGGGCCATGGCTCTCAGCAGCCCAATGGTCCCCCTGCCTGAGATCCCAGCAGCAGCCCTCGTGGCCACAGGCCCAGAACTTGGGATAGCCAGATGCAGGCCCAGAACCTGCTGGCCTGACAGCACTAGCATCCACCTCACAAACCCTTTCTCCCCACAGCTCCCACTTGTAAATAAAAACACATGGTACACTTATCCTGTGCATCATTTTATTGTGTTAGGGACAGGGGTGGGAAAGGGTGGGGGGCAGGAATGGGCAGGTGGGGGCGGTGACAGTGTTTAGGAGGCTCAGCCTCAGGACAGCCCCCACAGTGGCCTTGCCAATCCCAAGCAAGTGGGCAGAGTTGTGGGGGTCCAGGGTTGCTGTCTTCCAGAGGGCAACAGCCACTCGCTTCTCCATTGGCAGGGTGGGTTGGAGCCAGGTGTCAGTGCACTGCAGAACCTGAGTTTGCTGACCAACTTGAGGAAGGGGCTTTTCCTCAGCTGCAGGTTCTACAGATCATCATCATCCCAGGTGATGAGAATGAGCCAGTCCCCCCAGTCACTGCTGGTTCCCCATGCCCAGATGCGCAGGTGCACAGAGGGCACCCTCACCATGCCAGCTGCCAGGTACAGCAAGGGGGTCAGCCTGCTGGGGCCTGCCCCTGAGCTGGCACTTGCCCTGTGCTATCTGGTCCAGAACCGGAAGAGCCTGGCCCATGCATGGCAGGTGTGGAGTGCTGTGCTGGAACGTCCCTGACCTCATCAGGCTCCACATTGCCAGTCACAGTGGGGAGGGTGGTGTGGTCACTTTCTGCTGTAAAGGAGTGAGCAGGGGAGAGGGGCACTTCTGTGGTGCACTGTGAGCCAGCAACCTACAATGCACCACTCCTAGGGTGACTTTGCAGCTGCCAGTGTGGAGGTGGTATTTTGAATGTGGACTCTAAGTTGACTTAAAAACATCTATTGTATGTCAATTTAAAGTAGACCTTGTTAAGCTGGCTTAACTGAGCCCTTTAGTGCAGGCATAGACCTTGCAGGATCTGTGCTTCCTCCTAGTCACCTTACCAAGATGGTTACTCATCCAGCCTGGTCTACAGCTCTTGCCTATGAATCTTTTCCCCTTCATTGGAATGTAGGCTGCAACTTTGACTTGAAGTTATTCCAAGCCTCTTCAACCTTTACATTCCTGAGTTCTTCATTCCAGCCCACTTCCCCAACTAATTCCCTTAATTTTCTAAGGTTAGCCCTTTTAAAGTCAAAGATCCTAGTCACAGATTTATTTTTGTTTATCCTTCCAATTAGTTTGAACTGAATTAGATCATGGTCACTCAAACCTCAGCTGTCTCCTGCAACCAGTTCCTCTATGAGGTCCTCCCTACTCACCAGTACCAAATTTAAGACAGCATACTTTGTCATTAGTTCAGTAGCTGTTTGGTGAAGGAATTCATCAGCTATCACACCCTGGAAAATCTGGGCCCTCTTATTACTACTAGCACATGTCCTCCAGTCTATTTCTGCGAAGTTAAAGTCTCCCATAATCACAGTTCCCGATAGTAGTTACCTCTTTAAAGAGGTCCCTACCCATGTTCAAATCAGATACCAGAGATCTGTAACACACCCTAAGCACTATTCCTGGAGAAACCCTAGTAGCTTTCTTCCCCAATGTGATTTTTACCCAGATAAGTCTGTCTTCTTAATTCCATCACTATGAATTTCCTTAGTTTACTTTCTCCTTGATCCACAGTGCCACTCCCCCACCTTTGCCTTTATAATTGTCTTTCCTAAAAGGCACATAGTCTTCAACACTATTCCACCACATTTCATGTATCCCTATACTCTCTGGTCTTGCTTCCTCTATCAGTAGCTCCAGTTCCTCTACTTTGTTACCCAGGCTTCTTGTGTTAGTTATATATACACATTTTATTTTTTTGCTTCTTGGCCTAACATGTTCTTTGCCTGGTTTGGCACAGTCATTTTACAGCCAATGTCTCTCACTAGACTGGCATTTACACTACCCCTCCTTCTAGCCTCCATGCTGCTCCTTATTTGTGTCCTTTCTTAATTCATTTTCTCTCTTTTAAAAAGACTCATATCAGGCAGGGAGGTTACTCGGGCTTCTCCCCTGACTCCCTAGTTTAAAGCTCTCGATCAGTTGTGCTAACCTCCCTCCCAGCAAGGAGGTCGCTGGCGCTGGGCACCTGGGGCACGTGCCCTGAATCCCAGCACCAGTGCCCCAGTCTGTGGGCCAGCTGCCTGTGGCCACGGCAGCCCCATCCCCAGCTGGGGATCCAGGCCTTGGCTGCAGTGGCCACTCCTGACCCTGTCCCCGGACAGGGATCCAGGGCTCAGCCACCCGCAGCCCTGGCTCTGGCTCTGTCCCCGTCCCCAGCTGAGGATCAGCCGCCCGCAGCAGTGGCCGCCACTTCTGGCCCCATCCCCGGCTAGGAATGCGGGTCCCAGCTGCCCACGGCGGCACTTGGTGGCTTCCGGCCCTGTCCCCAGCCAGGGGGCAGGGCTTGCGGGGCAGGGCCTGGGCTTGTGTCCTGGCCGGTGCCCCAGGTCCCTACCTGAGGCAGCAATGCCCCTGCCTCCCAGCAGTCTGTTTCCCTCCCTACTCAGATACAGTCCATTCCAGGAGAACAGTCTTCTCTGTCCATGAACACCTCCCAGTGACCATACATGCCAAAGACTTCCTTATAGCACCACTGCCTTAGCCATCCATTTTATCATCAGGATCTTATCCTACTGTTGTTGTCCTCCTCTAGGGACAGGCAGAATCCCAATAAAGCTCACCTGAGCTTCTATTTCCTCGAGAGTCCTCCCCAGCTTGGCATACTCACCTTTGATTGCATTCCAGTGAGAATCCACCTACATCATTTGTACCCACATGAAGGACAATCAGAGGATTTGTTCCCACTCCCATCAAGATCCTCTTCATCCCATATCTTCACATCAGACAAGCAGCACACCTTTCTATTCTCAGAATAACCTCTGCTTACAGGCCTGTCTGTCCTTCTCAGTGGGGAGTCACCAGTCACATAGACTTGCCTTTTCCTGCAACAATGCAATTCTCTAGCCCATTCCCACTGCTTTCCAACCTCAAGTCCTCAGTTCTACAGCTTTTTTCTACAATTCCCTGCACTCACTCCTGAGTCCTTCTGGGGCTCTTATTGGGGTGGCTCATCCCTTTTTTGGATAGGATAAGCTGCTCTCTCCTTTTTCCTTGCACTCCCACTTTCAGTAACCATGGGCTGCGCTCCTTCATTTGCTAGCACTGCAAACCTGTTTCTGAGCTCTCTCCTTCATTAGGCTCTCTTTTCCTCTGCCAACTTCTCACAGTTACATGCTTCCACCAGCCATGTTCTTGTCCTGGTATTCTGCCCTCAGTCTTACAGTCCTGCTTCCATGTGCAGGCAGGAGCATCATTGCCCCAGGGAAAGACCCAGGGCCCTGGCTCAGGCTCCATCCCCTTGCCCCAGCCCCACCTCCTGGCCCCAATCCAGAGTCAGGGCCCTGGGCTCCTGCTGCTGCCACCCCAGCCCCCAATCCCTGGCTGGGTCTGAGGCA
This sequence comes from Podocnemis expansa, assembly GCA_007922195.1. Taxonomy (NCBI): domain Eukaryota; kingdom Metazoa; phylum Chordata; order Testudines; family Podocnemididae; genus Podocnemis; species Podocnemis expansa. The sequence goes on from ML681966.1 coordinate 72,202,588, forward strand.
GGTCACAGCAGGGGGTATGCCAGCAGTTCAGGGCACTGGCACCAGGACTCAGGGATATGCCAGGTGCCAGCAATGCCCCTGTCTGCAAGTCTGGTGTTTCTCTTACAACCCCCTTATTCATCTGCTCCATCAGCTGTTCAGCCCCCTTCTAAACTAAGTGAGACTTTCCACCTGCATTTCTAACCCCTGAATTTTCTCTTCCATTAACCCTATGAGTCAGCATTTCAGACACATGAAGGTCTTTGGAGGTACCCCCTCCAAGATCATATATGTCCTCCAGTTTCCACATCCTGCCATCTTTGCTTTTTCTTCCCTTACTTGAGTGTCTATCATTGCTACCACAGCATGTGCCATAATGCTTCCCTATTCCTGGTCTGCATAAAACAAAACTACACACCAAGGAAAGCAATATAAGAATCCCACACTCCCCTCAAAACTCCCTTTCCAAACAACTCCCACGCAAATACCCTATTCACAGCACTGTTCACTGCCCCTATGTGCCACTGCCTGCTGGAGTAGCTGCCTTTATAGCTCCCTCAGCAGAGAAGCCCCACCCCTGAGGTCAGCTGATCTCTCTCCACCACTCAGTCCCTGCAAACTAAATAGGAAAAAAAAAAAAGCTAAAAAAAACTAAACAGGAAAAAAAGAAAGAAAGAAAAGAAAAGAAAAAGCCTGAATCCACAGACAAAAAGAAAAACAAAAAATACAAAAAAACCCAAAACAAAACCAAAAAAAAAACAAAACCAAGCAAAGAAATGTAAGAACTCCCAACTCCCCCCAAACTCCTCCACTGCCCTTAAGGACCATTCAAACTCCCCTGTTCACAGCCTTGTTGACTGCCCCTGGGTGCTGCTTGTGAAGGAGTAATTCTTTAGGCTTCTTATTTTTGAGATAGACTTCAGAAGCTCCAAGACTTTCAAACTGTGCCTGAAGTAAAAGCACCTAAGCACTCTGAAAAAGATTTGCAGGTTGTGGTGGATAATGAGCTGATCATGAGCTCCCAGTACAACACTCTGGTCAACAAGATGAACACAGTCCTTGAATGCATAAAGAGTGGAATCTCGAAGAGGAATTAGAGAGGTGATTTTATGTCTGTATTTGACAATTGCATGAATGCTGCAATTCTGCTGTGTTCAGTTCTGAGACACACAATTCAGAAAGGATATTGGTAAATTGTAAAGAGGTCAAAGAAGAGCCACTAGAATGATGAAAAGGTTAGAAAACTTGCCTTACAGTGACTGACCTCTTTGAGTCTATCTATTAAGTAAAAAGAAGGAACCCCAATCCTAATCATACTCTAAGAACCTACATGGTAAACAAATATTTGATAATAAGATCTGAAGTTTAGTATTATTACCTGATCTGAAAGTTGAAGCTAGACAAAAGCAGACCAGAAATATGGAGAAAAATTTAATAGAGCAATTAACCATTAGAACAAATTAAACTTTTTAATCAAGATTGGATGGTTTATTTTTTCCCTCTAAAAAGCCTGCTCTGGGAATTATTATTAATAGCCTTGCTGGAGAAACCACCACCAACTAGGTAAATACACTGCTAGCAAGCAACTGTGTAAAGACTGGCATAGGCAGAATTTGTGAATTTTTAATACCCCTTCACCTCCTCCACTGCTCTAGATGCAGCACTGCAGGCAGCTCCTGACACTGGTGTAGATGAATTTGGTGTTGGTGAGCAGCTTCTAACACCAGGGGCATTGCTGGCCGGGGGAGGGACCCAGGGCACGGGCCCAGGCCTTGCCCCCAGCCTGCAGGCCTGGCCCCTTGGCCAGGGACAGGGCCAGGTGCCACCGCGGGCAGCTAGGCCCTGCATCCCCAGCCGGGGATGGGGCTGCCGCCAGCATGCACCACCAGGCCCCGGATTGCCCACAGTGGCCGCGGGCGGCTGGGCCCCAGATCCCCGGCCGGGAACGGGGCTGGAAGTGGCCTCAGGAGGCCGGGCCCTGCATCCCTAGCTGGGGATGGGGCTGCCGCTGCCGTGGGCGGCCAGGGCCTGGATCCCTGGCTGGGGACAGGGACGGGGCTGGAAGCAGCCGCTGGCGGCTGGGTCCCAGATCTCCAGCCCGATTGGGGTGCCCAGCGCCAGCAATGCCTCTGCCTAACACTGTTGTGGGTGACACTGGTTTAGATAAAAATACAACAAGAGTCCTGTGGCACCTTAAAGACTAACAAATTTCTTCTGGCATAAGCTTTTCTGGGCTCCAACCCACCACAAAAGCTTATGCCCAAAGAAATTTGCTAGTCTTTAAGGTGCCACAGGGCTTATCTTGTTTTTGCTGTACTCAGGCTAACACGGCTACCCCTTTGGAACAGGTGTAGATGAACTTCAAGTGTAAACTGATCATCAGGGAGGCTTCTTAGCTGAAAATGAAGAATGGGCATCTTCTGTGGTCTTGACGATTGCCTAACTGTTCAAATTTCCACAAAGATCACTTTTCTGGCTTGTTGTTTGGACCATGTCCACTGCCCTTTCCGTCCCTCCAGCTTCTCTCCTGTGTCCATCACATCCAATATAAGCTCTGTGTCTTCACTTTAAACCCCTCCATGCTCTATTCCCACATAAGCTATCATCTTTCACATAGTATCAGGATGTTGACTTCTGCATCCATCTTCATTGCCCGCATGTAAAGCTTTCAAACAAGTACCTTCATGCTTCCTCCCATATGGCTCCTAACATATGAAAGGAGATCCCCATAAACATCCACAAAGCCACCTTGTTGTCCCACTTCAGATCCTGCTTTAAAACATTTGTTTGTGATGTTACCCCACACTCCATAAGCCCTATGGGCAGAGGAAGTCCTGCCCCTTAAAACTTGCTGGGCATACTCCAACTTCTGTCCTAGTCTAAAAGAGAGCAGCTCAGCTCATTTGGGGAAGACTGGTGAGAAGAAAGGATGGGCACTGGAGGCTACTGGCCAGGAGTCATGTCAATCCTTACCAGCGAGAGGGACGAACCCCAGAGGCCTCGTTGACGAGTAGTCATTCTGTCAGCTACCCTAAGCCAAACGCCCCAGAGATTACCATTGTCAGTGGACCCCAGAAGCCCCAGGAGAAACAGACAGTGACGGCTGCTAGGACTGAGTAGGAAGTAGCCCAGGGAGCCTCAATAGTAGGAACAGGGGTGGTGTGGTGCCAAAGCCATCCTGTTTCAGTCTAGATCCCCACTGATGTGGTGCCATAACCCTGGCACCAGTAGGGCCCTGGGCTGGGGCTCAGTGGAAAAAGAGGGCCTACTGGCCCCTACCCAGGCACTGCACCCATAGTGGATGGCCCCTCATTAGTGTCTCTGGCCACTAGGGACTGCTAGGGCTCCCTGGGCATGCTCTGGACTTTGGCTGCTGAGCTCTGCTGCCCTGACCACAGGGCCTACTAGGGAGTCTGGCCATGAGGCTGTGCTACTGTGACCTAGGGGACATCTAATAGGATTGTGCCGAGATTGCGGCAGCCTGGGAGAACCCTGGGCTTCCACTGAGATCACAAAGGCTCCCATTTCAATTGTACTCCTTGAACTTGGCCCATTGGGGGGTGACGGAGTGGGCTTACCCCACGTAAAGAAGAAACATAGCCACTCCAAGAGAGGCAACATGGCCATTCCCAGGAGAGGCAACATGGCTACCCCAGAGGGAAAAGAGGCAACATGGTTGCCTCCCGAGATGGACAGCTGATGAGTGGGGCCTGGAGATGCTTTTGCATCAGGCTGGAAGTCAGGGGGCGGAACAGGAAGGATGAAAGCCAGGCCAAGTGGCTTAGTTCACCTTGGCTGCGGGGGAGGAAGGATGGCTGTCTCCCAGCCCCTCAGCCCCAGCCAGCCCTCCAGCTGTGGAAGGAGTCTCCAGCCTGGTACAAAGAGGCTTGGCTTGGGACTCCCATGGCAGGGGCCCCTGAGGAAGGGCCAACTACTCCTGGGGATGGCGGTTTGCCGGAGCCAGGGATCCGCAAGTTTCCTCCTGAAACCCTGGGCTTTCACCTTGCTGTGACCTGGAGAAATTGCCACTCACAGTGGAGGAAGACAATCCCCCTACAGGCTTGGACCTGGAAGAGCTGCCCCTTGCAGAAGACCATGTGGAGTTCCCTGAATTACCCCCACCGGACAAGATGGATGTTCAGCTGAAGCTGCCTGACCTACCTCCACCGGACGAAATGGAGGACTTTTGCTCCATGCCCCTAAACTACTACCCCGAGGACTCTGCTGAAGAACCTGGCCAGGTACTACTGAGAAAGGGGGAAGGAAGTAGCCCAGGGGAATTGTATCTCAGAAATCCTGACCTAAGCCTCATACAGGGGTCAGCTTGTTGCAGCTGGAGCCCCGCTGACCCCATGGTTGTATCTTTGGCCACTGTCAGGGCCCTGGGCTGGGACACAAGGGAGTTGGATGGGCCTGTGTCCCCCTCCTCGTCTCCCTCTCCCCTAGATGGCATTACCTGTGGAGTCGTGTACCCTGAAACCGAACACCCCATCTGATATCTAGCATTATTTATCCCCTAGCCTAAGGACTTGCAGTTTGTGTACCCTATGTAAAAGGGCCTTGGACTATTATTGGAGTGCCTTACCTTTGGACTATAGACTACTTGCATGTACTGTTTTTCCCCCTTTCTCTCTCGGGAAGGGACCAAAGACTAGAAACTTGATTGATCCACCAGCCACAGGTGGACAGTCTGCCCTGAACGAGACCAGGCAGACTCTTACACCCCGCAACAGATGTCTACAAAAAATTGATTGCAGCTAGGCAGCTGGAATGCTGAGACCATTGTTTCTCATGATGCTCAGGACTGTCTTATTGTTTTCCCATCTGTCTGTACCCACCTGGTGTCTTTCATCTTGTATTTAGATTGTAAGTTCTCTGGGGCAGGGTCTAATGTCCATGTCATATAGTGCTAACGTAATGGGATCCTAATCCAGGAGCAGGCTTCTCCTCACCACTAATGGTGCATTGTAATAATCATACTTTCTCAGAAATAATGTTTCTGTCACGCTTAAATTAGTCAGACAAGTGGCTATAAATTTTAAGACCATTTGGCTGATCATCACAATAATAAGAAAAATCTTCTCACACTTTATTTTATGCCAAACCTGAGAATGATGAGAATGGACAATGGGAGATAATTAAACTTAACATTTATGAATCAATTAGTTTTGTTTAGGAAGATGAAGTAAAATTGCCCCTTTGTTAATACAGGTATGTCCTCTTAAATTGCTCATTGTGACCACAGATGAGCAATTTGTCCCTGTCCAGCCAAGCATATCCTTAAGAGCTTTGCTGATTAAGGACAGATTTAAGCAGTAATGTTTTGTTGAAGTAGAACCCTAGGTAGGAGTTGCAGGATAGTGAACTATGTAGAGCACAGAGCCTAGAGGGCATGAAGTCTGCCATTGGCATTAATGGATAGTGGAAAAAAGGAATGCAGACATCAGGGTAGCTAACATGTCCTTGCAGAGATTTTTTTCCTCTAATTTCCTGTTATGTTACTTTCAACCATACTGGAGCCCTTTTATCTGGGAACAAAGAGGTGCAGACCCAGTTCTCAGTAATGCCTGTGTAAACCGTCATCAGAAGAAAATTTTCTGACTTGACTCTGAAGTGCTGAGACCAGAATGTAGCCCAGTATGTTTGAGGGGGAAAAAAAAAATCCTGATGTGAGAGATCTGCAGTGCTAAAATCTGTGGCCATTTGTGTTATCTTTCTCCTCACCACATAGTGGTAGTGAAACATAATGTTTGGATTGTATCTCTAAGGGAAATGATAGGTGCCCACATAAGTATTCTGCACAGATTAGGCAAGTGGAATAAAACAAGGCAACCTTTTTGCCTCGTTAGAGTTACATGTAATTCATTATTCTGTGGTAAGGCCTAGAGGACAAGGCTTCCTTTACTAGGAAGTTCCTATTAACATCAAAATTGGAATTAAGTAATCATATTGGATCTGAATCTCCATTATTCTATTCCTCTACTTGAAACAGGAATGGATGTGGCTGGGCAAAAGTGCTTAAGAGCCACCTTAGCTCTTTTCATAGACTGAGCTGTGCAGGAGTCTGCCTGGTCCTTGGTGTAAATTAGAGGTTAAAACCAGTTTAAAAGCAGAGGCTATCCATGAAGTTTGGATTCAAAAAGTGCCCTGTTGCATGTGTGTGTTCAGATGCAGGCCCGTCTCTGCATGCTTGCGTAATAAATGCCTCACATTAGATTCCTGTCTCTCTCTTTAATTGTGGAATTTTATATTTACCTGTCACAGTGAAAAACATGCAATTTCTCTTTACATCCTTCTTAATAACTAACTTTATTATGGAATATTCTTTTCATTGCCCAGCTCTAATTTATGATGATCTCTTCAATACTTAATTCCAGAACTATAATATTAGGAAAGAACCCAAAAAATGAATACACACAGAGGCCTGATGTAACATTGTCCTGCACCTTTTACAGTAACCTTTTATAATCTAGCATGGATGGATGTAAAACTCCGTCATCATATTTGGTAGATATTTATAACCATTTTGCACTGGGGTCTGTGACTGCACAAGGTGCAGGCAAAGCCTTGTGGGATCAGGATCTTTAAGGGACTTCTGAGTCTGTTTTTGTATTAGTCAGTGTTTGATGGTTATGAGAAACGATGCTCAGTATATAGGAAAACTGTGTATTCATCATTGTTGGTACTGACAATCCATCGTTTCCTTTTTTTCCAGTGGTAAAGAATCTGATAAAAGGTCAAAACCAGCTGTCAGAGAGATAGCAGTGTTAAAATAGTAGGTGAAACATCAGTCCATCCATTCATCCTGCCATATAGGAAATGAGCTGAATGCATAGTATGCAACACTTAAATTAACAAAAGCAGGAAAGGAAATAGGCTGAAGGTCCCTTCAAATGGGTGTGTGAAAACAGGGAGTGAAAGAAAATTTTCTAAGGTTAAACACAAGAGAAGTGTTGAATCATCCAAAGATACATGGCATAAGTCCCCAAAATATACAAGTGCCATCAGATATGTGAAGACTTCTGTGTATTAAAATAGCAGATATGCTCAAAGGTATCTGAGGTGATAATGAAACAGCACATTGTGGCACAATTGTAGTTCATGCTGACACACTGGCATCTCTTTCTTCATCTGCTCCGGCTATGCATTCCATCCTGAAAAAGGGGCTCTCCTCAAAAGAGTGCAGTAAGATGCATAAATTGTGTTTCCAGATATTAATATCTATGGCTATGTCTACACACAAAGTTTTATTTTGAAATAAGTCATTTTGAAATGATTTATTTTGAAATAAAACCCTTATTTTGAAATGACTTATTTCAAAATAAGGGAAAGCCTGCTATCGAAATGGTTGTTATTTCAAAATGGTTATTTTGAAATAAGGCTGTTTGGACATGTTGTTTTGAAACAGTTGTTTCAAACTAATGGTGTTGTTTCAAAACTACATGTCCAAATGGCATTATTTTGAAATAACCATTTTGAAATAACAGCTGTTTTGAAATGAATGGGGTTTAAGCTGTTTTGAAATGACAGTTCTTATTTTGAAATGATGGAGCCCGTCATTTCAAAACAAGAAAACGGCCTGTGGACCTAATCTTTTTTATTTCGAAATAACCAGTGTTACAGGCAGGAAAAGAGGAGAAGTTAGAGAAAAGTGAGTGTATTCATCCTCTTTGCAGCTCAGTGAAAATACATTTTGCCCATCTTAAATATTCTAGTGGCCCTTTCTTGGGTAGCTGTTGAACTCCCATGCTTTGGAGCACTGACTTGAAATTTGGCATGGTTTGGCCTTGGTGTCAGGGGTGTGCCTGTTGTCATTCCTGCGAAAATCCATTCAAATCTGGCCAGTTTTTAAGCCTTTGGGAAATTACTGTTCAGACATGCTCAGCAGAGGGATATAGTTTAGCAGCTACATTCACTGAAGAGTCCATCCACTTTGGACATGCTCTAGTCTGAGATTGAGTGGGATTGTTTTTGTGGATCCAGTGACCTGATATAAAAGCAGATAGCCTGTTTCATTTGTGCTCACAATGATCACACCCTTGCTGAGCCAAGGCAGCCTAGAAGAAGCTGCTTAATTAGATGACTGAAAGGATAATTTGGGCATGTGGAGGAGTCAGGAGCACTGCTAGCCCTGGAAAAGACCCAGGGCTTGGCATGCTAGGACTTGGGGGTTGCGCCCTACTGCTTCAGCCACCACTGCAGGTGGCCTGGCAACAGACCCGGGGCTCAGGCACTGAGACTCAGGGCTCGAGCCCCATAAGCTCAGCACTAGCGATGCCTCTGGGGGGAGTAGATTGGGAAAAGGATCTGGGGAGGAACTGGAGACTGGTGGCAGGGGACAGAAGGAAATACCAGCAGCTTTAATTTTGGCATTTCCTTTCCTAACTATTTTGAATGACTAGCTTTGACTTTCTAAACTTTGTATTTCTGTTTGAGACTTAAGCTTTGTCAGAATCCAGTTATTACTAGAGGGGGCTTCGCTTTGTATTTGTGTTAACTTTAGCAATACTGATGGCATACTTCTGACAGACAATCTCTGAAATAGCTCATGGTCTTGTACTACAAACTATTGCTTACCTAATGTTCGGTTATGTTGATATCTAAAGGTCCACAGTCAACTATGTTCCAATAATGTTAATATTCTGCTCAACACATAAAAACAAGTGCATGACACAGTACACAAAACTACCGTTGTCTTCAGAAGGAGCTATGCACCTGTAATGACTGCCTGACCAGGTCCTACAGATGCATTTATCAGAAGTTTAGTAGACTTTTTTCAATAAAGATGACCTTACTATCAGATATTTTTCAGCTATTACACATGCTGAGTTAGATACCAAGCAAGCATCATAGTTTTTCAGATATGTTGCTGGATGACAGATTTTAAACATCCTCTTTCAAACAGAAAATCCAGGTGTTCTGATTTTTAGGCTGCTTCTCCAGTATCTAACTTACTTCCAGAAATAGTCTCCTTTATACGATTAACCATGACAGCTTTAACAGAATCAATACCAGCTTTAACTGAATTAATTTTTAAACCCCTCTTGGGAACATCTTGCTACTTGAAGATTCCCTTGAAGTGTCTCAGTTATGAATTACAGCTTTGAGAACCTAGGGGGCATTTCTCTCCATCGTAGCCTCCAAATGAGTAATCACAACAAAATAGGCCTTTAAAGAGTTTCCCTGATGGTGTTTCCACATCAAAGAGCTTTGTATTTTCCAGGTGTTGCAGGAAGTGGAGAGAGACTGGTGCTTTATTTTCCTACCCTTTGCTATTCAGTCTTAGCTTGAAGAATGAATCTAGGCTGGAGACCGCTTTTATGGTGAGTTCCAAGGGGGCAGCTGTATAAGTATAGTCTGGCAAAAGAAGCAAAGAGTCCTCTGGCACTTAAAGACTAACAAATTTATTTATTGCATGAGCTTTCATGGGAGTGGGATTTTCTCCCACGAACGCTCATGCAATAAATTTGTTAGTGCCACGGTACGCCTTACTTCTTGTTCATAGGTGAGGCTTCTTTGGTAATTGCAGCCAGTTTTGTAGATTGTAAGAAATAAATGACAGCTAAATGAACCAACAAGCAAAAACAACTCTGACTTGGAAAAGATGGATCAAATCCAGCTCATCATGACTCAGCTGTGAAAGCACTGTAACTTTGCTGGACTCAGGACAGTTATTATGGACTAACACTGGTGTATAATGGAGAACAGAATTTGGTCTGATGAATCCATTATGTGAAATTAAGTTACTAGTTCAAAAAGGATACACCACAAGTAAATCAGCTTTGTGCCAACAGCATTCACTCCATGAATACTTTGCCTCAGTCAGCTCTGCAACAGTCAGCTACCATGTTCATGATCTTAACTTTCTCTCTCTTAGAGAAAGTGATGGCATGTGACTTCAGGAAGAAGTGTTGATCTCATGAGCTAATTTCCAAAGAGGCCAGGAGGAGATGCTAGCAGTGAATCACACATATCTCCCAGTGACAGGCATGTGTCTCTCCTTGGGATTGAAAAATGTGAATTTTTCTGCCTGCAGTGAAGTGACTTATGACCAAAAGGCATTTTCTGTGGGAATGAGTTAAGTGCATGCATTGCACAGCACAAAATGGATGCTGCTGGATGAGATGGTGCTCCCATCAGAGCCCACCTTGTAACGAACAGTTAACCTGATGGCTAGAACACTTCCCTGGGATGTGCAGCCTGTCTCTGTGAGAAGATGTAGCTTTGCTGATGGGTGCAGCCCTTTCATGAGCATAATACTATTTACAATGTCGTTATTTGGTATAACTGAATTTTTCATACCCCTACATGATGTGCTTAAATTTGTATTGCAGACCTGGCCTAAGGCCTTTATCCCACAAAGATTTAAGGTTGTCTACTTAAGCTCTTATGTCAACAAAATTTTTGTCCCTCAGGAGTGTGAAAACACACCCCCTATCCATCTGTATCTCAACGCTGTTAGGCCTCAGCCCCGGAATTCCTCCCTCTGAGGCTGCGCCACCTAGTGGCGATAGCCTCACCTTTTTTAAATTTAGTTTTTGTGCTTTTACTTTCTGAATTATTCTGTGCCATTTTTATTTGCTTTTTTTTGCAAACATCATTTTAGCACATAGCACAAACTTTTACAACCTACATACAGTATGACAAGTAAATCAGTGACACCAATTCAGATATTATTAGTTTTCCCCACACTCTCCAGTCTGGTATCCAAGAGCACAACAAGAATAAGAGTCCACTGTCCTCTTGTTGACTCATTTGTCCCACAAGGGCATTTAGGTCTTTCAAGTGAGACTCGATCTGGTTTGAATGGTCACTTAGATTAAAGCAACAGAGTCCACTGAACTTTTCACAGCCATGGCCGGTGTGAAGTAGTAAATAGTCCAGGGCCAGGCAGTTCTGTAACACTGCTTTCTAATTTCTGCTTGTTCCTCATTTAAGGCCTGAATTAAGGTAGAAGTGAGATTAATACTTTTAGCTAAGACGCACACTAGCTTTTATGTTTTTGGGTAGGCCTTCTCAGTCAAGGCTGGAACTGCAAGCAGGGATACTGCCAGTGCTACTACTTCAGTTTAGAGAGAAGATTAAGTTCGTTATTACAATTCATTGGGAGGGAGCAGGTAGATCAATGGTGGGGATGCTGGGCCCAGAGTAGGGTGTACAGGGAAGATAACCACTCAAAGGCACAAGGACCCCCATTAACAATGGTGGGTATATAGGAATAGGAACTATTTTCACATACATAACAAGACCCTTCAGCAAGTATATGGGTTGGGAAATAAATGAAATATTAAGGACTTGAGTGCAGTTTAGACCTCCAGGAAGCCTCTGTTGGGGCACTGAGGCATCAGTCCAATATATGCATTTGGGGACAGATAATGAGCCCATAAGGCCTAGCTCCAGCTGGCGCTAGTTAGTCCAAGAAGCTGGATTTCCTTTACTCCCAAAGGAATAGATGAAACGACCCCACTGTTTCAGGGAAGTGAAGCCTGATATGTCAATGTTGCTAAGGTTGGATTCCCTTTTTACTGCCTCTAGGGTGAGAGGAACACCAAAAAAAACAGGTTTTGCATAGGCCATCTACTGTAAATTGGGGGGACACATAAAATTGGGTAGTATTAAGGCTGGCCTGTACCAGCTCCAGGAAAACATTATTATCTGCATTGTACTGAAGTGTTTGGAAGGCTGGGATCAGTCCCAGTATCAGGACAGGCAGACTGATCATCATGGTTAGGCCTTTCCACTTTATGGCAATGGGAAGCATGTATCCAAGCCTGATGTCCTTCACACTTGATGGCGGTGTGGGTAACCAGCAAAACTTGGTATGGTCCAGACCAGCGAGGAGCCAGACAATTTTTTCTTCTGAATTCTTTGATCAGGACCCAGTCTCCAGGCCGAATAGTATGGTAGGTCTCAGTCTCAGGAGGCAGATGAGCAGCTTTAACCTGTGAATGAAAAGACTGGAGTGCATTTGTTAAGGTGATACAACATTGCACAATTTTACTATTTAGCATTGCAAGCCCCTCCCTTCTTAATAGGGCTTTAGGTTCCAGTCTGGCCCGCATTGGGTGTCCCACTACTATTTTAAATGGAGTGAGGCCATGTCTTCTGTGTGGATGGTTCCGAATTGACATGAGAACAAAAGGGTGGGCCTCTGGCCAAGACATCCCAGAGTCCTGTATTAGCTTGGTCAGGGGGTTTTAATGTCTTAGTTCTTTCATTCTACCTGGGGACTGCTGCTAGGATGGTGTGGGGTATGAAACTGCAGGGTAATGTCCAAGGCCTTGCAGATGGTCTTTATCACTTGACTAGTAAAGTGAGTCCTCATGTCACAGTTTGTAGAAATTTGTAACCCATATCTGGGAATAAACTCTCTTAACAAAAGCTTTGCAACCATTACTGCGTCTGCTCTACGACATGGAAATGCCTCCACCCACCCAGAATGTAAACAACCACCAATAAGTATCGATAGGCCCATGCAGGTGGGAATTCTGCAAGTCGATTTGGAGATTCTTAAACAGCCCCTCAGATCAGGGGCGTGCTGAAGACCAGGTAGGCTCTGCTTTGCCCATGTTGTACAACTGACTTGTGGGGCAGGAGGCACACAGCCAGTTTTCCTCAATGCTTAGAAAGGGAGCAAACCAAAATTTTGAGATATTACTGCATATCCCCCCTTTGTTAGAGTGCACGCCCCAATGAGCCACTTGGACTAAATGCTGGACTAAAGTCCGGGGAGCCACAGGTCAGCCATCAGGATGTCGCCAGATGCCTTGATCATCCTTGTAACAGGCGGCTTTTCTTCATAGATGGAATTCCCCACTGGAGTTTGTTCTTGCAGGGAGTGTAGGTCATCAAGTAGAGGAGTAGCTTGTAGTTGTAGGGAGGTTGCCAGCACAACAGATCCAGCCAGGTTATTCTGGGCAGCAAACTTGGTAGTTGCATCAGCCCTTCTGTTTCCCTGAGCTTCCTCAGAGGAGGAAGAGGTATGACCCCTGCAGTGAATGACAGCTAAGGCAGCAGGTAACAGGATGGCTTCCAACAGAGCCTTGACAAAAGGAGCGTAAGAAATAGGGGTGCCCCCAGAGGTGAGGAACCTACGTTCACACCACAATATCCTGAAGGAGTGGTGGACTCAAAAAGCGTACAGGGAATCGGTGTAAACATTTACAGAGAGTCCTTGGGCTATGGCACATGCATGAGCCAGGGCTATCAGCTCAACTGGCTGAGCTGAAGTTAATTCAGGTAAGGAACAGACAGGGTGGTAAGCTTTGAGCAACAGGATTCAATTCTAGACTATAATAGGCCACTGGGCATATGTGGGACCCAAAAGGCTGAGTTAAAACACCTAGGGCAAAACCCTCAGTCTTATGACAATACAAAGCAAAAGGTTTTTCATAATCTGGCCTGGCTAAAACAGGAGGAGAGGCCAAGGCCCTTTTTACCATATCAAAAGCCTCTGCAGCTTTCTTTGACCACTGAAGCAGATCAGGTGACGAGTCTGAGAGCCTGGCATAAAGAGGCTTGGTCATAGCAGCATACGCATAGATCCATTGTTGGCAATAATTGGCAGCTTCTAGGAAGCGATGAAGCTGCTTCTTGGTGGCTGGCTGGAGAGAGAGAGAATGGCCTCCACTTGGGACCCCTTTAACTTGGGTTCAGAAGCTAAGATAAGATGACCTAAATAGGTAACCTCTGAAAGACAAAATTGTAATTTATCTCTGGAAACTTTATGGCCCTTAAGAGCGAGATGGCACAAAAGTTTAATGGAGGCCTCCCTGCAAATAGAAAGATTGTCAGCAGCTACCAACAAATCATCAGCATATGAAACCAATGCTGCCCCTTATAGGCGAAGGCAAATAAATACTGAGACTGAACAGAGAAGAAGGCACTGCTTAAATCAACAACTGTAAAGTAGGTAGCCAACGCAGGGATGGAAGCAAGGATAGTGAAGGGGTTAGACACAACAGGGTGCAGGGGTACAACAAAATCATTTACAGCTCAAAGGTCCTGAACGAATTGGTATATCTGTTTTCCCTCTGGAGTAAATCTTCCTTCTTTAGGAACTGGCAAAATGGGAGTATTAACCAGACTAAAAGTGGGTACCAAAATCCTTTGAGACAATAGTGACTTTATAACAGGTGCAATACCCTCTTCTGCCTGGCAGGAGAGGGGATACTGAGGTACAGATGGGAATGACCTGTTGGATTTAACTTTTATTTCCACAGATGGCACCTCCAGTAGCAAGCCCACATCATTGCTGTGGGTTGCCCACAAGGAATCAGAAACAGCACTGAGATCCTCCTTTTGGCCACCAGGAGGTTCATCCTGTTCCCCCTCCATAACCAGGGCCATCATGAAATTTGGGGCCTGATCAGTGGAGATGTCCACAAATACCCTGTCCAAAGTACAGAATATGGTAGCTTCCAATTTACATGACAGGTCTCTTCCCAGAAAATTAACTGGTGTAGAGTGACTTAATAGGAAAGCATGCTTGCAGGTCAGGGGCCCAATCTGCAGCCTAGCAGGTTGGGACACATTGTGCCATAGAGGTTTTCCACCCACCCCAATAGCGCTAATTTTTTTCACCTGAAGGACAGAGTTGGGGAACTGTATCTGCTCTCAGAGTGGAGCGTGTAGCTCCAGTATCTATGAGAAGAGGCAGCTCTGTGCCAGCTATAGTGCACTTCCGCCTTGATCAATGGGTAAGAAAACAGCAGAAATAGGAGTAGACTCAGAAAAGGTGGAGGGACAATTTTCTGATTCTAGTCAGGCAAAAAGGTTTGACTCATAAGGATTGGAAGTGTCCTGGGCAAGCCACGGTGGTGGCGGAGGAAATGGTTGAGATGGTCTAGCAGGAGCAGTCTGTAGTAGTTGGGGCATAGTAGGCACTGGCCCCCTTGGATTAGGATGGTAAGCCCTTCATGAAATGTCCTCTGAAACGTCTTGGGCATTTCCCCTTCCAGTGTCCCTCCTGCCTACAATAGTGACACATGCTTGTTCCTAACACATGGGATTGGGGGCTGTAGGAGGGAGGGCAGTCAGGAGGCGCCTCCCTCCTCTGGACCAGTTGTCCAGGGGTTGAGCGCTCCTCCTGCTGGCCAGAGGAGGGCTCTGCAGGGACCCAGGCTGGGACCTGGAAGACAGGAGGTGGGCCCAGGGGAGGGGAGGACAATATAAGGAGATGGACCAGGCAGGGCAAGGGGAGACTGAGGGGGAGCGACACTGCAGTCCGTGAGAGCACTCAACCCCAGCTTGTGGATAAGCAGCCTGAGCGCTGGCGGGACTTCCTGGTCTACTCCCTGCCCCAAGGGAAGGACTTGGAAGAACTGCCTTTGGCTGAAGACCCCATGGGCCTGGAGGACTCATCCCCCAATGATCTGGAGGAGTTGTCTTCTGCTGAAGACCTCCTGGACCAGGCAGGCCTGCCAGCAATGACCCCTTGTGGAAGACCTAGAGGACCTACCAGCCCTGCTGCCACTGGGGGAAGAAGGTTTGACAGGGTTCCCTCTGGCATTGTACCCTGAGGACCTGGTAGGGGAGGAAGAGGGGGAACACTGGAGGAAGTAGCCTGGGGAAGTGCAGGCCTGTCCTGCTGGGGTGTGGTTAAAGCTGGTGTGTTTTGGTGGGAGAACTGCTGGCTTACTGGTGGCCTTACAGCCACCAGATAGGGCCCTGGGCTGAGATGCAGTGGAGTGGGTGGGCCTGCGTCTCCATCCCCTGCACCCAATCCCCTGCCAACCCTACAATATTGACCCCTACTTCAAACCCCCACCATAAATCCTCTCCTACAGCCTTGCCCAGAGGAAGGACTGGAAGTCTAGACTGTGTCTGGCTGCCTTGCCCTGCAAAGGGGGGCTCGCAGATGGGAACTTGGGTGCGGCCTTGCCCGACAGGGGAGCGGGAGGTTGCCTGCTAGGTGGATTGCTCAGCTGCTGACCACCTGTGACTTACAGGGCCATGTGATGGTTCTTGGGGTTTTCAAAGGGTGTGCTGGAAACGTCGCGGTGAGGGCCCCTTGGGGTTTTACCTTCATTTGCTGGACTTGCAGGGAGCACAGATGGTCTGCTTGCTCTTGTCTCCGCATCTGTTTATCCTCTCTGTCAACTACAATATGATCCCAGATCTGAGTACAGGATTCTTGGATGTTGTCCAGGTCTCGGGATCTCCAATTAAGTACTGCATCTTCCAGCCATTGACGAATGATTTGCAGCAACCCTCGTACATATGCCCCCACTACCAGAGCTCAGGCGGCCTCAGCAGCTGGATCCACACCAGAGAATTTCTGAAGCGCTGATAGGAATCAGGCCCTGTAATCTGCCAGATGCTCGTCCTTACCCTGCTTAATTGCTTCTACTTTTCGCCAGTCATGTTGTGCTGGAACCATTTCAGTTATAGCCTGTAAAAGTCTATTTCAATTCTCAGTTAAGTGAGTGTGCAGGGCTACAGTGTCAAGGCCTGGATCTTGTTCAGGCCAACTGTCTGGATCACGATTCTCTCGGCTCTTTGCCAGCAGTGAAGCCTTCTGCTCTAGCATGAGCAGCCCAGATAAGAGCATCTTAACATCTCCCAAGTAGGGTTATAGATTGCAAATAATTGAGAATTTCTGTCTGAATTCACCTGGTGACTCTTTGTACATATGCTAGCTTGTAGATGGGCAAAGGTGAACTTTTCCTTTTGGGCTCTCTCTCTTCTTGTGTCTTCTACCTGGGTGATGGACTGGGCTGCAGTCCCAGCTCCTTCCAGAACCAGAGGGTATATCCTGATTCAGTGGTGTGGGCCCCCAACTGGATCTGACTGCCTCTGGCCGGGGGGGGGGAGCAGTGGCAACAGAGGAACCCAATTCTCCAGCAAATCATCTGGGACACTAAGATAAATTCTAGGCGCCTCTGAGAGCACAGATGGAAAGGCAGCCACCACAGGTGGCGGCAGACAAGGGGAAGAGGCAGAAAGAATAATAGGGGAGGCCAAAGGCCTTCCCTTCTCCTCATCTCTTTTTACCTGATCCCTAACCCGTCAGCTCTCTGCCTCGTCATCCCACAAGTGCCATACCTCCATCTGACTGGGATGGTTGTCCTCGAGATTATGACACAAGAAGGTCAGAATCACCAGGTCAAAACTTCCCTCCAGAGTTCTTGTACTTCCTGCACCTAATAGCTATCGGAGTATTCCCAGAGGGACACTTAGACGGTCTTCCTCCGGTCCAGACAGGCCCACAGCAGCTATCTGCTCCAAATACAGAAGAGACAGGGAACCAGAAGCCCAACAGAGCTTAGGGAAGGGGAACCAGAGCAGGGCATCCCCTGCAGACACATGAGGAGGGGAGACACGGGAGGAAGCAATACAAGAAGAGCACCAACACCAGGAAGGAAGCTCCAAACTTACCAGCTCTGTATACCAGAAAACCAGATCCTTGAGGATAACTGAGCTCAACTCGAAGCCCAAACCTGGAACTAAACTTGGAGCTCAGACCTGAAGCTCAGACTCCAACATTAGGCTCAGGATGGCGACTTACCTCGGGCTGCACCATCGACTAGCCCGTGTCCTGCTTATTCCCACTTCTGACACCAAACTGTAGATGGGGGCCACAAACTTAGTGAGGAGTGGAGCTTTATTCTACACAGCTGTGGGCCCACGGGCAAGCACCCAAGAACCCTGAGAACAGTGTACATTATTTTTATATAGTGACATATTACACTATATTACAAAGCATAAATTATTGCTGTGTAACCAATTAAGTTCTGGGTCCAGCCTTTTTGTACCAAAATGCCCCTAATTACAACCCCTTCTTTTTGATCCGCCTTATCCCACATACGCTCCAATTATAATTCACCTGAGCCACAGACTTTGGCCTAGTCCTTGAGCTGATCCAAATGGGCTGACTTTTCAGAAATCTGCAGGCAAATCCAAACACCTTCTGTCTCCAAATTTTAGTACACTGTCCTTGAAGCACAGCTCTCTACAGCTTCCTTATTAGCTAGTTGCATCTACTGGCCCTCTTCCAGGCGTGCTAGCGGAACAGAGAAATGCAGCACCCCGCCTCCCCCAGATCTGCTGAGCTATCCATCTGTGTCTCAACGCTGTTAGGCCTCTGCACTCTGTTAGGTCTCAGCCCCAGAATTCCTCCACACTGGCAAAACTAATGTTGCTCATGGGAGTGCATTTTTCACAACCTTGAGTGACAAAAATTTTGCATGCATAAATCCTAGATGAGACAAGACCTCAATGTATTAAGTTAAGCATGTGCATGAATCTTTTGAGTTGACACATTACTCCCCAATCAGGCAAACCACTTGTAAAATGCTTGATTTTAAGCAACAGGGTACCTTTATTATCTTCAGCAGATGCTGCTTAAACTTAAGCATGTTCCTGAGTCTCTGATAGCTTGATAACTATCTGCTCATACAAATATTGCTTTCTGAATGGAGTGCCTGTGAAGATGACAGATCTTGACTTGCATGCAAGGAATAGAACATAAGCATACGTTGTCAAAGTAAAACAGTGTGATCTTTGAAATTTGAAATGTGAACATGAGCATTTCAGACAGTAATCACAATGACCATCAGATGACTCATGAGGAATCCAAAGGCTGAAGTATGTTTGCATAAAACCTTTGTTAAACTTCACACAGCTAACAGTCATGAAAATCATGACCCAATTGTAGATCACTTGCAAACATTAAACATCCAATGGTAGATTAATAAATGGTCACTGTGACTAACTTGACCATTTCCAGTTATTTTTCTCATCACTGAAGCTTAATATGGCTTCCTTTCATGCTGCAGCTTTTCAGTTTGCAAAGGTCCTGTATTTCTGTTTAATGTACCACAACAGCTTTATGGCAAAATTGAAAGCTCAAGGCACTCTTTGAATCTACAGTGGAAAGCTTTTATCCTAAGAAACGGTGTCAAAAAGTAAATGTATTTTCATCATCTCTGTATGTACCAAAGATTGTTTTTAAGAAAAAACACACCTTCAGTACACACAACATATTCAGTTCATTGTTTTATTCTGCAATGTTTGTCACTGGCAATTGTTCTGTTCTGGAGTGATTAAGGCAGATTTAGCTGATCACTAGCAACTAAACCCATAAATTATCCTACAGGACAAGATTGATTAAGGAGTTTTCATTATGGTTCAATTGATTTCTTGCAGTAGATGCTCATGTAAAATAAACAGCACCATTAAGTAAACATTTGTTTAAAATATAATCAGAGGGCAATCTGTTATCCTTTCTCCAGCCAAGAGAAGCTGCAGGGGAGAATCCCATTGCTACATTAATAATACTACAGGGACAATCTACAAAATCAGCTGTTGTAGAAAATTTTGCCTGACGTGAGTACCCATTAGAGGTATAGGAGCAATTTCATGGTGTAAAGATCCAGAGGGGTAGCCATGTTAGTCTAGGTCAGTAAAACAAACAAGGAGTCCTGTGCCACTTAGACTAACAATTTTTTTTTTTTTTTGCATCAGCTTTTGTGCAAGAAAATCCCACTCCATCACACTTTGAAGATGAGGGAACTTATAGCATGGTAGGAAACAAATGCAAGGAAGTTTAAGTCATGGGGACAGGTCACACTGTAACAGCTTTGTGTAAGGTATTCACTTCATTGAAGCTCCATCCATTTACATGTATGATGGATTTGCCTTGCCATATTCAATTTTTTTCCCTTCTATGCTGCTTCTCCTCTGTTCTGTCATTCTTTAAAGTTGGGGTCACAGCATCTTTCCCTCTGTGCTCAGAGGATGCTACCAAATAAGGCCCCACATGTGACTAACACAGCCAAATGTCTGTTTTCCCTGGAGCCATGGATTGTTCTGGGGCTTAAGCAGCAGGATGCCTAGAGTGAGGCAGCAGTGCACATGACCAGAGGCAGAAACATAGGTGCCTAGGGAACTTTTGTCCTGAAAAAGTAGACAGTGTGTAAGTTTAGGCACCTAACAGCAGTCAGATGGAGTTATGTGGATTGCAGTAGACCCAAAACTGGAATTTTGAAACCTCAGACCCTGATTTAGGTCCCTAAGTACTTTTGTGGATCCCACCCCAACTCCTTACTTATTGCCAAATTCTGCTCTCAGTTATACAATTGTAAATCTGGCGTAAATCCATTCACCTGAGTGGTGTTAATCCGGAGTTACTCAAATATAACCAAGAACAAAATAACTCAGTCCTTAGCTAAATGGCCTCCTAAAGCCAACACCAGCTATTCTATACCTGAATGAGGACATTAGTAACTGTCCAATATGGACACACTATATTGTTGGTGCTACCTTTGCCTCATATAACTCCATTTTACCCTTCTTCTCCAGTTTTGTATGAGTTTTGAACTTTACTAAGCTTTGGGCCAATTGGGAACTACTCTGGTTTATGATACTAACTAGAATACCTTCAGGACTGTTTCAATTTATATACCAGTTTATAGACCCAAATAACCTCTTGTGGCAGCAAGGGATGAGTTGGATACAGCAGAATTCTAGCTCCCTTTCTTGCAGACATAGGCCTCCTGTCCTACAGGACAGGGAATGGTGTAGGTGTTAATGGGAAAGATTAGGAGCTGCCTGTAATTTAGGAATGCTTCATCTTGACTGGATTAGTGTGGTATTTACTTGATAGATACATTGAATTAAATCTATAGCAGGATTGTCAAGAAATATCAACAGGAAGGGGATCAGAGATGGCTCCTGCTATATACTTCTCTGTAAACATTTAGGACAAGACAAAAAGTAACTGCTCTGTAGTTCCTTTGGACAGTCACAGGTCTATAGATGTGGGCATTCCCTTGTTCTTTCCAACTGTTTCATGTCATCAGCGTCACAAAGCTGCTGGAGCAGCAGGTGAGGACTTTGTCCTGGATCCTAACCAAATACCTCACTAGGTTTTCTTCCCCGATATTCTGAGTCTCTAAGGTGGCTCAGGTGTCCTTAGATATCCAAAGGCTCAGTGCTAAAGTGTCTGAGAATGATGAGCCCAAATTCTCTGCTAGAATAAATCAGGCTAGTGCTTAAAACACTACAGTGATCTGGCCTTGTGTATACTTTTGGAAGGAAGTGGTTACAGCAGAGACAGCCAAGTGTTCATACACACTATAGTCAAATGGGTCAGACTGAGCCTGGGTGAAAGCTGGTCTTGGGTTTCTTTTGAACTTTTAGTTAATAAATCACCCCCTGGAAGGAAGGTAACTGAGTAAACCATCACACCACCACAGCCATACCTGTCCACAAGAAAGTGCCTAGGGATGGCATATGCCTTTTCCAACAGACAAATGTGTCTTTACAATGTTAGAAATTATTCATTCAATCAAATCCTCCATTGAGTCTTGCCCCCACAATGTTCTGTATATGGACAGGCCCTTCTACCAGCATGGGACCCCCATTAGAATCTCTTGGTCTCTCCATGCATTTAAGGTAGACCTACACAGAGTTAATCCCAGTAAAAAGAATTTCTTTGGAGCAAAATAAAACATTAGCCCTGAAATCACTGGTATCTGAACAGTTGAAATTCAAGGGTTAGTTAAAACAGACATCAAAATCAGATAATACTCCCACCTATCTTGTTTATATCCCACCATATCTGATTTTACTTATCATTCAATTCACTGTCATTATCTGTATCCCAGGATATTTAATCTGGTTTTCTGTGCAGTCTCTGTAACCCATCCATTCTTCTTTGATATGGAACCTAGTGTCTCTGGATTTTGACTACTTCTCTTTCACATAGAAGAAGCCACTTTCAGAGCTACAGATGTGAAGTTCTAATAGCATTCTAACGCATAACAAACTCCTGCTTAGTCCTGACTTCCATGTGAAAAGTAATCCTTGGAATGGTTTGTATGTACAAAAGTATCTTTGTGTGGCATATATAACGGCTCACATAATGCTGATAGCAGCACATCATTGCCATAATACAATGTAGTCATGTGACACAATTGAGCAATGCATTAATCTGGGGTTTAGGTGAGGGATTGCATGGTGCAAGTAAATCCTGTGTGCTTGGAAATTAATCTTTTCAAATACTTATGTCCGTTGGTAGAATCCTTTCAACGGGGACTTCAGAACCTACATCCCATTCACTTTCGTTTAGGCCAGGGGTCAGCAACCTTTGCCGACTTCTGTGCTGGCCCCTCCTCATTGACTGCCAACCAACGCCAGTAGCTCCCTCCACAGAAATAAAAGTGTTGGCTGCCTGAAAATTTAGTGACAGCCATGGCGGGAGGTTGGGGGGCAAAGTAGGGTGCTTCCCTGCCATGCCACTGAAAAGAGCCACTCGTAGAAAGAAACTGCCTGCAGTGGCTCCTCTTGGCAGCATGCCTGGGGCCAGGGTCCCCAGCGATGCCATGGAAAGAAGCTGCCTGGAGCAGCTCCTCTTGGGGGGGGGTCTCCCAGGCATGCTGAGAAAAGAAGCAACCGAGAGTGGCTCCTTGGCAGCTGCACATCATGGACAGAAGCTGTTCTAGGCATCGTCTTTCAGCACCATGCCTGCCCCTGAAAGACGCTGCCTGGAGTGGTTTTCAGTGGCAGAAGCCACAATTTCTGTGGCATTGCCAAGGGTGCCGCATGCCACTCTGGGTTCTCACTGTCGACGCACGTTCCGGGGGTTGCCTAACCCTGATTTAGGCATATAAAGCTGCAGCTAGGTGTAAAAATCCCATTGATATCAAAGACTTATTGAGGATATTTTTCTAAACTCAATGTGTCCCTACTGCCACACATTTAAAATTGTGTCAAAAGAATTGGGACATATAATCAACAAAACCCTATTAGATTGCTTTTGTTCCGCTAGATGTACTTTCAATAACAACTAGGAAATGAAACAGCTTGTTTGGATTCCTTTATTTTGCTCTTGAGGCTTAAATTCTATAAGAAAGTTGGAATCTGATCATCCAGATCCCGCTACCCCACTCTTGCAATAAAACAACAGAAATTCTTACATGTTGACACCCCCCCCCCTCTAATGTTTGACAAATTACAGCTATGATTGTCTCTCCCCAGCAGTGGGAGGGTTGGGCTAGAATCCCCCACAAGCCCTTCCTTTCAAGCCTAATTGTACAGCACTGTGTGAATGAGACGAAACACCTTTATGTAATGCAGTTGTTAGGAGGAACAAGGGAGGAAAAAGCTCTTTTTCAGGACACTGTTACATAAGTGAAGAGATTTGTATTCTCAGTCTGTCTCCTCTTTGAGAGAGCAGTAAATCAGGTTTCTGAACAACTGGCAGATTTGAAGGCAGCAAGAGAATAAACCAAATGAAAGTTTATCAGGCTGTACAGAGGCATTAAAGGTTCCCTCATGATCTTTGAAGTGCCAGCCCCCTGCCAGCATGGTTGTGGAGCGAAGAAAACCTGGTGATATTTCAGGGCCGAAGACATCTCAGCCCTGAGTATCTGTGCTGGATGAAAGGGAAAGTGTGATACTTCCTAAAATCTAAAGCTTTGCCTCTTCTCCACCTTCAGCCTGTTATCTCCGTCCTCCTTGCTCCAGTCTAGGTGGAAAGCTGGCTCTTGTGCAGTCCTACTGACTTTTGGCTTCTGCATCCAAATTGTGTTATCAAATTAGAGAAAAAATTGATTACACTTCTGTGAAAATCACCCTTGATGCAGCCCAGTCCATTGCATCAGGCCCTGGATTTTTTGGTGTGGCAGGAGTGTGGTCTTAGTTTCCATTCACTGAGGAACAGAGGATCCAGTAAGGCCAAACAAACAAGGAGTCCTGTGGCACTTTTAAAGACTAACCAATTTATTCATTGCATGAGCTTTCATGAGAGAAGATCTTTGAAGCATCTGACAAAATGGGATTTTCTCCCACGTAAGCCCATGCGATAAATAAATTGCTTAGTCTTTGAGAGTGCCACAGGACTCCGGCTGTGTTCACACACAGGCATTATTTCGATACAAGTTGTGTCGAAACAACTTGAATTGAAATAATGCCTTATTTTGAAATAACTTAATTTGAATTAACAGTTTGTTCATTCGAATTAAGGAAAAAAGCTCAAAGCGAAATAGCAGTTTCAGGCAACAGTTATTTTGAAACAAGTCACTTGTTTCGAAACAACATGTTCAGATGGCACTGTTTCGAAACAATTGTTTCAAAAAAACATTGTTTTGTCACCACATGAAACAACTTAAACTCCAAAACAATGGGTGCCGTGGTTTTGAAACAACTGTGCGTTGTGTGAACAGGGTATTTCTTATTTTGAAACAACCTCTGTTGTTTTGAAATAAGAGTGCTGTGTGAACACAGCCTCCTTGTTTATTTTGCTGCACTAGATTCACACGGCTACCCCTTTGGAACTTACTAAGGGCAAAGACTGGAAGACTCTGGAAGAATCATGGTATGAGATCTATGTTTTTCACCATTCGTGGTTTGGGATATAGATTTCTTTTTTTTTTTTTTTTTTTCTTTTGGAGGTGAGGTGAGTGCAGCAGGAACAAGTATACTCCCAGTAAAAAGTTCCAATGTCTTTAAGTGACTTGGGAGCCTGTCCTGTTTTTAAAAGCAGCTTAGGTGCTCAGCAGTTTAACCCCCACAGAAAGTCATTGGGAACTTAGACTCCCCTGTGAGGTGGAGGCAGTTTTTCAAAAGTATTTAACTGCTTCCAAGCGCAGAGAGGCATCGAAAACTACCTAACTCCCAACACCAGGAACTTCTGAAACCATCCATGGCCTGTCTCCTTCAGCCGCTATCAAACCGCCAGGGCGAATCTGGCCCTGGTGCGTGTTTGAAAATGTTTCTTTAATTTTTCATGATCCAGTGTGGGAGCGCGGTGTTGAAGCTGTAGGTTTCAAGCTCTCCTTTTTATTCCTCGGCCATATGGTCTCAAGGGGCAGTGATTTAAATAAAGATGCATCCACCCCCCGGATTTGTCATGCACCCAGCCTCACGTTGGAGGAGGGAGGACGGGTGGCATCAGGCCAGGGCGGTGTGAACCATCCTCCCCCAGCCTGGCTGGGCACGTCCAGGGGCAGCAAGGCGCCAGCCCCCCAAGGCCGGTCGGGTGCCCTCTCCTCGCCCCGTCCTCGGGCTAAGAGGGGTGCGGAGGGGAGCAGCGGGGCGGGCTCGGCGGCTGCTTTCCCCGCTCTCCTCCTCCTGCTCCTCCCTCTCCGCCTCCGGAGCCGGCACCTGGTGCCGGTGGATGCTGGACTCGCCGCTGCTCCGCCGGGGATGTGCTGAGCCGGGACCCGCCGCTTCCCAGCCCGCCCAGCCCAGCGGGAGCAGCCGCCCGGCGTCGGCAGGTTCCGGAGCCCGCGGTGAGCCGCAGCCAGCCCCGGGAGGGCGGGAAAGAGGCGCGGGGAGCCCCGGGCGGGCGGAATTGGCGGGAGACCCGGAGACCCCGGCCGTGTCTGGGCGTCCGCCTCCAGCCGGGGGCCTGCAGAGCCCGTCCCTGCCGCGCTCCGTCTGCCCGGCTCTGCTGGTGTCCCCGGCAGCCTGGCGCCTGCCCTGCCTGTGGGTCCTGGGTCTGTATGTGTCCATGTGAGCCTGTCATCTCTCCTGTCTGTGGGTCCTGGGTCTGTACCTGTCCCTAGGAGCCTGGCGCCTGCCCTGCCTGTGGGTCCTGGGCTGTACCTGTCCCTAGGAGCCTGGCATCCCTCCTGTCTGTGGGTCCTGGGTCTGTACCTGTCCCTAGGAGCCTGGCGCCTGCCCTGCCTGTGGGTCCTGGGTCTGTACCTGTCCCTAGGAGCCTGGCATCCCTCCTGTCTGTAGGTCCTGGGCTGTACCTGTCCCTAGGAGCCTGGCATCCCTCCTGTCTGTGGGTCCTGGGTCTGTACCTGTCCCTAGGAGCCTGGCGCCTGCCCTGCCTGTGGGTCCTGGGTCTGTACCTGTCCCTAGGAGCCTGGCGCCTGCCCTGCCTGTGGGTCCTGGGTCTGTACCTGTCCCTAGGAGCCTGGCACCTCTCCTGTCTGTGGGTCCTGGGCTGTACCTGTCCCTAGGAGCCTGGCGCCTCTCCTGTCTGTGTGTGCCTGGGTCGGTATGTCTCCATGTCAGCCTGGCACCTGCCCTG
>ML681966.1:72228566-72274583 GCA_007922195.1 Podocnemis expansa
TGTCCATATAAACCTGACATCTCTCCTGTCTCTGTGTGCCCTGGTCTGTATGTGTCCCTAGGAGCCTAGCATCTCTCCTGTCTCTGTGTGCCTGGGTCTATATGTCCCATATGAGCCTGGCACCTGCCCTGTCTCTCTGTGCCCAGGTCAATATATGTCCATATATCCTGGCACCTGCCTTGTCTGTGTGCCCTGGTCTATATGTGTCCATGTCAGCCTGACACCTGCCCTGTCTGTGTGCCCTGGTCTGTATGCACCCAGATGAGCCTGGCACTTGGCCTGTCTCTCCATGCCCAGGTCCATATATGTCCATATGAGCCTGGTACCTCTCCTGTCTCTGTACGCCTGGGTCTATATGTGCCCATATGGGCCAGGCACCTGCCCTCTCTGTGTGCCCATGTCTATATATGTCCATGTGAGCCTGGCACCTCTTCTGTCTGTGTGTGCCCAGGTCTATATGTGTCCATGTGTAGAGCTCTGCATGGATACAAATATGTGGATCTCTATCCAATCTGCAGCCACACGAAATGGCCCACAGATATCCGTGTTGTGTCTGCAGATGTGGCTATAGAATCATAGGCTCCATGTCTGCCACTCGACAGTGTGCCCTGGTCTATATGTGCCCATATGAGCCTGGCACCTGCCCTGTCTCTGTGTGTGCTTGGGTCTGTTTGTGCCTGTCCCTAGGGTGAGTATGTGGCAGTGGGGAGAGGACGGTCCCATGGCCTAAGGGCAGCACCTGGCAGGATGTGCGGTGCACTCCCCCACACAGGGTTGTGGGCTCACTCCCTGGGATCTCTGCCCCAAGGTGGCGCTTTGCCCCAGATTCCAGCAGGACCCTCCCTTCTCCCACCCACCCACTCTGTGCCCATCAAACTCATTCTTCACCATCTGCTCAGGCCCGCCTCCTCCCCTTCAGCGTCTTCAGCAGGGAGACAGCTGATGGCCAAGCAGTGCAGTGCTCCGGAGCGGGGGAACAAGGGGGCTGATGCTATTCTCCATTGAACATGTGCAGAGACAGATGTCTTGTCCTCCCTCCCTCCCTCTGCTCAGGGTGTGGCCCTGTATTTGCTGCTAGACACAGAGACCAGGTGGCTGCAGCAGTGTGGAGGAGGGCATGTCTTTAGAAAGGGATCTGGACATTTCTCTGGCTTGCTGAGGCTCTGTGCAAAGACTGGGTAGAGCCTGCCTCACAGAACGACAGATCTCAAGCATTTACATTCAGTTTCCTATTTTAAGCAATGTAAAAGCTCTTCTCTTTCTGTGGGAAGGGTGACCGGTCTTTCAGAGTGTTTTAATGAGACACAAACCTCTCTCTCTCTCTTTTTTTTTTTTTTTTGAAATTTATCATTTAAAAGATCCTAAGACCAAATTGGTGTAGTGGATGCTGCAGCCCAGATGTTTCTTTAGACAACTATTCTCCCTACTCTCATCACAAGAAAAAGGAAGGTACAATACAGGCACCAATATGTGGATGAGAAATAAATGATCAGCAAGGGTTAATTTGTTAAAAGGATATTGCCATTTTTTAAAAAAAGAACTTAAAATGAAGTTCCTGGTTCCACACCTACCCTTAACCACTAACCAGTGTTTGTGGCTTTATAATCACAGTTTCATTAGATAGATAGATAGATAGATAGATAGATAGATAGATGACTGTCTCATCCCTGCCACCTTCAGAACACAAATAACAAGGGAATATGAGAATACAAGAGAAAGAGTGGAACTGACTGTGACAAAATACTGTCAAATGCACTAAGCGTATAGGGAAATACATTTTCCCCCCTCCGATCTTTTGCAGTTGATAGATTTTAAGGCTAGAAAAGCCACTTTGATTATAGGGATGTAATATAATTATAATTATAACAGGGTTTATAATGAGGGTTACTTGTAACAATAGTAGATAAACAATGTTCAGACTGTGTTTTTGGTTTGTTTTGTTTTCAAGTTGATGCTGTATTCTTAATCAAACTGGGGTTCTGAATGAGGAGATATGGAATATCATCTAGCCAAAGGGCTAAATCTTGCAGTCCTTGGAACACAAGTCCCATTTTACTTCAGTGGGAGTTGTGTCTTTGTCAAGAATTAAAGAATCTTAAAAGACTCATTAGCTCAACCAGTGCAACTCCCTGTCAGAAATGGATTATTACATACAGTGAATTGTAGTATCTTCATTTGTATGTCTTTTTCTTAAAAAAGGCTAAGCTTGTCCTACTTGGTTTGTGAGAGTACTGCATAAACCTGACATGTGTCTGTAACACTGTGAAGCTTGTTTATGTGTAGTAGTATGTGAGAAAACTGAAAATATTCAGGTTGTTCAGAGAATGACACATGTTGTTGTAAGCACTTGTTGAACCACTTTATTCTGTATGAAATATTGAATACTTCTGTGGATAGCTAGAGATATGCATTTGTGTAGACAGATACTGTGTATTGACAGACAAATAAAAAGATACAATATTTTTATAAATAAGGTTCCAGTCAGAGTTTGAACAGTCTTCCCTTCATAAAAATATTTTCGTCTTCAAAACATTTGTCTCGCTTTTTTTTCCCCCTAGTGTTGTGTAAAGAAAATCTTTAGCCATGGATGTATTCATGAAAGGGCTTTCCAAGGCTAAAGAGGGAGTCGTGGCAGCAGCAGAAAAAACCAAACAGGGCGTGGCAGAAGCAGCAGGAAAGACGAAAGAGGGCGTTCTCTATGTGGGTAGGTGGGCAATGTAAAAAAATTGCTATTAGTGTGCTTGCTTCCCTTTGCTTATATGAATGTTCAGTGAAAAGAGTTGTCTTGTTGTAAGTATGGGGTAGCTCAATAACAAAGTCACACAGCAATATAAGTGAAATCAGAATTGAGTCATGGTTCTGGAAATAAACTTTCGGTAAAGCTGATAACGATTCTTGCTGGATCCATCGGTGAGTCATGCATCTGAGGAAGTGGGATTATGCCCATGAAAGCTGATGCATTAAATAGATTTGTTAGTCTTTAAAAGTGCCACAGGAATCCTTGTTTGTTTGTCAGGTAATTTAGAGATTGATCCAGCTCTATGCTTCCTGCTCCTGATGGTATAAAGCAAAGAGAATTTAGTAGTTGGAAGGGAATATAATAATATTTTTTATGGTTTCAGAGAAAGATTTCTGATACCGAGCATTCTGTGTACAAGTGTCTCATTCCCTCACCTCCCTTGATTGAGTTTCCTCTAATGGACACTTGTTTCACTGGAGGCCCATAAAACCTTCCTTTCACGGATCATGAAAGAATGCCCACAGCAGCCCTGTGAGGTAGGGATATTATTATATCCATTTTACAAATGGGAAAACAGAGACAAGCAGAGGTTAAGCGACTTGCTGATATTACATAGGGAGCCTGTGCAGAGTTACAAATAGAATTCATATCTGAAATTCCAGTCTAGTGCTTTAACCGCAGGATCAGCCTCTTTGCTTAGCAGGTTTCAGGCTCTAGAGAACTCTGTTTTCCAAAGACAGTGATGAAAAATTAATAGGAAAGAACCTGTAAAACACATGATTAAATGGCTGAGTAGGTAAAATAAACATATGCCTCTGATTGCTTCTGTGTAAGTTAAATTAGGTCATGGAAAAAGATGAATGAAATAATAAATCCTTTTAAGTATGTCCATTCTGGTTTTATCATGGTTTATAGGTAAATACTGGTACAGATGCCTTGTGTACCTAGAAAGATATGCACAGATTTCAGAGAATTTGAAAATGGTTGAAAACTGGAATAATTTCCTTGATTTGAGAATATTGGAGTTGCCACATACTCCTTGTTTTCTTTTGTTTTGAATCACAATACCCTACCAGGTTAAGAATACTTTATAATAAATTATTTCGGCTCCAGATATACTGAACTACACATTTTAGTTCATCTTGAACATTCTTTTCCAGTTTAGTCATAGAAAATTCCATTCCCTGGTCTAGACAGAAAGCAGTAATTTTGAAAATTACTTTAAAATCAATAAAAACAATGAGAGGTTGTGTCATCTTAAAGACTAATTTCTTCGGGCATAAGCTTTCACAGGCTGCAACCCACTTCATCAGAAGTCTGCCTCTGTACATAGATGTAATGCTCTGAATCAGGGGTTGCAGTTTGGCTCAAGCCCTCACTACCTCAGGCAAAGGGAATGGGATGGACAGAGCGAAACTTTGCTGCCCCCAAGTCTCTGCTGGTGTGTGACCTTTGTGTAGGACACAAGGGCCTCCCCCCTTTACACTGGGCCTGGGTCTCTCAGTATCTGGTAGCTGAAATTCTTTCCTGTTAGCTCCCCCTGCACCTCTGTATCCAAGCTCTGATGTTCCTATTTGTGTAGATTTGAGGTGACCTGCTCCGAGTCTGTACCTTCCCCAAACTGTTTCAATTCATGCAAATAGTTTGGCTGTGGCCTTCTCTCAATATGTTTGTTGTTTTAATTTGGCAGTAGAAAAACTTGTGGGATAGCAAAGATATTCCAATTCTAATTTCTGCTAAAGTCCTTGTGGAAACAGTTCCCTGTAGGAACAGTCAGAGGTACATTAATCTTCTCAGGCAATAATCTCTCCTCTTATCTCCCTCTCTTGACTCGGGTCTTGCATCCCTGCTCATAACCAACTGTTTTCTAAAGTGGTGCATTCCCCACTGCAAGAAGGGCCTTAGTGGTACCTGTGTCTAAATGGGCACCGATTTGGTGAGGAGCAGAGAATGCTCAGCACCTCTCAAGAGGTGTTCAGCAATTACTGCCTTGCAGAATTGGACTCTACAGCCAATGCATTGAAGAGCTACTTACGTTAATAGTGCTGACAAATACTGGTGAAATGGGAATGGAGTATGGTCCTATTATTTCTTGGGTTTTTTGACACAAAGGTCCAAATTTCAGCTGTAGGAGTAAAGTCCGCCCCCTCCTCCCTGTGAACACATGAACCATGTACACAAGAAAAGTAAATATATATAGTAAATAAATATAGTAAATATAGTAAATATGCCATATACACACAAGAAAAGTAAATATAGGGTGTGTCGCTTTTGTTCCTGAACTGTGTAATCTGTGGGGACAGGCTATTGCTGAGTCAGCATGTACATGCTTACCATGTTTCTTGACTGCTAGTTTGTGCTATAGTGATCAGACGTCCCAGTTTTATAGGGACAGCCCTGATATGTGGGACTTTTTCTACTATAGGTGCCTGTTACCCCCCACCCATCCCAATTTTTCATATTTGCTATCTGGTCACCTCAGTTCACGCACTGTATCATGCTTCCATAGTTCCTGTCATATAGGGTGTGAAGAACAGTCTTCTGCTTTGGCGTGGCTAGAATAAAGAAAGCCACTTTCCCTCATGTGCTCCCACTATTGGATGCAGCTTTACTTAGGTGAGTTCATGGGCCCAGGATATGTCCACAGAATCTAACTGCTGTCCTGCTTAAAGGGCCATATACTGACGCTGAGCAAAGGCTATGTAAAAGGAAAGCTGTGCTATACCACAGTAGAAATAAGGTGCCAACATGAAATGCAAAGCCAAAAGAACTGAGAAGCAGTCTACTGCCATGTGTGAATTTGCTTATGAGAATCTGTGGTTTGGCAGGATCCAGTGGCCAAATTCTCATATAGGCAAGAGACCCACACCCAACACTCCATAGACCTGATTCTTATCTCACTTATAATAGTGTAAATCAGAACTAACTCCACTGAATTCAATGGAATTAAACCTGTGTAAAGCCAATATCAAGAAGTATATTCCTCTCTGGAGATATCTGTGGTGCAGAGTTCCGATGTGAGCATTTTTTCGGCTTTACCCCATCTCTCCCCGTCCCACTTGAACAGTTAAATGTCATTACCAGGTTCTTATATACTTATGTACAGTGAGTCACTTGCAAGATATAGCCTATTATAGGTAGGAATTAATCCAACAAGGTGCTGAGCACTCCGGCCCCAGTCCAGCAAATCACTTAAGCACATTCTCAATTATAAGTATGTGAACTGCCCTATGGAAGCCAATGAAGTGCTTTATAGGCTCTTTCTACAAGTCAGTGGAATTTCTCACATGTGTAAGGTGAAACACGCTTTGCTACAGTGAGTCTGGAGCACCTATGGTCATATAGGATTGAGCCCTGATGGCCTAAGATGAATCCTCACACGTTGAAAAGACTTATGCTTTATTTTCAATCGGACAGCTCAGGAACCTTGCAATAATAGACTGTTTTGCCTCCACTGCAAATGTCTGGTGTTTTTCCTTGCACAAATCAAAGACTGGATAGAAAAAGGATGTGACACTATTTCTTCACCCTTTGTTCTGATTATTGGCTATTTACCTAATTTTCAGACAGAGAGACAATCTTCTCTGAAGAACCCCCGGCAAGTCTGATGTCTTCATTTTCTAGGCTAGTGCATGAAATCATTTCATGTGACACAAAGAAATAATTCATTCTCTCTCTCTTTCTCTCTCTCAGTTGATTCGTATTCTGCTCTTACTTGTTAGTAACGAGGCATTTTCAATTATGCAAGAGTTCATAAATCTGATAGTACAGATGATAAACCCCATCATTTAGGTTTAACAAACTGCCACCAGTAATATATGAAATGTAATGCTCATAGAGCCTCTGTTATTTTACAATATTTGCAGTTATATTAGTACAATGACCTAATGTGACAACTGTAAAATATCTCTGACACTTGTTTTTTTAATGCACACTAAACAAGAAACTTTATTAGAATAAGGAAAATAATATTAAATCTAATACTACTCTCTCTCTGCTTCACTGTAAAACATCTACCTAGAATTTTCCGATACCCTTTTTTGGTTTCCTACTATAGATTTAAAGAAACAGTGCACATGTACATTATTGAAAAGCCCTCTGCATAATGTGTTTACTGAATACAATGGTACATAAATATTATCCAAATTAATACAATAAAATAGCTAGAAGTCTTTAAATACTAGCTCCTTGGAAAAATTTTTCCTTATATAATAGTCTCTGTAATGAAGAAACAAAACACTCTATAAATTTACATATCAACAATGGTTCTTAAATACTTATTCAAATGGCTTTGTATAACTGTTACTTTGGTTTCCATGTTATGTATTGCATACCATTTCTCTGCACTGTAAATTGCTAAGTGTAGTAGACCGGAGATGGGCTGACCCCATTAAAATGTTGTTAAGTTATAGAAACAGAGAACCAGAATTCCAGAACAGAAAAAGACATTGGGGGTGGGATTTTCAAAATAATTCTTTGTTGGTTTATTTCTGCTCCCTTCTGAAGTGAATGTGAGCTTTACCATTGACTCCAATGGAAATACAGTTGATTTCCTTTCAAGTGTAAGATTTCTCCCTAAATCGCATATGCAAAGGTATCATGAATTGCAAATACAGTTTGTTCTTTGTGGCTGCCACATCACATTCTACACGGATGTCCAATACTATATTTATTACTGCTCACTATTAACTCTAGGTGCGCCTCAGTGTAGCTGCTTTCCAGATTCTGCTCATATCAAAATATTGGTTTCAGAGTACTTCCCACAGAAATATTAGCCTGCGTTTTTCCAAAATGAATTTCATAACCATGTTTCTATTACCTATAGGCTCTTTAATATCATTTTTACCTCTTCACTCTTTGCAGTTTCCTCTGTATTAAGACCAGAATAAAGTGTACAGGACTGGGTTGTAAATCACATCTGCAAACCTGGGTTCTGAGCTTTACACACATCCATAACTTCATACATATGGTACATTAGTGGAACTGCTCACATGCCAGGTTATTTATGTGCAAATGTCTTTGCAGGATTGGGAGCTTACATTTGGTTTACTAGGGCATTCGTGATGTTGATGAATCAGGCCAGACATAACTTGGATGTTTCCAGTGCTCTGCTGTCCGATTCTCGGCTACACAAAACATGGCTACTTATCTGCACCCTTTTTTGATGCTTCTCCACCCACTTGTCAGTCCTTGCACCATTAACTTCTATCAAGCCCAGTTTTAATTGATCTTAAGAGTCTTACGAGATATGATCACAATTCATTAAAATCAAGATATGCTATATTTCCAGCTTTCCCATCACCCCTTGTTTGTACCAGTATTTACTAACAGATGTTGAAAATACTAACAACAGTTTCATTGTAAAATTATTTTATTTTGTTTAGGTTCCAGGACCAAGGAGGGAGTTGTTCATGGTGTCACAACAGGTAAGCACACAAGTACATTATTTCCACTGTCTTCTTACTTAAATCTATGATAAATCAGCCATCAGTCTGTTAAATGAGTTCTTCATCTTTGCACAGCCTCCATCCATAGAGACTGACAGCCCTCTTTGTCTATGCAAGTCTCTTCCTCCTTGAGTACAGGAGAGGAGGGGCACCAGCTGTTGAATGTGGGAAGGGGTGAAGGGGAATGTATTTGGGAGATACGGGGTGAGGTTGGATGTTTGTATGCCTGTCAAGAGGACTGAAACCAATGCTGCTGGGTTATTTGGGGGACGTGGGTGTTATAAAGTGGAGGACAATTCATGTCGAGCCTGGAGAGGAGAATGCTGATGCTATCTGGGGATTAGGAACTGGGACCAAAATGGCAAATGACAAGCTCCAGAAACCAGTGATTGGCAGGTTACTTGTGTACCAGGGATTGTGCAGAGCACCTGGGAAGAACAGGCCTTTGGAAAGGATGGAGCATTTGAAGAACACAATAGAAACTAGTGTCAGCAATCAGTGAGAAGTAGAGTGTTTTAGGCACTGCCAGCTGGAACTGTTGTGATCTATGCTTTCACCTTGTGCAGATTTATGAAGGCCCCAAGTGAGAATACATCTTGGGTCTGTGTAACAGGTGGCATCTTTGCTTTTTGATCCTTGCTGTACCCTCTTTTACCTGTACCATTCCTCAAACCTGGATGAATCAAAGGGTTCTTGTCTCTTCCATGGCACTAGTGGAGTTGGAACTGAAGAATGGTTCTCTTTGTATCATTTCAACAGATACAGGAGTGCTTCTGCTCTGCAACGAGACACAGTAGAATTGAGTTTATAGCTTCTAGCATGTGAAAATCAGTGGAAAGAGTCCTGTTGAGTCCTTGGGGCTTTGGATTGGGTTGATAATGAAGACTAGAAGTGATACTTTCCTAATCTTCTACACATATCTGGAAAAGGGTATACCTGTCTATAGCAGGTGATCTTTTAATCTATCTGATATTGGACCTTTAACCAACAGCACGTTTGCATTCTATTGCTCTGTTTTCAACTGCTCATAACTTTCGAAAACTGTTGCATATTGGAAACTGTTACCCAAAAGCAAAAACAAGTCAGCCATTTTTGAGACTGAGGAAGGAGGGGTGTGACACTTCCTCCATTATTAAAATGACTGATTCTTTTAAAAAATTTAAAAACAGATCAAGCATTGAAGCAAGCAAGGGCATGAACCTAAAAGTGGGCTGGGAAACTGGGAGAAGTGCCTTTCAAAAATCTGATGATTTTGGGTTTGCATTTGTAACAGTTATGAAGAATTGAAAATTGTTCTTTGCACATGCACAGTCTTTTTGAACAGCATTGGTGCTTTACAATTTGAAAATTAGACTACATGCATGCAGGCACATGGCCATAGTATCTATACAGTGAAAATTTCAGTGATTATGTGCTTTGCATTGATTTGGACAGTAACGTTTGATATGTCAAAAATCAGCAAGCAATATAGTGCAATAACTGTTAAGGTGCAAAGTGAATGAAAGTCTTTGACAATACACACAGAACAGTTAAGAGCTTAAAATCTTAAGTCCTGACTGAAAAATCTGCACAGTACGCTGAATTCCGTACAATTTATCTTCTTTGCAGTGACTGACATAGGGAATGTTTACATTGCAGCTGGGTGTGTGTCCCCCAGCCCTGGCAAAACGATGCATGATAGCCTCTAAAAATAGCAGTGGGGATGATGTGGCTTGGATGGTGTCATGGGATAGCCACCTGAATATAGATCCAAGGATATGGCTGTCTTGTAAATGGGTGGCTAGCCTGTACCACAACATCCATACTATTAGCATGCTCTCTTGAGCAGATTTAGTACATTTCTGTCTGGGCATGGTTGGAGGCAAGCTTTCAGCCGTGGCGTAAACATTCACTGAAAGGTCTGGAAAAATACCTGAGCAAGAAGTTCAGAGATTCTTAAGACCACTGTGAAAGCAACTAGCTTAAATAAGAAATTAGAAAAGAAAGAAGACTGGGGTGAAATGAGGACTTCTTCAATTTCCTGCTGCTCCACACAGAAGTCCAGAGGAGATAAATATCAGTTGATTCATGCTCAGTTATACAAACCCTACAATTTTTGAAGAAAAACTTCCTAGAATGCTTATTTAGCCCTGTTTAGCATCATATACCAAATTAATGGTTAAGGAATAAGTAAGGAGGGTGTTTTAGCAGCTACTCTGAGGTGACTAAGTCTGACTGTGGTGCAAAATTTAGCCTTAGGACACATACTGAGGCATTTAGCATTGGTATTAAGTCCTTTATTTAAGGTTTGAGGCCTTACATCAGTCCAAGCTGGCCAGAGTTCAGGTAAGGGCTAACAGAAGGAAGAAAAAAAAAACACCACTTGGCAGAGGATCTGTGGTGACTGGCATGTCTGATGTGTGGTGTATCCAGATAACCGAATGAATGCCCTGCTAAATTAGTGGTGGTGATGGTGACCAGCTGGACTTGAACTTGAAAAGTCCAAGAAGACTTTGTAAATCCTGTGGAATTTGCTGCATCCTTGGCATTCTTCTGTGCAGCAACTTAGCAGGGATGAAAGCTGCCTCTCATGATAAGAAGGTAGAAAAGATTCATTGTGAATCCTATGAATATAAGAGTGTGTCTGATGTTCATGAGAGAGAGGGTTGCAGTTGGCTTCATTACATATATGAGGGGTCTGAGGAAAAAGCAGTTAAATTTTGTTGGTAAATGAAAAACATGGACAAAGAATCAAAGCCTAAGGGCACCAGTTCCACTAAATGGTGCTTTGGTGAAAACAATTGGCCATAAAAAGATTATTATGAATTCAGGCAAAGCAAAATAGAACATCTTAAGTGACTAACGATAGGCCTTCACCCTGCTCAGGAAATGGCTGACACCAAGCTGAATGGCCAATACACACTAGTAATAAATCCATAATATTGTTGTTTAATTGTGGGCAGGTAAGCTGGGGTAATGTAATACCCTACCAATGTAAATTTAAAATATGAAATGGATAGGAACTTTGTATAGGACCAAACAAGCAGTGAATAAAGCAAATGCTACCAAAGCTGCAGAGCACAAGTTCTAAAATTCATATGAATAAGTGACTAAAGAACTTGCTTCTGTACAAAGGGGTGGGGACTGGGTTTAAGAAATGAACCTCTGGCATCTGAAAAACTGGTTTGGAAAGCAGAGATAGTGGGCAAACTCAAGTTTGAATTTCATTCTAGCTAATGATTGTGTAATAGATGCTAATAAAGTGTCTTGTGGATCTACTCCATGGAAATTAATTCTGAAAATCGTGCTATTTTTATCTAAAGGTGTAATTTCAATATTAAATGTGACAATTTATGTTCTACTAAACTGCATTGGATGTTCCATGTGACCCTGAGCTGTAGCTGGATGGGAAGAAATCGGCTGTTGCTTAACCAATCATTTGGACAGACTACCTTAAGTGATTTCAGAGCTGTATGCTCAACATTAGAGGAGACTTGAATCATTTCATGTGCATTGTCAGTAATGACTATGGGGTGTCAGATGGTTTAATTTCATGACTAATAGGGATATATTATTGGGAATGGGCCTGAAGAGTAGCCATGTGGGTTGGGACTTTTTGACGCAATGGCCAGCTTCAGAGATAAAGTCTGTGTACATCAAGCCCTGAAGATTAGATTGGATAGACATTGCTCAGCCATTGTTCATGTGGCTGTCAGTGATTAACCTGGCTGCACCAAATCAGTTATAGCCTCAAGGACCTTTCAGAAAACGCAGAATAAAACCATATAATGTGGCCACAAATATGTGGTGCTACAGACCGGCTATGTTCACACGTAAACTGTTATTTTGAAATAAGTTATTTTGAAATGAATTATTTCCTTATTTCCTTATATTAAGTCCTTATTTCAAAATAAGTTAATTTGAATTAAGAAAATGTTAATTCAAATTAAGGGAAAGCCTGCTATCAAAACGGCTTTTATTTCGAAATGGTTATTTTGAAATAAGGCCATTCGGACATGTTGTTTTGAAACAGTTGTTTCGAAACAACGTGTCTGAACACCATTGTTTCGAAATAGTTGTTTTGAAAAAATGGCTATTTCGATTTCAAGTGAGGTTTTACTGTTTCAAAATAACGACCATTATTTCGAAACAACGGGTCCCGTTGTTTCGAAATACCGGAATGTCGTGTGGACATACGAAATTTTATTTCAAAACAATGACTGTTGTTTCAAAATAAAACTCTCGTCTGAACACAGCCACCCTTACTGTCTAAACATACTTTTGCTGTATTACTGCAAGGGCTGATACCTTACCAAGACTACTATCTTCCCAAATTATTACATAACATTTATAAGCAATTATTAATTTATTTGACATGGTTTTGTCAACCTGAAGTTTAGATTAATTTGTTGATTTGATATTAATCTTCATTCTAATTTGTTTGTTTATGTATATGTATGTTTGTTTATATCTAGATCTATATCTATAGCCCAACAGATCAAATATACTTGCTTGTGTTTTGTTATTTAGTCTAGATAGTAAATCATATTATACTGAAGCCTGCGTAATTTGGATGTTTCTTTCTCAGAGTTAGGCTCCCTGAAGAGTCCCAGGGTTAATAAAGGGGTCAACTCTGTGATGCACCTAGTGGTGGTGTATTGAACTGCCCTGTAATTCTTTTGTAATTGGTGACTGAGCAGATATATTGTGTTTTAAGAGAAATATGACTTCTGTATTGACCATTTCTTTCAATAAGCAGCATGAGTTCCAGAAACTTTGAGGTCCTGGGGTGGACAATGTGAGCTCATCGGCTTAAATGCTATCCAGTACTTTATAATCATATTAATACTCCTTACAGGCAGAAGAAAGGAAACGCTCTCTGTCTTTCTCTGCTTTTAACAGAGGAGGAAACGTGAACTTTGACATCTTCTCCACAAACTGCAGTTTGCTGAACTTACGTGAAGTGATCCGAGAGATCATATTCTCAGTCCCTAGAGCACCTGATGTGAAGGGATGGGCTGCTCTGACTCAATACAAGACATGTAACTTGCTTAGGTGCTTTTGAAAATTAGCAGCACATTTGAAAATCCACCCTAAATCAATTTTAAAAATTAGATTTAAGGCTTGTTGACATACTTTTGAAATATTTACACTATAATATTATCTAAAATCAATTTTTGGCAAAGCCAGTATAATACTAACATTGTTTTTCTGGGAGGAAAGTCACTTTGGGTGACATGCTTTACTAATGTTCTGCAGAAAACTGCTCTGCTCATTGTTTTGAGATGGAAGCACTTCAAATGAATATTTGTCTCTGGAGAAAGCAGCTTTCCCCAGGAAAGCTATTTAGCAGCTTCTCATCCTTGTGATTGTTGAGCTCTATTTCCCAGAGCAGACTAATGATTTGGCAATGGTGGCTGAGGTAGTGGGAGACAACTGGATGACAGGATATTCTCAAGTATTCACTTGTGTGCGCAGAGTCAGCTACACATCACGTTCAATGCTCAACATTATCATTTTCTTTTACATTGTGTTTTATTCTTCTCCCTCTAAATCAGCAGAATACAATTACACTGTTCATGTCAGTCTGTTTGTCTTCCTGTTTCTTTACATACACTGAGCGCTATTAAATATGGACCTAACACAATAGTTTCTCCTGTAGAACCTGTAACAACAAGCTGTTTATACTATACCACAGCGAACAGTAAATCTCACGACTGGAATCTATTGTATCTCCTTTGTCATAGTTACCCTTATACTAGAGATTCCTACAGCTACTCTTCTGAGTCCCATCTTTATTATAGATTTTTATTATTTTTGTTTCACTAAAATGAATGTCAGCAGTCAGATTATTTCCCCCTTTTCCTTGTTTTCATGCAGGTACTAAACCCTTCCTGAAGAAAAATATGTCCCATTTTGGAAAAAGAAAACATGCCAAGGAAAATGGCTTTCTCCATACACTATAACATTAGCAACTATAGTCAGTAGATAATCACCTCTGCCATAGGTTGTCACCTTAATGTAATCTAAGAAAGGTGGTTTTAAAAAAGACATTGTGTATGAGCCATTGTATATCACAACTGCCTTAATACATGTGTGGGGTGCCAAATTTCAGTTCATTTTCCCCTTGTTTTGTCACTGACACAGCATTATTTGTACAGATCTTTAAATGGTGTAAATCTGTATAGTTCAATTGAAGTTAGTACAGCTATGCTAATAGGTCTGTTGAAAACAATGGAAGTATGTTGGTCGACAGCAGCTGGCAATTTGGCCTCTTGTTTTCATCAAGACTCTTGATTTTGATTAGAGGTACTTGAAGTGTTCAACTTCTTTTCAAAAGTGCTTGTTATGGAAATTAAAATATTAATGGAAAACATTTGACTTTTTGACAAAAATCAAATCTTGATTATTAGGGTTTTTTTTTTGTTTTGGTTTTTTGGGTTGTGGCCCTCACTCACTTTTTTTTGCCTTTCCTGTCTTTCCCTGTTTCCTATATTGCTGCTGGAGGGAAGGGAGAAAAGGAGAGGGAAGAGCAAAAAACCAAAAACAAACCCTATAAAAATTGTTCAGTTTTCGATTTCTTTCATGAAAAAATAGAAAGCTTCCAAATTTTGAGCCTTTTATAAATGAAAAAAATTCAAACGTTTCCAAACATTTTAACCAGTTCTGCTTTGACAATTCTTTAACCCTTTCTAATAAATTGAAGAGCAAACAGCTAATCAGTTCCAAGTGAAGAAACTTCACGCAGAACTGTAGAAAGTTCTTTGCCTGTCCAAGGTCTCTACTTTGGCTGTTCCTGTCCCTGTTTTCTGGAATTTCTGGCTGGTCCCTCTCTGATTTCCTTTTCTTCTGGCAAGGCAACATGTATAACAAATGTGATCTTCATTCATGGCTGGAGTTCTGGGATAATTCTGCAATACAAATATTAAAATAGTAGCAGTTTGAAGTTCAGCTTCCCACTTCTATTTACTTCCATTGTTAGTGAGTGTGACAAAGGGTTAAAGTTATTTGCATACACTTCCTGAAAGCTGTCTTTTATTGCTGAACTTCTCAATAAAATGTTCCAATGGGGACATTTGGAACCCCCAGCTGTTATTTTCTGTTTCTGTTGTGTAATTAAAGTAACCTGTAGAATGAATCATATCATATAGTAAGCTGAATTTCTTTGCATGAGAAACTCAAGGAAGGAATCTAGTTAATGAATAGCCAAAATGTCCAAAAAAAAAAACACCAGTGAATTTGTCCACATGTGCAGGGTACACGTAGATTTGATTTTTGTTATTTTACTAGTAAAATTGTGAGTGTGGATACGTCATGCACCAGATTTTCTGAAGAGTTTAAAGACCATTTTGGCATTGAAGTAAACAGCCGGATAGATTCTCCCCATCCACAGCCCCCAAGAAAACTCACCACATTAGGTGCTGATCACTTTTGAAAGTCCAACCTTCATTTAAGTGATTAAATGGGAACTGAGTGTTTTGTTTGTTTGTTTGTTTAAATCTGCCTCTGTATCTTTAAGACATGGAGGCATTGGCTATGTCTACACAAGCAAATTGGTCTGGATTAAAGAGGCTTAATCCAGACTAATTTGATCCCTGTCTACACTAGGCATTGCCTAGTTCAAACTAAGCAAATCTTAGTTCAAACTAG
This sequence comes from Podocnemis expansa, assembly GCA_007922195.1. NCBI lineage: Eukaryota > Metazoa > Chordata > Testudines > Podocnemididae > Podocnemis > Podocnemis expansa. The sequence goes on from ML681966.1 coordinate 72,244,383, forward strand.
TTAGTTCTGATGATTAGCTTGAACTAACTGTTTTGTTCAAACTTAGTTTGAATTTTAATTCGAACTAGCATGATGTAGCTGTGCTATTTCAAACTAAATATCTTTGAACTCAGCGGTTAGTTTGAACTAACTGCATTTTTTTAGTTCAAACTAAAAAGTTAGTTCGAACTAACCTTTTAGTTCAAAATAAAAAAATGCAGTTAGTTCGAACTAAAAAATTCCGGTTAGTTTGAACTAGCCTGCAGTTAGTTCAAACTAACTTCGAACTGCTTAGTTTGAACTAAGCAAGTCTGAACTAAGCTTTTAGATGTAGACATAGCCCTATAGTCCTAATTCTGCTTTCTAGATTGATTTCACTATAGTGCAAGTTGCTGATGGGGATAGCCCTTAGGATGAATAAGCAGAAATATCCCTGTAAGATTCCACAAGCCATGGTATGTAGGGTAAATATATCACTCTCTCCATAGAGACGTGTGACTGCCCACTAGTGCAGTTTGTGCTGGTATCTTTGGTTTGGTTTGTGACGTGGGTTTTAAACTCCACACGGTAAGCGTTGCAGGGGGATGCTGACATTTGAGGGGCACCAAAATGGGGACTGCGCCATTGTGCTGCTCTGTGATGTCACTCGTCTGCCTGGGTGTCTGCTGTGCTGCAGGGGGGTGCCAGAAACCCTAGCGCCATTCCTGGATAGAAAAGGTTTTATCTGTTTCTGTCTGAGAACTGGTGGTCTTCGGAATGCTATTCACAGGCTGAGAAACAATGACTGCTACTTGTTAGTAAAATATTTATAAGACATCCTGAGAGATTAATAACTTGAATTTGATTAGTTTGTTAAATGGTTTGTATACATAGGGTAAATGTATCGTTGTTTCCATAGAGAAATGGATCTGGTCACTAGTGCAGTTTGCTCTGGTATCTTTGGTTTATTTTGTGACATGTAGCCAGTGTGTTCTGTAAACTAATCAAAATGTGGTTTCCACATTGCATGGAATTTATTGTGACATGTAGATGAGCATAATAAAGGCCCTCTGTGAATAACCTCTGTCCCACACAGCACAACCTGACATGAATGAATATGGTCAGTAAAGCCTTACCAAGCAATAACAGATGAACCAAAAATAGACTCTTAATTCTAGTTGTTCTGCCACTATTTGAATTGCCAGATGATCATGTATCATTGCTCGTGGTGCATTATGTATATACAGAAATTGTGATGGTCCTACTGTCTGTCCATTGATGCTGCTCTGTCAGTTTTTAGATCAGTAAATCACTTCATCCTCTTACTCACTGAGTAACCTTTATCTCCCGGTACCATAACGTGTTGTTGATCTCTCACTTTTCTACAGTGGCTGAAAAAACCAAAGAGCAAGTGTCTAATGTTGGGGGAGCTGTGGTGACAGGAGTGACGGCAGTAGCGCAGAAGACAGTGGAAGGAGCAGGCAATATTGCTGCAGCCACTGGCCTAGTCAAAAAGGATCAGATGACCAAACAGGTTTGTTTTAATTGCCAGATTTTTTTAAAATGAGGGAATAACCAAAATCAATCAGTCCTCTGTGAATTCACCGATTTAAAGGGCATGGCTGGTGTTGGTAGCTGCCTGGAGCCATATATGTCTGTGTCTTAATCTTGTGAGTGGTATTTATATGGTGATGTTTACACTGTTATAGAAATAAGAAATGAAAAGCAAGCATGTTAGTGATAGCTTAAATTTTCAGTAAAACAAACAAGGAGTCCTGTGGCACTTAAAGACTACCGGTAACAAATTTATTTATTGCAGAGTTTTCGTGGGAGCAAATCCCAAGAAGTGGATTCCAGTAACTCTTCTATATACCACTTTGTAGGATTTTCTCCCACAAAAGCTTTGCAATAAATAAATTTGTTAGTCTTTAGGTGCTATAGTACTCCATGTTTGTTTTACTGAATGAGGTTAACATGGCTGCCCCTTTGGAACTTACATTTTCAAAGAACTTGAGGAGGTTAGAGAAACTTCAGTGGCATTTGGGTATGTAGTTCTTTGTGGTTCCTTTGAAAACTTCAGCCTACATTAGGAGTGAAAACATTATAGTGTACATTAAGGGTGGTCCTGAATGCCATACCCTCTAACAGGTCAATTTAGAATGCTGGACTGTATGTTATGGATGTCATTTTTGGGACTGAACCAACAACCTCCAGAGCTAAAAGCATAAACTGCTACAGCCAACTCATCGCCTCTGTGGCTTAGGCAGGAAGGAGACATGTAAGATATGCTCACCGCCCAATTACATAAGCATGCTCAACCTTTAAGAAAGTCTCAATCCAAATCTAAACTTTGCAGTAGACTGCTATCTCTGTATCTGTAATAAGATGAACTCAAAGCAGCTTCTGAACTTCTCTGAACTCTGCAGCTCAGATTCTTTTCCAGCATGTTGTGTAAAAATAATTGCACCTATTCTTATTTCAGCACAAAGATTTCCATCATCAGTTTTCTGATAATATGGGACCTATGCCATCAGTTACCACATTCTCAAAGAATCCATCCTCAAACACTTAGAGGAAAATAAAGTGATCAGGAACAGTCAGCATGGATTTACCAAGGGTAAATCATGCCTGACCAATCTCATTTCCTTCTATGATCAGATGACTGGTTTTCTAGAGGCAGGAAGAACCGTTGATGTCATATACCTTGATTTTAGCTAGGCTTTTGATACAGTTTCCCACAGCATTCTCATTGGCAAATTAAGGAAGTATGGGTTGGATAGGTGGACTGTAAGGGGTGGATAGAAAACTGGCTAGATCAACGGTTTCAGCGTGTAGGAATCAATGGTTCCATGTCTAGCTGGCAACCAGTCACTAGTGGTGTGCCCCAGGGGTTGGTCCTGGGGCCGGTTCTGTTCAACATTTTCATCAGTGATCTTGATGATGGAATAGACTGTACTCTCAGTAAGTTTGCGGATGACACCAAGCTAGGGGGAACAGTAGACATGTTGGAGGGCAAGGACAGGATTCAGGGAGACCTAGATAAATTGGAACAGTGGGCCAATAAAAATCTTATGAAGTTCAATAAGGACAAGTGTAAAGTCCTGCATGTGGGACGGAAAAACCCCATGCACTGCTACAGGCTGGGAAACATTCAGCTGAGTAGCAGCAGTGTAGAAAAGGACCTGGGGGTCATGGTGGATGGGAAGCTAGATATGAGTCAGCAGTGTGCTCTTACTGCCAAAAAGGCCGATGGCATACTGGGCTGCATCAAAAGAAGTATTACCAGCAAATCAAGGGATGTGATCATTCCCCTCTATTCTGCACTGGTGAGGCCACATCTGGAATACTGTGTTCAGTTTTGGGCTCCCCACTACAAAAAGGACAGGGACCTACTGGAGAGAGTTCAGAGGAGGGCAACCAAAATGATTAAAGGGCTGGAGCACAAGCCCTATGAGGAAAGACTGAAAGCATTAGGCTTATTTAGTCTGCAGAAGAGAAGATTGAGGGGGGATTTGATAGCAACCTTCAACTACTTGAAGGGGTGCTCCAAGGACAATGGAGCTCGACTATTCTCGGTAGTAAAGGAGGACAGGACGAGGAGCAATGGTCTCAGGTTGCGGTTAGGGAGGACGAGGTTGGATATTAGAAAAAACTTTTTTACTAGGCGAGTGGTGAAACATTGGAATGAGCTGCCAAGGGAGGTGGTGGAGTCACCATCTTTGGAGGTGTTTAAGGCCCGGCTGGATAAAACCATGACTGGGATGGTTTAGTGGGAGTGGTCCTGCCTCTGGCAGGGGGTTGGACTAGATGACCTATGAGGTCCCTTCCAACCCTAGGCTTCTATGATTCTATGATTTTGGTATCTGCATTCGCTTACAGCAGGGAAAAAGGCTGGTCTCAGACATCAAAGTATGCTACTATTGGTAAATGGTGATGACTTCTTAATGAGATTGATGTTGATGGTGTACATTGATCTCTTGGAACAAAAATAACCAAAAGATAGAAGTAGAACAACTCATGTTATAGTTCATGCACAATTATATGCTTTACTGGGATAGAAAAACAGGAGATTATAATGAAAAATGCATTTGCAAAACAATGAAGTTTAGATTTAAGGTATTACACTGAACTTAGGCTGAGTAAGTTGCTTGGTGTAATCATCCTTTTTTCATTTAATAGCTAGATAAGCTGCTAAAATTGAATTCCTTCCAGTAACTCTTCTGTATTCTTACTGTCTCTTTTAAGACAGGCAGAAATGTACTTTAGTAAATCTCTTTACTGTTTTAGGAAAAAAGTGAATGGGCATTTGATACATAGTAATAGGTTGGTCTCAAAACATCACGTTAGTGATTTTGTTAGTTGTTTAAAGCAATTTTCATGTTTTATTTTTAAAAGTTTAAAATTCAAATGTAAGGGTAATGCTGTTTTCGTGTGTTCCAACTACTTTCTATAATGTTTTGTAGCATTTAGAAAATTACATATCTAATGAACTGTCAGGGGATTTATAAGATGAGTGAAAAGTTATGAGTTCACACCCATATTTTCTGTGGAGGCTTGGCTGCTCTCTTTGGGCATGTCCACACATACCTTTTAAATTGAAATAATGGTGGTTATTTTGATTTAAAAAATATTAGGCCCACACAACCTTCTTTTGAATCAGAATAATGAGCCCCGTCATTTCGATTCAAGAGACGTTGAATCAAAATAGGTTAAACCTACTTTAAAGCAAAATGTCTATTAAATCGAAACTGTTATTTCAAAATAACGCCATTTGGACATGTTATTTCATAATAACCATTATTTCGATTTAACACAATTTGCCCTTCTCCTTCCCAGGGTGTTGTCCTTTTTCTATATATTTGGTGGGGGCATGGCCCTTTTAGGGGCCATCTTGACGCACCTCCCATGGCGCCCCTCTCCTTAATCGAAATAGCAAGTCCTGTGTTTGGACTTGCTATTTCGATTTGGGGTTTTTTTGGTGTGGACCTGTTAAATCGATTTAATGATTTTTATTTCAATTTTATTAAATCAATTTAAGTTAAATCAATTTAACCATGTATGTGTGGACATAGCCTTAGTGGCTTTTCAGAAAGAATTGCGTTCTTTCCTATTGGGTAGCTCTTGGAAGCAGTCTACACCGTGTCATAGACATCAATTTTACTGTAGTATATGGTTACCTTTTCACTCTCAGTCTTGCCTAATTTTTGTGATTTCTGATGTTTAAAATAGGAACCATAAAGTTACATTAACCCAAATTTAGTTATCCTTTTATTTTTAAAGTAAAGCATGACTCTATACCAATTTTACTGTCCAGGCCCACTTTGCACTTTGTAAATGAAAAACTTACATAGCTATGAAACTCATCAGAGAAAACAGAATAAAATCACATCAGTAGAACCAAAGGACATCTGTAATGTGTATTTATATTATTCCACAATCCTATAAATAGCATAATTCTAAATGCAGTTGAGATTTTGTACTTTAGACATGGAAAATAATATTTTATCTTGGTTATACTGTCATTATTTATCCATTCCTATTTATTTAGACTACAGTTGTCAAAACCTTCCTGGGGCCACCAAACCCATTAACATCTAATTTCTCAGGCAATTCTGAGAATTTCTGCATTAATGTCTTTGTAAAAGAGGAGGCGCCATCTAGAACATAAAATTTCAAGTTCCGCTTTATAAAATCTTTTTATAGCAATGTGGGTGGGGGTCTTGCTTGTGTATAATACAAAAAATGAGTGAATAGATTTTTTGCTCAAATGTGACAGTTAATTTCACATTTGGGCTATGGCCAAACACATGAAAAATATCTGCCAAAACTGAATGTTTTTCAAATAGCTCATGTCTGAGCATATGAAATTGGTGTGTACAATGAGCATTTCAGTGTAATTTTGAGTAGATTGTATATACACTGTGTCAGGAAGACAAGTCACCCCCATTGGTGACCGGTCCATAGCAAATAAGAACCTTCTACTCTTAAAGTAAACTACCTCCCTTAGCTCAAGTATTAGAAGTCTTTTCCTCTGAGTGCCAAGGTTCTGATAAGAGACTGGTAATCAGGATTGTTACAAAACAGATGATTTAATATCCATGTGTGCAAGGTCTGAACATGCATGTTGCTCTCAAAGCATTACTCATTTTGTGAAACTAGAAATTAAACCATATTAACTGAAACTGGACAGAAGGTGGGTAACAAGTGGGGGTTCCTTTGTACATTTGAATCCTGGAAGTTTGCCAGTGTGGTGTCACTTTCTGAGTTTGCTTCCAACTTTGCAATAAATTAGGTCTCCCAGTCCACATTACCTGCTAAGTATGAAGGCCCAGATTCTGTAAATGACAGCTTGTGAGCAAACTAACGTAAGCTCCATGGGACCCCATGTAGACATGGCAGGCTACGTGCACAGTATCAGTTGCAAAACCAAGGCCTGTGAGATGGACGTGATCAGCACACTATAAATACCTGGCTGCAGGCCCTTCTAAACCTATGGACACTAATATCTATTTCAATGGACTTTTCTTTGCGGTTAGCAAGGGGGTTTCATTTGATGATCCTCAATTATAAAGCAGGACAGAAATGAAATATCTCTGTATTACCATGTCGTGTCTTATCTGAACTGTTGATTCCCTCTAGATTTATAGTGCCACTTATATTCTCTCTCAGCATGAATATTAATCTCCAAATTATTGATTGCTGTGGTTCCTTGTTAATTGCCTGATTGCACTTCTGAAGAATTGTATCACTGATGAACCATTTCACTAGCTGAGTTATTGTTGGTTCTATTATCTGGAGCAAACAACAGTTTAACTGTGCCTATCGAATCCCTTGTTAGGGAGCGAACTCATAGGTCTAACAGAATATAGGTGTTCACATGTGAGTGCAAGAATATTTGTGGTATGGAAACTCTAAGCAGATGCTTTAAGACATGCTTTCTGTTTGGGCTACATCTATTTGACGGTGCCTAACATTAATCTTTAATATTACTTCCTTCTAAGAAGCTAACAACTGGCCATGTGTCACTCAGCATGCCCTGGGAACATGAGAATTACTGTTTGTGATTTAAGGAAGACTGCTGTTACCGTAAACTGTCACCCCAAATTCTACCACCACATACCTATGCAAATATTGACTGGGAAGTGGTTTAGTGACATATCAAACTGGTTGACAGGGCTGATTTATTTATTAGCAGTTTCAGTGTTGCCTATGTGTTTTGTAATTTGGAAGGATTTTACTTGTGAAGTAACAAAGCAAGAACTATCATACTTTATATTAAGTTTATACATAATTTTACAGTATAAGTAAATTATTAGAAAATGTTTTAATAGTAGTTAATCAATTCTTATAGACTGTTATAGAGTCCAAACAGTTTCTTATAACGATTGCCTAATACCTTCCACTTTTATATAATCTAAAACATGATATTACTCATGTTAAGTGAGACTGAGAAATCAAGGTGCTGAGTTAACTGGCTTATATGTTTGGCTTCAAGGTTTTTTTTTTTTTTTTTTGGTTTCCCCATCTGTGTTCTGTATGAGTCATATTTGGTAATAACTCAATCTTGCAATGATCAAAGAGAAGAATGGAGAAAATAAGATAATTATATTTGCAGTCAGAGAACATGCTTTCCTGTGCAGAGACAGCCATCCACTAAATCCCTTGGGTGTCTTATTCTTGCTTCAGTACATATAGATCGAGCTCCCACTAGCACTGAGGGAAGTTGAAGATGGAGAACTGTGAAGAAAATGCCTGAAAGTTGTTGGTTTTTTAAATTTTTTAATTCAGCTGGTTCTGAAACATCTCATAAACAAATCTTGGGGTGCCTTTTATCACCAGTATAAATAGTGTTTATTATTTAGGTTGTGCTGGCATCCCAAGGCTCCCAGCCAGATCAAGACTCATTGTGCTAGGCACAGTATAAACATATGTGTACACATGCTCCCAGTTCTGAAGAGCTTATTGTGTAATTAAATATATTTGCATGCCTTTATCCTTAGCTCTTTACGTTTTTTATATATCTGATCTCTTGTAAATCTCACTGGAACAAAAAGGTTTTCCCCTTTCCACAGTGACTATGAAGTGGCAGACTGATTTGTGGCTTTAAGTATATAATTACAGTAGCTGGGGCTGGATGATATAGCTCATCAATGTAAGCTTTCAGTGGGGCAAAACCCCGAGAAGTGAGGATTTTTTTTAATTTAGGTGTGAGGCAATTTATTTTCCCCTCCCTTGATTATAATATGAGTATCATTCTCTAGATTTCTCAGATGAGTTGAATCATTGTTCCACAATGGCTACTAAGTGAAGGAGTACAGTTAGATCAACTGAAGAACACAGCATAAAACTTGGTGTAACTCTTAATTGCCTATTTTTGCTACTTCTCATGGTCAACCAATTTTTTCCATATAATTGCTGACTTTTACCAGTCCCTACATCTCCTTTGGGGGTAACCCTGACCAAATGACTCTATACATGGGCCTCTGTTCCCTGTGCCTATGTCTACACTAGCAATTTAGTTCAAATTAAGGAGGCTTAATTCAAACTAAATTAGTCCATGATCACACTAGCCTTTCCTTAGCTTGAATTAAGAAATTCTTTAGTCTGAACTAAGGAATGCTTAGTTCAAAGTAGCAAGTGCCAATGGTTAGTTCAAACTAAGTACAGCAAAGACACAAACTAATACTTAGTTCAAACTTACCAAGTTTCAACTAAGGCTGTAACATGGGCTAGTTCAAACTAACACTGAGTTCGAACTAGCACTAGTTCAAACTAACAGTGAGTTTGAACTAACTAGACCACAATGTTAGTTCGAACTAAGAAGTTCACGGTAACTTCAAACTAACCTGAAGTTAGTTTGAACTAAGCTCAAATTTATTAGTTTGAAACTAACAAGTTCGAACTAACTTTGGCTAATGGAGACATAGCTTATGTGTGCAGGGAGGCCGTGGGATGCACTGTGCCCAAATTGTCCTATATTTAAGATATTCCTTTTAACTTTGGTGAAACAAGAGTGACTCTTAGCTTGAATGAAGCCAACAGGCATCACAGTTAGGTCCATGCATTTTGTCCTGGGGAGTCAAAATGAGACTTTTTGGCTGTCATTTTTCCGCCAGTTTTCCTCTGAAAATGATATTCTGGTGAAATTAGCCAGATTTCACAAAGCATTTTGATGGAACTACCTTTTCTGACAAAAAATGGGTCATTCAGAGATTTTCCAGCCAGCCCTGCACTGAACACATCTTAGGAGGTGCTTATGCAGGATCAGAGACTCATTTACCTCTATTTAATGTCTGCTTGTGTTACTGGAGAATTTAGTCTCCAAATAGAAAACCTTCTGCTCATTCCATCTTCCAGAAGAGAAATGTGATAGCACCTGATTTTACTGATATGCTTCAGGCATTTCACAGGCTGATATCAAACAACAAGATGGACATGCTGAAATATGAATGGGTTTCTTTCAGTGAAATTTGAACTGGTACTTCTGCATAGCAACATATACTAATTCGAGTCTCCTGTATTTAAGTGCAATTTGTTATGAGCAAAAGTAAATATCCTCACTTAAAAGCAGAGGCTTTGGTAGGATTACAGAATGTTTAATCTAGAAAAGAGTCCCCCTGAATTAAAGTATGCAACTGATGCATTTGGTAGACTTTGCTAAACTGAGAGGCAAGGGAATGAGAGGGGTGCAGCAGGCAGGCAGACAGTAAGTACAGTGGTAACAAGACATATTTCATCCCTTTCTTATGATCCCAGATATCCTTCTCACCCCCTCTCTATTATCACTTGCTACCCTCCTCATCCTCAAAAGACTCTTTGAGTGACAGTCATGTTGGAGAAGAGACAAGATTCAGGTTTAAAGACTACACAGATTATTCTTTATTGAGGTGACTGGACACAAAGAGGCCATGTTGTCCTTGGCTCTCTGGCTTCTGAGCTAAGTAAATGCAGCCTGATTTGCCTAGCATCAGTACAGAGTCCCTGTAATTTGTGGCCTAGACACAGAAGACAAGAAAAGAACTGCCTGCAGTATTACAGATCCCAGGATGCAACAACAGATCTAGGCACTATGGAGTGGATACACTGTAATGCACCATGTTATCTCTTCTTCCAGGAGAAAAACTTTAACAAGGGGTATCCTAATAGGTACTTCCTGTGTAAAAGTAGAAAATATGAGCTGGTCACAAGTGTTCTGAATTGACCTAACAGCTTGCAATAACACTGGTGATTAAATACCCACTGAGTGAAATAGGAGCAGTTAGGGTCTGTTCTACACTACAGAGTTGGGTCAGTGCAGAGCACCTTATATTTACCTAACTATGGAAGTATCTACATTTAAATTTCACTTCAGCTGATGTAAGTACTCCACTATGCCAAGAATTAATCACTCAATTTCCACAAGTGTCAGAGAATCAAGGTTGATGCATTTAAGTTGACACAGTGTCAATGTAGGGGCTTGTTGTCAGTGGCAGTGGTGAATTTGCCACTGTCAGATTGATCTCCTTGATAGACTGATCGGGTCTGTGAAGACCCACTCAGCTGATCAGGAAGCTGATGCTGGAAGATCACTCCTCCAAAAAAAGTAGACTTGAGGTGGAGGAAAGGGGTTTCCTTCTGGCTCAGGCTACTGAAGACAGCATGGTAAGCAGAAGGTAGGTAATCGGACAGAGTTACACAAGGAGTTTTAAGTACCTTGTGTCTCCCTTCGACTGCCGCCACAATCACATGGCAATATAGACCACCCCAGCTTATGCTGACTGTTATGGATTTTTAGGAACTGTTACACATGACAGTAGGATGTACTCACCCAACACTAGGAGCCAAGTGCAGAAGGAGTAAGCCCTAGTATTACCATATGGGCTGCATCTACATTGGAGAGCATTTTCAAAGAAACTTTTTAAAAAAAATTATTTCAAAATATATTCGAAATAATTATCTCAAAATAATTTTTTTCAAAAATGCTATTTTGGGAGAATGGTCCAGGGACTGATCCTAGTCCCGAAATACCGCAGCTTTTTTTTTTTCAGAAAGTAAAAGTCTACACCAGACTTTCTTTTTCGAAAAAAAGGAAGGCAATGAAAAAGATAATGAGGCTTTTTCAAAAAAAGCCTTTCCCGCATCTGGCGATGGCTTTTTTCAAAAAAGCTATCTCAAAAAAGGCTTTTTATTTCAAAAAAGCTGTCAGGTTTAGCTTTTGCGAAAAAGCACACCAGTATCTCAAAATACCAGCACGCTTTTTCGGCAATGCTAAACCTGGTTACATTTTTTTTTAAAAAGCCTTTTTCGACAGAGTTTTTTCAAAAAAAGCCTTTGAAGGACATGGGAAAGGCTTTTTTCAAAACAGCCTGCCTATCTTTTCCATTGCCTTTCTTTTTTTTGGAAAAGAAAGTCTGGTGTAGACTTTTACTTTCAGAAAAAAAAAAAGCTGTGGTATTTCGGGACAAGGAACAGTCCACAGACTGTTCTCCTGAAATAGCATTTTTGAAAAAAAGTTATTTTGAGATAATTATTTCAAATATATTTTGAAATAATTTTTTCGAAAAAAGTTTTTTGAAAAATGCTCTCCAATGTAGACATAGCCATGGCTCATGAGATCCATGGATGAGGAACCTATCGTAATCAGCACAGTCAAAATTCAAAACAAAAGATGTTCTTTGCCCTAAAATACAACAGATGGATGCAGACATACAGGGGAGTGCAAGGAAACAGTATTGGTCAGCATGATAGACACTGGTGACAGTGGATTTTCAAGATTTTTGTAGGCATCATGGCAAAAGAGAGTTTGAGGAGAACAGTAGCGTGTCTTTATGTAACAGCCTGGGAGAAAGCAAAATTGTGTTTGTTTAACAAGTGAGCGATGAAGGCTGACATCATGAACCAGTCAGAGGTGGGAATCAATTTTTCACTGTTCAGTGAGAGATAACAGATATGGGGGGAATAGACTGTAAAAAGTGTTGAAAGCAAGATCAAGTAACTTATGTTTGATGCAATAAAGAAGTGGAAACCTGTGGACAGAAGAAAAGAGGGGTGTGATGTAGTCAGAAAAATGGGCTATGAGGTGAACTTTGCAGTGATATTCTGAATGGGGATGCATAGGGCAAGAGGGAATTTGTCAAGGCCAGAGAGAAAGATGTAGCAGTAATGGAGATGCAAGATAATGAGAGCCTGGATAAGAGTTTTAGCTGTGTGGATGGATGGGAAAGACCATCGAGATTTTACGCAGGAAAAAATTTGCGAGATTTAGTTATAGCCTAAATGTGAGGACCTAGAGAGAGGTCCAAGTTGAGCATCTGGAGAAGATAAATTTTGGGTCTTCTGAGCTTGAGCTTCAGCTGGTGTTGCTCAGGAAGGTTCAGAAGTGGTAGAAGGATTTTGTGCCACAATCTGTCCTTAGTCTTCCTTGTTGACAAAGGACTTTGGAAAAATAGGGATTCCTTCATGGAAGAGGTTATCAGCACTTTCTTTAAGGTATACAGGTTTTAAAGGAAGCATGTGATTAGCTTCTGTCCTGGACGCCATTTCAAGATGGGACAAACTGTTTGATTATTGACCCCAATGTAATCTTCCATAGCTGCTTATCATCATTATTGAGGTTTAAAGGGAGAACTCTCACAGTACCTTGGATTTCACTAACTTTTGTTAAATGTGGAATGGACCTAGAGTGGCATAGTGGTGCCACAGATTACATGGATTCATCGTCTTCTGCTGATTGATAATAGTGCATAGCATGCTGATATTTTTATATCTGTTTACTGCCTTGGATACCACTGACTATGAAGTATTACAGAAATCCCTAGTGACAGTAGATGAAGTGGTTCTTGAGTGGTTTTCTTCTATTTTAGGAGTCCCAGCTGCATTGTTGTAAGTGTGATAGAAACATGGAACAAAAAGTCAGTGCTTCTATAAAGAGTTTACAATTTAAGTATAAGGCAGGAGAGAAGAGAAAGAAAAGTTGGTCCAGGGAGGTAGCATGGGACTTGTGAGAGTTGGGTTGGGGCCCTGGCTCAGCAGCACTATTTATTGAGTGACATGTAAGTCACTTCATCTCTGTGCTTTGGTTCCCTCTTTTTGAAATGGGGATTATAGCACTGCTCTATCTCACAAGAGTGTTATGAGGATTAACACACTGACGGCTTGTGAGGTGGTCAGATGCTTTGGTAATGGGGAGTCATACAAATACCTTGGACTGAATAGATGGATACCACTATTTTTCTCTGGCCTCATTCTCTCACTTTTTAGCGTCTTATATCAGTGTCTTACATCAGCCTTCCACCCAGTACTCTCCTACCTTTCTGGAATATGACAACCATTTAAGCCATTGATTTATTTTAATGTTTTAGATCCCATACTCATTTTATACCCAGTGCTTTGTCTCATAATTCTTTCCTCTGGCCTCCTCTCCTCACTCTTGTACATTTAATCTTTTATTTCCTTTCCACATAACTTAATTTCCTCCCCCTCCCCCCCCCCCCAGCTCTTTAGAGGCTGATGCATTTGTCTCCTCTGATTCTACATGGGATGTTTTATACAAATCTTTTCAGTTAATTTTTCAGTGTCCCACTCTTTCCTGTATACCCATCTTGTGACTGTGTGTGGGATCTCATGCAAAGCTCACGTATTTTTCACGATCTAATTACAGTAGCAAAAACCTATATTAAATATGCAGGGGGGGTGCTGCTTGCTAAGAGGGTGAATGTGTTCAAGTTCATTCAGGGATGATTCATATTCATGCCAGCTATTCCTGTCCTTTCCCACTGTTGCATGAAGGATTCTTGAACAAATGTCTCAGATAGGAAAGAATGGTTCATAACCTGCAGGGGTTGTGCAGACTTACTAGGGGGATGTGCACACTGATGACGGCATTAACAGTGCTGTCAGATCAATCTGGAAAGATTAATAAAGCAATAGTGGAGACTTGCTTAGTTAATCAGGAAGTCAACAGAGTAAATCTACCCCCTCAGAAAGAGTAACAGTGTGTCAGTGGGATAGCATTGCCCGCTGGCGTAGCATATTAGGAATGCTGCGCTGCTTAGAATTTAGGAAGTCAATGGGAGATATGCTTGCGTATCTTGTGTCATCTGCCACTGAATTTTCTGGCAGCGTAGACCAGGCCTGAATGCAAGGGCAGGTTTACAAGCCTGCTAACCTCATTAGTTAAAATAGCCTTCTTAATTTTTCCTGCCTCTTACATATTGTCTCAGAGCCTCTTTTCCTATCTTGCTTGTTTCACATGGCCAAAAATGTGTACTAAAGTACACTCAGGACTGGACATTTAATCTTGATTCACACAGCACTGCTAGGACACAAGTTTCAGTGGGATATAGGTTGGTACTGACTGCGAATTGTTGCCCTCTGGAGATTTGTGAAGCTAGCTGGTGCTTTTTGTCCAGGCACTTTTTGTTGGCAAGCCATGAAAATTTCTAGCTTCTAACTTAAGATTTCTAGGCATTGAAACACCATTTCAGTGAATCTGTGAATCATATGCTTGAGTTCATCTATACCCATTCAGCAAAGAACTTCAGTGAGATTTGATTTGCTGAGCTGATATGCACTGGGGAGTCCAGATTCTAGATAGCATAGTGATGATGGTAGTGTAAAGTTAGAGACAGTCTAAAAGCAGAGGCCATGGACTGAGTGAATGAAGAGCAAGTATTGAGAATACATTATTTTTTCACTCATATGGATGGCTCCTCTAGCTCAGGATTAACCAAGAGGAAGTAGTTGCCATATAGATGAAAATAATTGTTAATGTTTTCAGATATATCTGACAAACATCATTGCTGAGAATTAAATTCACTATAAATTTAAACAAAGAAAAATTAGAATTTTAGCAGCTCATTTATTAAAATAGATTTTACAAGAAGGCAATTTATTTTTGGATTTATATAACAACTGTTCAAACAAATAGTGTATCTTATAAAACATGCCTGTTTTGATCATTAAAGAGCTCTCATGAGGGATCTAAATAAGTCTTTGTATTCAGAAATAAAAAAGTACACATTTCTCATGGTTGTAGCCAAATGTTATAAAAAACAGTGGTATCCAGGTAAAGAAAGAAGCAGTTCTGGTGTTCTATCAGCTGTATAAAAGGTTACCATTGAATTGTCTCTGGAAACTGCCTCCAGTGCTTTCAGCTGTATTATATCTGGGCCTTTAGCTGACATCTAAACAAGAGAGAATAAAATGATTTGTAGCAGGTTACCTGATAGGTTGGGGCTTCTTTCTGCCCTCCAATATTTCTTACAAAATGTTTGTCTCAAAAGCTCCCAAGATATAGTCCCAAATCACAATTCATTACTGAGGAAAACTAAGTGGACTAGATCATAGATGTATCATATTTTTAATGGCCATCTGAAACCTTTCTATGTATTGGCTCTCCAATCTGAAATATTTCCTTTTGATGTAATTATCCAAATGGGTGATTAGTTCAATGAAAATGGATATCTTCAAGAAATTCCAGATGAAACAAAGTCATTACAGCCATTTTCTTTTGGAACTCGATCCTGCAAGTCATTGAGCAGTCTGACTTTGATTCAAAGAGAACTGCTCAAGTGCTTAAGGGATGGAGTTCTCAGGACTGAGCCCAAGATGAGCTGGGATAGCAAACACTGCTAATGTAGAAACTTCTCCATGGGCTTAGATATTTTAATATCAGTGTGCTCAGGGGTGGATTAACCACTAGCTGTAGAAAGCAGCACAAAGTTGGGCAGCTTCCAGGAGCAGCCTAGGAATTAAATTGTGACTGGGGCTGAATTTGGTCCCTAGTCACCCTCTTCTTTCATTCTAGGAGGGAAAGAGTCTTTATGAGCTAGAGGGCTCCTCTATACTCGGCAGTACAGCTGTGTTTGCTGTTGTTTGGAATGGGTAAGGTAGAGACCAAGGCTCCAGCCATTCTCACCTTCTGTCTTCCCACTCCCTCCACATCTCCCATGCTGAGGAGCACTAGACCTGCAGAACCTCCTTTCTCCTCTGAGCTGTGATCTTTGTTGCAGGTGAACAAGGGGGCATTGTATGTTCACTAATCCCCCTCGGTGGGTGCATGAGATAAGTGACAATCTTGCCCAGGGTGACTGGATAGTTGTAAAAGAAGTGCAAATCATTCCACACTGCAAAGTTAAGTATCATTGGGGGGGGGGACAAATTAATCTTTCCTTATGAGTAGATAAGATGAAGGGTTTAGCTGTACAAGGACTGTTTACATGTGGAGGAAAGGAGTAAATAGCCGAAAGGAGAATCATCAACAAAGTGATAGTTTGACATTGTCAAAGAAAACTGTAATTTTACATCTGAAAGTGGAAAATATACTTGGGGTAGGTGGAGGAGACAGAGCTAGGTTCAGACATAGCCATTAAGGAGAAGTCTAAAGAATCAGAGTTTTTCTTGATCTCCTATGTATATTAGGGCTGGGACCTGCACCAACGTAAAAAAGTAAGTGGCTGTAGTGAGATTCTCATCACTCCTGAGTATTTATCATGGAAAATTTTGAAACACTATTAATTGTTAGTGATTAAGGCTCCAGTTCAGCTATATACCTAAGCATTTGCCTTAACTTTAGCCCATTCACTGATTGCCTTCTAACATTCTTAGATACAGAAATAACATTGCATAGTTTTAAATATAGCAATTGTATTTGTTCTCTAAGTATTTTATATCTATCAATTGAGTGATCGATAGATAGATGGTGTATATATACTCTTGAGTGTGTGTACGTAATGTTTATGGGTAACTATCAATTTAGTGTCATAACTGAACATATATTGAGATAATTTAATATGATACTGATTAGACTGTGGGACTATATGATGTAATTTAATGCATGCACAACTCATTTAAGCATTACATTCTTTCGGTTGATGCTTGCTTAACCTAAGTCTTCCTGATTTTATGATTTATGTGACTGATATAGACTAAAACTCTCTTTCATAAAAAACAGCTTTACTGTCCTAGTAGTATCTACTTTAGTGATTTGGTCACCTCTTAGTTCCCCATTGACTGTATTTCATTTTACAAGACCCTGAAGATACAGTTAAATGAGCTGAGGTAGGCATACAGTAAATAGAAAGGACAAAGCTTAACAAGCATGGAGATGGAGTTGATTTCCATCCCTTCAGAGAGTTACTCTAATAGGTCAAAGGGGAGGTCACTGGAGAGGTAATGTAAATATGAATGACTTAAATTGTGCTCTTTACACCTGGTAAAGAGGAATTTTTCCCACACACGTTCCAAAATTTATCTCAGGTGAGTTGAGTACTTGTGAAAGGTGCTGGATTGACAACTCTGGAGACCGAAGTGTGCTATATTTAGCCACAGTATGGCCAGTGTCTGTCTAGCATCCTCACATCACCCTGTTGGAAAGCCTGTCAAACCTAATATAGAGAGTCCAATTCACAGCGTGGGAGGGTAGTTTAGATTCTGTGCACATTACACTTTTTGGTCTTTCTGTTAAATCTGACAACAAGCTGCCAGTTGTTATGCTGGTGGCTGTGACAGTGACTTCATAGGAACTGTAGGACTGCTAATAGGAGTTTACTTTTTAATTCTGGACAATTTGTTTCATCTTGCTACCCAAGCACACCTATGGTGATCTCTTTAAATAGTGATTACACACTATTCGTACAACTTCTTTCTACTGCAAATAAGTCGCATGTGTTCAGTTGTAAATGTAAATGTAGCAACAGGTTGTTCAAGTTGCCTTCTGAAGTTAGTATGCTAACAGGTTTATTACAAGTATGGAAAATGGCTCTTTTCATAGCAGGGTGGTGAGTTAGGTCAGTGGCTACCAACCTGTGGTACACTGACCACTGGGGTCCATGAAGGTAGTCCAGGGGGTCTGTGCAGTGCAAAATAAAAAGACAGTTATTGAAAGTAAATGCACTGCAGCTAAATGTACTGTGACAAGTGCAATATGTTTATGAGTGAGCATAATACATTTTTAGAAATAGCTGCCTTTTTAATATTTCTCAATATATAAAACTGACTCTCATCTGCCATAGGCTATGTTGAAAATTTTTAAAATGACTTGCTCACATGGTGGTCTGCAAAACCCTTCAATGACAATGTAGTGGTCCGCATAAAGGAAAAGGTTGGGAATGGCTGAGTTAGAGGAAATGTATCAAAACAGATAAAGCAATGAAACTGTATCTAAGCTGGTATAGTGAAGGTATTGCTCATCCTATTGATCTCCACAGCATTTACCCACCAGTCTGTTTTTTTAGAGGGGTATGGGCAGAGCATGGGCAGGAGAGGAGACATTTTTAGCAATATATCTTTCCACCTCCTACACAGCAAGCATCTATGAGACAAGGTTTTTAAGTCTCTGGAGTTCCCTTGGCAGATTTTTCTCAGGGCTTCATTTCAATGCATGCCTTATATTAAAGTTAGATGGAAAATATACAATCTGTGCAGCACAGGCTCAGACATATGAAAAAAAATATTCCTAGAGCAGTAACAAGAATAAAATGGAACTAGAGTGAAAATCAAAATAGATCTGTTTTTTGGTGAGGCATCCATCTTGAATGGTCAACCCTTGATGATGCCTCAGGTGAGGAAACATAAATCAGTCTACAGACATACCATGTGTGATGTGTGTATATGGCAGGTGGTTGGAACCAACCAAAGACTTCAGTGGGCTTTTGAAGGACGGTCAGGTTTGTGTCCATGTGTGTGGTGAATTGCAAGTTACTAAGTAGAATGTGAAAGAGAGTATTAGGAGTCAGTAATGCACACTGGATATGCAAAGGGGATACTCTAGCTGATTAAAAGTCTTCTTCCAGCTTACCTGAGTGGTCTGAGTGAGGATAAGGAACTACAGTTAAAGTTGTTTGTACTGTTTTAATGTTGAATTCTTTGATTAATTTTTTTCTTAATTTTTTGGGGGGTGGGGAGAAGGGCATTTTTTTTTTTAGCTGTGTTAATGAATTATCATATTGAACATACATTGTCTGCTCAGCTATGCTTAAGACAGGTGTCTAGACCTGGCTTAGCAGGGAATGACTTGTCATCTCTGCCACCCATACTTTGTGCTGTCTGTTCAGTGGGATGAAATGCTGCCAAAAATCTCCATTTAGAACTGGGGGGCACAGAGAAGGGGGATCATTGGAAAATGCAACTGTGTGATGCTGCTGTAGAAAGGTTTGATTTCAGGCCTTGTAACTTCTTTTTTCCTAGTCCTGGGATCTCCCAAACCCCATTTTCATATCCTTTCAATGGAATGGTGGAGGGAGGGTTCTGGGTAGATCCTGGAGGACTAGCAGTCCCCAGTACATGTGTTTCAGCCTGATGTTTCTGGGCCTGTCAGGGAGCAACTATTAATGCTGTGATGAGAAAGTGCTTACATTTCATATGGGCTTTTGAAAAAACAAAACAAAAAACCTCTGCACTGATATAACTTTCCCCCCTTAAATTAGCACTCCCACTGACTTCAATGGGAGCATAATTTGATTATTTTTGCAAACCCCACATTTGGAAAGGCATCTTATTTAGTGATTATTAATTCAGAAAAAATAACTGGGAATGGTTATTTCCCTTGGATACCTAACGTGCATGAGTAAACATCACGGAATGGAGTGTTAAAGAAAGTGTTTTAGGTTCTAAGGAAGATTGGGAAATATTTGTTGCAAATATCTTTGTGAAAATATTCAACATTCTGGTTATTTTCAAACTATAACATTATCACTAATTAGAGCTAGATCCTGAGTTAACAGTCCACCCGGATCATACCTCAGAGAGCCACAGTCTTCTCATAATTGCTACTGAGTCTCTCAACAGTGCAGCACGTTGGTCACGTACAGATTACAGATACATTGGCCGCATACAGATTACAGATATGCCAGCCCATTGTGGCTTGTCCTCCCTGCAGAGGCTGCTCTCCCCCTGTGTCAGCTACTCATGACCGGCCTAGCTAGCATGGGTTAATAGAGAGACCTAAAACAGGGGCCTAATGCACTTTGCATGGTCAGGTTAGCAGAACAAAATCTGCCCCTTAATGTGAGAAGAGTAAGTGTGGGCTTCAATCAAGGCAACCAGGATGAATTCCAAAGAAAGTACTACGAATAAGATAAAACAGAGTGTGAAGGAGACATCTCTGGGTCAAACACCATTCCTTCTGAAACCCCACTTTGATACTTTAGAGCAGGGGTCTCAAACACACAGCCCTTAAAGATATTTCCTGCATCCCGCAATGACGCTTAGAATTTCTTAAATAATTGATAATGCAATATTTAGTGTGTTTACTTACTTACTCTTTGTCTTCCTGATGATACTTCCATCTTGAATGGAAATAATTCTTTCTTACTTACTCTTGGCATATATATGTTACTCTTCATTTTTTCATTTTGACTGTACTTTGCATCACTGTATGAAAAGGTATCAGTAATGTGGCCCTTGGGCTAACATACTAGTACTTATGCAGCTCTCATGGTAATTTGAGTTTGAGACCCCTGCTTTAGTGGGTTGTTTGGTTTTGTATCTTTTAGGTTTGCATCTCTTTATTTTGTTCCTTTCCTTTTCAATATATACCATTTTGAGAGGAGAATTTGACCTTTTCCTAGAAAGATACTTTTTAAGTGCAGTTCTTGTGTTGCATTCACAGAGTGTGATCCTGAGTGCAGCTTAAGGAGAACAAGTAACATTTTATTAAACCCTGTAGAGTGCTCTGTCCATTTGGCTAGATTGTTTCCAGCCTAACTCCTTAGCATTCCATGTTTCCAATGCTGTCCCATCAGAAATAGTCATAGAGTTTAGAGTCAGAAACGAGCATCATGTCTTCTAGTCCATTGGCTCAATCAGTACACAACTGTGGTTCAAGTAGAATCCTCTGGGCCATAGAGGGAGTGGATATATTATGTGGATGCAGCTCACATGACACAGAAATAGCTGCTTATGCAGCCCACAATGGTAAATAGGTTAAGAGCCACTGGGCTAGAACCTCTTGCGTGTCACACGCCATCAAGACTACCCAAAACTTGCATATTAACTGCAACAACCAGAATTCGATCAAAGTATTACAGTTCACAGGTGACTAAATTATTATGTACCACAGCCAGTGATTGAGGTGACTGAGGTGCACCAGTGCCTCGTGCCCCAGCCGTGACAGGGAAATGATTAAGTGAGAGATACCCAGATAATCCTGGCAAGAGACCCACACGCACATGTTGCAGAGGAAGGCAGAAAAAAATCCCAAGGTCACCACCAATCTGATCCAGAGAAAAATTCCTTCCCAAGCCTATAAGCAGTTAGACCAGGGGTCTCAAACTCATGACCCATGGGCTGCGTGTGGCCCCTAGAGTTATCACCTATGGACCTCAACAACACTATCAGTATTAATATTTGCAATATCATTATATGAAAAGGTTTCAGTGGTGCAGCCCTCAGGTTAACGTACTAGTCCTCATGAGGCTCTTGTAGTGATTTGAGTTTGAGACCCCTGAGTTAGACCCTGAGCATGTGAGCAAGAGCCAGCCAGCGAAGAGTTTAAGGGAGAATGCTCAGTGCCAGCTCAGAGCCCTGGCCTACTTTGTCCAATGTTCCATCTCCAGCCATGGCCACTCCTGATACTTCAGATGAAGACGATAAGACAAACTGAACCAATCCAAAATATATTAACAAATGGAGGAAGCAGGTAGGAATCCCTTTCTGACCATAGATGGTGACCAGCTGAACCCTGGAGCATGAGCGTTTACAAATATAAGACAAACCATAAATGAGCCCCATGGTTGTTGTAGCCCTTACTGTCACCAGCAAGCTTCTCATTGACCCTGCCAGCAGGTTCAAAAATTTGGGGACCTTGGGGGGCAATCACTGCACCAGTGGGGTATGGGGTAACCTTTATTGAAAAAACAGGTGTAGGTGTAAGGTGGCCTATGGTGTGTGCGTGTGGTGTCTGTAGGAAGTTTGTCAGAGTTTTGATGGGGTGTTGTGGGGTGCTTAACTTTGTGGAGTGGGGCAGGCTGGGGGACAATGAGGGTTCTCAATTAAGCTAATTTACAGTTATGAACCTACTCACAATAACTTTAAAGATGGTCCAATACCATATAAGTAGAAGCGGGGGGGGGTGCAACACAAACTCAGTATGCCACAGTGGCAGGGAAGAATGAAGACAGGTGGGGGAGCAGGAGTTTCAAAGTTGGAGGGACCCAAAGGAGAAGGAAGGCAAGTGGGGGGGGTTAGGGTCAGTGGGATGGGGATGCATGTGGGAGGGCTCGGGGCAACAGAGGAAGCAAGAGGGGGCTGGACAGAGATTCGGGGGAGTTAGAGGGGGAGGCAGAGAGGAGGCTAAGTGATAGGGAAAGGGGCAGGGGCCGCATGGGCCGCTGCAGAGGAGAGGGAGAGCCGGGGCTGCGGGCCTGGGGGCCCGGCGGCAAGGCGGTGCTGCAGGAGCGAGGATCCAGTGGCAAGGGAGCGGGAAGCTGGCAGCAAGGGGGGATCGAAGGCAAGAGCGATGGCTAGGGGAGTGGAGGCAAAGAGGGAGCCGCAGAGAGAAGCGGCGGCCAGGGAACAGAGGCAAAGGGGGAGCTGCAGAGAGAAGCGGTGGCCAGGGAATGGAGGCAAAGGGGGAGCCTCAGAGAGAAGCGGCGGCCAAGGAACGGAGGCAAAGGGGAACCAAGGAAAGTATGGGGAAACAATTTATTTAGTTCAGGGGAATCACAGAGGGGAGAGGCAAAACAGCTCTACTGGCAACAACTAAGTGATACAATGTTATACGCTATCTTAATACTTCTACGACTCAAAAATTACAATAAACGATGTTGCAACCTACAATGACACTTAAAACAACTAGAGAAGAGAGGTATAGCAATCAATATAAGGCAGTAGCACACAACTGAGGACCCAGGAGCTTTCTTAAACAGTGAAGAAGAAGCGCAGTAATTTAAGACAAGTAAGAAAAAGAAAGAAAAAAAAACAAGCCTGCTCTTAGAAGCGTGGGCTTGGAGAAGCTAAATGAGAGCAGTGGTAAAGTAGCAGCACAGAGTGAGATAACTTTATTAAGGAAAGCTGCAGGGGCAGACTCTTACCAACACCACTAGCAGCAGTAGAAGCATCCCAGGAGAGAGAGAGAGACTCGTTACTCGGCCAGCCGTTCAAAACGTGGTATGCTCGGGGAAGAACTCATGAGCGGAGGAGGTCAGCATCTGGGTGATCAGGCCAGGTAGGATGTCAGGAACCGTCCTGCCTGAGCCCCCCAAAACCAGATTATTTAAGCTGTTGTTCCTGCCAATTTCCTGATTACAAGGAATGTGGGGAACAAAGGTAATGTGAGTCATGCCTTCAGTGTTATAAAGGACCTTGCAGTCAGGCAGTGCCCACCTACGCCAAGCCCAATGGAGACAATGGGTGACAATGGCCATCTAGGTAAGTTAAGGGGCCATCTGCTCCCTTAACATTCCTTACATACTTAAATGATGGCCCAGGAGGGGCGGCCATCAAATCAATTCAATGAGTCACGAACAAATGAGTCATGAACACTCATACACTCACACTCCTAAACTTGTCCAGCTCTCTCTCAATGAATTTGTTTTCTCCAAGAACACCTACTGTGAGGCTGTTCCAGAACCTCTCCCCTCTTATGGTTAGAAACCCTCTAATTTCCAGGCTGAAAGTATTCCTGGACTGTTTATAATGATTTGTTCCTGTGCCCAAATTGTTCTTTAACTTAAGTAGCTCCTCATGCTCCCTAGGATTTAGCTTCCTCCTCCCATGGTATTTACAGAGAGCAATCATATCCCCCCTCAGCCTTCTTTTTACTAGACTAAACAAGCCATTCTCATCTAGTCTCTTCTTGTAAGACAGGACCTTCATTTCCCTGATCACGCTAGTGATTCTAAATTAATTTTTCTTGACCATGCAATATGCATCCAAGCTGGTATTGTCTATTATTGCTTTCCAGCCCCGACCATCTCAATCTCAAATACTCTTGGATGCAAGCAGTCATTATGTCATCACAAATATCCAATATGTCATTCACTTCTTGGATAAATCTGATTGAATCTTCCTGAGACCATTTTCTGCTCTTGTGCATACAGCCAAAGTGGTTCAACTTGGCACATTCCTTGCAATGCTGTCTTAGTGCAAGGCACTTCTCCTTTGCCTGCCAATGCCATTTCCCACAGTGAATGCATCACAGTAAATGGTCACTGTTGAAAAACCTGCGTCACTCCAGTTTCATTCTGGTTTGGGAAGCAATAAGCTGCAGGGCTTCTAGGACTGATAATGGAGCTTGAGTGCTGCAAACATCTTTGCTTTTTTCCCCAAGAAGGCAACAAGATTGTTGTCATCTTCCTACATGGCCAGATGTGCAACTCTCTCTCCTGCCAGGAGTTTGTTGTTGAGATATGTGTATGCCTGCAAACCCCAGGGCTCTGTGTGATTTCAGACTGTGCTCCATGGCTCACACTGCTAGTCAGTGCACTTCAGAGAACCTATAGTTCTGACACTGCCACCACAGTCATTCACAGAAAGTGATGCTAAATTTAGGGTATGTGGAACCAACCAAACTGTATTAAACCCAGTGGGCAGCTCTGTCTATGTGACTGTGTTACTTCTGGCCTAACTCCTCATTCCATTTCCACTGGTGTCCTGTCAATAACACTTCCTTAGGAAACACAGGCCTTCTGACTCCATTTCCACTGATCAGGATATGCTCTGAACTGAGATTTTAGTTTAATTGTCCCAATGGGGTTCTGTGATCATTGTTTCACAGATTCCGTGTGAGATTTGATCAGCTTACAAACAAAATGACTGCTGTTAATAACTGCTAGTGTTGGCAAATGCAATCTGAGAGTTGAACTGGATTCTTTCCTTCCCATGTATCATCACTATTGACTGCAATAGATTAGAGCCTCGATTACACTGGAACTTCCAACAATGCCCTCTGTGTCATTTGTGAAAATCTATTGAAGGCTAATGGGGTCACAAAGGTGTAAGTAAGTGCATTGTTTGAAGATGATATGCCTGCATGGAAGGAATTAAAACCCATCATTTTACCTGTAAATTGAACATATTTCATCTGGCAGCCACTGAGAGACAACAATTACCACGACAGCATTTTCACATCTCTTTTTGAACAGAATACAGCTTGTATCGTGTTGTAAAGTCTTTCCTGCCTAGATAAATCATTTTTGATATTGCTGCTAAAGTCATGTTACCTACAATATAACAACAGTTGCTGACATAATTTCTCATTTACTATCTATTCCTTCTTGCTGTGAAGCCATCAAATACAATTCAAAGCATGATAGTTGAGATTTATTTAATTAGATTGCTTTCTAAGGTCTTTTTTTTTTTATGCGGTGGAGTTGGTGAGGGTTTGATCTTCAGACACTCTGAATTGCAGCACAGAACCTCCTCTGAGCTCTATTTGTTGTGTGTGTGATCACTGGATGGTGTGCTCGCTTTTGTTAAAAGCAAGAGGGGAACAAGATTGTCGTTCTGCATGTGCCACAGCTTGTGAAGACTGTCTCCATTTTTCAAGTCTGTTAGTCTCAGAAAGACATTTTTACATCTGCAAGGGAGTTCTTTCTGTCACAATCAAGACTCTGCATGGGAGCTGTTTAGACAGTCTTTTCTCTTACTTTCAAGATCAATAACTGCCACTGTTGAAATTTGAAACTTATGCTAGCA
Source organism: Podocnemis expansa (assembly GCA_007922195.1). Lineage (NCBI taxonomy): Eukaryota > Metazoa > Chordata > Testudines > Podocnemididae > Podocnemis > Podocnemis expansa. Next base: position 72,269,958 of record ML681966.1, read on the forward strand.
GGAACCAAAGGTAAATGAGCCTAGAAACCAAAATGCTTGGGAATACAGTGTTTACTAAAAACATGTCTGCCTAATTACATGCATCTAAGAATATCTTTAGAGATTGCTTAGACCAGCTGACTATCCTGATTGAATTGTCCTGGGGTTAGATATCTTTCCTTGGAGAGCCCACAAGTTGGAGGTCATTTTTGAAAATCAGCCCTAGACCTTCTAAATATAAAATGAGGGTAGAAGCACTAATATCTGGTAAATGTGTTAAGAAAAGTGAAGGTTGGTGATTTGGATGAATTTTCTTGATGTTCATCATACTGATGATAACATGAACTGAGTTGTTGCCAGAACTGTTCTGTGCTATTACTGTATGACTTTGACTTGCTGTGTTTCAACCCAGAAGTAGCTAAAATTCACTAGTTTAAAAAATGATTTCTATATAAACAATCAACTCAAAGATGTGCAACAAGAAAAAATGAACAGGAGTTAACCTTTGAGAACACAAAGGATGAAGGTAAGTTTTACTACTGATGACTGTTATAATGATTAGAAATACATATCTAGAAACCAGGAATAAGTGGAAAATGTGTTTTGTCTTTTATTACATCATGATATTGTGGCATAAACATATACAGACATTTTGTTCATACGTTGTTGTTTACAGGATCCTGCTTGCCTTTTTGTCTACTTTTCACATTGTAGGGCAACTTGTGACTCTTCACTGATCACTAGCACCAAAAACTAATAACTCTTGTCAACTGTGCAAACACTAAAAGCCAATGAAAAAATATATAAGCAGCTTAGGCCTGATCTGCACTAGAAAATTATCAACTTAAGTACTTTACTCAGGCTTATGAAAAAAACTATACCCCTGAGTGGCACAGTTAGGCTGACCTCACTCTCAGTGCAGATAGTGTTAGATCAACAGAATAGTTCTTCCATCAACCTAGCTACCACCTCCCATGGCAGTGGATTACTTACACCAATAGGAGAAACCCTCCACAGTTATAGCTAGCGTCTAAACTAAAGTCTTCTAGCAGTGCAACTGCAGTGAAACAGCAGTGCTGCAGTAGCACTTCAAGTATAGACGAGCTTTGAGTACACAAACAGGAGTTTAGCAAATCTTGAAAAGAGCCTGAGTAAGTTAGGTTCCTGTCTCCTGCTCATTAGAAGGTTACTTTGGAAAACTCCACTAAATGGCTGGCTGTGACTTCAGGTGCCTAAATGCTTTAGAAAACCTGGCCCTAAGAAGTTGCCTTCGCTGAGGATTTTTGTTACTCTGGTGCAAACTCCCGTTTTCAAACTGGGATAAGTCATAGCAATATAACTCATATACCAAGCCATATCTTCAGCGCATAGCTGTATCAGTGTAGCTGATGATAAATGTGTGACCTAAATAAGTCGTCAGAGATTCTGAGAGAACTTCCTGTGAAAATGTGGTCTTCCTTAATGCATGTAACAGCTTCTCCAGATTTTCTCAGTCTTGATTTGTGGCAACTGTTTTGAATACATAACGGAGTCTCTCAAAAGACTCGTTCTCTGATGTATAAGTACAATGGCATGTTTTTCTGGTGTAGTAATATTGCTCATGGTGGTGTTTGTTTTTCAAGGGACTGAATGAGCTCCAGTGAGCATATGGAAGTAGCCTTCCAATTCTTGTCAATGAGTATCTGGCTTGCATTTTTTTGATAGACTCATGTGCATTAGTCTGAAAATCCAAGTACCCCAAAAGCTTGAAAGCTATAGCAGGAGATGTACCTATGGCCCAGTACAAAAACTGGAATCCACTATAGGAAACAAGTTATATCAATTGATTTATACTATCATACAGTAGATTGAGTGGAAGGAAAGATGTTAACTTTTAATTTTCTATTGCTCGTTATAGCTTAGTCTCATAGAAATAAAATGCTTTATTACACTCAGGAATTGTGGTCACCACAGAGGTGACGTTATTATAGGTGAAACTCAACAGCTGCTTCCATGTGGTGTTCAGATGCGTTGCATGCCTGTGCAAGGGCTAACTAATCTGAGCATGCTTGAGTACTGGTTTTCCTGCTCAATACTCTTAGGCTGTGTCTACACTTGGAATTTAGTTTGAATTAATTCGAACTAAATTAATGCATGGCTACACTGGCTTTCATTACTTCAAACTAAGGACTTTCTTAGTTCAAAGTGAGCCCTTACTTCAAAGTTATAAAACCTCCCTTAACTTCAAAGTAACAGTTAGTTCAAACGTATTAGTTCGAATTAACCCAATGGAGCTATGTTAATCGGAACTAACCATTAGTTCTAACTAACATGGTTTGACCTTCTCCATCACATGGTGCCTTCCTCCTATGTATTGGATGGGGGTGTGGCCCTTCTTGAGGGCGATGTTGCCACACCTCTCATGGTGCCCCCTTCCTAAATCTAACTAGCAAGTCCTGTCCATGGACATTCTGCTAGTTTAATTTGGGTTTCTAGTGGGAACATGTTAGTTCGAATTAACTTAGTTTGAATTAACCATTATTAGTTCAAATTAATTAATTTGAAGTAGGTTAATCTGAACTAACTTCTTAAGTATAGACATAGCCTTATTTCTTTGCTCTATCTTTTATCTCTTGATGGTGGTGAAGATCCTGAGGAAGTCAGGGCATGTTTGTGTCAAGGAGCACAGGACAAGTCACTGACAGTTATAAATTGCTATTAGTTAGGCATCCTTGATGTTTCAATTTAGTAACCAATGATAGATCTCAAACTTGGAAGGGTGGGAATTTCAAAAAATTATTATACTGAGATGTGCCAGGCACCCAGGCCACAGGAATATTCATAAATATTTGTGTTTATAAGTGTTTATGTGTCTTTGGGTGCAGGGCCGTAACTAGGGGTTCAGGCACATGGGGCAAGCAGCCCCAAAGGCGCCGCCCCACCTGGGCTCTGATCTAGGTCCCATCTGTCCAGCAGCATGTGGGGTGGGTGACCCTTCCCCATCAATGGCCAAAGCCAGTCAGGGAGGTTCCTTCCTCTCCACGGCCAAAACCGGATGGGGGGTGGTCACTTTCCCACTGGCGGCCAAGTGCAGCCAGGGCTGCGTGGGGGGTGCCCTTGGCCACGCTGAGCTGGATGGTGGGAAAAGCACCCCCCTCCTGGCTCTAGAAGCCATGCGCCAGGCAGAAGGGAAACACCCTCCCCACACCCGGCTCTAGCAGCTGTGAGACAAGTGGCAAGGAAACATCCCGCATGATGCCTAATTTTAGAAGGCACAGGGAACTGATCTGGCTCACTGCTGCTGCTGCTGGGGCAGCAGAGACCCGGATCTGTCCACAGCTGCCACCAGAAGGTGGTGGCAAACCCCAGGTGGAGCAGGAAGCCAGAGCTTCAGGCACCAAATTTTAGAGGGTGAAGGGGGACAAGACCCAGGCAGAACCAGAAGCTGCAGCAATTTTAGATGGCGTAAGGGATGGATCCTGCTCCCCACGGTGGCTGGGGACAAATCCAGCTCCTTGGGGGAAGCAAGGAGTTGGATTTGTCCCCAGCCACTGTGGGAGCCAGATCCATCCCCTGCACCCTCCAAAATTCTGCACCTGGGGCTTTGCCCCGCTCACCCCGGCCTAGTTACAGCCCTGTTTGGGTGGAGGAATTGTGTTTGAGCTCCATGGCAGGGGAGGATTACTGAGCTTCTCCAGGAACTAAAATCAGAGTCAGGTAATAACTGCAGATCCTGGTTTCAAGAGGCGCAGGAGAGAGATATTACCTTTTGGTATAAAGTGTCAGACTGAACTGACTCAGGGACCTTAGCTGGTACTCAGACTAACATGAAACTGTAATCCAGAGGGCTAGAACTATTAGAAGGACTGAAAACATGCCAGGGTCTCCATAGGGAAGTGTGAGACACCTGGTAAAGATAGCATACATGTGGACTGTTGTTATAGTCTGTATTCTCTCTCTAATGTTTTTATCCTAAAATAAGTGTACCGTGCTTTGCAAAAGTTGGTGGGTCACTGGTGGACACCATTGTTGTCCCTAAGAAAGAGTGAACTGTGTATGTTGGATTAAGATCAGACCAGTAGATCAGAGCAGGGGGTTGCAGGCCTAAATTCCTGGTCTAGAGGATAAGGGACCTGGGTGTTCACTCACACTGAGGTAACATCAGGAGGTCTGAGATGTAAGCAGATCAGGGAGGTGGCGGGGGTCAGTTGACCTTGGAACTGTGTTATAACCCATTTAAGTGACAGGTGCCATGAATTTAATATTCTCAGCTTTGCCTAAGGTGAGTGTTTTTTGTTCATGTTGCCTATTGCAGCAAAATATGGCAAAATATTTTAATGAAAGCTCAGGAATGTTGCTGAATGCTGAGTAGAAAGCATGAAGGAGTTGTGTGGCACTTTGGCTGTGTTCACACGCACAAGGTTATTTCAAAACAACACCTTATTTCGAAATATCTTATTTCGAATTAACAAAATGTTAATTCGAAATAAGAAAAAAAGCGGGAAATGAAATAGCAAGTTCACAGTGTGAACATGCTATTTCGTTACCCCTGGGGGTGAGCCGCTGCTGGCTCACCCTGCAGCCCCAGAAAGGGGGCTGCAGGCACCAGCAGGGGGTGAGCCGCTGCGGGGTGGCTCAGCCCCCCCGCCAGAGCTGCCCCCAGACCCC
>ML681966.1:72281667-72365827 GCA_007922195.1 Podocnemis expansa
TAACTGACAGACTGACTTAACAAGTTGTTTAGACTGAGAAGGGGGGGTGTTGTTTGTGGTTTGACAAAAACAGGTATTCAAGAGCAGAATTTCCTTCATTAATAATGTTGAACAAAATCAGCACCAGCACCCACCCCAGGGCACTCTACTTGTTATCAGCTGCCAACTAGACATTGAGCTCTACCCGATGATCTAGCCAGCTTTCAGTCCATCTTATAATCCATTCATCTAAATCATACTTCTTGAAACTTGCTGATTGAATACTGTGGGAGACCTCATCAAAAGCATTACTGAAGTCAAAACTGGAATTTTACCATTGATGTCAGTGGGAGCAAGGCCAGGCCTTATGGGAGATGAAGTGCTTGGCACCTTGTGTGACTGGATAAATAGAGTGATCACTTCCCTACAAATTGGATTACTGTGACATGACAGGGCAAAGCCTGTAGCTGCCAGTGTTGTTCCTTTTAGGCAAATAAAAAGAAGACACTGGGGCTTGAGTGTTGTCAACATTTTCATGAACTTTAAGGGCCCCTGTCCCTGACAACCAAATATTTTGAAATAAAAAGGGAAATGGAAAAAGATGCCTGTACTGGCTATATTACAAATGGTTGGTCTCACACCTGGATTTTCCATTGTTCAGTACCATTGGGATGGGGTATCTTACACATGTCCCCACAGTCAGTGCTGTATCTGAACACACTCTCTAGCCCACAATAGTTTCAGAAAAAATACAAACCTATTCAGACATTGACAGTAAAATTTAAGGATATACAACAAGTGACAGAAACACAGTCTGAATTTAGCATACTTAGGTGTAAGACTAAAACAATTACATTGACTTGCTCCATCACAACTCTGTTATATACTCAAAAAAAAAATACAGCACTCCAGAGTGTGAGAGCCAAATGCCACCTTACACCAGGTGTCTCTGGCTTAGCAGCAATGCAGGGCAGGAAGCTGGGGTTTCCAGTCACTGATGGTTAGGCATAGGAACACAAGCTACAGATTTTGTACACTGAGTATCAATGTTGATATCAAATGTGGGAGTAACAACAACCTCTCAAGATTGGATACAGATGCAGTATACAGACTGCGCACTTATGCAGTTCAGTGTTGATCTGAGTATCCAAAGATGAAGTTTGGGTGATTTCAGATGCCAGATTTCCAAACTGGATTTCCCAATTTTTCTAAATACCTCCAGATAATAATTTAATGAGGCTGCCACAGAGTTTCCAGTCTGTTGCAGTACAGTGCTATAGCACCCATGAGCTTCACTGCAGAGTGCACGGGGCTTTGATTGCATATGACAAAAAGAAATAGTCAGTAGGTCTGCTAGGCAGTGAAACTTTGCTGTTTCTGGGAAATAGACATGCAAAGTGGTTTGATCCACATGGTGATAAAACCAGCAACAACCTACATCCTTCAGAATTCCCTGGCCCTTTGAGAACTGAACAGGACAATCCTTTTAATAACATGCTTCAGAATACTAACAATTCCAAAATGACAGCTGGCTACTCAGATAGGATCAAATTCTATTACCTTTACACTGAGTAGTACTCAGAATGATTCTGTCACTTTCATGCTCTGAAAGTGGTCCTCTTAATTTAGTGTTGTTTTACATAATTTCTGTTGTTATTGGGATATAAAAGGAAACTCCAACATACCGATGTCAGTGCATGACTCCTGATTTTCACCAGCATTAGATCAGAACCAGGCTCCCTGTACCTTTCTATAATAAAGCTGTGGAGAACTGACAGAGTTTCAGTACAAGAGTTCTGTTTGTAGTAAAATGACTGGTCTTTACTTTTAACTAAAGTGAATAATACATTGACTGTAGTCATCTGTTTCATATATTTTGAAGATAAAATTAATTAGACATAAGAAGGGAAATCTTTTTACCACCCCCTTCCCTTTTGTTAAAGCAATACTGTTTGACTTGTTTTTCATTTAAGTGGGAAAAGGTGTTCTTTGTAGGGTAATTTTTTAAACAACCCTTTCAAAAATATATATGAAATTGACTTACATAGTCTGGAAAGTGAATCTAATTGGTAATGCTTCTTTAAAGGATAAAGTTAGCTTAGAGGTATCACATTAGCTGAAAATTCCTCATGTGGTTTTTAGTTATTTTATATTAGCTAAACTATTGCTCTCCTTTTTTGACATCACTTATGTTGGTAATATTTCCACATTTTTGAGAAGCTTTCTTCTGCAGGAGACAGGCATGGCCTAAAATGTAGAAGTCTTTCTTCTGACTTCAATATCAGTTTTACTGGACTCAGAGATCTAGATCTTCTGCTGGTATAAATTGGCATTGCTTCATTAATTTCTCATTCCCACCACAAAAAACATTTATAAAGGAGCTAGCTGTAACCCATCAAAAATGAGAGGGGAAATCAAAAGGGAATTTATGAAATACTATTTATTTTAATTGATTAATAGCTCTTTAATTACAACATTTTTTGCAAAAGTTCTAGGGTCAACTAAAACCTTTCCTTGGTAGTTTGTATCCTTCACATAAACTTTCAGATTTTCTTGGTTTCTTCACTGAGGGAGCACCACATACAATTCTCTGAAGAGTTAGCATGAAATATTTGAAACAGATGAAAGCATAGCTGAGAGCTTTATAATTTTGACAAAACAAACAAACAAGGAGTCCTGTGGCACATAAAGACTAATAAATATATTTTTTGCATGAGCTTTTGTGGGAGAAAATCCCACTTTATCAGACGCTTTGAAGCTTCAAAGCTCCTAAGGAGCAATTGGTTGAGTCACCTCTGACATCACAGTGGCCTGTCACATGGTAAACTTCACATCACGCATGCACATAACAAATTAGGAGAGTTGATATGTAAATACACCATCTGTAGTCTAAGTTTGGGCAAATACATCTCTGTGTACCTACTGTTAGTCTTTTTTGGCCAGGGTGAGGTGGAGCGGACTGGGATCATATCTGGATGTGAAGTGAGATGAAAGACCAGAGCAATCCTTGCCGCCAGAGCCATCTTTCCCTGGAGGTACTTGGGCACAGATTAGGCACAGAGACCAGGAAGTCACTCTAGAGGATCCAGGGAGGTGAACACCATTGCAAAGAGAGAGGGAGAAGAAAGCAATTTCAAGAGAAACATATGAATATTTCAGGCCATAGGCTAAATTAGCCATTGTTAGGAAATAACTGCCTTTGTCTTGCAACAGAAGAATCCCCTTTTTATAGAAATTCAGTATTATGCAATGAAATTTGCCATGCAGGGCAGGTGACTTCCAGCCAAACTAATAGCTTTTTAAACACCAAGCCCAGGCACCTATGCTTTCATTTGTTGCTGCCTAAGGAGAGCAAAGTGCCTGATATGGGCTGATATAGGCGACAGTCCCACCTCGTCCCTATGAGGAAAATATAATTAGTATTAGTTAAAAAATAGCATTGTTGAAAGAATGTGTCATATGAGTAATATTAGATTATTTATTGACTTTGAATGCGCATTCTCTGACCATAAACAAAGGTATATCTACTCACACTAGAGATCTAGCAAAACAAACAAGGAGCCTAGTGGCACTTTTAAAGACTATTTTATTTATCACATCATCTTTTGTGGGAGAGAATCCCTCTTCTTCAGACGCTTGAAGCAGGAAGTGGGATTCTCTCCCATGAAAGCTTATGCAATAAATAAGTTTGTTAGCCTTTAAAGGTGCCACCAGATTTCTTGTTTGTTTTGCTGGACCAGACTAACACAACTACCACTCTGGAACTAGAGAGCTAGGCATCAATTGATCTTCCAGAGGAAATGCATCCAATTTTGGTTAATTCATGGTATATTGAAGCATGAAAGTGCATATGTATTACAGAATATTAAAATAGACTTCTTACAAAGCTCTTTTTGCTTTTTTCCCTTTATTCCTCATCTCATAACTGTAGGTTACTTTATAACAACTTTCTGTGTATAAAGAACTTAGGACTCCTCTGCCCTCACCCTTTTTTTCTGGGATCTGCTAGCTTAGATCATAAATTTTCATTCCTTTACTGTATCCCTTTGATGTTTAGTAGTGGTGGTTGCTAAGACAACCAAAAACTCCACCCAGCTCAGAAAGTGGTAGTGTGAAGCAGAGTAACTCTGCTTCCAATGTACATTTGATAAAACAACAGACAAGAGGAGGCAAGTGTGTTCAAAATAACTCAAATCTAAGTCCCTTTCAATCACTTTTATTCTGTGCATTTTCCAAAGCTTTATGAGGGTTATTGTTTTGCATTGTTTAATGGGTACTTTTCATAACGTAGCTAACCCAGAAGAAACCTTTGTATACAGTAACAAATTAACTTGGACAATCTTTTTCTCTATTCCCATTGCCATTATTGGAACAGGTGCTGAACAGGAATCTCGGAAGTTAGAAAAGGGGGAAAGGATCATTCTGTCCATCCTCCTTTCAGGCTATGTTTACACTGACTCTGGGGATGTAATTCCCAGCTTAGATAGACATATCTGCACTCGCCATGATGGAGCTAGCATGTTACAAATAGCCGCATAGCCATGGTGGCACAAGCTACAGGCTTTGACAGTCCAAATGCACTATGAATGTGTGTGGCTAGCCTGTGCCAGCAGCGATGTATCTGCACCTACACCACTATTTTAGCACAATAGTTCTATCAGAGCTAGCATAGCTATATCAACCAAAACTAGAAATAACATCCTTAGCCGCTGCGCAGCCATTTCCTTAGTGAGGCTTTTTCCTTGATGCTACATTTTCGGCCTCATTTTGAAAGATACAGACAAAAGGGAGAGAAATGTAGTAGTTTTTTGTGACTTCGAAATGTCTGTGAACAGACTTTGAGGTCTATGAATTTATTTCTTCTTATTCAAAATTATTTGGTGAATGATTTGTGCCACAGCAGCTTGTTATCTGTCATTTCCTATTTGTTCCACTATTGGTCACCTCAGTCACAGTCATATTCCAGTTCCTTGACTGGTGACATCCAAACCCAAAATGACTCTGTGAAATGGCTGTGCAAATACTCTGTTATTGCATGACTGTAATAGGAAGTAAATAAAAGGAGTTCTGGTGCAACTGAAGTAAACATATACTTTTTATTTTCATCAATGGTCTTGAATATTTTCTGCAGTGGTTTTTTTTTTCCACCCCTCATGATAGGTGTTTTTCAGCATCCCTGCGCTACAAGTATCTCTCCTTTACTCCAAGACCATGACATTGGAATTAGAATTACCTGTCATTTTTCAAAAATAAACTTAATTTAATTATTTTATGCCTGTGTTTTTAATCCCTATAAATGAAGGCCTCACATACTCCAAGGCAAATTGTACCTAGATTATTTCCTGGAGGCTATGGTGAGTTGGTGCAGCAGATTGGAAATTCTGCAGAAGCTTCATTTAAAATGCAGGCTTTAAAATAATTAAATATTAAAATGTGCAATACAATTATGAGTGTAGCCCCTGTATTATTTATTTGACAGTCAGTTAATTTTACACTATCATATTTTCAGCATGCCTTGCACATTTGTATAGATGACAAGCTCACTATATCGTGGTAGTCAAACCTTGAGTTTACTGCTAACTGGGACTGAGAAAACTGAGGTTCTTGGCATCTGCAGAGGAGTAGGAAGAAGTTTGGGATTGTATGATAAGTGCATTAGAGATTCCTGGTGAAAGAATCAACTATGTTGACATTTTAATTGCCATCTTTAGATTTCAGACTGATGCCAGAAAAGTGAATGGGAGAGTTCATCTCTCAGAGCTGTCATTTCAGGCAGTCTTCAAATTCAGGCTGAGATTCCTGCATCAGTATCACTTGGTTCACATGTCAAAGTTTTAATTTTTTTTCCCCCAACCACAAGGGCTAGAAACATAACAATGTTACGAAAAGTCTTAGATTCTGTAGTGCACAGCTGTGCTGCAAAGGATAGATTTGGGGACAAATTCTACAACTGCAGAACTGTTGAAGGCATCTAGCTATAGCTCTCTGTTTCTGCATTCTCATTGGTGTTCACAGTTTCTCCCAATTTTTTATCATCAGTGAATTTCATTAAAACACTACTTATTACTTTTACAGATAATTGATGAAGACATTAAATAAACCTAGTCCCTGCAGTAGCCCGCTAGGCACCTCCCCTCAACTTGAAACACTGTCATTTATTATTACGCTTTCTTTTCAGTCATTTAGAAATTGTTTTTTAATCCACATAACCTTGTTTTTATGCAAGACAATTCAAATTATCTTTTCAGTGAAGATTTTGTTGGGCACAGCATTGGATGCTTGGTGAACATCCAAATATATCAATTGCTCTACACGTCCTTAATCCACTACTTTTGTAGTTCTAACCAAAAAAGCAATCTTCTGAAACAAGATTTGTTCTTATAAAGCCATGTAGCTTATTTCTTTGGCTTCTTACCTTTTCTCCTGTTAGCTTTTTTGGAACCATGTGAACCCCAGTATGTTATTCTATGCCCTTCTTGCAGCTCAGTGGAGGGAAGGTTTCCAGTCTTCATGGTGCTTTCTTCTCAATCATGAAGCTAGGGAAGAATGGCGAGTGACAGGCCCTGTTTCAGGAAGGGGATTATTATTTCCATTTGAGATTTTAAAAGCACCTACTAATATATCTTCAGTGACAGATTTAGGCAGAGGCCAAGTAAGCCATGGCTTAGGGTGTCATATTATGAAGGGCCTCTAAATATGTCCGAGGTAACTAAAAAGATTTCTCATAAGGTATTTAATAATTAAAATAAGGCTTTTTGCAAGATGTATGTTTTATTTAGTTGTTTTTCACTGCATCTTTGCCTATGCATATATGCAAATATATAGTGGTTTATCATTTATTTTTTCATTATCCTGTTATAAAGTAATACACTTTTTTCTCTTTATTTTTTATGGTATGGGGCCTCTAACTCTTGACATAGCTTAGGTCTCTATGTCTTAATCCAGCCCTGTATATGCTTAAATAAATATTAGCGGGTATTAGTTATAAAGGATGAATATACAGTATGGGCCATTGGTTGGCGAGCATTGAGGAATGCATTTTTTAAAACTACAAGAACGTTAGTTCTGATCGTTTTAGAAAAGGGAAACTTAGATTACTGCTTATCCTTCTGTGTTTCAGTTTGTACTGAGTGACACGTGGTACCCTTTCATCATTGATTATAACTTTTTATGTACAGCAACAATTTAAATACTAGATTTTAGAAAAACATAAATAAAGTATTGAATTTCAATTGAAGACAATGGTTAAGCTTTTCAAAAGACCAGTAATGTGGGCCCCATATCTGAGATTTTAAAGGGGCTTAATTTCCAGAAAGTGTTTAGCACTCATTCATCTACACTCTGAAAATCAGGACCCTTTAAAGTCTTAAATGGGCAGGTACAAACCAATGAAGCTAGACTCAAGAGCTACAGATGACAATCTTATTCAACATGTCTGACAAAAAGAATTCCTAAAGCTAGTATTAAAAACCCCTCGTTCCACCCAATTTCATACCATAGATAAGCAACATTATTCACTCCCACCTATCAAACCAGAAAGAAATAAAAAGCTCAAAATAAAGCTTGTATAAATGGCTCCTTTGTTAGCACGGGGTGTGTAGGAGCTTCTCTAACACAGAAAAGATTCTCTATAGCTTGAATAGTACTGTACAATATAATGAAAGACATAGTGTCTGAATCTCTCTGAATAATGCCTTGTGCATTTTGTTGTTGGGAACAGGACTCTTGATATTTAATTTGTAGGACATATTGTTCAATGAATCACATGTTCACTTTTAAGCTGTTGCTCTTTCTAGGGGGGGAAATGAAATAATAGCACAACTTTCATTCCCATAAACATTTACTGGAAATATACAAGTGACTGCAAGTCTCAAAACAGAAATGCATTAAAGTATTTTTGACAGAGACCAGGAAAGAGAGAACTTCAAACCATATGGGTTTTCTAAAATCATTTCCTACATATAAAAGGAAACAGAAAAGGTAACTTTTACTTGGGAAGTTCTTCAGCAAGCACTGCGTGTTGTCACATTTTCTGTGACTGCTAATATTTTATTGAATTTTACATCTTTATTTTAGCTCCTGCTCTACTGCAAACACATGTTGTTGTCTCTGTATACATCTGTTACAGTAACAAAGTATCTAGTTTTATCAGTGTGGTTGCTTAATCATATCTTATAATTATTTGGAATCTGTAACGGGTGCTGAGTGTGTGGTAATGTCATGTACACAAGAATGCAGAGGCAAATCAGAAATGGAACTGTCTCTGCGACTGATTAATTTAGCTACAGTACATGGCTGAGATGAAGTCATCTGTAAGCATCCTACAGAAATATGCCCCCAGTGGACTATTGGCTGACAACACATTAAAGCAATAAAGTACAGGATACAAGTATTACATCAACAGAATACTCTCCTTATCTGAATGAACCTTGGAGTCAGCAAAGAGGTGCCTACTATACCATTGTCTCAGAGCAGAATAACTTTCTCTGACGTTAGCACCTATAAATGTGGTGGGGGGTGTCACACCCATTTATCCTGAATGCAGGGGCTTGCTTTGTATTTTTTCTAGTGGAAGAGGGTGAAAAACATCCAGGTTAAAAATCCATGGCACACGATCCAAGACATATTCCTGCAATTCTCTTTAAAAACAACAAACAGGAAGGGTAAGATAACAGCAGCCTTTCAAAGGGATTGCAGAAATAACTACCACTACTGTACTTAAAAGAGAAGTGAGTGACTAAAGATAAGTAATTGGTGGGCTGTGTACTTTAAGGACTGTGTTCCTATGTTTGAAAGGTCTGCGTGGGGGCTGAGTGAACAGCAGAACTGTTTCCTGCTTTTGGTAACTGGATCTGAAACAGCCAGCCATAAAGGCCTCTGACTAAGAAAATGATGCAAGGAACAAACAGGCAGAGAAGAAGCCAACTGTGGAGTTCAAAAGAGGTGTGAGTTACAGAAGAAGTATTTTTATGGTATGGTGTCATATCTGAATTACCCCAGTTCACCTCTATGTGCCAGTCTCTATGACTAGTTTGCATCTTCTATGTTGCACCTTTTGCTGATCCAATGTGCTGCATCATGTGAGATGCAGTTCAGGTGGGATACCTGGCCCAAAGAAGAGAATGGGAACATGAGGCACCCCAACTATAATTCCCATGAGGTACTGCAGTAGCAGTTCTGACCAGAAACCCTTTGGTATTCAGATGTGTTTGGCTTTTCAATGAAAAGTCAAAATGTTAAATGGAAAGCAGACCCCATACCAAAAAAAATTAATGAAAATCCCAATTTTCAGATGAAAAACAGATTAGAAAGAAAATATCTGTCCTACACATGTTCTATTTCTCTTCCTGAACAAAAAGCAGGAGGGCTATGGTATGTGAAGCACAAGCTGGCTTCCTTCAAGGAAGAGAAGCTGAAGGAACTGAAAGAATGTTGAAGTCACGATGAGAAACCATGGAAGTCATACAGCCTCCTGCACCAAGGATTCATCAGAGAAACTGCAAGCTGAATCCGTTCAAGAGGTAGTTACAGAGATGACAGAATGGATTAGAAGAAAAATTTATCAACAAGGGAGAGTAACTTAAAAAAGAGGGGAGATAGCCATGAGGCCTTGCAACCTTGTAACCAACATCATGAACAATAATAGCCTGATTAAAGATCAAGAAGGAAGTAATAAAATGAGCCCCCATAAAGAAATAGGTAGCAACATTCCTGGTTAGTGACTCTACAGTGCAGAACCAGGACAAATGGGACACAGGAGTGTACATATCTTTCCTGGATGCCAAAAGAGAAAATGTGACAAGAAGGGTCTAAATAAATCATAAATAAATGCTGAAGAATTTTCACTGATTGTTGCTGTTGTGGGAGTGAAAACAGGAAGATTCACTTGAATCAAAGATGAGCTCAGGAAGCTTGGAGGATGGATTGATGTATATTAATTTTCATAGAGCTTTCCAATACCAGAAATGTGTGAAAATAGGGTATGAGCGATACTAGACACTAGTTGATGTTACAGAGAAGAGAATCTTGTATTCCTGGATCACTAGAATGTCAGATTTCTTTTAAGGAAAAGGAATATTATCCTTCTGTGTTCAAAATGTATAGGAGAAGATTAAACAAGATTGTGAATTGGGTGAGGGATTGTTTTCACCTAATCCAAGTAACAGTAGACACAGCAAAGTGACATGTTGAGTTATCCTGAAACAGAAAGTGAAGAATGTGGAAGGAGTTTGTGAAATAGGGAAGAAGAACTCAAAGTGATATTCAGCACAGTAAAACATAACAAGCTGGGTTGTTAATGAGAGCTGGTGAGATTCTTGGAACTGAAATGGCAGTAAATAGATACACTCCATTTGGGAGAAATGAAAAGCAAGGAAGAGGTTGGAGAGTGGTGCTATCTGTCAGCAGTATCTAGTATGCTCTACAAGCAAGCTAAAATGCACTGGTGGTAAAAGGGTGGTAGTGAAATTCTTAGATAAGAGTATAAGGAATGAAGGGAGTAAAGGAGAAAAGTTTCAGGGAGCATCTAACACAGATCACTAGTGATATAGAATAGTGAAGATAAAGCTTCCCAGAATCACGTGTCACAATTCCCAAGGCCACACTGTACTCCTTAAATTTCTTAGATATCTAGATGTCTGAGTAACAAATGCAGCCAAATGTGGCACCAGCCATTTCCTAAGTTACGCCAGGGGCATCGCTGGTGTCAGCCTTATGGGGCTTGAGCCCTGAGTCCTAGCACCTGAGCCCTGAGTCTGGTGCCAGGCCAGCTGCAGCAGAGGCTCATGAGCCTTGAATGTCAGTGTGCCGAGCCCAGGATCTTTTTCCGGGTTAGCGGTGCTCCTGAGTTATGCAGAACACAAGACTTTAAGAATGACCATAATGGGTCAGACAGATGGTCTATCTAGCCAGTAACCTGTCTTTTGACAGTGGCTGGAACCAGATCTTCACAGGGAATGAACAGAACAGAGCAGTTATCAAGTGATGCATCCTTTGTTGTCTAGCCCCAGCTTCTGGCAGTCACAGATTTAGATACACCTGGAGCACTAGGTTTCACCTCTGACTATCTTGGCTAATAACCATTGATGCACCTATCCTCCATCTACATACCTAATTCTTTTTCCTGCCCCCCACCCACCTCAATCCTAGTTCCATACACCCTCTTCTCCTGACCATGGTTCCATATGGCAACAAAACCTTCTCTTCCACTCTTTCTTCTTGATATCCTTAATTATAGCTGCAGCAACCCCCTCCCCCCCGCCATACCACACCTTTCAGTATATGGTCATATTCCTTTGGGGCAGGAATGGGGCTTTGGTACAACCCTTTTGTACTCCATGAAAGGGACAAGGAGTGGAGTTACATTTTGGCCATGGTCAGTTTATGGCCCTGTGTTTGTTTCTTTTAACACCTCTCCTCACATCCTTCACTTTCCCAGTTGGTTGCTTGGCCTTGCTCTGGCATCTGTCTTGAAGAGGAATCTGAGCTTTTCTCTTCCTTGTGTATTTATGAATAACATCTTCACTGTGCCTTGAAACATTTTAACTACATCCCTTATCTTTTTCAGTAATAAAAATAGTCACATCTAATTACAGACAGGCAAGTGGTACACATCATGTCTTTGTTCTTTGCTAAGATGGATAGCTCAGAGACTTTGACTTTCAGGCAGGCACAGAGGCCTGGAATCCCATCTCAGGCAAATACACAGGCCTAAATACTTAACACAGACTTAAATTATTTACTTATACCCTAACACAGGGGAGCCAAAGCCACAGCCAGAGAGAGTCACTCCTCCATGAATCAAAAAGATAGTCTTAAGGCTAAGATATTTTATGGTGATTTGGCAGATCTGGGTTCAATTTCTGGTTACACCACAAGCTCCTTGTATGACCCTGAGCAACTCAGTTAATATTCATGTGCCTGCTTCCCAATCAATACAATGAGGTGTATCAATATGCTACCTTCCTGTCTTGTGCATGTATAGACTGTAAGATCTTTCAGTACAGGCTGTCTCTTACTATATGTACGTATGACCAGTGCACAATGGGAATCCATTTTTAATTGGGGCTTCTACGTATTTCCACAAAACACAGAGTAAGTAAAAATGACGTCAAATGCTGGCACATTAGTGAGTACCTAAAACCACATGGAGCTTAATTCTGATCTCACTCAGACCAGTGTAAACCAGGAGTGATTAAAATCAGTTGAGTTTTGATTAATGCAGCATAAAGATTAACCCCCCTGTGGGTTGTGCCATTTGGTCTATTTTCTATTAAGTTGATTCAGTGAAGACAGTGCAACAGTGTGTCGCTTCACACATTATTTGTGTATCTGTGAAGCACATGACGAGCATTGCTGGCACTGAACAATAACATTAGAAAATAATTGAAAATAGTGAGTGGGGACAACTTGTGTGTGTGATGACTGTGGGCTAGAATACTCAGCTGCTGGGCATGTATTGCAAAAGACTTTCTATCTTTTAGTTTTCTGTCTCCCTTCCGTTTTGTTCTCTTAATATTGTTTATAAATAGCCAGAGTTCTCTTCTTTTCACATTCAGTTTGCATAAATATTTCCCAGCAGAGTGTAAAGAGGAACAGAGCAATCAAATGCAATGACACACCTGCTTATTAGCAAGACACTTCCTTTCATTACAACATAGAAGTTGGATCAGTAACGATAGCTTTTGTCAGCTCCTTTCACGTTCATTATATGCAGTAAGATTTCTAAAGATGCATTCTCTTGATACCTATACATTTTCTTTTAACATCTGTTATGTTGTTTATTTTTAATGCCATTGTTTCTCACTTCTGGATTTTTTAAAGCAAGAGATAGCATTGATGCCATCTCTGCATTGCCTCTTGACACAGGAATTGCTTTACATGGATAAATCTACCCACTGCTGTGTGGAATATTTAAAGTACCTAGCAGCATTTTCTCTACAGGAAAGATAAAATTTGAATCCACAGTAGTATATTCAAAACTCTTCTGCAATGCTGTAGAAACACAAGTTGTAGAGAAAATTGCCAAAAACAAAAAATCAAAGGAAAATGTGTGTTTAATACATAGCAATTATAAAGCCTTTTGTATGTTGATCTGATAGTAAGTACTTTGTAAAGTCTTGTTATGCCCATTATACAGATGGGGAAACTTATGAGCAGATGCCTTGCCCAAGGCTGCAGTGGAAGTCAATGTCAAAGATAGGATTGTAACTTAGAAGTCTTCATTCTTCATCCTTAGCAGGGAGCCCATTTGTTCTTTTTCTACGAACATAGCAACTTCTAGAGGTCTCTTATTCTTGTCAAATCTTTCATCAGGTTCCTTCAGCTAATAAAGGCTCTTTCTCTGTTGCTGGACTCCTCACTGAGCATGAAGTTCACCCTTGTACAATCAGATAACTCAAGGTCTGTGAACCATTTAAAAGAAGAGAAATGCACCACTTTTGTTTTCTCTCAAACTCCCAGCTCCTATAGCCTTTGATCACCCATCAGACACTACAATACTTTCCAACATCACAGCTGTTTGCCAACACTTTCTACCTAACACTTAATCCAGTACTTACTGGCACCCTAGCTGTGAATTTTGTTAGTGCCGCTTTGGTGTGTAATGCAGAGAAAAGATGACGAGGTTATTCAATCCGCATAAAACGAAAAGCCCACTGAAGTCAATCGTAGTCATTGTACCAGACCCTTAAGTCCCAATCCTACATTTCGGATAACCCAATTAGCCTTACTTGTTTTTGCACTGCAACAGTATGAGCCATTACAACACCGATCAGTATAATAATAGAGACTTGTTTTATTCAAAGTGATATTGCAGACTCTAGACTAACTGTTCATTTGAAGTGCCTTCTTAACATGTGTTGGTAAGTGTCTGTGAGTTCTCATGTTAGAGACTAGATTTGTTGCTCAGGCTACTTGGTCTCATAGGCAGTGGCATTGCTGGCGCTGTGCACAGGGGGCTTGTGCCCCGAGTCCCAGCGCAAGTGCTCCAAGTGCCAGGGACCCAGTGCCAGGCTACACATGGTGGTGGCTGTCTTCCTCAGCTCCAGACCTGGCCAGGGGCACAGGGCCAGGTTGCCAGTGGCAGTGGCTATCTTCCACAGCCCCGTCCCTGGCCAGGGATCCAGGACTGAGCTGACAGCGACAGGACTCTGATCTGGGCCCTGCCCAGGGCTCTGGGACCATGTCGGGCTCAGCCCTGAAATCGGGACCAGGGGGATGCAGAGCCCAGGCCGCAGGTCTTTTCCTAGGCCAATGTCACTCCTGCTCATAGGATATGTCTACGTTGGACACTTAAGTCAACTTAAGCAGGCTTAAGTTGACTGAAGCAACTCCCTGTCCACATATGGAATTCATTAAGTCAACTTAAGTACTTGTCAAAGTCGACTTAAAAACTCTCACCCTTAAAGTCAACTTTATTAAGTTGATTTAACAGAATGTGGCCATTATAGTCAACTTAATAAAGTCAACTTAAAGCAGGAGAACTATTTAAGTTGACCTGATTAAGTCAACTTACATGAACCCTCTACTGTAGACATAGCCATATAGAGGAAGTCAGTGCAATGGACTATCACATGGCTTAGATGTCTATTTATTTTCCCAGTAGAAATTGTACTTATATATCTTCCCACTGCAGAGGCCTGAGATAAAGATGGCAGGTCTCCTCATGATCTGTCCTCTTTCCTTTGGTTCCTAGAAATAGTCACAAGGCAACTGGTCATGATTTAAGACACTGGCCACGATCTTCCAAAGTTCTAGTGATTCTGGAAAACTCAGTTTTTGGATGCCCAGCCTGAGACTCTGTAAAGGGAGTCAGATTTTCTGAAAGCATTGAGAAGCCACCCTCTGAAAAACAGCCTCTCTTAAAACTGTCTCAAGTTAGATAGCCCAAAATATGAGGCATCTAAAATCACAAATTCTACTTCTAATAAACCTTGTCCACTAGTATTTCTTAATCGCAGATAGATTCAACATTATAGGTAATTTCATTTGAGTTTTATGTTGTAGATAATGCATGAAAGCTTAATCAAATACCTAATGCTTGGGCAATAAAAAGCTGCTGTGCTGTATAGTTATTTCACCACAAAATATAATTTTATGTGTGTGAATGGAATGTTGGGAAGAGAGAAGTATAGGTTAAAAATCTGCAGTGGCAAGATTTTGTGTGTGGGTTTGTGTTTTTTTTAATGTATTAAGTAAGAAAATAAAATTGGGGTCCATATTTCTTTCTCTAATATAATGTAACCAACAACTTCAAATGCCAGTGAGTTAATTTTATTTGACACATCAAATAAATGTTTTAATATATTTTTAATACTGCCATTACTTCTAGCTCTCTATTTTCTACTATGGACCAATGTGTCTTCATCCACCAAACACCCTAGGAAATCTCAGAGAGCTGAAATTGATAAGGAAAATGGAAAAAAAAAATGAAAGTTTCCATGTTTAAAAAAAAGAAGTACAGGCTAGTGGACATATGGCAACAATGAACAGAATTCATAAAATAGCTCAGTCAACTATATAGGTAAATTGTGTGTGTGTGTGTGTGTGTGTGTGAGAGAGAGAGAGAGAGAGAGAGAGGGTTTGAGTGTCCATAGAAAAAGGAAAAAACAACAAAAAGAAAAATAATGTATTAAACATGATTAAAACACTTTCTTCTTCATTAATTAGTGGGAAAAAATAATCAGTAATTTAAAAAAATAATTTGTTAAATATCTGTACAGCACACAGGAAATACAGAAAATAAAATGAAAGCAACTATGAACAGTCCCCTCTCCTAATAAAACTAAAAGTAGACCTGCAAAGACTTGTGCATTTGCTTAACTTCATGCCTCAGGAATCCAATTTATTTCAAAAGTGACTGCTCAGAGTGTGCAACATAGAAATGTGTGTTCAGTGTTCACAGTACCAGGGCCCCAAGGTTATGACAATCTACTTTCATGGATAGTCAGCCTTACCCAAAGGTTTTGGGTTGCTCTGCCCTGAGCTTTTTCAGGGTGTTTGTTGTATAGTGACACATTAACAAAAAACACATAACATATGATTTAGTTATATATTTGGGGCTCAGAAATACATAGTGCAGCTTATTCAGATAAACCAGCAATTGAGAACCAGATAAACCCAAGACATCTCACACGCATCAAAAAACCACCCACTCCAATATGAAAAGGTGACAGTCAGGTCTTAATGCTGGCCCTGAAAGATGCCACATGTGTAATATAGTGATGGATACTCTTTTCTACACAGTGAGACCTCAGTAAAAACAGTCTTGGATCCTGCTCTTTTCCAAGTATTTGTAGGGAGGGACATCAGTGCAGTCTGTGCCAACTTCTTGCAGTCTGGCCTCATCCAATTCAGCACATTAAATGCTTTAAGTGGAGTTGAGAACTGTAGGCAGTCAAAACATGATCCGCTGCACCTATTGTACAATAAGCTTAAAACTGAGTCTCTACACTTTCTGAGATCCAGGGCATGATTTTAGGGTGGGACCAGTAAGTTGACTTAAGCACTTCCTTAAGTCAACCTAATAACTCCACCTCTTAAGGTTGACTTACCGCTAAGTCAACCTTCTTAAGATGACTTAAGCCAGTGTAGAGAGAGAGTATCCACAAGTTGATTTAATAAGGTTGACTTAAGCGTTAAGTAGACCTAGCAGTTGCCAGTGTGGAAGTGGGCAGTCTACAGGAGTTTTCAGTGTGGATACTCTAAGTCAACTTACTTAACAGAGCCTCCAATGTAGACATACCCATAGAGATGCTGTATGACAGTGAGAATTGACGATGACAGTAGCCAGATGCAGATTCTACTCACCAGACAGGGGAAACAAAATGACCAGCCTCTAAAGGGCAACGGATCAGAGTTGCAGCTTAGGTGAAAGAAGGTGGAATTCAGGGCATTGACTAGCCCAGTGAAGCTGGCTGTTGATGACTGGAAGGAAAAAATACTAAAGACTTATGTCATTAAGGAATTGCCCCAAGCACTGTCTCTCAGAGATCTGCACCACCCAGTGACTTCCAGAACTCCCTAGCATGCAGTGGCAAACATGTGCTACATTGTTCTGTAGGATGGTAAAGAGGCCTTTAATAAGTGTATTCCCTCCAGTGCAGTGCTCAGGCTCATAAGAATTTGTCTCATAGACTATAGAACACCCTTTTATTAGGTATTGCTAGACCTATGTTATAAATATATTTTTCACGATGTCTATGGTTTCATGTTGTATCATGTTGTTTAATGTATGACTGAACTGCAATACAGGCTGCTCAGCACACATCTTTACCATAATTTTCCCAGACTAAAAATAAGTAGTGGGTTTTTTTTTTTAATGATCTCTTCACTGATTTGCCACCCAGATTTGGATGTTCTAAATTTTCTAGAGCAGTGTTTCCCAACTAGTGTACCACGGCCCACAGGTGTGCCATCAGGCCTTTGCAAGTGTGACACAGAATTTTTTGAAAAACTACTCAGAGAGTACTGGATTGGCTCATGAACATTCATGAGTTCATTTGGAGGCTATATTGGAGGTGTGCTTCAAAATAATTAAAGGCATCAAGGTGAGTCACAGTAGAGAAGAGGTTGAGAATCACTGTCCTAGAACAGTGGTTTCCAACCTTTTTCAGGCTGGGGACCCCTTTTTAACAAAAAAAATCTTTGCAGGCCCCCCCCAGCTGATTATGTCATCTGGCCTGCACCACTCTAGCAGTCCTGCTGGGACAGCTGGTG
Organism: Podocnemis expansa; assembly: GCA_007922195.1. NCBI lineage: Eukaryota > Metazoa > Chordata > Testudines > Podocnemididae > Podocnemis > Podocnemis expansa. The sequence continues at coordinate 72,299,365 of ML681966.1, forward strand.
AGTGGCACTGCTGCCACCATGGCCTGTGCCGCTGGGGAGCTGAGCTGTGGTGGCTCTTATAACTGTGGTGGTCTTGTAACTGTTATCCTCATATGAAAGTATATGACATTGATGTTTTATAAAATAAGTAGCTGTAAGACAAGTACGTGTGAGATAAAAATAACTTTTTCACTCAGATTGTTGCTGCTAGTTCTGTCTCCCTCGTTTTGCTATATTTATGTCTTTCATTTTACACTGAATGCAGTTATATTCCATTTGGTATGTTACAAATAACACCAGTCTACCAGCTTTATAAATCTGATGCCTTTAACAATCACTGCCTAAAACCCAGTTTCACTGTAGGACCCATTCTGCATTTGATGGCATGGGAGCAAAGCAGTGTGAATCTAAGTGGTCTTGGTTTGCAGGTGGTGTGGGCGTGCAAACTATTTTTCCTTTTCCAGCATCTGGTGGGGTGTTCTTGGGCTGGCACAGAACTAGGCTTTCTCCATGTGTACTGACATCCATCCTCTTAACAAGGAGTTATGGGATGGGGTGCATGCAACCATTTCCGGCAAGAAAAGAATTAACCCTCTTTCCCTAGAAAGGAACATTGTTGTTTGTACGGATTGCAAAGACCCATAAGAGGGGCAGAAACAACTGAGAAAATGGGGTGGGCTCTGTGTAAGAGGTCAGTTGCTAGACAAGCAGAAGGGAGTGTCTACTGGGTACAGTCCCTTTGATAAGGCTCTCCAAAGAGTTGCGCATGGGCAAAGAACTGAGGAGCTGTTCATAGAGAAATTTTTGTTGACTATTTCATTGTCCTTTGAGAAGGGGCAACTTTCATTTGTGTAGCCAGATGGCCAAATCTCGTTACTGGCAGATGGGAAACTGCACTATGCTTGTTTGGAGAAGCTACGTAACCTTGCCTTCCCACACAGTTCATATAGGATTTTCTTCTCCTGAGCTTTGGGTTTGGGTTATGAACAAAATGCGGCTAGCTCTTTGGCTTTTAGCCAAAATCACCATATGTTATAATTGCTTAAGGTGCTGAAAAGTTCATGAATCCTTATGCCTGTGCAAGAAGCACAACTTTCCCATCCTTCAAGGCAGTATGCAGTACTCTCTGAGCCTGTACTTTATAGACTTTTTTCAAGGCCAAATCAAACCATTAGGGTAGCTAATCTGATAGGTGGCATAATAGACTGTCAATTTTCACCTAATTACTACTATATTGAGCCCAATACTTATGTTTTATAAGGCATATCCTCTAGAAATGCATCTGGTCTCTCTATAGAAAAACCATCAAAAGTCCTATGGTACCTTAAAGACTAACTAATTTCTTTAGGCATAAGCTTTCGTGGGTTGCAACCCAATTTGTCAGATGCATCTGATGAAGTGAAATGCAGCCCATGAAAGCTTATGCCCAAAGACATTTCTTAGTTTTCAAGGGGCCACAGGACGTTCATTGTTTTTGCTATATACAGACTCACATGGCTACCCCTCTGGAAGTCTCACTATGAAGACATCAAAAGGTAGATAATCACCACTTCCCTTGCTCGATTCTTCCATGGGTTAATCACCCCAAAAGTTTAAAAGAAAAAGTGCCTTATTTCTACTTTGAATTTGTGTGTGTCTAATTTCTAGCCACTGGTTCTTGCTGTACCTTTTTCTGCTAGATTGATGAGCCCAGTACTACCCAAGATTTTCTTCCCAGGATGGTACTTGTATACAATAAGCGAGACACTTTGAACTCTGAATATTTTACTGTATGGCATCTTATCCTTCCTTTGACTCACCTTTGTGGCTGTTTTTGGCTCCCACTCCAGTTTTTCAAGATGTCGACACCAAAATTGGACACAAAATTCCATTATCATTCTCATCAATGCCATATTCAGAAGTACAATAAAAATCACCTCCCAACTCTTATTCATCGCATTCCTGATAATGCATCCAAGGATCACATTATTCCTTTTTACAACAGCATCGTATGGTTGCTACTCTGCAATTATCTAAATCCATTTCAGAGTTCATTCAGCTCATTCTGAGACAGGGGCATCGCTGGCGCCTGGCACACGGGGCCCATGTCCCCAATGCCAGCACCAATGCCCCGGTTCCTGGCGGGGCCCCGCCTCTCCCAGTCTCCAGCCGGATCGGGCCAGAGATCCGGGGCTCAGCTGTCTGCGGCCACGGCTGCCGCTCCTGGCCCAGCCACCCGCAGCAGTGGCGGCTGCTTCCAGCTCCTTCAAAGGCCAGGCAACTCTGCAGCCGCGGCTGCTGCTTCCTGCCCTGTCCCCAGCCGGGGGCGGGGCCTGAGGGCAGGGGGCAGGGCCTGGGCCCGTGCCCCGGGTCATTCCCCAGGGCAGCAACGCCTCTGTCTGAGTAACTGCCCTGTCTTCATTATTATTTTTCATTCTTGGGCCTAGAACTGATCTCGGAACGGCCCTGCTAGAAACACCTTCTTTCAGTGATGATTCTTCATGTACACCTACTGTTTGAGATCTGGCATAACCACCAACCACCAATCTTCCTTCTGGTTTTGTGTGGAATGAGGCAAGTGCCTAATTTATTCTCACAAGAAGTAACTTCAGTGTCTAAGTCACCTGACTTCAGGTTCCCACCTGTGGAGTACAAATGGAGGCAGATGCTTTGCTGTAGCCCAGACTTAAGTGCTAACCTCTGTGGAAAGGGCCAAGTTTAGGATGTATGTATCTCCTTGAAGGGGCCGGTCCTTTCATAGAGGTGAAATAGGTGGTCACTTAGGGCACCAACAACTGGGGGCGCCAAGGGCAGGACTGAAGCCAGTGAGCCTATCCCACCCTGCTCCACTCCCCATTCCTTGCCTGGACCCCCACCTGTGGCCGGATCCCCAGCCAGGGCTGGATCCCAGCTGCGGTGTTGCTCTGCTGGCAGCTAGGGGGTGGGGGACAGCAGAATCACTACTGGCCTAGGGTGGCAAAAGACCTTGGGCTGGCCCTGCTCCTTGACACAACCCATTGGGTAGTTTAGGCAGCCCCTCACCTAGCATGCTGGCTTTTGTGCATCTGATTCTTAGGCTCCTACCTCTCCCTAGTAATTGTTTAAGAAGTCTACACATGTAGCTTTGTTGATTCCATAGTTGTTTCAGTGATTTTTCTAAACACTTAAAAGTTAGATGTTGCAATATTTAGCATGATAATGCCTAAGACCTTTCCAAATGGCCTTCCCTAAATGTACAGCTTTTTAGGTTCTCAGGAGACAAATGAACAAATTAGTAGAAATGGAGATTACCATATATCATCGCGTATAAGCCAAGATTTTTGTGCCTAAAAATTGGCTTTAAAACAGGCACTCAGCTTATACGTGGGAGAATACAGTAGACAGCCCCAGCCTAGCAGTTTCCCTGATCATGCAACAGGCCAGAGCCCCAATGTCGCTGGGCAGCCATCTTGGGCAGTTGGCCTGGGCTGGGGTTGGAGTAAGAAAGGGACCCCAGTATTTGGAGCAGCCAAATAAGGGAGTGGGGGGGCTGGCCTGGATATGGAGGGGGGGATTCAGGGAGGCCAGGGAAGCAGCAGCATGGACCAGGAGTCCGGGGAAAGTGATGGGAGGGCCTAGGGGTTTGGGGGAGTGCAGGGAAGTGGTGACAGGGCCCGGGGATTTAGGGGTGGTGGTGCCTGGTTGACCAGGAAGAGCACCAGCAGGGGTTGGGGGGTGAGGGGGATAGAGGTAGAAAGGGTGTTGGGGAACAGGGGAGCAACAGCAGAAAACTGAGAAGGGAGCAGGGGCAGCAGGAGGAGCAGGGGGGCAACAGTGAGGAGAGGGCAGAGCAGGGGGCAGGAGTGAGGAATGGACAAAGCAGGGGGGCAGGGGAAAAGCAGCAGCAGAGATTTGGGGGGTAGGAAAACTGTTGGGAGTGCCAGGGAAGCTAGCAGCAGCACTGGGTGGGGGAGTTAGGGGCCAAGGTCAAAAGGGGACCTCAGCTTATACATGGGTCACCCATTTTGCCTCTTTTTTGGCTCAGAATTGGAGGGAGTCGGCTTAAGCCTGGATTGGCTTATACCCAAGCATATATGGTACATGTCACCGTCACATTATGTAATTAGTGACCTAGCACAGTACATAGCAGCATCCCCTATGCAAATCAAGACTTCCTTGGGCATACCAGGCATTGGAATGCATTAGGGGAGGTGCATATCTTCCCTGATAGAAGCTGCAAGAGACATTTGTGCCTCACATACGCACCATGTGTCCTGTATCTACTAGGAACAGAGTGAGTTAACCCAATGCTACTCATATTATGGGGATGTAGCAGGAGCTTCCCACCACAACAAACCAGTATGTTGTTGATCTAGTCCTACCTCTGTCCCACTACACAATTTTAGGTGTGATAACACTGTGAGCTAGGAATAATTCTTGTACTCCTTGCACCCTCTTTCAGCTGTACAACAACTTGGATTCCAGCCATAATCTGCCCCCTAGTCTGAGAGCAAGTCCCTTGTCACTAAATTATAATATCTTTGTGACTACAAAAATTGATTTAGATATCTTTGAAAAATTTGAAAAGTGATATCATATGAAATTGATTCCCACTGCAATAAATTATTGCCTGTATCTTTGGAAGTGCAATACATGCTGTATGACTAACATCTGACTCATACAAAATCTGCATCATTAACAGTAGCTATTACAGGCAGAAATCAAAGTACTTCCCTTCCACTTAGAAGATATTTTGGTGTTGGGTGCGCTAGAGAGAAAGTAGTCTGAAGTCTGTGTAGCTGGTGCAAAATACAGTCCTGAAAGAAGACCGTAAATAAGGGAATCATCAGAAAAACATTGAATCCCTACAATAAATAAATCTATTGAAAAAACAACTGCCAAAGAACATCACATCTCCCCATGCCCTGCATTATTTGGAAGACAGTGTATGTCACAGCACACAGCTTCCTTCGAGAAAGACAGCTTTCTTTGGAAAGGGCCTGATTCTTCTCCATCTCTTTACACTAGTTTTATACCATAAAAATTCATTATCTTTGCAATTGGATGATCTTACTTTTGAACCATGCTCAGGGAGGGGTCAATCTGATGCGCAATTCAACTGTTTATGTCCATGTCCCTCTCCCTAATATCTCCACCATCTGATGTCATATATGCATACCTTGTCATATTCTTCTGAAGCAATCAATTAATCTCATGTTCTCTTTATCCTTTAATTTTTACCTTTCCCCCAATTTTGCTATAATTTCATCAACCTGTTGCTTTGGATTTCATGCAGCCAGCATAATATCAGTTCTTAGGACAGAAAGAGAAACATTTTCCTTTCCACTCTTCTCCATTCTCACTTCTTTTTTTTTCCCCCCCAACTCTTCTCCCTCTTTCCTGTTCTTGCCTCTCCCAAGAATGCAATTGGGAAAGGAAGTTTGGAATTAGTGGCTAGGGTGTTCATCTAGATCTTGGGAGACTTAGGTTTTATTCTTCATGTTGTTAGACTTCCTGGGGGACCTCAAGTAAGTGACTCAGTCTGTCTGAGTTACAGTTCCCCATCTCTAAAACGGGCATAATGCCTCACAGATGTGTTAGGTCAGGAAAAGAACCTGAAAGAGTGTAGGGCTTTGAAATACTCCAATAATGGGGGAGGACACATAAAAGTAATATGAAGTTCCTTTCTGAAGTTATCTTCTTTGTACCTTTTTTGCCCCCATTTAGACCTCAGTTCAGCATAACCATTAAGTACCTGTGTAACTATAAGTGAGTAAATAGTCTTGTTAACATCTTTGGCTGTGTTCACACAGCACTCTTATTTCGAAACAACAGAGGTTGTTTTGAAATAAGAAATACCCTGTTCACACGACGCACGGTTGTTTTGAAACAACGGCACCCGTTGTTTTGAAACAACTTAAACCCCACGTGGGGATGAAACAATGTTGTTTCTAAACGATTGTTTCAAAACAATGCCATCCGAACATGTTGTTTCGAACCAACAGTGACTTGTTTCAAAATAACTGTTGCCTGAAACTGCTATTTTGCTTTGAGCTTTTTTCCTTAATTCGAATTAACAAACTGTTAATTTGAATTAAGTTATTTCGAAATAAGGCACTATTTTGATACAAGTTGTTTCAACACAACTTGTATTGAAGTAATACCTGTGTGTGAACACAGCCTTTGACTTCATTAGGACCATTCAGGTACCTGATGGCACACCTACTCACATACTTTGATGGATTGAGGCCAAAGAAAGCAGCACTCCTGAAAAGCAAATGTCTGTTCTATCATATTTTAGGTGAATTATAATCCAGTAATGAGAGGCAGCATGCTCAGAGCACTGTATGGAAACTTTATTGAAACAGAACTGAGACAAGAGGGAAACAGACAGACAGGTTTCCCAAGCACTAAAAAACCCATCCCATTTATTACTATGACAACCCCAATGACCCTATGACAACCCCAATGACCCAAGGTGGTCCAAAACAGCACCTTTTCTTCCCCCCCATTGAAAAAGTCCCCTGATGAGGGGGTCACCACTAGCTAAAGATTCAGCCAATTAGGAGGCCTTCTCTCTCTAGGTCAGGGGTCACAAACACATCACCCATGGACCGCATGAGGCCCCTAAAGCTATTTCCTGCAGCCCGCAATGACACTATTATTATTGATATTTGCAATATTGTTGTATGAAAAGGTTTCAGTGGTGCAGCCCTCGAGCTACTTTACTAGTCCTCATTCGGCTCTGTAGTAGTCCTCATGCAGCCCTCGTGGTGATTTGAGTTTGAGACCCCTGCTCTAGGTGGATTACGGCAAACTCTTGGTGTGCCCACACTGGAAGGTAGTATTGGTGGCGGTATGACCACAGGTACCAGGGAAGTAGATGAAACTGCAGAGGATGCTGTGTCCAGATGGCTCAGGGAGGAGGCTGAGGGTGTTAAAGACGTGGCTGGAGCAGGAAAGACATGAACAGCTATTTCATGCCCTGATGGTACATCAGCTGTAAGGTGAAGTCAGTTATGTCAGTTGGAGGTGCATCCTCCGGTGGGGTAAGACTGGGTAGCAACTGGTCTACATGCCATCAGCAAACCAGGCTGTCTTCCATCTGGACAGAATAGGAAATAGGTCCTATCTGGGTGATAACTGTTGCTGGAACCCATTTAGCTCCAGCAGCATAGTTTCAAGAGAGGACAGACTGTCCAATATGGAAGGTGCGGTCCTTTGTTCTTGGTGCATGTCTGATGACCTGGTCCTGCTGTTGGCATTGAATCACTTGTCATGTTTCTTCTGGTTTCACCAAATCAAAGCAAGAGCACAACTGCTGTCTCATCATAAGGAAAGCTGGGAACCCTTTAGTCATAGCTCGTGGAGTGTTTCTGCAGGATAACAAGAAGTTGTCAGGACGCTTCCACAGCGGCGAACATCCCCTCACAGATTTTTAGAGCTTGCTTCATAGTCTGTATGAACTTTCCAGCAAGTCCATTGATGGAAGGATGATATTGTGCTGACCTGATGTGATGTATTTCATTGTCCTTTATGAACATTTCAGATTCCTGAGAAACAAACTGTGGTCCATTGTCATGCACCAGCTGTTCTTGAAGACCATAACGACTAAAGAAGCCACATAGGTTTTGGATAGTGTTTTCTGTAATAGGGGACTGCATTACAGAGACTTCCAGCCATTTAGAATGGGCGTCAGCAAGAATTAAAAATATACGTCCCTCAAATGGGCCAGAAAAATCAACAGAAATATATAGCCATGGCCTTTCGGGCCAATCCCACGGGTGAAGGGGTTGCAACTGAGGTGCATTCAAGATGCTCTGACATGAGGTACAGGCTCTAGCCATCTCTTCAATGGCTCCATGTGATTTCTTTCATGCACACTGTGCAACAGTAACTTGAATGGAGCTGTTTCAGCAAGTGTGGTCTTAATGAAGGCAGGATAATGACACTCATACCCCACAAAAAACACCCAGACTGGGCTAATAACTCCATCCCCCTGGATGTGTAGGGGCAGAAGTCAGATGAGACCTAGGAGTCAGGTAAGAATGTTCCATGCATCACAGAATCTATAATTTGAGACAGTACTGGGTCAACACACATTGCTCTCTTCACCTGAGTAGCCAAAGACGGGTATGTTTTCCACCTGCTGAAAGTAAAAGATTCCTTCCTGACCCAGATCTTGATGATGTACTGGTAAGGGTAGCCTTGAAAGACTATCAGCATTGCAATGCAAAGAGGATTGCCTATACGTGATCTCATATGTGTATCTAGAAAGTATCAATGCCCACTGTTGCATATGACTAGCAGCCAAAGGTGGAATGCTTATGTGTGGTCCCAAAAATTGATGTCATGAGTCGATGGTCAGTGAGAAGTGTGAACTTCTTTCCCCAACTGGACTGGTGAAATTTTTGAACCCCAAAAACAATGCCCAGCATTTTGTGTTCAATTTGGACATGGTTAATTTCTGCTTTGGTCAGTGTGTGTGAAGCAAAAGTGATAGATTTCTCTTCACCTGAAGGCATAATGTGTGACAATATGGCCCTAATTCCATAAGGGGAGACATCACAGGCCAACTGTAGGGGTAAAGATGGGTCAAAATGTGTTAGAACCTTAGAGTTTACCAGTGTGGGTTTAGCTTAGTTAAATGCAACATCACAGGCTTCAGTCTAGTTCCAGCCCTTGTTTGGCCCAAGGAGCTTATGTAGGGGTTTCAGGAGTGTTGCTAACTGTGGTAACTTGCCATAATAATTCAATAACCCTACAAAAGAGCAAAGTTGGCTTACATTTTGAGGGAGTGGATCATCCACGATAGCCTTAACCTTGGTCGGAGACTTATGGAGACCATCAGCATCAATTATATGTCCTAAATATTCAACTGAGTGCTGGAAAAATCTACATTTGTCTCAGTGAACTTGCAGAGCATACTCTTCCAGTCTTTGAAGAATAGCTTTCAAGTTAATAAGGTGTTCCTCCTTCCTTTTAACAGTGACCAGGATGTTATCCAGATAGCACTGTACTGCTAATCCACAAAAAATCTGGTCCATTTTTCTCATGTCTGCCTCTTCTGTTTGGCACATTCTTCCTTTGTTCGCAGGCACGTTCAATGTGCCCTCTCTTGCTGAATTGTCGACACAGTAGTTCCTTACACCAGCATTTCAATGCAAAGTGACCCTACTTCCCACATTGGTAACATTCCCGTTTTCTTAGTGCTCTGTGGGTAGATTGCAGGGATACCTTATGCATTGCAACACTGATCCGTTGCATATCTTGGGTGACAGATTCCACGGAGACTGTAATCTCAACAGCCTTCTGCAAGATGAATTGACCTTTGGTTAATAGTCATTTCCACGTTGATTCATTGTGCAGGCCACACACCAGCCTGTCACAGTGTGCCACCAGCTTCTTCAGAGCTGCTACAAATTGTACAACTGATTCACCTTCACCTTGGTTCCTCTGGTAGAACCTATAACTCTCCACAATTACCAGTGGCCTCGGAGAAAAATATGCTCCCAGAATTTCTACTAGGTCACCGTAAGGTTTTTGTTCTGGATTCTTCAGATAAAGCAAATCACACAGCAACCTATAAGTCTTAGTTCCAATAACTGTTAGAAAAACTGGTACCCTTTTCTCATCAGTTGTATCATTTGCTATTACAAAATTTTGAAATTGGGCTGTATGTTTTCCACAAATCTGAAGACTGATCAAATGCTTTGAGTGGTGTAGTAAGTGAAGCCATACTTCCCTCTTGTGGTTATTGTTTATCTCTTTCCTTGTACTTAACAGCAGGCAGATCAGCTTTCAGACACCAGCCAGCACTTAGGCAAACAGATCAGCTTTCAGAATGACAACCCAACCCCCAGGCAAGCAGTAAATAAAAGTTTTGTTCCTTATATTGCATTCTGGTTTTCCTTTCTTCCAAGGACTGTTGAGAACAGACAAATCCATCTCATATCCCATCCTCACTCATTGTAGGTGAATTATAATCCAATAATGAGAGGCAGCAGCTCAGAGCTCTGTATGGAAGCTTTATTGAAAGAGACCTGAGAGCAGAGGGAATCAGACAGACAGGTTTCCCAAGCACTAAGACAACCTTCCTATTTATCACTATGGCAACCCCAATGATTGTAGGTGGTCCAAAACACCACATTTCTGTTGCTTTTAAACAAGCATCCAGGCAACTTCTGCCAGTGATTCTATTCCTCTCTGCCTCTGGGATCTGAAGGTATCATGGCCTACTGCAAATGTTACATTTAAAATTCAGTGGGATTGCTGCAACAATAAATGTGTTCTTCAAAAGCCAGGACCTCACACAATGTTCCCTCTAATTACTCGTAGACTGTGTGCACAAACAATTTCTTTGTGTGTACAAAAACATTTCTTTGTGAGCACCAAAATATTAGCACTATTGAATTTTTTTGTGCACACTTTATTTTGTGGTGTGTGTGGGTTTCATGACCTGTGTGCGCACACACATGTGCACAGCTTAGAGGGAACAGTACTCACCAGCACATGCATATAGCAGGAGATCCAAAGGGGGAAATTAAGCCCAGGTCTCCCCCATCCCAGAGAGTGCTTTGACCACTGGTCCAAAAATTATAAAGTTGGCACTTTTTGAATGGGACCTGATCTGGTAGGCATATTTTAACAAGCCTAACAGCCAGAACCCAGTAGGCCAGATAGGTGGAGGAGTGCCTGTCTTTCCTCAGTTTGTAGATTCTGCTGCGGCTTAGGTGGGTGAAAAGTTTCTGCCTTTAGGCAGCTGGATGCCTAAGTGCACAGGGAACATTTACCATGAAAAATTAGATAACTACCTGATTTGATAGCAGCTGAGCAGGGGTTTTTATGGATCCCAGTGGAGTTTAAAACTGGGATTTAGGCACAGATACCCCAAATTTAACCACCTAAGTATCTTTTGCATCTGGGCCCTTGAGCCTTCCTTAGCTGGGCAGCTACTGAAGTGTACCAAAGCAGCATTTCTTCTTGCGAACCACACGGACACTGAAGCAAGTGACCCTTGCACTGACCTTGCTGTGTAAAGAACAAACACACAAATGGACAACTCACGAATGTGGAAAGGAGGAAGGGGAAATAAAGGAACATTTGTATTGATGGGGGAGATGAACAGTGATGCAGAGGTAATTAAGTTCCAAAGGGGCAGCTGTATTCATCTAGTTCAGTAAAACAAACAAGGAGTCCTGTGGCACTTTTAAAGACTAACAAATTTATTTATTGCATGGGTTTTCATGGGAGAAGATCCTACTTCATCAGATGCTTTGAAGAGATGGGAACTTATAGAATGGGAGGAAATAAATGCAGGGAAGTGTAAGTAATGGGAGCAGGTCACACTGTAACAGCGAATCAAAACAGTTGTAAAGATTCAAGTGCTGGGGAACAGCATACAGAGGAAGATGAGGTCAAATCATCTATTGTAATGAGAGAAAAATCCAAAGTCCCTATTAAGTCCTGAAGCAATGCAATCAAATTTACAAATAAATTCAATCTCAGCAGCTTCTCTTTGAAGCCTTGATCTGGTATTCATCTGTCTGAGCACTGCAATTAGTAAATTGTCAATGAAGTGATCAGGAAGCTTGAAATGCTGACCCACTCGTTTTAGAATGTTGTGATTTCTGATGTCAGATTTATGCCCTTTATTCTTTTGCACAGAGGCCATCCTGTTTGTCCAATATATAAGGTAGAGGAGCATTTCTGGCCAGGGCCAGCCAAGGGTTTTTGGTGCCGTAGGCAAACTATAATGTTGATGCCCCCCTCCACATGTTATAAAGGATAACATATTATTATGTATATATTTAATTTGGCACCCTTTAAAGCCTGGTGCCTTTGGTGACCACCTAGTTCATCGATATGGTTGGGTCGGCCCTATTTCTGTCACATGATGGCATAAATCACATAGGTGGATGAGCAGGTGAGTGAGCCTTTGATGGAGTAGCTGGTTTTATTAAGTTCTGTAATAGTTTCTTTTGTGCAGATATGTGGGCAAATTTGGTAAAGTGGTTTGTTGCAGGCATATGTGCCTGCTTTAATGACTCTTTTGTTAGGTTTGCGGTTGCTGGTAGGTATCTGCTTAAGGTTGGGGGGCTGTCTATAAGCGAGGCAACCTCTGTCAAGTCTTCAGAGAGTGAGGGATCGTCTTGTAGAATAGGCTGAGGTAATTAATTAGCTAAACTCCCGTGCAGAAAAGTGTTCTGACGACTTTTCTAATTTTTTAAATTAAATGTGGGCTGCCGAACAGCATCAGATTAATACTAACAGCTAATGATGAAATTTACAGATGACATTTTAGCTATGATTGCTGAACTGGTGAGGATAAATTCATCCGTTTATTGCCACGGCATATCTGAGATGAACAGAAACCTCCTTTGGAGATAACTGCTACTGCAGGCCCAACATGTCTTTAATGAGATATTTGGTAAGTACTTAAAGGAGAATAATAGCATTTAAATATTCAGTGGCCAGTTAACAAAAGAACTTGAGCTCTTTGGCCTCACCCTCTTGTCGTTATTTCACCAGAGGTCTCCATTGACAGCTAAGAGCTTGTCTACGCTTAGGAATTTACAGCAGCACAGCTGTACTGGTACAGCCATGTTATGCCAGTGAGAGAGCTCTGCCATCAGCATACTAAAACCACCTAAATGAGTAGCACTGTACATAGCAATGCTTATGGCAGTAAAACTTATGTTGGTCTAGAGACAAAGGGTATTTTTTTTTTGCGTCCCAGACAAGGCCTAAGAACCAGTTGATTGTCGTAGGTATTGTGAACTGTTTGTATTGGAAACAATTTTGGAGTTATGTAAAACATAGGCATTGTCTTCCAATACTATTGGTAGTCAAGCTTATGATCTGAGGTGGGGGAGTAATTCTATCAACAATCAACATCTGTGAAGCCAGCCCTCTGTTCATTTTCTAGAGCCAGTGCTCTATGAGCACTTCCAAAGACAAAAGAACCCCAAGAAATGTCTCTGAATGGGGGTTCTTGAGCTCAGAAACAATGGTCTATAACTGCATATAACAAGAAAAAAAGGATACCAGTGGTAATCCATTACAGAGGAGACATGCTGCTGACAAGGGTGTCTCACACAGGTGGACCCCAATTTCTTGGACTGGACAAATACTGTAAGGACTGACCCTTGGGTGAGAAACACCTTGACAGAAAGGGAAATAATTTGTTAATAAATGCAGGCTAGAATGGAGATTTATGTTTTCCTTTTCCTTATGACCTCTTCAGAGCGTCTGATGAAGTGGGATTTTCTCCCACCAAAGCTCATGCAATAAATAAATATTTTAGTCTTTAAGTGCCACAGGACTCCTTGTTTGTCTTATTACCTTATTTTTTTAAACCCTGTTATTTGCTTTCACTTGGAATCTTTATTGCATGTTCTGTTAAATAAACTTCAGTTTGATTTTTATGACAGACTGGTCTAAGAGACTTTGCTAAGGAGAGCATTAACCTGAAGTGAACTGGGGTGCACTGCTTCCACAGAGGCAGCGGGGTTGGGTAGCCTGCAGGTTTCCAGAAACTAAGTTCTAGTCTACATTCACTGAACTTTTCAGCGGCAGTTGACAGGAGATATGCAATGTACATAAAAAACCTTGCATATCTGCTGTTAACTTATTAACTCTTACTTACTTCCACCTACACACTGCACTAAGGTGAACAGAAAAGCTGTCCTGTCACCTTAGCACTATGCTACTTCTGGGGCTAGTGAAATTGATGCAAACTGTAGAGTGATTGAGTCTGTCTTGACAGACTACTCAATTGAACCCAGAAGAGAGCACAGATGGTAGCAATTTTGCTGCTGTCAGTATATACATACTCTCCAGGACTGGGCATCTGAGTGTCACAAAGTGAAGCATGTAAATTGCTAGCCTGCACTGAGAAAGAACAGGGAATGTAGAATACGTGGAAGATTGCTTTTGTTGCCAGCAGCTAGTGGTTAGGGAAGGCTTCTCCTGGCATGCAGACAAAACTCCTGCCTGCTGTGAGCAAGTGGTAGTGATTCATCTGGGGCAGCTCGGTTAAATTTGAAATCATCAGTGGAGAACTCCCCTGAGGTTGAGGGATCCGTAAGTGATGCAGGCTTAGTGTAGCCAGTTCTATGCTGCCCCCCTACTGGTGAGGCGTGATAGGGACATGCTTTGGCATGCAGGGGTATGGCTAATGCACCATGGCATGCTGGCAATTTCCAGTTCCTAGAATGGTCTTTCAGGCTATTGCAGCCAGGAGCAGCTTAGAGCAGCCCTCAGGGGCATAGCCAGCTGTGTCTCCCTGCCTCAGGACCTGTGCTGCGTGGAGTTCAGTGGATATGAATTAGCATATTTCCATTAATTTCAGTAGAGCAATGGTGATTGATACCAGCTGAGAATCTGGCCCATAGCATGTAAACGAGAGAGTCATTGATAGTCTAATTGTGAAACAACCATGTAGGCCCAGGGGATGTCTGCCTTACTCAGCCTTGGGGCAAATCTGTCACGTCAGCTGAGGTGTGGCCTTGATAGGCACCCACTTAGAGATTGCTGAGTGGTGGGCTGGTGACTCTACCAACCTTATAACAGCCTCAGTAACAAATAAAGAAACAGAAATGTATCTCAAGCAGAAAATAAACCTCCTTGAGACTGGAACCCAGCTGGGTTGGGAGTTCTGGGAACTGCGTGCTGCCACATTCAACTGTGTGTGCCGCTTTGATTTTGCTGTCTAACAGCTCTATGCACCAGTGGCTTGAAGAAACACAGTCAGGATGAAATGTTCTCTGTCCACCCAAGTCTGACTGAGGGGGCTGCATGTCTGTGGAGAGGTCGAGGGGGAAGCAGTGAACCATTTGGCTAGCAAAAGGTTGCGGTTGTTTGCCCTGAGTTCAGGGCTTTGCAATGGAACAGCACTTAGATGTAGGTGTGGGAGAATTAGTCCCTTTCTCCTTCATGTGATGGGAATGCTGCATTTTAGAGATTTTTGTGCTGAGTTTGGGAGTGCGGGAAGTCCCTTTTCCTTTGTGAGACTCAACTGAAGTGAACCATACCAACACCTGCGCTTTGGACTTGGCTGAAAGAAGCAACATTTTTTACCCAGGGGGTTGGACTCGATGATCTCACGAGGTCCCTTCCAGCCCTATGATTTGATTTGATTTGATTTAAACCTATCCTCTGACTAAGGGTATGTCTACACTTACAATTTAGTTTGAATTAAGGAGGCTTAATTTGAACTAAATTAGTGCATGCCCACAGTATCTTGCATTAGTTTGAACTAAGGAGTTCGCTTTGTTCGAACTAAGGAAAGTGTAGTTCGAATCTATAAAAGCTCACTTAAGTGCAAAAAAAAGCAAGGAGTCTTGTGGCACTTAAAGACTAACAGATTTATTTATCACATGGGAGAATATCCCACTTCATCAAACACTTTGAAGAGGGAGAACTTACAGAATTGGATGAAAATAAATGCAGGGGAGTGTAAGACATGGGATCAGGTCATACTGCATTTGCAAGGATTCAAACTCCAGGAGAGAGTATACAAAGGGAGGGTGAAGTCAAATTACCTGTTATAATGTGAAAAAAAATCCATAGTCACGATTCAGCCCTGCTTTCACACAATTTAATTTTCATATTAGTTCGATTTTGGCTGTTTCTCTTTGAAGTCTTGATGTCCCATTGATTTTCTTGAGGACCATCGTTAACAAGTCATCAATGGGAGTGATTAGGAAGACGGAAGTGCTCAGCAACTGTTTTTTTTAATTTGTGTTGTGATTTCTGATATCAGTTTTGTGTGCATTTAATCTTCTGCATAAGGACTGTCCTGTTTGTCCAATGTACAAGGCTTGGAGGCATTTCCAGCACATGATGGCATAAATCACATTAGGGGATGAGCAGGTGAAGGACCCTTTGATGGAGTAGCTGGCTTGATTAGGCTCTTTAATGGTGTATTTAGTGCAGATATGTGGACAGAGCTGGCAGCGTGGTTTGTTGCAGGGATATGTGCCTGCTTTAATGTTTCTGTTGTTAGGTCTGTAGTTTCTGGTGAGTATCTGTTTAAGATTTGGGGGTCGTCTGTAGCAGAGGAGAGGTCTGTCTCCCAAGGCTAGAGAGAGTGAGGGGTCATCTTTTAAAATAGGCTGGAGGTCCTTAATGAAGTAAAGAAGAAAAGAAACAGATTGACAGGGCCAGATGGCTACCCTGCAGTCAACTACTACAGGAAAGGCCCAGAAAAGAAAACAATAGAATGCCACTGGTCACCACACACAACCCTCAAGTCAGACCTCTACAACAGATCATTAAGGACCTCCAACCTATTTTAAAAGATGACCCCTCACTCTCTCTAGCCTTGGGAGACAGACCTCTCCTTGCCTACAGACAACCCCCAAACCTTAAACAGATACTCACCAGAAACTACAGACCTAACAACAGAAACATTAAAGCAGGCACATATCCCTGCAACAAACCACGCTGCCAGCTCTGTCCACATATCTACACTAAAGACACCATTATAGGGCCTAATCAAGCGAGCTACTCCATCAAAGGGTCTTTCACCTGCTCATCCACTAATGTGATTTATGCCGTCATGTGCCGGAAATGCCTCCAAGCCTTGTACATTGGACAAACAGGACAGTCCTTATGCAGAAGATTAAATGCACACAAAACTGATATCAGAAATCACAACACAAAGAAAAAAAAAACAGTTGCTGAGCACTTCTGTCTTCCTAATCACTCCCATTGATGACTTGTTAACGATGGTCCTCAAGAAAATCAATGGGACATCAAGACTTCAAAGAGAAACAGCCAAAATCGAACTAATATGCAAATTAAATTGTGTAAAAGCAGGGCTGAATTGTGACTATGGATTTTTTTCACATTATAACAGGTAATTTGACTTCACCCTCCCTCTGTAAGCTCTCTCCTGGAGTTTGAATCCTTACAAATGCTCTGATTTGCTGTTGCAGTATGACCTGATCCCATGTCTTATACTCCCTTGCATTTATTTTCATCCAGTTCTGTAAGTTCTCCCTCTTCAAAGTGTCTGACAAGGTGGGATAAATAAATCTGTTAGTCTTTAAGTGCCACAAGAATCCTTGCTTTTTTTGCTTTACTAGGCTAACACAGCTGCCCTTTGGAACTTAAGTTCAAAGTGAGGGTTAATTCAAACTCATTAGTTCGAATTAACCTAATGTAGCTGTGTTAATTCAAACTGTTAGTTTGAATTAACCACAGCTGGATTTTTCCTATGCAATAGCGCCCCCTAGCCGATTCAAACTAGCAAGTCCTGTGCATAGACACGCTTGTTTGAATTAGGGTTTCTGGTGTGGCTGTGTTAATTTGAATTAACTTAATTAAAACTAATAATTATTAATTCAAATTAATTAGTTCAAATTCAGTTAATTCGAACTAACCTTCTAAGTGTAGACATAGCCTAAGGGTCTCCTCTTCTAGCTGTTTGGCACTTGAAGGGACAAACAGTTCTTTTCATGTCCTGTTCTGTTTTACAATAAGACACACCAGCAAGGCACATTGAATTGTATTTTCCCCTCTAGCCTGACTATCACAACCTTCCAACAAGGAAAGAACACACTGCTGACATCTAACCCTTCTTGACTGCTCATAGGTCATAATAACACACTTGGTGGTAGCAACAAGCACGTCAGATTGGTGGATGCTATAAAACACTCATTCAAGCTATAAACATCCTGACTGAGCTGCGTCCAGGAAACAAAAACACAGTGGGATGAGGCAGTGGGAGGCAGAAATCTCTACTGAGTGAAGTTTTGTGGGCACAAGAAAAACACTCCAATGCTTTGGGCCAGATGCTTAGCTATATAACTATTTTTCCAAGCAGAGCAATTTGTCTGATCATTTATAGACTCTGTAGCTATTCCATGGAAAAACTTCCAATACTTCCAACTTTCTTGCAATAGGGGAATATCTTGCAAAGGTACTGATTTAATGTTATTATATCCATTGTTTAAAATGTTTTTATAAGCTTTATGCCAGTAAAAATCAATAATGGCTAACAATTCCTTACATGCGAAAAAGTTGGTATCCAATTAACTTGTGTATTAACTATGAAACTAGAAAAGGAGAAAATAGATATTTCCTCAATACTTCACAGAGCTAAGCCTGGTCAGTGATTAACTACCAAAGACTGGCCCTTAACATTTTGGAGGGATTAAAGGAATTTTAGTTCCTTTCCTAGTGCCCATCTCACCAGTACAGTGCTTTATGCTTTATTGCTTTATGCTGATGTTTCCCCAAGGTAATACTAAGGTAATGCAATGGTTAATCATACTGTAGCACTTAGAAAACATATAATAGTTGTTATCATGGCTTCCTGTTAATCCCATATTGTTTGTTTGCTTTGGTTGTTTTGAAGTAAACATTATTCCTGGAGTTTTTATATCCTTTCCATTAGTACTTTGATTTTGTCATTCACAAACTAGTTAATGGATATCTAAACCCATGGGCCAAATTTCATCCTCATTTCTACACCAGCATCACTGCATTAACTTCAGTGGAGCTACTCCTGTTTTCTGCTGTTGCAAGTGAATTCATGCAGAAGTAGGGCCTAAAAGATGGATGGGGTTGGTTCTGAGTTATTACATAGAATTCTTGCTTGGCTGTTGAGACTTGCCCACATGCTCAGGGTTTAACTGATCACTATATTTGGGATTGGGAGTGAATTTTCTCCTGGGGCATAGTGGCTAGGGCTCTGGGAGTTTTTCATGTTCTCCTGTAGCATGGGGCATGGCTCACTTGCTGGATTCTCTGTCTTACAGTCTTTAAATCATGTTTTGAAGACTTAAATAACTCAGACATAGGTTAGATGTTTATTGCAGGAATGGGTGGGTGTGGTTTTGTGGCCTGCATTGTGCAGGAGGTCAGACTAGATGATCATATTGGTCCCTTCTAACCTTGGAGTCTATGGCTATGTCTACACTTAGGAAGGTTTGTTCAAATTAATTTCATTCAAATTAATTAATTAGAACTAATAATGGTTAATTCAAATGAAGTTAATTCGAACTGACATGGCCCCTTTAGAAACCCAAATCGAACTAGCAAGTCTGTGGACAGGATTTGCTATTTTGATTTAGGAAGGGGGCACCATGGGAAGTGTGGCAACATGGCATCCAAAAAGGGCCATGCCCCCCCCAATACATAGCAAGAGGAAGGTGCTTTGGGACGAGAAAGGGCAAACCACGTTAATTTGAACTAACGGTTTTTTGAATTAACACAGCTCCATTTAGTTAGTTCGAACTAATACATTTGAACTAACCATTACTTTGAAGTTAAGGGAGCTTTTATAATTTCGAAGTAAGCATTCATTACTTCGAACTAAGGACCTCCTTAGTTTGAAATAATGAAAGCTAGTGTAGCCATGCACTAATTTAGTTTGAATTAATCCTCATTAATTCCAACTAGTCCAAGTGCACACATAGCCTTTGAGTCTATCTGCTCTTACCAAATAAGGGGACACAGAGAAGTACATGTGCTTAATCAGGACAGTCCAGCACTGTGGGTATCGTGTACAGATTAAAAATGGAACTGCTTGTGACATGAATGCATTCTATAGAATAGTTAGTCAATCTTCCCCCATAGCCACATCACTTCCTTACTTTCAAGTTAGTTAATGTAACACCTGTGTGTTTAGTTAGAATTCTGTAAAAATGTATGATTTATGTTTCAAAAGAAATTGGCTGGGTTTCAAAAGAAATTGGTTAGAATTCTGTAAAAATGTACGATTTATCTTTCAAAAGAAATTGGCTGGGTTAATAACTTATGCATTAGGAATGGGTAAAATAAAACTGTGGTTAATATGCAGCAGTTACTAGTTCCTGATGTAAATAGAGCTAAACAGATTTACATTAGCTGAGGAGCTAGCCCTACATGCCTACAATGATTTTTAAGAAGAAAAGTGAATTTTGCAAAAAGATGTTAATATCTAGTGTATCTATTCCGTATCAATCTACTTCCTGGATGCTGATGTGTGCCACAGCTACTATCTGTAATATCTTATCTCAAATAATAAATTGATGGCCAAAAATGCTAAAAGGGAATTAGTCCTGGAGGTTGATGTGCTTGTGTCTCAGTCATAATAAACAATGGTTCTGAAGTTTTGGCAGAAAATGACTTCATGGAACCACTAGTGTAAAAACCAGACCTTAAAGTAAGGTGGAAAGCACTGGCACGCCATTCCGGGGCCCACTATTTTTAGGGCCTCAGCATTCCAGGGCCCCTAAAAATAGAAAATGGAGCGAGAACGCTGTGTTCTGGGGCCCACCATTTAAAATTAGTAGGTCCTGGAACGCAGTGTTCCAGCTCCATTTTCTATTTTTAGGGGCTCCAATGCTGAGCCCCTAAAAATAGGAGGCCCCAGAGCCTCTGACCATGCTCAGTGAGAGCAGGCTCAGGCCAGAGCCTCAGCCCGGGCTGGGCCACTCCAGTGACATGGTGGCCAGATAAGAGGGTCCGGGGGGGGGGGCAGGGCAGTATTCTCCCTAGGAATTGAAATTGGGGGTGTGTAGGGGGAGGTTTGGGGAAGTGTAGGGGGTGCTCACTAATTTGGTATAGCACGGTTGTAATAACCCTTGGGGAGGAAGGGGTTAACATTCTGGTCAGTGAATCCCAGGACAGCCAATAGGAACAAAGTGCAGTTTTTTGAATTGTAACAGCAGCCTGGCCTGGGCCTGTTTGGATGTAGCAGAGCTCCTGGAAGGATCAGGAGGAGGCCAGAGGGGCTTGAGGAAGAATCCAGCAACATCCTTACCAGAGATAAGTCAAGTTTGGTACTGACCAGGCGTGAGTAGAACAGGGAATGTTTATTTAGACGCGGTCAGGGTATTTTCTTTGTTTTGGCTTGTTTCTTGGACTTCTGTGTGCTGAGCACATGTAACCCCCCCCCCCCCACACACACACACACACACTACCTTGTAACTACCTAAGTTAACTCCCAGAGAAGCAACTCTCTGTGTTTATTATCTGTTCTTTTTGATTAAAGAGTTTACCTTTTAAGTAAGTTCCGGTTCTGTTCTGGAAGGCAAGAGGTTTGTGTGCATGTGCCTTGGACTGTACAGGCAGCTACTAGAGGGAACCCTGTTCCAGTTCCAGCTCATATTGCAGCTGGAGTTCAGTCACTTTCCTGAGAGAGGAATAAACAGGATTGCAAGTACCTCACAGGGAGGAATTCCCAAGTGCGCCTTCCTGGGTCTCAAGAGGTTTTTTGCATTTGGGTGGTGGCAGCGATACCACTCCAAGGCCAGGAATTGGAGGCCTTGGAGACTTTTAAGAGCAGGCTTTAAGGCCAGTGGCTTTTAAGGCCCGTTGCAGGCCCCCACCTTCTGCACTCAGAGTGCCAGAGTGGGGAAAAAGCCCTGACAACGGTTACTAGCTCACAACTGGTGGTGGTGGTGAGAAATTTGGGGGGGGTATGGGAGGATGTTAGGGAAATCCCTGTTTCAGGGTTAGACAAGGCTGCCTGGCAGGGAAAGGGCACGGGGGAGGGGATCATCCCAGGGCAGCAGGGGAAGACTGCGTGGCATGGCGGGGGGTTGCGGAAGTGTTGGGGGACCAGCAGTGAGATGGGTGCCAGGGGCAGTATCTGAGGTGGCGGGTAAGCATGTGGGGAGCAGTTAACTGGTGTGAGGGGGCAGTAATGGGGTGGGGAATAGGCATTTGGGGGGCAGTAACTGGGATGTGGGGTGGGGCCACACCAGCACGAGGGGGGCCTGCCAATTTAGGAGGGTCCAGGAGCCTGCCAAATTAAACTTTAACTCATGGTAAAAAGGAATCGCTCCATAGACTTTATTGAGATTTTTTCAACTTATACCAGCTGAGGAGTGTGTGTGTGTGTGTGAGAAACTGTTAGGCCTGAGTTCCAAGGTTTAAAGAAGTAGCCCTAATACCTATTGTGAAGGCAGCTTATGGTAAATGAAGGTAAGTCTTCTTAATATTTCCAGTACCATGATTGTTATTTCACTTGTATGGGCTGTTATCAGAGTCGTAGCATTTGGCAAAGGTCTCTCTGGGCCACAGCCATGGTAGAACAGAAGGGAGAGGAGCTTTGCTAAAGTGATAGAGGAGCTGACCAAATGCTTCTGATCTACTAGGACAATGATGCCTGCGAGAAGCTGTTACTAATTGTAGCGTGTTCCTGGTGCTGCTCTCTGAGTCATGGCTATACCTCTGTTACAGCACAACGCATCCCTTCAGGGAGCCTGAGCTGTGCTGTCAGTGCTGGTTGGCCTCCTTGCTATTGCTACCGGAGTACTTTCAATTAAATTATGGCAGTCTTCTACAGTCGAGTTGGATCAAAGAGGACCCTTGTTTGTTGATTTAAACCTTAAAGTCTGGTTATCTCAAATACAGTTACAAGCTGGTAGAAAAAGTTAATTAGCATTAACCCAGACCATCTTATTAATAAGGGAAAGAAGAAAATCTTTCTGTTATATGGGAGGGTGCAGAAGCCTGTCAGCCAGAGAGATGGATGGACAGATAATTAGAATCCACTTTGGGTGGGAGAAAAGTGGAATGGGTTATTTCAAAAATCCAAACATCACTTTCCCAGTGCTTTCTCAAACTGGTGAGTCACATAGCACCTTGTTTTAGAATGTGCTGAGAGCAGAATTAAGTTCACACTTTTATTACTTTTCTGAAGCATAAATCCACTTTTAGAACACTGCATTCATTATTTACTTTTTTCCACAGGAAGCTTCAGTGAGGCTTTGACACAGTAATAACTCTTTACAGGGAGATTTTTGTTGTTGCTTGTTTCATGTTATTGGGAATAACTGACTTTTTGATATACAGTACATGTTGGCTAGCTGGGCATTTACTCATGTAAAAGTGAAGGATTTTGGAAGGAAATTTTTTGGAGTAAAATGGCTTTTTCTGAGCCTCTGAGAGGTGTCCATTATTTGGCTCAAAAAAGATTGATTGAAAGGCATTCTCTTATATTGGTTTTTGCCTAATATTTTGAGGATTTCATTCTACTCCATAAGCCCTACAATGCTAGCCAATTCAATCCTTGTTAGTTTTTGCAGTGCTTGGGCCTAAATTATTAAAGGACTAAGGTCTTGAGAGGTGTTAAGTACCTGCAGCTCTTGGAGTCACAAGGAATAGTCCGTGCTTGGCACAGTTGAGATCAAGGCCCCAAACTCTTAGTACAGTAGTTCCAACTCTGTGAGCCAATGCCAAGAATGGTTAAAGTCCCTGCTAAGCACTTAAGAATGCCAATATACCCCTCTTCCCCAGCCATTCTGATGGAGATGTTGTGTGTGAATCAGCTTATATGAAAAGTCCTTATTCTCAAAATGCAGATAGGGCCTGACAAGGAGCCCAGTGAAGTCAATAGGAATTTTTCCACTGCTTTACTGGACTTTTGATGAGACCCATAGAGTTCAATCCTGCAAGGTGCTGAGCATTCTGGCCCCAGTGCAGCAGGTCACGTACTCATGTGCTTAATTTTCAGCTCAAGTGTAGTCACATTCAATTCAATGCCTTTAGCATTCCCTATGGAATTGAGGTCATTCACTACAAAGTGAATGTTGTGATGATGAGTGAGAGCTGAGTAGCTCTCCAACCATTAGCTGTGTGGTGTGTGTAACGAATAAAGAGCTAGAGTTATTAACTCTTCATTGTATTATGCTAGCACTCACAATATCTTAGGTGCTATACAAACATCCTGTGAGACATAATCACAAGCTACAAGAAAACTCCTAACTCTTATGCATTTAAACTGAGTTCTATTTTTTTCAGAAAAGGAGATGAATAATGTCAGTTCCCATCCCTGATGTCATTTTTTGTTGGGGAGACCTGTAAGTTATTTATATTAACACTCAGGTTCCTTCATCAGAACTAGTGGCAGGAATTTTAAAATATTAAGCAGTCAGAAAAATACTCTTGTTCATTATTTAATCAAATTGTTTAATGATCCGAGCATCTTTAATGATTTTAAACCAACAAGATAAAATGGGTTTACCATCTAACATTTGCGGTTGTCCCAGCAGTAGCATGAGATATAACGTCAAAGATTAAAATTCTCCCACCCGTTAAACAAGCTATCAGTAGTGACATAGACTAATTAATGAGCACACCTGTCCACCCAGGGTTTACCTTGATTGGTCATCTAAAGTATCTCCTTCACAATATAAAGTGCAGGAACTTAACTCTTTCCCCGCCCCCTGCTGTTGCACCGAGCTAATCATAAACATCATACAGAAAAATCACTTCAATTTCATAGCTGTCCTATTTATGGAGAAATGTAATGTAGGAAAATTCTTTCTCTTCTCACATTTTAATTATAAAAATCAAACCAGATTGTCTCTGATTTGCCTAAGTTCTTGCATCTGCTTAGGTCTTTTCATGAATTAGGGGATGTACTTTGTTTGAATGCCATCCTTTTATGTATGATTTTAATTTATTCCTATACTTTTCAGTATTGTCATTTCATAGAAGAGACAGTAGGTCAGCCCTCCTGTGGCTAACTGAGCTTGTATAAAAGGACACAGATAATGCTGAGCCTGCATATTTCCATGGAAAGAGGGTTTGCTTCCTTTTCAAGGGTCATGCCTTTAACTCCCATTAAGTGAAGGTTTGCTTTGCTTTTATTTACTTTTTCCGATTGATGACAATAGAATAATCCTTGGAAATTTCCTAAGGAAGCAAGCAAAGAAATGAAACAATCAGTAAGAGAACAGTTTAGCTATTAATACGATTATAGTTCTTGAACCAGTGCTCTGTTACTAAAGTATTATGTCTATGGAAAAGCATTGAGTTAAATGGGAGAGATCACTTGCTCAAACATTAAATGTGTGCCTGAAAACTTTGATGGAATGGACTTAAATGAGCTAAGATGGGTTGTTTGGTAGACTTTTTTGTCTGCGAGCAATCCTATCAACTGATCTTATCATAAATGTAATGCAAAAAAAAAACCCACAGAAAAGAAAAAAAAGAAACCAAAAAACCCTATTACACTGTAGTGGCGTCCATTATAAAAATCCATGGAAAAAACATGTCTAGATTTATTACTTCACAACTGAACTGGAATGAAGATGAGCCGTTTTAAAGCCAGATGATTTACAGGTGGAATATATATGAATTGGTGGTAGATTTCAGTGTGTGTACATCTGTACTTCACATTTATTCTTAGCCTTATATTCCAGGTAAATACTTCCTGCCTTGATCTATGCCTTGGCAGACCCAAATCTTCAAAACTGCACATGCACATAACTTAACCAGCTGAGCAGCTAACTGATCATTTTGCTTCTGCATTTATTCTTCTCAGGTAGCCAGTTGTGCAAGTAAATGGTGCATGTAAATGGTGCGTGTTCCTTTCTGGTGTGCAAGCAAATGGTGGATGTTCCTTTCTGAATGCCTGATTTTGAAGATTTGCATCTTGTGCTCTTATCTGAAGAATCAGCAATTAGCAAGAACACAGGGTATGTCAACACTTACAATTTAGTTCGAACTAAGGAAAGCCTAGTTCGAAGTTATAAAACTTCCCTTAATTTTGAAGTGCTGGTTAATTCGAATGTATTAATTCGAATTAACCTAATGTAGCTGCCTTAATTCAAACTAACTGTTCATTAGAATTAATGACAGCTTGATTTTCCCTATGCAATAGTGCTGCCTACCTGATTTGAGCTAGCAAGTCCTGTGCATGGACATGCTCGTTTGAATTAGGGTTTCTGGTGTGGCCACGTTAATTCAAATTAACTTAATTTGAACTAGTCATTATTAGTTCAAAGTAATTAGTTCAAATTCAGTTAATTCGAACTAACCTTCTAGGTGTTGACATAACGGCACTGCATGATCTCTGGTTGTTCAAGAAATGAAAGCCAGCAGCGTTCTATGTATTATTTCAGACTAGACATACTGATGTCTATGGCAGGAAATCTTTTGGGCTTCTGATTGTAAACTGAGCTTGCTGCTCTTTGACCCTCCAGCCCTAGTCCTGAATATCTGTGTAAAAATTTTCTTAAAAAGGGTTCTGCAGCAGCCGCAGTGAAAGCTTAAAAACTGAAGGTACTATATTGCTCTAGACAGCTTGTCAGGCTTGATCACATCAACTGTAAATTTGACTTGTAGGAGAAAGAAGTGTGATGATTAGCCTCAATTTGCCAGTACTATATGTGTGAACTCCATACTCCCTTTTGCTCTGTAAACCTTATAGATGAAACTATAGATGAATCTATATGATAATTTCTTTCATTGCATGGTAATGGGGAAAGTTATGCTTGCTTAATTTTAGTGAAGCTGTGTATAATACCTTTAACTGAGGTCTATTTCACAGCTAATTCTTGTTAACTAAATAAAATTGTTCGCTGGCTCCACAGGAGAAGAGAAATCTTAAAGGACCAGGACTGCAATATTGATGTACTTATATAACAAACTCATAGGCACACTGTGAGAAATGACTTGTAGCAAACACAGATGCAGGCTGGGAATAGTTGTTTGCCTCCAGAACAAGATTCCTATGTTGGTTTTACTTTCTAAATGCAGGTTTGTTCTGTATTCTTGTACAGTGTTTGCTTTTTGCTGGAGAAATTCCAGAAAGCTTTGTACTTCAGATAATCATTGGGGGCCTTTTCCACAGTGAGTGTTGCCGTCTGTCTTTGAACAAGCAGACATTTTAAACTTCACCCAGTTAGGTGGAGTGCTGAAAGTGCTGGACTTAAGGGAGCACTTCAAAGAAAGAGGCTTAGTGACAATAATGGAAAGGTAGCCACTTCACTGAAAGCAGGTCTTTCTAATCAATTAAGCTCTGATGGAAGAAATGGTATCTCCTTGTTTCCTTGCTGGCTGTCACCATCAGTTTAGATTGCAGAGGGGAAGGCAAATAAATTAATGGTGACAGCATTGGCTTATTTAGAGATACGCTAGGGGATTAGTGCAGAGATAATACTCAGCCTGGCCTCCCCTGTACTGGCAGGACTCTATTTTTAACTATTCCATCATCTTGGTGAGCATCACCATGGCATGTGAGTGCTGATTCTTGCAGAACACTAATGTAGAAACTTCCACAGGGGCAGGAGGAAAACGGAGCACTCCATCCTATTCTGCATATACCCTCTGGATTCCTAATAGGCAGAAGAGGAGGTGACCATTTAACCCAGTGATTTCTGATGGGCCAGATCTTGAAATCTATACTTATGCTCAGTGGAAACCTTAGTCAAACTGAGTTGCATTAAAGTGATTGGGACTCTATGTGGAGTAACATCATAATCTTGCCCTGTTTCCTAGCTTCACCATGAGCCAAGGGATTGTATTTTGCTGTTATTGCTCATATGGTGTTGCCCCTGGGGCAAACTTGAAATGAGCAAACCTTCTGTTCTCTTTGTTTACTACATACCATTTTTAGGGATAACATACTGAAAAACTGAATTGTTTACATTACTTTAGGAAAATGTGTAAAGGACCGAGAACCTGACAGTACGATGCTAACCATAGCCCTGAAAGTCTCTACTTGCATCAGACCCTATTTTAGAGCAGAAAGAGAATTAATTGTGCTTTTCAGCCTGCTTCTTGAGTGTGTCAAATATTGCACAGTAGAATTTGCCTAATGTTGAGGCATTTGTTTCTATACATATTCTGTTAAATAAAACACTGATTTTTGACTGCTTGGTTGATTGGGTTTACAAAGCTACTGTAGGGCTGTACTTTTCATGGCAATAATTCTAGAAAATCACGCTTGTTTCAGAACAACCATCTATTCTGAGGGTCAGAATCTCAGCTGGTCTGAATTCGTATGGTTTCACTGACTTTGGAGATTTAGCAGTCTCTTTGCCAAGGAACACAACTATTATATTATATTATATTATATTATATTATATTATATTATATTATATTATATTATTAGACCCACAACATGGCAGTACTTGTAAATTTGTAAAACCAGCAGATTCTAAAGTGCAAGTCACTAGACACGCTCTCCATGAAACACAAGTACTAGCTCTCAACATGCCATGCTCAGTTCAAGCTTGAATGTTTCAAGTACATGATGTGGGCAATTAATGAAATTTGGTTAACATGCTCTTATAGAAATCAATGTATGAAAAATGCAAGCAGAGTGTGTTGTAAATTCCCTAGAGTGCAAGAACTAACCATGCTGTGATCTTAGAGAGGGTTATAGTACATAGCTGGTTTTTAAAACTTATTCTCTCTTCCTTTCTTTAACTCTCTTTAAGCTGCCATTATAGTGTAACACAAAAACATCTTCTGGAGCTTGTCTTTCTTAGAAAACTTCACTTCAAAGTCATGATGCATAAGATGATATTAAAATGATTTTTCAGTCATTGTAGTCAGGGACCATTGTATTTAACATCATATTGTCTGAAAACCCTGCCAGAACTAAGCTTGATCATCACTTGGCCCATCTACATTAACTGAAGGGGTCTAACATGGTGGTCATGAACATTACTCCTCAGTGTTGCATTCTAACATAACCCAATTTTCCAGTGAAGACAGGTCCCAGTTGAGGTGCCTGGAGGTTTCTCTCAGTCGTGCTCATCATCCATCTTTTTGAGAGCCAGATGGATGCCCTGGAGTGAGATTCAGTATTTGCAAAATATTCTCAGGCTGCAGAGTAGAGTTCGGGGACTTCACACTAAGGATATGTCCACAGGTCAAATAAGCACCTCTGGCTGTCCGCTGTCAGCTGACTTGGGCTCATGGAGCTTGGGCTATTGGGCTCTTTAACTGTGGTGCAGATGTTCAGGCTCAGAATAAAGACTGGATTCTGGGATCCTTTCCTCTCACAGAGAGCACTGAAGCACCACCTTTTCCTCATACTAAGGCTGTATTTAAACATAACACGTACTGATGTTTATCTTCACTTTATTGTTCATTTTCAGAACAAGTAATCTAGTTTACTTCAAGCAACTTCACAGATGTGCTTATCTATACTTTAGTATCACTGGAATAAAAATCACTAGGCTGCAGCTACACATCTGTCATCTGTAGCTGATGCTCAGTCACACGCCAAAGACATGAAAAAGGATGACAGAATGAGTGGGCATGAATTTTAAAGCTTACTAAAATGCTCTGACAGCTATGAGCTATCTAGTCAGTTCAGTCAGCTCCACATAGTGAAATAACATTAAAAAAGCAAACAAGTAAAAACAATTTTGATAAACCTTTGTTTAGAGTTTTAATTAGGATTTTCTATTTGTATGGGAATTCTTATCTCCTCAGGAGAGCAAATTTTTTCAGGCAATATAGTTAAGATGAGAATGACTAGATCTCAGCTTTACCAAGTGGAAGGATAGCTGTTGATTCAGTTGGCTACACTACCTAGCCCATGTAAAACAATGAGTTCTGGAGGAGAAGACAGACAATTTTTTTCAAAAGGGAGGTCAAAGCCTATTGGCACAATGTATTTAGTACTATGTTGCAACTAGGCACAGAATCTCACATTTTTAGAGAGTATGCTGCTGAAATAGGATGGCTGTAGCTAGTCAGATTGCAGGGCTGCTATGTTACTGACTGACCACTGCACAGTAATCCAGCCTGTAAGTCCATAGATCCCTGTTTTATTTTTTACCTGCTACCCTTCAGAACTCTAGCATTCTTATCACCACAACAAACACAGGTGCCTCCATGTCTTACTATGCTTGCTTCAGCTCTACAATGATGGCTACAAAACGCAGAACAGCTGAAGTAGTAGCTGATGTACTGTGACCAGGGCTTATTAAATTTATCCATAACTGGCTCACTGTTACCTTGTGCTCACCTCCCCATCCATTTATTGTGAGTTACTTGTTGTTCATCTTTTTATATTTAGATTGTAAGTCCTTTGGAGCAGCGGCTGTCTTTTTTTCTTAAGTATATATATAGCATCTAGCAGAATGGAACCCCATGTCTGATAGGGGACTCTAGGAACTTCTACAATACAAATAATCTTCCAAAAATGGCAGCATAAATATGTGAGAATAAAAGTGTCTTTGATGTTGCTTTTTGCTCCTGCACTGATAAATACATCCTAGCTCATAAACACTTCAGCATCAGAACTCAACTATTACCATGTAAACAGAAGCCAGCCTCAAATAATCATCTGAATATATGTGATCACAGTGCTTTTTCATCACACTTAATGGGAAGAGAAATGTTAGGATTGGAAGAGTTAATAAAGTATAACTTTGCAGGAGCTGCTCTAATTACTGTTACTACAAATTTAAGTTATTTTTTTCATAAATTGTTTTCATCAGTGAGCATGGATGAAATAACTTATTTCTGACTAAAAAACTTGCATTCAGTGCAGTCACACTGAGATGTTTCAATGTGTTTGTTAAGCTGACCAGCTACCCCCATAGGGCTGTAATAAACATGACAGGACAAGCAGATTGTTTCTTCTGTTTTCCATGGGTAGCCAAGTCTAACAACAAATCTATCACTAGAAGAAGAAGAAGAATAGTGAAAGCTATGGGTTAAGCCAAATTTTCTTTGTACTTAAGACAGTAAAATCCTTTTATTGAAAGTAAATATCAAACATTTTCATTTGCTTCTTTTTGGTGACATGAGATGAGTGAGAACCTCATTTCTACACTCATTAGGTTTTAACAAGGCCTTTAGATTAACTTTACCAGTCTGAGCTATACTTTGTGAAAATACTGGTCACTGGGAACATCCACACACAAAGTTTGTCAGATTCCCCCCCCCCCCCCGACACAATATTATGGAATCATAGAAACTGGAAGGCACCATGAGAGGCCACCAAGCCCTGTTCCCTTCACTCATGGCTAAACCAAATACCATCTTAAACCATCCCTGAGAAGTGTTTGTCTAACCTGCTCTTAAAAACTTCCAATAATGAAGATTCCACAACCTGCCTAGGCAACTTATCCCAGTGGTTAATCATCTTGACAGTTAGGAATTTCTTCCTTATGTCCAATCTAAACCTCCTTTACTGTAATTTAAGCCCATTGCTTCTTGTCCTATCATCCGTTGTTAACGAACAAGGTGAGCTTTATAATGATAGTCTTGTGGACTCTTGGAAACCTTTCCTGGATTTTCTCCAGTAGTAGTCAAATAAGTTGTAACCATTAATTGATTTAGAATGTAGTTGGAATCAATGACATGTAAATATACCATATTACATTATTAAAGGATGAAATGCTGTCTTTCTGCAAACTCACTTACATGATTATGGAAGTGACAAAATGAAATGGAACGACTACCATTGAGGTTGAGAAACAACTAGGAGGGGGCCATTGACCATTTAACCCCATGTTGTTACATTGTAGCCTTCTAGAAAAGCCAAAATTAGCTTGCATTTCTGGTTATATGGAGCTGGTGCTATGGGGCAAGATTGAGTCCTCATGCTTTGCATTCAACAGCATGCTTATCACAGCTTTAATTTTTTGTAAAATATCCCAGTTAGGGAAAAAAGAACCCTTTTTGTGCAAAAGGGCAAGCTTTTGTCTTAAAAATGGACTTAGTCTTCAAGAACACAGGAATGTGGGCTTTTTTAAGGCTTGTAATTCAAAGATTTCCCTAAGGATTAAACTTTGTGCTTTTAAAAACGAAGAATTTTTATCTGTTCTGTGAGAAAGTTTGTAATCAGATAACTGAAATAACCAAAAAAAAATGAGTGGGGATGTTGCATTTTTAGCTTTATCACAAAGATGGGTAGGGAAATGATTTTATGCTCCAAGAAGAGCTTGTGCATTCATTTTTATCATTACATTAAGTAAATAACGCTATTGGACATGCTTCTATTATTTCTATGCTATCAAGGACATTGTTTTCTCTTCTAGAGTCTTAACTGCAAAGGGAAGAGATGGCTTAAGCAGTGAGTCTGTCATTAAATAATTATGAAATGTGCCTGTAGACCTGTAGAGCAGTGTTTAAATATAACCCAATAGAAATGTAACCTTGTGGAGCACTATTAGCATTTTAACTAAATACTAGATCTGTTCAGCTTGACATCAAAATGGATACATGTAATACTTTGAGATGGGGGTTTGAACTGGACTACACTGATAAACCTTTCCCAAACAGCCAGCTCTTTCATTTATTTGGTACTGTGTGTATATTTTTGCTTCTTTAAAATTAAAAAGACTGTGAGGTTTAAACTAGAATAATGGTGGAGTCTCTGTAACTTGATGTCTTTAAATCATGATTTGAATACTTCAGCGACTCAGTCAGAGGTTAGGAGTCTATTAGAGGAGTGGGTGGAGGAGGTTCCATGGCAATGCAAACAGAAGATCTGTTGTTGCAGTGTGTCCTGTTCCTATAACTTGCATTCCCCTGCATTTATTTCCTCCCATTCTGTAAGTTTCCCCCATCTTCAAAGCATCTGATGAAATGGGATTTTCTCCCATGAAAACTCATGCAATAAGTATATTTGTTAGTCTTCAAGTGCCACAGGACTCCTTGTTCGTTTGTTTTACTGAACTGACTAACATGCTGCCCCGTTGGATCATGTACAGAAAGTCAGACTAAATGGTCATGAATGTCCCTTCTGGCTTTAAAGTTTTAGCATCTACAAGACATTAGTGTTGTTCTGAACAGTGCTTTGTCCTATTTCACTAGCTCTTTTGGGTTCCTTTTTGGCGCTATAAAGGAATTTTCCTTTCCATGAGAGAATTTCCCAGTGAGGTGATAGGAATTTTGTTTTCTTTTCAGGCCTTCTGTTCATCCTAATCCATATGGGCATTTCAGGTCTATGAACGATACTTAGCAGACAGGCAACTCATGAGCTGTGAAGCCTTTCTTAAAGCCATTGTCAAACCAGTCACTTTGTCTTTATTAAAGGTGCTGGCAGTTTATGTTGCTTTCTGTTGGCCTATTAAAGATAACACATACAGGCCAAGGTTCTTTCTTGTGCTGCCTCAAGAACAATTTCAGGCACAATTTTATTTGGCAGATGGATTACTAGAAAGATCTGCTCTTTAATGATAGGGAAGGCAGAAATGAATTTTTTTGACTCTGAATAACAGAGTGCAGTAGTTGGAAAATAAAGGCCCTAAAAACTGAAGTGCTGGATGAGGCGTTAAATAACACCTTTTAAATTATTCATCACAAGCACATGCTTTGAGCTGTTTTAATCAGATTCAACATAGGCTGCTTGCTGGGGAGCAGTCAGCTGCAGCTCTGCCTTCAGGGCAGCAATGGGCTGGGGCATTGCCCTGCTCAGAAAAGCAGCCATAAATAAATGACCTTTAAAAATGTTTAAAAGTTGGAACCTAAATTTTCAAACTAATAAGTCAGTTTGGAGAGCAGGGGGCATCTCAGTCTTTGGGTGCCCAGTTTGACACCTGAAAGGGGTACAATTCTTTGGAAGGCCTGAGGACCAGTATTTGCAAATCAGGTGTCAAGTTGGGCACCCAAGATTATTGGTCGCTTCTGAAAGTTTCAGGCTAAATGACGATACCAATAGTCTGGTTCATAAATGTGCAGTGTGAGCGTCTAGGATTGTGGTGCTCAAGGTTGCACACACCAGTTTGAGTCCCTAGAGAGCACTGTTGCATTGAACCACACAGAACTAGCACTAGATTCTTCTATTCAACACAGCTAAGTACAGATTTGAGTGGAATATTGAATACCGCCAGAGACTGGCCCACAACTTTTGAGCTACAAGTAACTGGTAAAAACAGCGGGTCTGATCTCAACAGTCCTGAAGGGGCATGTATTTTCACACAGAATATTCTAGAAAGGGGATGGGCAATTTGTCTGTGGCATAATTTGCCATCTTGGTACATTTGATGGAGGGGCCTGCTTAGTAACTGCAAGGAGAGGTGGAGGAACTGTGCAGGAAGACCACCCCACACACATACTTTGGAGAAGCTGGGACAAGGAGAATGCCCTTCCTGCACTCGTGTCGTTTGGTTATGGGAGAGAAACTAACCAGTGACTCCAGCTGGTAGAATCAGAAGCAGAGAACTTAGGATGTTCAGAGAACTGTTTTGAGTTTTGACTGGATTTTCTCTGCCTTGTTCTGATTGACTTCAATGTTCCTTCTCCATTCACTTTTCTTTACATATAGACTGTGCCCTCCCAGCTAACTCCCTCTCAAAAAGTGACACAGAACTGACATGCACTAGCTGCCATTACAGTTTACTCTCTGTGTTTTATTTCTTTCCCCACCCTGTCTGTCTGTCTCATCTAGTTACAGTGTAAAGCCATTGAAGCAGGGGATGGATGCCTT
This sequence comes from Podocnemis expansa, assembly GCA_007922195.1. NCBI lineage: Eukaryota > Metazoa > Chordata > Testudines > Podocnemididae > Podocnemis > Podocnemis expansa. Next base: position 72,333,437 of record ML681966.1, read on the forward strand.
CTGGTCTGTTTGTACATTGCCTTGTGAAATGGGGCCCCACAGCTGTTTGGTCTTAAGCAATATTGTAATAAACATGATTAATAAATAAATAAATACCCTACATATAGAGGGCTGAAAATGGGGGCCTTAGTCATGTTGTTCTTGGAAAACATGACTCCACCCAGTTCTTTCTCCTGTCACAGGACATAGGCATATTCCTTTGAGCCTGTAGCCTGTGATTTGAGACTATGTCTCAAGAAGAACTTCTAATTTGGCTTCCTGCTGTTGGCTATGACAACATGGGATCAGCAAAGTTATGGGAAAAATCAGGGTACTTGGGGAAGAATTCTCCTGCTGTAGGGAAAAGGAGTTTAGGTGGAAAGAAAAAAAAAAGGCATGCTTGAGAAACAGTGGTGGTGAGGATGTGTATAGAGTACATCAGGGTAGATGGCAGGATTTGAAAAGCAAAGAGATGTAGGGACAGGTGAGAATGCAGTGGGGTACAGAAAAAGGAGTAGATGAAGGTGGAGTGTAGGAAGGCAACCAAAGGCAAGGGATAGGGTGGGATGGGTAACCAAGCAATGGTAGAGAGCAGCTGAGAGACAGTGAAGACAGAGAATGGATGGGGTGTAACAGAGACAGGAGGGGAAAAAAATCAGAATGAAGGACTAAGACAAAGTAAGGAAGGGAAAAAAAGTACAGAGGTAAAACAATTGAGGAAAGGAAGAGAGGAAAACAGAATTAGAATATGAAACATAGATGGTGTGAAAAATGAAAAATGGATGGTATGCAAAATATCAAAAGAGTATTGCAAGTACAGATATAAACTTAAATTATAAAATCTTTGGGGTAGTAATTGTGTCTTTGTTCCCTGTACATACGGCACCTAGCACAAGGACTGGGTCCCTTAGGCACTGAAGTAATATAAAATATCTGTTTAGGTAATAATAGTACAAATGAAAGGCATGGAATAATTTAAAGAAGAATGTTTCAGAAATTGGGGGAGGAAGCGATAAAGAAGAGAAATGACAGTGAAGAGAACAAAGAAGATCTTTAGTTTTAAGAATACTTGCTGCTAAAGTTTGTATGATAGTGAAATGTGTTATGAATTCTATTGTAAAATGGATGCCATTTTGAAACTTTGTGTAGAGTTCTACTTATATGGCTCCCCTTAAATCACAAGAATGCGTGCCACTGAAGCCCATGAAGCACTTCGGTAGTTTGTTCTTTATTTCAAATAATTTTATTATAGGAAGAAAATTATTTATGAATTGCATAATAGATTATTTGAAACCACCATGTCGCATTTTCGAGTGCACTAGAATATTGCATTGTTCCACTTTAAAGAATTCCCAGCATGCTGCCATTGGGTTCACTGCTGCTGTTTTGATCACTGTGTCCCATTTAGAGCCATCTTTAATGAATGATGCTTAAAGTGCTATGCCTACTTTCAATTCCCTTTATGTCTCTGTTCTAAGCCGTTATGACATACGCAGACATAAGGGGGAAAAAATTCTCAGAATCCAGACCTCAAATGGAAACATCTTATGCAATGGTTGGTAATTCCCTCATCATACTTAATCTAAGAACACTATCAGAAGACAATGAGATAGAGATGAACTATAATGATAGGATATAGAGATTTTATGCCACATATTTTATGCCTTAGTTCCAGAGGTAACTTTTCAGGGCCCATTAGGCTCTAATCTGAATGAGCGTGGGAGGATGTGTTTTTGGGTTTTAATCATAATTCCTTTTCCACATTTTATCAGCAGCATGTTTTTGGCTTTAGTATGACAGGCTCGGATTTATATGACAATCAGTAACTGCCCCTTTAGATTGGTCCACGAGTTTTTATTTTTACATTAAACTCTGTACTGCAAAACTAGAAATTGTTGACTGAAAATATTAAGTCAATTTCCTCTGAAGTGTATACAGGCTGATTTTACATTAACAGATGTAAATCAGCATAGCTGCACTGATTTCCCTAGAACTATGCTTTCTTACACCAACTAAAATTTGGCACTTTGTATCAACCTACTTGTTGGGTATCTTCCAGTTTAGCACCGACTTCTACAGTCATTTCCCAGACAAACTCTAATCTGTCTTCCTTTGGAGTTTTGTCTGCATGAGAAATATAAGATTTAGCCGTGTAAGGTATGGCCTCCTGAGAAAATTCACTCTTTTAATATGTTATAAATACTAAATAATAGTATTTGCAGTTATAGGGTCAGAATCTGATGCCTTTGCTAAGAATGAGTTGCACCACACTACTAATACACCTACTACTAATTCCAGTGGAGTATGGTGCTATTTAATGTGCATTATGGTACTCAGATTTGGCTCATAAGGAATATGTATTTGTTCAGTATCCATAATTTTGTGCCATGTTCTAAAATTGAAAAAACCTGCACAATGCTATATTGTGATACATGTCCTTTTTCTGACCAGAGTATTTGATGCACATACTGAGAACATATTAGAACTATTATAAAGTGATACTAATGTACATACGACTGGTCTATAACATAATCTTATTGGAATAACCATTTGTCCTATTTTTATTCTGAAACCACCCCTATTCTAGTGGCCCAATTCTGCAAATGTTTAAGCATATAAATAACTGTGTTCAGATAGTTACATGGAAGTCAACGGGACAACTCAATTAATTAAAGATACTAATGGACCTCAGTGTTTTCAGAATTGGGCCCTTTCAGTGTAACCTTCAAAGCAGCCTATTTTATTTGCTAATTTTGAGCTAGGCAAGTCCCCAACATATTGGAAAGTTTCTCAGGGAAACTCCAGAAGTTGACACTGATATCATTGCCATGGGGAAAGGGATTTCTGGGCACATCCATAGGAGAGAAGGGGGGTGGGGTGGAGTAATATCCCTTCAGCAGTACTGGGTTTCTTGTGGTAACTGTGATGGTCATAGATTTGCAAAGTTAGTGCCTCTTTTAACTTGACATCAGGTCTCTTTAATAAACTACTCAGCCATTGGGTCCTGGTGTGCTCCATACCTTCTATCAAGGCACAGAATTTGCAAACATTAATGATGATGAGAACAATATTAATTCTCAGGGAGATTTTTGTAAGGTCACTCCATGTGGCTGTCTGGAGATGATGCCACCTAGAGCTCCCCCAGCAGCTGGCTATGTTCTCCAGCCATAATACTCAGACGAGTCAAGCCACACCGTATTCCTGAAGGGACACCTCTGTACTAACATGAAGGCTGATGCTGCACTGGCCCCACTTCCCCAGGCTCAGACCATCTGGGATCCACTGTTGTAGGAGTTCCACAGCTTTCATTCTCTTGTTGTCAAGCAGCAGAGGGGATGATGTGGCCCTTTGCCTTCAGTCACCGACTACTCAAAACAATCAGCACTGTTGTTCTTGGGAAAAACAATACCAATATAAGCATATTTTTCAAAGTGAACCAGGAAGAAACCTGACAGTCTGTTGCTTTTCTCTCCTGTTTTAAACATTAGAATGAAGAAGGTATCCCGCAAGAAGGAATGGTGGATAATACAGACATGCCAGTGGACCCTGATAATGAGGCTTATGAAATGCCTCCTGAGGTAAATCTTTCTTTGATGTGCTTTCTCAATGTATACAGCTAATGGACATACGAGCATTTAGCACAGGGACTTTATGCCAAAGTGAACCAGCTGCAGCAATGTAATGATAATGGTATTATGTGGATGCACATAGGGTTGCTTCTCCTCTGTAGGTGTCCAGTGACCGAGAAGTTGCAAAGAGGAGGCAGGTCAATGACTTCTGCCCTCTTCACCCCAGTCTGTGAAGCTGTCTAGTCATGCAGGAGTGGATGAAGCTGCAGTATAGAAGCAGACATGTAGCCTGTGTGACCAGGGTCTCAGAATGCATCCTGAAGGCACCACACCCACCTGGGGCTCCACACCACCCATTCATCTAAGTCAAAATGGCACAGTCAAGCCCAATGAGAAGAGATTTGTATCAGATCCACATGTGGCTATAGGACGATGTGCATAAATGCTGTGTTATGTAATCAATAAGTAATAGTTAATCGGTACTAATTCGGTGTGATAGAGCCTGAGTTCATTAGGCTGAATGCCAAGCCCTTGTTTTGGGAAGCCAACTGTCTTCAGAGGAAGCTAGAACTCCAGTAAAATTATAATTAGTTAGGGCCAAATGTCATTGAGGGCATGCAAATAGCTCCTCATGAAGTTAATGGTAATGGCTAATGCACTGGAAGGCAAAGGGTGGCTTTCTTTACTGTAGCATTGGGGAACCTGAATGAAAGAGGCAAGACCATGCTGTATAACAATCCAACAACCTTTTCAGTGGAGCCAGAGCTCTTCCTTTCCCTTGCAGTACTACCTCCCTAACCAAGAGAGGGCCACATGCAACACAACTCAATAATTCCTCTTAAATTTCTGATTTCCCTCAACTAGCCTCTCTGAAAACACAGTATTACGTTATTAAATATTTTCCTTACAGTAACAATATTTGAGAGAACAATTCTATGCATTCTCTCTCTTTCTCTCTCTCTAGAATAATCCACAATAAATTCTCTTTCTCTTGTATTTGATAAGAGTATACCTTTGTCAATTTGAGTTCAAGAAGACCACGTGTGTTCAAAGTATTGCCTTTTGAAAGCTTCCTAATTTGATGGACAACATTTTATAATATGCAGCAAATCACTATTACTCCCTTTGGCTCATGAAGTCAAGAAAGTAAAACCTTTCGATAGTTTTCTTCCACTATTTCTGAATTACTTTGTTCTGACTGAATACAGGATTACTACACTGCATGGGATACCTCCATGAGTTATCCATTTGGTTGTTCCACAGAATTGCAGTGCATGGGCTTGATCATGAAAGGCCTGGAGCATCTAGGGCTTAATTCAGCAAAGTATTTAGATGCATAATTAACATTAAGCACCTAGTAATTAGAATCAATGGCTATGTCTACACTGGCAAATTAGTCTGGACTAAGGAGACATAATCCAAACTAATTTAGCCCATAGCCACACTAAGCTTTCCCTAGTTTGACCTAAGAAATTTCGCTTAGTTCGTACTTATTAGTAATGGTGGTTAGTCGGGACTTAAGCACTTTTTTTGAACTAGGCACAATGTGGCCATGGACTAATGCTTAGTTCAACTTAAGAAGTCAAAACTAACCTGGTTAGTTTGAACTAACTGCGCATTCTAGTTCGAACTAGAACGTGTGGTTAGTTTGAACTTACATGCACAAGGTTAGTTCGAACTAACCTTGAACTTCTTAGTTTGGACTAATGAGTCTGAACTTCCGGTGGCTAGTGTAGACATAGCCAATGGAGCTACTAATATGCTTATACTTAAGCATATGCTTAAGTAATTTACTGAGTCAGTGAGAGTACCTGCAACTCCAACTGGACTGCACTGTGCAACAGGAATTTCACATACGCGGGACCTCTAAAGTTTCCACCCAATTACTATAATTGGACACATCTTAATAAAAGAATAGGAAGTTCACTCCATAAATATAGTAATTGGCACTAAGTACCTGATCCAATTGCCACTGAAGTCAGCGGAAAGTCTTCCATTTGGCTCAGTGTAAATTAGATTGGATCCCAAATGAATACAACAGATATGACTAAAAATAGTTCATTCACTACAGAGTGTGAAAAAGCATACAGCTTGCCTATCTGTCATGACATTCCAGGCATTTTGATTTTCATAATGAACTCTTTTAAGTAGTTTACCATCCTAGGTCCTGCTCCTTACACTACAAATTCATGTACTTAATTTTTAGGTATACAATTTATTGAATTCGGTGAGACTACTGATGAGTTTAAAGTTAAATGCATACCTAAATATTTTCCTAGATCACAGATTAAGAGTGATGATCCATTACTACTGAAATGAGCAGCAATGAAGCTTTTCCCTCATTAATTACCAGAATACATAAGGAAAGGATTACTTATATGCATGTTATATACAGAAATGTGATTTTATCTTTGCTTATTAGTTCTCTTGGGAATTCTCTAGAAATCAAATGCTGTAAGTAATCTTAGCAATTGATATGGAAGGTGAATGGCAAGATAACCCCAGGGAAGTCTAATTAATCTGTAAATTCTGATCTCTTGTAAATAAAGTATTTGGAAGACAAACTAAAAAAATGCCAACCAAATAAAGAAAAATGTGCTCTGATTAAAATTAATGGCCTTTTGTTCATTGACTCCAATAGGAGTAGAATTAAGCCAAAAATGAGACTTTTTCTAATTGTTACCAATTTTTACTTTTGCTGTCCCCAATAGGAAGAGTATCAAGATTATGAACCTGAAGCGTGAAAAGCTCTTCCCTCTTTCTATCTTCTGAAATCTACTTACAAAGACGTCCTGTCCTGTATAAGTGCTGAGTTCCAGTGTGCCCAGGTGTAAACTTTTTTTGTTTTTTTTACAGTTTCTACAGTGTATTTTGAAGTCTTCCATCAGCAATGATTGAGTATCTGGTACTGCACCCAGCTTTCACTTCAGTGATTCCCTCCCACTGAAATGAACAACAGGGTGGCAGGGCCATTGTCGTGCTATGGATATTGTGGCTTCAAGTTTAAAAGTTAAAAAAAATGATAAAACCACCTAAGTGTCTATTGCTTATTTCTAAAGACGTAGAAGTTTTATTGATAAGTTGTCAGTAACTTTGTACTGTTTCTGATAAAAGAATTCTTTTGTTTCCTATTATTATTCTGTCTGTCTGGGTTTAACTTAGTGAGAGTTGTTAATATATACATATAATGTAATTGAGCATGAACTATGCACCTATAAATATTAACTGTTAACATTTTGTGGTGTGTTTTATTAATGTGTACCTATAAATAATGGTGTTCAACTGAAGCGAATAAAATCTAATTCACTAAAAAATGAACTTTTAAATTCGTGATGATTTACAGCATCTTTTTTCCTTTCTAAAAGTATGTGTTAAATAATTAGATTAGAATCTCATCATGAAGGCCTTTCAGAAAATAAACTATACTAGGAACAGTATGAGAGAGGTAAGGATGAAATATACACTAGCTGACAGTATGGCCCTCTATATTAAAGGAAATGACTTATTACATAAACATTTACAAAATAGATGTTTTGGTGGTCAAAATAAATTTGCAATTTTAAGGAATCAAGGAACAAATCTAGCTGTCACCAATGAAATGAGCAGATTATCAAAAAATTGTTAGGACCTATAAAGAATCATGGTCTCAAGGTCATTAAAATAGCAGGCTATGGAGAAACTAGCTGAGTGATGAATGGGTTGTGCCATATTTGGGTCAGATAAAATTTAACTATAATTTGTTTTCCCAAAAATAGATCCAGTTGTATGGCTGTTGTTTTACAGCACTGAATTTTAGTTCTTTATTAAAGCTAAGTACCTCTATGTTGACTGTGGTGACTTGATACACATCTCTGTAGTGGGAAGATCTAAATATAGAGATATTTCTTCACTTTCCCTTATTAGGCAGGTTACTCTTCTTGGATTCAAGTTTTGCCTCTAACTTGTATGACAAAGTATTTTTTAGATTATGTTGTCTATTTTCACAAGCAGGATTTTTGCCTTTAATCTTTCCTCATGGCCTGGCTTTCCTTTAAATCTTGCTAATATATAATGCTTTGCATGTATGGATCTTAAAACAGGTGAATATCATTATCACTGTTTAGTAGATGAGGAGACAGAAGCACAGGGAGTTGATGTGAGTCACCCACAGTCACAGAGGAGGTCTGTGCCAGAATTAAAAATAGACCCCAAGTCTCTTGAGCCCTGACCCAGTCTCTTATCTGCCAGGCAACACTAATCATTTTTGTTGTTCACTTATAAGTTCTTCCCTGATTGTCTGCATCTTCTTCATATTGGCATGCCCAGAATTGAATGCAAAATTCCTAGGCTCATCTCACCAAAATTGTGATAGCTCCAATATAGTGAAAGCTGATGTGATGTCTCTGCAATCCAACAAAAGAAAGAAAGAAAGAAAGAAAGAAAGAAAGAAAGAAAGAAAGAAAGAAAGAAAGAAAGAAAAAGAAAGAAAGAAAGAAAGAAAGATCATACTGGCTTTTTGTTTTCATCTTGCACTGCAAGCTCAGATTTAATTTCTTGTCTGCTATCACTCCTAAGTGTCTTTTTATCATTGCTGCATAAATGATTGAAATGAGAAAGAATTGGCACAGAAGGTTTTTTTTTGAAAAACAGTATTTCAAAATTTTCTCAATCATTTGAAACCCATGATTTTTTTCAAGAAGAAAAACCAGTTATGATCTTTATTGATGCCTCACCATTGAAAAAATCAGAAAAAATAATAATTTGGCTTCCAGTCTAAAGCATGCTTATGTCAATGTGAGGGATGGGGTTGGTGTGTTCCATTGTCTTCACTGGGTTTTGGATCTGGACCTGTATCATACTCTAACTGTTTAATAAAATCTCTGATTTATCCAGTGGATCAGGGATTTCCATAGTATGAATCACATCACTGTAAACAGACTATCTTTGACTGGACCCCACCGTTTCCTTTGGAAATGCTTGTTTCTCTTGCATTGACAGTTGTGTAACATCTCTAAGACAAGCACAGCAATGACTTAAATGGAAAACTGATATCAGAAAAATGTTTTAGGTAAGTGTTAATACTATGCATGTAGCTTAAGGGTCTTCAAATGGTTTGGCAGATGGCAGCAAATGAGAAGAGCCAGCATCACGGAGCCAAGCTCGATGGACCACCAATGGGCAACAATATGAGAACGGTTGCCCTAGGCCTCACATTGACAAAGCTACCTAGGGGAATCAGCTGTTCAATTTCATAGGAAGCTTTGAAAATCTCAGGCTAGGCGCATGCATTTCTAAGTGTCTTCTCTTCTTTGCACTGCAGATAGGGGGCAGCCTTTGTTTTTCTGAATCAATAAACCAAAATGAATTATTTAGGGAAGATATGCCCCATTACTAGGAGTGAGCCCAATGTTCCTCAGACAAGCCAGAGTATACACTTGTGAAAAATATGAACTATATAAATTTACCTCTCAGATGGGCCAGAGCTCCATGTCTCTATGAGTTAATTCTTTTTTTTTTTTTCTAGGTAAACGTTAGCAAATGATTCATTGTATAATGATGCTTCTAATATACTATAGGTGATATCTTTGGTTCATGAACCTCTTGAAAACATGCCCTCTTATGGCCTGAAAGGTCCATAGGGTCTTCCTGTTCCTATGGCAACACAGGGTGATCCACTGCTGTAATACTATGCTGCTTTTTATCTAGCTTCCTCTAGGGCTGCCTAACCATCCTTTTCAGGTAAGCTAAATGCCAGTTTATCTTATTTCCTGCAGTGCAATGAAAGCAAATGTGTGGACTGCAAATGTCAGAACTGAGTTATACCTTGAGCTAGAGCCAGATCTAAACAAATATTACTGTAAAATGATCTAAAGAACAGTCTGCCCTGTATATTCAAAAAAAGAAAAAAGGACTAAAGAAAAAATAGTAGGGCAATTGTGAGACTGCTAAAGCAAAGCTTGCTAGTGTAGAATGAACAGTTGAACGTGAATAGAAAGCAAAAGCTCTCCCTTTTTCTTGATCTAGGTGTTTGCTTTTCAGCTTATCAATGAAACTGAAAGTAGTACACTGCCCTCTGATTAAATAATCAATAACAAATCTCTCCACCTCCCACTTCTCCAGGGAAAACTATGTGATGCTTTTTTCTCTATTTTGAGAGACTTAATTGGTGTTTTAATGGTTCCTAACTAGACACATAATTGTTTTTATTACTGGAAATCATGGTGTCATTAAGATTGCTGTAACTATTTGCCAAAGGGGAACATGCAAGAAATGACCACTACAAATAAAAAACTGAGATTTCAGATGTAACATTCCTGCTAAAAACATTAATACAAAGTAAGGGTAAATTGTGATGTACTGTATGTAGAGAGCCATGGAAAAATAACTTGCATACGATTAACAACCCTCAGGATGCACATGTTTTACTCACAGGGACACATACCAGGTATGTGCTTTTCTAACTGAGGCTCTTTGGTCCTCAACATATCTCCACAAAGCATTTTCCTAAGCGCTAATTTACGTAATAATTCCAACTCTTTTGCTTTGGAAAACTTGATGGCAGCCCCACAGTTTCCTAACTAGCAGGGAAACTCTTTGAGTTACATTCATCCCTGACTTAACAGAAGCAATGAATGGAGCCCCATGTCTCTGATATCAACGTGTAATTCTTCTACGCAGACCATCCAGAGACTCTGTAAGATTCAGAGTGGAGGCTGCTCCCTCCAAGGGCTTTTGTAGATACGTTAACCATTATTTGTTCAGTGGTTGGAGCCCTTCTAGAAGTACAATTGTGGACAGCTGCAGAACAGTGTCTTGGTCTTGCCTAGAAAGTATCCATAAAGTATGTATATACCATACACAATGCTCTACCTACTGTGGGACCTGGTCCAAAGTCTGGTTATAGTCAGTGGAAAGCCTCGCATAGACTTAAATGACCTGACTTAGTGACTTCTATAGCACTCACAACATGATGGCTAAGTTCTCCCCAGGCAAATCAACTCAACATGATGAGGTCTCTGATCTCTCCATTCTGGGGAGGGAGGAACTATTTGGGGAAAATTTGGGGGGGGATACCATGTGACTAAGTAGTATTTGCATCAATAGTGCAGTGCATTGGTAGGGCTGAAATTGAAGTCTATGATGTTTAGGGAATTTTAAGTCAAAATGTATCGGTTGTGTCACTGCTCCAGTCTCTTTTGCACTGATCAGTTCAGCTCCTGCTGAGGGTATACTCCAGGGTTCTGCTTCAAAGCTCACTGAAGTCAATGGGAAGTTATCCACTGAATTCAGCAGGTTTTTGAATCAGATCCAAATTCACTCCCTTTAGAATGCAGAGGGAAGATGTGGCTGGTATAGGTTCACATGCTCACTAAAGAGAGCCAGGCTTGATGGTGGGGGCAGCTTTTCAGCTGGTGGAAATTGGCACAAGATTAACATCAGTAGATCTGCTTCCATTTATGCCAGCCAGGGATCTGGCCCTGTGATTTTTATCAGCATTTACTTGATCCATTTTTGGTTGAGTTTAGCCTGACAAAGCCACTGCCTCAATCATCAGTATGGAACCTGCTGCTTCCAGAATATGGGAACATCCATGTCTTCAGCACTGTATGTCATTCCTAGATACAGTGACTCAGATGTAGAGCAGGAAAGCAAAGCCAGGAAATATTTTGCCTCAACTGCTTTACATCCCCCAAAAGAATGGCTTTATACCCAAAGAAGGCAGCCTTGGGTTGATGCTTAAATAGACAAAGTAGGGTGAATTCTCACAAACTTAGAGTCATGTTGTGATTAAGGCACTGGACTGATACTTAGGAGATCCTGGATTGATTGACAGCTCTGCCAGACTCCTGTGTGACACTGGACAAGTCCTGTGGCCCTCAGTTTCCATCTACACTATGGAGATAATACTTCCTTTGTGTATCTTATCTAATTAGAGTTTAAGAGCCCTAGGGCAAGGGCTGTCTCATTCCGTGTGTGTTTGTTAAATGTCTATCACACTGGAGCTCAGATCTCAAGTGGAGCTCTATATGTTGCTGCAATACAAATAAAGAATAAATTATCTGCCTGAGATATGTGACATATTAAAAGGGTGAATTCTGCTCTCGTGTACTGCTGTTCATGAGCAGTAGCAATGGAATAAGTAGACTAGTCACTCCCGAAGCTACCTGTGTAATAGAGAAGATTAAGTCTTAAATGTCTCAATTCGTTTCTTCACATACTACTTCTGTCTTATTTTTAATCTGTATTTAATGGTTCACTTTTTTCTTTTAATTCTGTTACCTCAGTATTAAAGCAGGAGAGGAACCATCAGGCATGCATGATGATCAGTTTTTTACCTGGAAATATCATCTGCTTAATAGCAGGCATAAAACTTTCTGCAATGAGCCTGACATCCATTGTATAATTTAAAAAAGGCTTCTTTGATCTAAAAGAAGCTAGCAGATGGAGAAGCAGCAGGTGGAATCACAGAAGAGATCACCAGCAGGTAATTAGCAAGATAGCAAACGAGGTCTGATGATACCTCTCCTGTTGAGGGAGGTTCGTTAGAAATGTATTCTTTAGTGGAAGCAGAAAATTGGTCTTTGTCCTTTCAATTCATGATTGAACCTATCTATATACCAGACTGTAGAATCAGTACGTGCCTATGCTGTACATTTCTCTAGAAAAGGGTAAGGAAGTGAGAATGATACCTGGTTTCTTTAGTTGGCATTATCCGTAGGATATTTATTTGAAAACCATCCATTTCCCCTATTTGTCCAAGATCATTGCTGAAGAGTAAGTTGTTGGCAGCACTGATGTCATTAATAATGTTGGAATATTCTGACCCTTCTGTCTCCCTTCCATTTCTCTTCTTTCACCCAGTTTCTTTCCTTCTCGTATTCAAATCTCCCCCCCCCACTGCCAAGTTTCATTAGAATACATTGTTCCAGGTGAAATGTTCTCTTCTATTGCAAGGAGATTGTAACAAGGTCTAGGCAGCCAGGAGGGCACTGTTTCTTCGAATAGAGCAGAGCCCACAGCTCATTCACTCCTCCAAAGTCACAGAGGATCTCCTAGCTCTAGAAATATGGCATATGGGGTGGTAGGTTCTGGGAACTACACAGTAGGATTGCATTGCAGAAGATTTTACGGAGTCTAAAGTTGATGCAATATCATATCAAAATCAAAGGAGGAGGTTAGAGTAACCAACATTGTAGATAAGTACCTGTACAAGATCTCTGACTGTTAGGGCAGGGGAAAAAAGGACAGCTGCCCTCTGTCTCCTTACATTGCCTTAACTCCTTGTGCCCATGACCCAGAGCCATGTTTCTCAACCTTTTAAGTAGCAAGGATCCCCTAACTTCTGAAAACTGTAAAAAGTACGCCAACATTCAACTGCCTCCCAGCTGGGACTGAGGGAACCAGGCAGTTGCTATGCATACCTCTAGCTCAGTGGTCATCAGAGTTGGGGGTCACGACCCAGTACTGGGTCACATACCCACAGGTACTGGGTCACGGCACCAGAGCTGGGGGGGGGGTGTGGGGAGGGGGAGGGAGGCAACTGCCTTTCATTGCTCTGCTGGCCACTGCAGCTCTCCAGAAAGCCTAGCAGTGGGAGAGATGTAACATATAGTAGTATCAGCCTTCAGTGGAGAGCATTGAGACGACAGTTGTTAAGATTAACAATGAAGTGCTAATGTTTGTTCAAGCAGTCTCTGTGCCTCCTTCTCTCTGGCCCACTGTCTCCCCTTGGGCTTCTCTCATTCATATGACAAGGACTGAGGTCACTGGCAGGCAACCTTTGAGTTTTTGTCGACAGACCCAACGAAGAAAAGAAAAAAAACTTTGAACACCCCCTTATGCTACTATTTCTGGGAGCGTTTGCGAGGGGTGCATTTATTATTGCAAATTAGGACTTGCCTCTTTTCTCAGTGGGTTGAGAATTCTCTTGCTTGCAACAAAAGTTATAACTTGTAGATTTTAATAAAAACTCTTTCCAGAGATTTTTTGACTGATAATTAAAAAGAGAGGAGAAAAGGAAACTGTTCTAGTAGGAGCCTGTGTTAGAAAGTAGGGTATTTCTTCTACAATTAGAAAGCCTAAGTAACAAGTCAACCAAAACACAATATTATGGATAATTATGCGTTCATGGAAACTCAAGCAGACTCAGGGAGCAGAGGTGAAAGTGGAACCCAGAGGAGCTGCTTCAGTTCCTGGGATCGGGCAGTGGAGAAGGGAGCAGGCACTGGAGGGATTTGGACAGACTCAGCAGCAGATAGGACCTTTCTTTCCAGCCTGGCATTGGCTCTCTCCTCCTTCCCCTGTCTCAGCATTTCCATCTAATTTCTGCACCTAGTCACCTCCCACTCCAGGCTACTACATGCAGTTTTAGAGACTTAACATATGTCCTTATTTGAGATAGGAGTATGGCATGTGGGATCTCCCTCTGCATGTTCTGTGTAGTTGATCTCAAATTAGATGTATAGACTTGGGGCATGCGATAGAAGCTCCAAGAGAAAGGATGAAAGCCATGAGGAGTTCTCCCACCCACCGCCCACAGCCATGGTCACTTCAATTTGCTGGTGGATGCTGCTTTTTTTCAGAGGAGGGTCACCACATGGGAGATGGGTCCATAGCTGTGTTGCAAGGAAAAAAAGTTTGACAACCACTGCTCTAGCCAGTGTCTGGCATACCCTTGGGGTGTGCATACCACAGGTTGAGAAACTATGACCTAGGGGAGGCATATAGTTCTGTGCCACCTAACGATGTCCTACATATGTGTAATCCCCACAGGTAGGGCTGCTTTGCTCTACCAGAGTAATGCTATGTAGCCTCTGTATATGAGAGGATCTGCTCTATTATTTTCCATTTCCTTCTCCATTTTTCCATTCCCCAACTAGCTCTCTGCTCAGGATGAATGGACCATGCAAAGCTATTCAAGAGAATAAGCTAGATTGCATATATACACTATAGATAAACTCCATTGCTTTGTATAAAATTATGCTCTGCTCTGTAGCACTGAAGAAGACTCTATAATGCAAATATGAATACAATGCTCTATTGTCCATTTCATTTTTATTCATACACAGACAGTGCTCTTTTTTTGTAACAGTATGCATGGGTGCTGGTACCAGCACCTTTCTTTCACAGCAATGCACTGCTCCTCTCCCCTGCCAGCCCTGCTGGCCAGCTGGGGCAGCAAGGTCAGCAGTGAAAAGGAAAATTCAATAGAGAAGGGATGAAGGAGCACAGAAAGAAGCTTAGTTGGAGAAGCATATTTCAAATTTACTATCAAGCTACGAGTACTGGCACTATTTTTTTTAACAAAAAAAGCATTGTACACAAACAATAAACCTTCTAAAGTGTTTAAAAATCCAAATGGATTGTCTGTAAATGCTAGCAGTTGGTAAGACATCCAACTGCGTCACCATTAAGACAGCCAAAATAATCAGTGTTAGACAAATACTTGCAAGGATTTATGGTAACCAGAAAGGCAACTATCAATACTGAGCTACTGGGGGCAAATTTTGTTTTTTTATGGTAGCAGTGTAAAAAATAATCATTTATAAATGCCATGTAATGAGGTCTAAAGAAATAAAAATGTTGCCAACCTATATGGCAATTTTACCAGCAGGGAAGATGGAAGAAATTTTTTGGAGGTACTTTTGCATCTAGAAGAAATGCTACTCAGATTGCATTGGGGTGATGTAATAAAACTGAACTAAATAAAAGCTCAACTTTTCAGTTATCACCTAAAAACACAACCTTGACCAAGTATTGCAGAAAAAGCATAACATTTCAGCTGAATAATTGGATATTCTTAGGTGTGAAAGAAAAGATAAATTCAACAACCTTTTATTTTCTTTTTCATTCGCAGTTTTATGAAAACCCAGCAAAATCAAATGTGATAATAATCTCAGGCTGTTACAGTCTGTGAGATAGATGATAATCTTGCAGTACGCCAAAAAGAAAGAGCTCCTTTTCTAGTATATTAATTTATTGCTTAAACAGATGGGTTTCATCACTGCAGACACCTGAGATTTTTCCCCCCATTAAAGATGAGTTGTTTAGTATCTGCATGTTTATAATTTTGGTTTACTGTTGGATGCACCTAGTGGAGAGTTGCAGGAACCTTTTTCAGAAACACCATTGGGCAGAGTTCACAGAGTCTGAAAGGATTAAGTCTCTGTTTCCATTCAACATGTTGGCGAGAGAGCGTCTTCAGTGAAGGATACAGCTTTAAACATCTTTATGAAGTATAAAATTTTCAAAAATGCCAGCGTGCCTTAGTAGCCACAATACTAGCCTCAAAAATCACTTAGGACAAGTGTACACTTGGAGTGTTTTGCCAACATAACTACAGCTACGCTGTGCGGCTGTGATGAAAGCACTTCACTTCCCAGCCCTGACTGATGCTACGCCAGCAGACTTTTGCACTGTAGATCTAGCATGGTGCACAGAGTAACCTTTGACTTTCATGAGGCCTTAACATTTTGAGCATGACTTTCAATGGGATGCAGGATACTAAGTGTCTGGGGTTATGTATACACCTCAGTCTGAGGTTTGATTGCAGCATGGCTAAAATATTATGGCTTATGCAGAGGCTGCATGAGCATAGCAGGGATCCTAGGTGAGTCCATGTATTTCTGGTAAAGCCTATGCCATGGCACCTCCACTGCTATCTTTAGTATGGGTATTCTGGGTCAGCACAGGTAGGGTTTAGGGAGCATCTACACTGCAATCAGGTGTGAGTGCAGTATATGTAGACATACCCAACCTCTTTAATCGAGCTTGTTTGGGTGTGGATAGCAGAGCACCCACAGCAGTGTGGGCTGCAGAAACCCACCTAAAAGCCAGTGTAATTACTAGGGCAGCTGACGTGCCCTGAACTATGTGACTTCACTGCTATCAGCATCCAAGCTAGATGGAATGAGCAAGATCAGGCTATGTCTCCCACATGCTGCAAATACAGCCACTAACTGCAGCGCAAACATAACCTTAGTCACTCCTAGTGCTTCTTAGGCTGTATATCATCTAGTGTGTATGTTGGCACTAGCTCCCTTCTGGAGGATGTTGTGGGTGGAGTTCTGTAGGGGGTTCACACCTCTGTCTCCAGTGCCTGCGGTGCAGTCAAACAATTCTTAAACTGTTATTTTCCTAGTTTGCCTCCACGCTCCTAATTACTGTGTCTGTAAACACGACACAGGTGCTGCAGCCTCACAGCAGATTTTATGTAATTACAGAAACTTTTAGCAGTGTTGAAGGCAAGTTACCTGAGATGCCTCTCTTCCTTTGCTGCATTTCAAGACGCAGCTTTGTCCTCCTGACTGGCAGTGGCACAACCTCCAGAGAACTGGCTGACATCCAGCAAGGTTGTTCCTGGCCCTTATCAGGCATATGAAGAGGGCCCTGGAGCTCTCTCTTAGACACACTCCTATGCATGGACTGGGCACACTGACAACCCTGATCCCAAGTCCGTGTGCAGTCTGTGCTTCGGCCAGCAGAGGCCTCTTTACAGACCTCTCCCTGTCACCTTTGGCCAATAAAATGAGGTGGAGAGAGGAGAATACATGTGTCATCGTTACAAAAGGTTGCAAAGCTGCCATGGTTTCTAGCAATCTGGAAGGCATTGTGCTTCCTTGAGTCCCTGCAGTGATAAACCCAGGCACTATCCCCAAGACCGAAGTGTCCTGAAAAAGATGCCTCCTTAGTGGACTTTAGGTCAGGGGCTGGTGCCAGCTACAGGACATACGTAAGCAATTGGTGAGTTCAGCTTCTGCACTAACATAGCCCCCAACAGATCACAAGCAACCTTGTACAACTTTCATGGGGTGTGATCTAGGGGTATAATTTGCTGAATTTGGAGTTGGACTCTATTCCAGAATTTACCACTGACTCTATTTCACCATTGACAAGACTTCTCACTTCTGACTGTTTCCCCACCTCTGTGAAATAAAGATGACAACATTTTTATGCATTAACACATCAACAAATAAAAGTATTACTTTTGTTATTATTGAAACAGGACCTAGAGTAGGTGCCTTTGGCTGACATGTCTATTCACAGCCTTAGACTTTATGCATTAGGAGGGAAGGGAGCAATATAGAATTGGATATGGATGTTTTGCTGGAGTCCATTGTTCTTATATTATATTTATACATATAGATATTATTTTAATCCATTAAGACTTTTCATACATCATCATCTTTCTTAAAGAAACCACAGAAAATATGAGGAGTTCAATCAAAGGATAAGGTAAAGTCAGCTGAGCTTGCAACCACAAAAGTTACAGCATGAGACAACAGGCTGCACTATCATCTGTAGGTGTTTGTTGATGGGGTTCTATCCCGATCCTCTCATAAAAGGCTGACTCTAAAAATCACAAACAAGCTTTTTGAGATTCCCTTTTGTCATTTCACAGGAGGCAAAGCAGAACAGAAACTAAGGCCGCAGTTAAGCCGTGTGGAGACAGACCAATAACTAGAGCTGGGCAAATATAGGAAAAATATTGTCCCTGGTTTTTATAAAATAAAAATTTAATTTCTACAATACAAATTCATTTTGGCTCTGTTCATGCCCTTTTAATTCACTTTCCATGAATAGTCTAGCGAATGAAGTTACTGGTGGCAGCACCGTTAATCTAAATACCAGCTTTAAGTAAATATACCAGAACATTTGGAGACTTACATATGTTCACCAAGGTATTGTGGTTCTAAGAGTAATGTTCATGAAATCAAGAAAATGAAACATGAAATTTGTTGTGCATCCATTCAGATCAGCTCACTTGCCTTTTGCATCCTCACAATGAAATGCTTGCAAACAAACTATAGAGCAAGAATTATTTGAAGAATAGCTTTGAATAATGAATGCACATGAGAAAAATCAGACTGTTTGTGGCCATGTCATCAATTCAAAAAAGGTGAAATTCCATTAATATGTTACTCATTAAGTTAATCCCTCAGTTCCTTAAAGCTGTCATTTCACACGTTGGGGTGGCTGACTATTGAATTGTCAAGGTCATTACTGGTTTGGAATGATGATTTCAAGTGTTTCGAGCACATTTGACCTATTGTAATAAAGCACCTTGGGTGGTTTACTTTGTTGCAGTAGGTCCAAATAGACAACTTGAATGAGACTCTCAAAAACACAATGACTGATGTTCTCAGAGATGTGCATTTCTTTTAACCAACCTTCCAGGGCGCTAAGCACAGAACTACACTAAAACCAACGCTAGCCCTTATTACTGCTAGCTAAGAGACAGTGGAAGGGTGGTGGTTGCACAACCCTTTTGCAAATGGAAAATGGAGCCACTGAAATGGATATGGTGTCTTGGCATTTTCAACTATGTCTACACTGTAATTCAATACCCTTGGCTGGCCTGTGCCAGCTGACTTTGGCTCATCAGACTCAAGCTATAAGGTTGTTAAATAGTGGTGTAGATACTCAGGCTAGGCCTGGAGCCAGAGCTCTGGGACCCCATGAAGAGGAAGTATTTGTATCCCAGGATCTAGCGAGAGCCCCAGTGTTTACATTGCAATTAAATAGGCTGGTAGCCTAAACCCCACAAGCCCACACTGGCTGACACAGGCCAGTCATGGGTGTTGAATCTGAATGTAGCCATACCATGACAGTCTCCGATGCCAGAATGTTTGGCTGTTAGAAAACACTATGGGCACTCTCTTGCAGCTTTGACTGTGAAATCACAGATATGACTCCCGTTTATGATGACAGACTCTTGCACTGGATCTGGAATGACAATAGAACAAGGGCTCCAATTACTGGAAAGTAATCTTATTGTTTGAGTGCTGCCTCAGGAGCCTACCATTTTTCTCTTCAGGCTTATCTCCTTATCTTACTTTAGCCTTTTAGATCTTGCAGACAAAAATCAATGGGAGTGTGACAAAATTAAAAAGGAAAAAAAGCACCCTGTTAGTGTGTCAACTGGGGGGTTAACATCAAGTATCAGCTCTCCTCTTCACTGTGACATCAATATTGGAGAGAAATAATAAGAATTCCTATTCTGACACTCATTATACACAGCAAGGGACTGAGGACTGGTTGCCACTACACCTCTGTCATTCAGTGAGAACTGTCTTTTCAAAATTTTAAGCAAGGACACAAGTTTTCCTGTGTCAGTAGTTTTATACCAGGTGTGGCCAAACTGTGGCTTAGGAGCCGCATGAGGTGCTTGAATGAAAAAGTGCTGCTCTCAGAAGAATTCAGCTTATACGCGGGTCAGAGACAGGAAAGCCAGATTTTTAATTCCTAGGAGTTTTAAATTTCCTGCTCTGAGCATGCTCGGGGGGGTCAGGAGTCCCAGCCTGTGCCTAGCTGCCAGAGCAGCCATATTGGATGCTCAGCCCGGGCAGGGCTTAAAGCAAGGAGAGCAAGACCCAGTCTGTGCTTAGCTGCCAGAGCAGCCAGATAAAGGAGCCTGGGGGGGGGAGTCATCCAGGGGGAGCCAGCGTCAAGGCCTGGAGGTCAGGGAGAGGACTGGAACATCAGGGAGAAGTGCAGCATGATCAGGACAGCAAGGAGAACCGTGGTATGGTCAGGATGGTGGCGAGAAGTGCGTCATGGTCATGGATGGCAGGAAGATGCACGGCATGCTTAGCTTTTCTTGTCAGCATTAAAAATAAGCATTTAAAATAAAATCATGTTTTACAAGCCCTTCTAAACATGACGTCAAATAATAAGAAATGAAAATACAAAGAAGAAAAGAGATTGTTTACTGTATAGGCCTATTTTTCATAGTAACCTTAAGTAATTATTAGAATCTGACATCATTAGGAGCAATATTTGCCCTCTTTTTACAACAAAAAAGTGTGCAATGAATTTTAAACTTAGTAATTAAGGAGTAGGTAAAAGTATATTGGCTATATGCCTCAGTGGAGCTCTTGAAGGTTTAATAATCAATTTGTGTGGCTCTTGATTTCTATAAGTTTGGCCACCCTGTTTTATACCCACCTAACTCCATTGTCTTCATTGCAGTTATTCTCACTTACTGCTGACGTGACTGAAATGAAAATCAGGTGTGTTCTGTAGATGGATTATAATCTGATAATGAGCCAGAAAACTCTCAGATCCATGATGAACCTTTACTGTTGCAAAGCAGGGCAAACCAGGCAAACAGGTTTTCTTAACACTAAAACAACTGCTCATCTATTGCTATGGCAACCCCAACGACCTGAGGCAACCCAGGACACCACAACCTCTTATTTTAAAAAAAGCAAGTGATTGTTTTGTTAGTGAAGGTTGTGATGCAAGCAAAGCACAAATTCATATGGGAAGTGAACGTGAGCTTGGTGCTTAACAAGGACCTTGATGTAAACGCTATTCATTATGTGCGCACCTGAAATCCCACTGAAGTCATATGGAAGATTTTAGTACTAAGCAGATGCTGTAGTTGGGTCTTTTTGAAATGCAGTGGTTTCTATTCTTTATGTTTTCGTTTAAATTGTTATTATGCTGTGGAGATGTTTATTGGTATGATGTTGGCATATAAAACTCCAGGCAACTGCAGTGGATACCTCATTAACCTGAAAGGCTGAGAAGTAGAACAATATTGCTACAGAGGAGAAAGACCAGCTTTCCCTCCTCCATTTTCTTTTTGCATCAGTGACTCTAGTTACATTTCCAAATTTAATCATTTTCTTCAGCTTTTATTTGTTGTTTATATAAGGGTAGCAGCTGAAATCCTCATTCAAGACTGTGGGCCCATTGTTTTCGCTGCTGTAAATATCAAGGTAAGACAGACAGACTCTGTTCCCAAACATTCTGCAGTCTTATCAACTAGACTTGCTCCTTGTTTATAGTGGTAACGGAGATAAGGATCAAGTCAATGTCTTTCTGCGTCCATATGACATTCTATCAAATTGCGGGTGTCATGCAAATAAATATTCTGAGCTGAAAAGCTACAATAATATTTGAATATCCCCCTCCACAATTCATTTCAAGTTGTTGTGGCCTGAATGTGGCACCAGGTATCATAGAATCATAGGGTTGGAAGGGACCTCATGAGGTCATCTAGTCCAACCCCCTGCCAAAAAAGCAGGACCACTCCCACTAAATTATTCTAGCTAGAGTTTTATCCAGCTGGGCCTTAAACATCTCCAAAGACGGAGATTCCACCACCTCCCTAGGTAGCCCATTCCCATGCTTTACCACCCTCCTAGTAAGAAAGTTTTTCCTAATATCCAGCCTCGACCTCCCCAGCTGCAACTTGAAACCATTGTTCCTTGTTCTATCCTCTGTTACTACTGAGAACAGCCGAGCTCCATCCTCCTTGCAGCATCCCTTCAGGTAGTTGAAGGTTGCTGTCAATTCCCCCCTCAGTCTTCTCTTCTGCAGGCTAAATAAGCCTAGTTCCTTCAGTCTTTCTTCATAGGGCTTGTGCTCCAGCCCCTTGATCATTTTTGTTGCCCTCCGCTGGACTCTTTCTAATTTGTCCATGTTCTTTTTGTAGTGGGGAGCCCAAAACTGGACACAGTATTCCAGATGCTGCCTCACCAGTGCTGAATAGAGGGGAATGATCACATCTCTCAATCTGCTGGCAATGCTTCTTCTGATGCAGCCCAGTATGCCATTGGCCTTTTTGGCAGCAAGAGCACACTGCTGACTCACATCCAGCTTCCCTTCCACCAGGACCGCCAGGTCCCTTTCTACAGTGCTGCTACTTAGCTGATCGCACCCCAGCCTGTAGCAGTGCATGGGGTTTTTCCCGTCCCAAGTGCAGGACTTTGCACTTAACCTTGTTGAACCTCATGAGATTTCTATTGGCCCACTGCTCCATCATTCAGGATCATCTGAAAAAATAGTGGCCAGATCATGAACTTACACCAGCTGAGGATCTGGCCATCATGTAGCACCAACAACATGTTCTATAACCTTCATTTCCTCCTTTGTGATATAGACACTTGCATGTGTCATATTTTCTAATGAACCATCAGGCCAATTTGTAGAGGGGCACAAGATGTCCTCCTGGAGAAACAGGCATTAAGTAATGAAGCCACAACTCAGTCATTAAAAAACTTATCTTTAATGTCCCAGAAAGGCCAGGACTACATATGATTTTTAAGAGTCCATTTTTTCCCTACAACCTACTTTAAGTACATAGTACAAAATTGATTCTCGCAGTTTGTAGTGTAGTGGGTGACACCAGTAGATTGTGATCTACTTCTAAAAGGCAGTTGCCATTGAAAACCATGAGTGTTGCACCATCTTTTGGTGAAAGGTTAGAGACCATCGGTGTAGTTTTTCAGGAGTTCGCTTTGCTGCAATGCTTTAATAAAAACAAACCAACAAAGATGTTCAAATTGCAGGCATGTATAGCGTTCTGCATCTTGTTCTAGCAAGAATTGAGAACTGTAACTATATCTAGAAGAATATAATTAAGACTGCTCTACATCATTTGAGGAGCTAGTTGTTCACCAGTTCCACCACAGTACAGTGCAATGTGCTACCCAGTACCTTGTGCCACAGTACCTTTTACTATGAAGTCTAAAGTGAACGTCTGACTGCTTTCCCAGTTGTTGATCCAAGTCACAGTATTGCTTTGCCATAAATGCTTTCTTTTCTCATATTTCACACAGTGAGAGGGCGTACAATGGGGGTGGTCTCCAATAGCAGAGGAGCACATTAGAAACAAGTAATCTTACACCTTAGGCTGCAGCCTTTGATAGCTAAAGGGAATGTTGCATATTTTCACTTAGTTTAGGAAAGGATAGGTAATAATGCAAGCAGAGGTGATCCAAAGGTTATTAAAGTCAATGGAAAGACTCCCAATGATTTTAACAAGCTAAAAATCAGGGCTTGCCATGGGGTGTTCACCCCACACTGAGAAGGAGAGGTTAAGAGAGACCACTTGGGCGTGCCCTGCCCTGTTCCAGAAAGGAACAGTGGAGAGAATTCCTCCAAACAGTCTCAAGAGGGTGTGCAAGAAGCAAACAACTGGAGGAAGGCTGCACAAGGCAGTGAAATGGAGCCCAGCAGGCTCACATAAAAGGAGATGCAAGCCAGAGCAGAGGTCAGGTGCTTTGGGGAATCCATGGAGTGAGGACTGTCCCCCTAGCAGGGGAAAAATAAAGCTCCATGGACAGGTCAGTTGCTGGCAAGGATGCAGTGGGGGGGGGCAAGACAGCTCCTGGTGGGCTTCAGGGACTGAGTCTAGATGAGTATCCTGAGGAAAGGGCAAAGAAGGTGCTGGGATCAAGGAGAAGTGGCCTAGGGGATCACAGGAACAGGGAGAAAAATCAGAGATGTAGCAGGAGGTTGCTATCCACAGGGTCCCTGGGCTGGGCCCTGAAGAATTGGGCAGGCCTAGATAACCCACACTCACCCTAATGACACAGCATGACTATTGGGATGTGGTACTAATCCCTAGAGAGAGGGGATACGGATGGTGACACAGCTAGAAGGCTGAGTCACAAAGAGGATGCCCTTGTCCTCAGGCAGCAGGCAGATGCAGAGATGAAGTGACTTTCTCAAAACCATGGACTGAGATGTCTGCCTTGAGAGACCAGGAGGAGGAGCTAGTCTGGTGAAGAGTGATATACCCCACACTAAGATAACTATTTAACAAAGACAACACTATTAAAAGTGATTCCTCTCCTCCTGTATTTGAATGAACAATGTAGTGTCTGTTTAAGATGGCTGAATCAGGAGAATGGATGACTGAAGAAACCAGATGCAACATGTCTGGATTTTATATTACACATTCAAATAAGTGCATTCATGTTTAGTTGAGTATGCGATAAGTGGAAGTCTACCTTGCCGTAGGCTCCATTTCCTCCTCACAATTTACCATTTTTCATTTTTTTTTAAAATAACATGAAAAGCTAAGTTTGAGAGAAATAACTGCAAAAAAGATGTTAATCCAAAATTGAAGTTGCAATTGGAGCCATAAGTTTGAGCTTCATGGCTTCCACATCAATATGACTGTATTTAATGAAGGAAAACCAATAAAGCTCCATTCCGACAAACACTGGTACATCTGTTTCACTTGAAGTCAAGTCGATGTTACTACTCTTAGGCATAAAGAGAAACAGCAGCATACTCAGAAATGAGGTTTAATGCAGTAAACAGGAATACAGTATGCTGCAATCATATACACTCCTAATAAGGAAAAAAAAGCAAGGAGTCTTGTGGCACTTAAAGACTAAGGGTATGTCCACACATATCTTTTAAATCAAAATAACACTGGTTATTTTGATTTAAGAAAGATTAGGTCCACACGACATTTTCTTGTTTTGAAATGACGAGCTCCGTCACTTCGAAACAAGAGACGTTATTTCAAAATAGCTTAAACCGACTTTAATTCGAATCGTCTGTTATTTTGAAATGGTTATTATGAAATAACGTCATTCAGATGTGTTATTTCGAAATAACCGTCATTTTGAAATAACACTTTTGCCCTTCTCCTTCCCAGGGTGCCTTTTTTTTTTGTATATATTGGATGGGAGCATGGCCCAGGGAGGGGGCCATGTTGCCACACCTCCCATGGTGCCCCTCTCCTGATTCGAAATAGCAAGTACTGTGTCTGGACTTGCTATTTCGATTTGAAGTTTTTACTTATTGCAATTTAAGTTAATTTGAATTAAGGATTTTATTTTGAATTAACTTATTTCAATTTAACTTAAATCAAAATAAGCATGTACATGTGGACATAGCTCAACAGATTTATTTATTGAATGAGCTTTTGTGGGAGAAAATCCCGCTTCATCAGACGCTTTCAAGAGGGGGATCTTACAGAATTGGAAGAGAATAAATGCCCCCTCTTGAAAGCGTCTGACGAAGCGGGATTTTCTCCCACAAAAGCTCATGCGATAAATAAATATGTTAGTCTTTAAGTGCCACAAGACTCCTTACTTTTTTTTGCTTTACTAGAATGACACAGAAACTCCTGATAAGCGATGCACAAGATGAAATTCTACTGTACACTTAAGCTGAATGGTACAGAGTAGAGAAAGGGTGACACTTCTGATTCACAAAGGAATTAAAAGTCTGGCTTCATTCTGAATCATAATGAAACTCAAGAAACTCTGAAGTTCTCAAAAGATGAAAAAAGGCTCCAGATTTTTCTACACGTTTTGTCTTACACATTATACAAAAATGAAAAAGAAAAAGGAAAGTCATCTGAAAATGAAAAATCAAACTGTTTCATTCTGAAAAAGTAGAAACAGATGTTATACTATTGTCAGAAAATTTTGGGGAGGCTTTTCTCATGAAATAGACATGATTTGATGAAGTATTGCAATGGAAATACATTTTCTGCCAGAAAAGGATTCTGTCAGAATTTTTCTTGACAACTTCAGTACAGGGTACACTGTTAAGAGCCTTTCACTATAATTCCTAGTTAAATCTTGCTTACCCCTTTCTAAATTATGGGCTGAAATACTTTGTGCTTCATCTCAGCTAGAATCAACTGCTTTGAAACCTCTCCTTACTGACATTAATTGTTCCCAGAGCTTTCTCTTGAACAATGTGGGACACTCCTTCCCTACGTTCTGGTGCTGTAAGTGCCACCTTCATACTACCATCACTTGGCAACCTGCCCAGCACTGACAATGTAGGTAGGTATTTTAAAAGTCTATGCACAACAACAAGAAACATATTAAGCAGTACACATATGCAACCATTTACCTTAGAAACTCAGTTACTGAATAGGTTCTTAGAAAAATAACACTTCTTTCCATATGTGCTTGCTGAAGTGCTGCATCATCATGCTTTACCTCTTGTTTTCTCCCATTACTCAGATGAAGGCCAGGTGCAATTGTTCCTGAGAAGTAGAAGGGGCAGGGGGTCAGGTCACACAAAAATATTTAGCATGGTTTAGTTTGGGAAAGGGACACTATTAAGAATAGAGATGGCAGAGTTATTTAAAACATTAAATGCTGCAGTGAAAGCCAGCCATATTATCTTCTTAACACAAGGCCAGGAGAGGCACTTGAAATGTAAAGAAAGATAGGTTCCAAGCCTATCTGAGCCACTGATTCAGTAGGTCCTCTTTGTACTTTAGTTAAATACTGTTTCACAGTCAGATTGACTGACTCCCGAACAAATCAGAACATCCCTTGGAACAAGATGCTGTTTTTGATGTCTGCTTACTCATCAGTGCCTCTCTGTTCATTGCTGCTTCTCCCACCTCACATTGCCTTCCTGCTTTAACGCTCTTTATAGACTCTGATTAGCCTGTCCTTCAGACCACTTTTTAAAGCCTACGTCTTCTGAGACGTTGACCGAGGAGAAGAAACACACATTTCTGTTTATTAGATTGCACCAGTTCATGCATCCACCCTGTAAGAGGTAGAGAACCAGAGTATGGGTTTTATTACTCACATTAAACCTTTTGTAAAGTACAAGGTAATGGATACAGAGCTCTGACAAGTCTGATGAATGTAGTAAACACTGTAGATTCTCTAGTGAGGGACATGTGGCATGGAACAAGATAACACAAACAGATTTGGATCTAGCTGAAGTAGCATCTGGCATTGAACACAAGAAAAAAAACAAGGAGTTGTGTGGCACTTTAAGACTAACAGATTTATTTTTTGCAAGAGCTTTCATGGGAGAAAAAGCCCACTTCGTCAGATGCTTCAAAGATGGGTGAACTTATGGAATGGAATGAAAATAAATGCAAGGGGGTGTAAAACACAGGATTAGGTCATACAGTAACAGCAAATCAGAGCATTTGTTAGGTTCAAACCATGGGAAGCCTGAAGTCAAATTACCTTTTGTAATGGGAAAAGAACCCATAGTCTCACTTAAGTCCTGCTTTCACAGAATTTAGCTTGCATATTAATTCGAGTTCAGCTGTTTCTCTTTGAAGTCTTGATGTCCCAGCCACATCTCATTCATCGAGTTATTAGGAAGATGGAAGTGCTCAGCAACTGGTTTCTTTGTTCTGTGATTACTGATATCAGCTCTGTGTTCATTTATCCTTTTGTGCAGCAATCGTCCTGTTTGTCCAATGTATAAGGTGTTGGGGCATTTCTTGCACATGATGGCATAGACCACATTAGTAGATGAGCAGGTAAATGAGCCTTTGATGGAGTAGCAGGCTTGATGGTACCTGTTGTGCAGATATGTGGACAGACCACTTTCCTCTGACCCCACTGAGGAATACCAAAAGGAATTACAACACCTACTCAAGAAACTCCCTAAGACAGCACAGGAACATATAAAGACAAAAACACCACCAGAACCGCAGCCAGGGATGTTCTGCCTACTACCTAAAATTCATAAAAAAGGAAGCCTGGGATTCCCCATCACCTCAGGCATTGGCATTCTTACTGCCAGCCTATCTGGCTATGTGGACTCCCTACTCAGACCCTATGTTATCAACATCCCCAGCTATCTTCAAGACACCATGGACTTCCTGAGGAAAATACAGTCCATTGGAGAACTTCCTGAAAACACCATTCTGGCCACTATGGATGCAGAAGCTCTTTACACCAACATCCTACGCAAGGATGGATTACAAGCTATTAGAAGAACCATCCCAGATGATGCCACAGCACTGCTTGTGACTGAACTTTGTACTCACCCACAACCACTTCAGATTTGAGGATCATTTATATCTCCAACTTAGTGGCACTGCTATGGGTACCCACATGGCCCCACAATATGCCAACATCTTTATGGGCGACTTAGAACAACGTTTCTTCAAGTCTCAGCCCACAACACCTCTTCTTTACCTATGCTACATTGATGACATCTTCATCATCTGGATGCATGGCAGGGATGGTCTTGAAGATTTTCAGAGAGATTTCAACAATTTCCACTCCACCATCAAATTGAGCCTGGAACACTCCACACAGGAGATCCACTTTCTCCACACTAGAGTACAAATCAGGGATAGACACATCACCACCACCCTGTACTGAAAAACCTACTGATCGGTATAGTTACCTACATCCTTCGAGCTTCCATCCTAAACACACCACACGTTCCATTGTCTACAGCCAAGCCCTAAGATATAACCGCATCTGCTCTGATCCCTCAGACAGAGACAGACATCTTGAGGATCTCTATTAAGCATTCTTGAAACTACAGTATCCACCTAGGGAAGTAAGAAAACACATTGACAGAGCTAGATGGGTTCCCCCAAGTCATCTACTACAGGAGAGGCCCAAGAAAGAAAACAACAGAACACCACAAACTCACCACATACAACCCTCAAGTCAGACCTCTACAACAGATTATTAAGGACCCACAGCCTATTCTAAAAGATGATCCCTCTCTCTCTCTCAAGCTTTGGGAGACAGACCTGTCCTTCCCTACAGACAGCTACCCAATCTTAAATAGATAGTCACTGTTGAACCCCGGGTTCGCGATGTAACTGCGATGGACCGGCGACACCCACGAATGAGAAAGACACCAGTTCAAGTAAACAAAAAAACTACTTTTATAGTGTTACCATAAACACTTGTGACCAATTAACAATGTGGAGCAGGAAAGTCTATGTAAAACACTTACAACCAACTAACAGTGTGGAGCAGGAAAGTCTAGATAAAACTTATAACCAACACAGTGTGGAACAACAAAGTCTATGTAAAACACTTATAACCTAACAACAGTATGGAGCAAGAAAGTCTATGTAAAACACCTATAACCAAACAACAGGATGAAGCATGAAAGTCTATGCAAAACACTTACAACCAACTAAAATACTTATAGCCAAATAACAGTATGGAGCAATAACCTACAAGAGGGTGGCCATAATAACTTTTTTGGCCTTTTATTGCCTCAACATCAGTGTAGGCACTGATCAGCCCACCTGACGTGTATTTACCAATGGCTCAAGGCCATTTCTCCTTGCTAGCCAAGAAGGGTGGGTGGCAGAATGAAGGAGTCAGGTGAGAGAAACTAAAATCCCACACTCCCCCCGTGTATGCTGGGGGAATTTGGGGACAGCAGTT
This sequence comes from Podocnemis expansa, assembly GCA_007922195.1. NCBI lineage: Eukaryota > Metazoa > Chordata > Testudines > Podocnemididae > Podocnemis > Podocnemis expansa. The sequence continues at coordinate 72,362,862 of ML681966.1, forward strand.
TAGAGCAGAAGTGGAGCAATAAACAACTTTACAATCAAAAATGCAAAATACAAATGGATAATGAACATATGACGAAATAACAATCTATGCTAGGCAATGAACATCTATATCATGAAAAGATTATGTAGGATACAGGGGGAATAATAAACAGCTACACAAACTATACAAAACTCAAATAAGGAAGCTACAATAACAGACTATACAGAAATGGTACCAAAAAGAAGAATTAAGAGAGGTAGGAGGCTTGTATTGATTTATAATACCTGTCCTAGCACCATAGTGGAACCCAAAGCAAGGAGGCAGACCAGCTGCAACATCCCAGTACTTAATCATTCGGCCGGCAATTCGTGTACACCCCAAAAAAGAAAAAAAAAAGGTCTCAGGGGTGGGTGCTCCCTGTCTCAGTCGGGGGATCAGTCTGACCGGGTCACGACGTGCCCTTTAGCATTCGAGGGTGGGAGAACACCAAGCTAGCTGAGACAGGGGGTTTCAATAGAATTTTGCACAGCCAGAGTAAAAATAGCCAATTGGGAGTGGGATTCTGGTCAGGACCAATGATGGAACTGAGACCCCAGACAATGACCCCTCCTTCGTGGTGACGGGGGTGCCGAGAAACTGTTCAGGGGGGATAGGAAATCACCCCCCTTCTTGTTGACACAAAGCTAGGGAGGAAGAATCTCACACAGGAGATCGAGGGCCATCAGGTGAGATTGATATTTAATATTCTTCCCCTTGAGCTGGATGGCCCGGAGATCAGGCCCATCAGGGAGATTGACACTTAACAGTCCTCCCTGAGAGCAGCATAATCCAGGGGGGCTACATGTGGGGCAGGGTGGCCATCATGGCTGCCACCTCCGTTGACAGTCACCAGCAACTAGAGATCCAACAACCGGAACACTGAAGCAGGCACACACCCCTGCAACAAACCACGCTGGCAAGTCTGCCCACATATCTACACAACAGATACCATCATAGGTCCTAATCAAGCCTGCTACTCCATCAAAGGCTCATTTACCTGCTCATCTACTAATGTGGTCTATGCCATCATGTGCAAGAAATGCCCCAACACCTTATACATTGGACAAACAGGACGATCGCTCTGTAAGAGACTGAATGAGCACAGAGCTGATATCAGAAATCAAAGAACAAAGAAACCAGTTGCTGAGCACTTCCATCTTCCTAATCCCTCGATGACGGATTTGTTAACAACTCTCGTTAGAGATGTACCTGGGACATCAAGACTTCAAAGAGAAACAGCTGAACTCGGATTAATATGCAAGCTAAATTCTGTGAAAGCAGGACTTAAGTGAGACTATGGGTTCTTTTCCCATTACAAAAGGTAATTTGACTTCAGGCTTCCCATGGTTTGAACCTAACAAATGCTCTGATTTGCTGTTACTGTATGACCTGATCCTATGTTTTACACCCCCTTGCATTTATTTTCATTCCATTCTGTAAGTTCACCCATCTTTGAAGCATCTGACAAAGTAGGATTTTTCTCCCACGAAAGCTCATGCGAAAAATAAATCTATTAGTCTTAAAGTGCCACACGACTCCTTGTTTTTTTTGCTGGACTAGACTAACACGGCTGTCCCTTTGGAAACTGAACACAAGAACACAACACAGCATCTAGTTAGTAGTGAGACAATCATTGCACTGAGCAGATGGTGACCTACATTAAATTTATGTCAACCTTGCTATGTTACAATGAGCTAGTTATGCCAACCTAAGCCCCAGTGTAGACAGTGCTAGATCAATAGAGGAACTTTTCCATTGACCTGGCCATTGTCTCTTAGCAAGATGGATTTACCACGGGGATGGAAGAACCCCTTTCACTGGTGTCATAAGTGACTATGGTGTTACAGCAAGACAGCTGCAGCTGTGCCTCTATAACATTTCTACTGTGGAAGTACTGTGTGCTGGTCAGTGAGAGTTCTTATAGGAGCCCACCTGAGCCGCCTCTAGTGGGCACTAATCAATGGAGGTAAGTTATATATTAATTCAATTACATGTTCTGGACAGGCTGCCTGAGCTCCTCACAACACTAGAAATGCAATTAGCTAGCAGTGCCATTATAGCTTGTGTGTGTATGTGTGTATGTATGCACATGTGCATGTGTGTCTAAGCACTTTTCTGTGAGATAGTTCAGTAGCAAATGAGAGATAGGGCAGAGACCAGCATAGCAACTTTTCATGCAGCTGTTGGATGCATCTTCTGTTTACACACCAGGAATTATGCTGACTCCTACCTAGTCCAGCTGAACACACACTCACAGTGCAGGGAGTGCTCTTGATTTTTAAATTCCTGTTTATTAAAAGGTGCTATCATTCTGTCATGCATAGTCTGGCTCAGATGGAAAACAGCATCTGCTCAGATGGAAAAAAAGCAGATGGGCTCTGTTTAAGCACTGTTAACAATCCACATTTAACTCTGCACTGAATATATCAGAAGAATTTATTTCCTATTACTGAATTAGTATTTCTTGCAGCAGCTCCTAATGGCCACAGAGTCTCTATTGCAAAGGGTTCACGTGGCACTTTGAAACAGGAGCTGTCTGGCTCCCAATATTTTAAATAATTTTCCAGAGAGGCAGCCATGTTAGTCTGTGTATAGCAAACGCAGTGAGAGTCCTGTGGCACCTTATAGAGCAGATGTGGGCAAACTGCGGCTCATGAGCCGCATGTGGCTCTTTAAAGAAAAATTGTGGCTCCCAGGACAGTGCAGCAGGGAAGGGCAGCAGGGCGGGACACAGGGGTGAGAAATTTGCAGTGGTCGGGGACAGCAGAGAGGCAGCAGCATGGTAAGAACCAGCAGCGGAGGAGCAGCGTTGTCAGGGCTGCAGGAGACAGCAGCCCGGTCAGAGCCGGGGAAGGGTCAGCACTGTGAGAGCCCACAGGGAAAGAGAAGCACTCAGAGCATGTAACTGCCAGATACTACAGTTTACCCACACAATATTGATTTCTACC
>ML681966.1:72370827-72432479 GCA_007922195.1 Podocnemis expansa
GGTAGAAATCAATATTGTGTGGGTAAACTGTAGTATCTGGCAGTTACTTGCTCTGAGTGCTTCTCTTTCCCTGCTGGCTCTGACAATGCTGCCCCCTCCCCTCCTGGCTCTTACCATGCTGCTTTTTCCAGCCGGTGAGGCTTTTGCAATGCCGCCCCTCCCCTGCGGGCTCTCCCAGTGCTGCCCCTCCCGGCTCTAACCACGCTGCTCCTTGGCTGCTGGCTCTCACCCTGCCGCCGCCTCTCTGCTGTCCGCTACGATTGCAGATTTCTCACCCCTGGCTCCCACCATGCCGCCCTTCCCTCCTGCGCTCTCCCGGGAGCCGCAATTTTTCTTTAAAGAGCCGCATGAGGCTCGTGAGCTACAGTTTGGCCACGTCTGCTATATGGAATAGGAGAATTATTAACCCTCTCTCAACCATGCCAAGGCTGAGGTACATTAGTGAGGCAAAGGGTGGGAAGCCAGGACTGCTGCTGTTGCACAGATTCATGGCTAACTGGAATATTTCATGTCTGGCACCTGGCTCGAGTACCAAATTCAGCCAATCTCGCCCTCTTTTTAAATAGGATACTTGACACAATCATTTATATTGTATTTTTAATCCATGCTCTGACTTTTGTGGATGAACAGGCTTGATAACCAGAATGGTCTTAATTAGGCATCCTAGTGTGTGAAATGTTTCTGGATCTCAGTATGGGACCTGCTGGGAATTGGTTCATAAGCAAAAAACAGACAGTCATGGTGGGAAAGAATCCAAAGGAATTAACTTTAGGACATTTCCCTATTCATCATTTAAAATATAGTAAAAGAAAAGTACAAAAACAAGCTACATTAATATCCCATATACAAAGTATGAAGAATCTGGCAAACCCCACCCAAGCATGGAAAAACATGTTTGATGTCTGATAACTTCAGTTAAGCTTATCACCTCCTGGAATGTCACCAAAGGAACTGCTTGCAAAGGTTAGTGCAGCTTAATGGATCTAATAGACTGTAAGCAGTTTATCATCCTTTTTGATCAAGTTACCAACTATCACTTATACCTCTGATCATAATATACACTAAGGAAAAGAAACTCTAGGAGCATTGTGTGACTGGCCTGAAGGATGGCCATTATTGTACAACAATCTGCCTCATGAACATACCCAGACTTTGGGGTTCATTTGGATGTTCATGAATCTGAATTATTCACCTGTAACCTTAGGTGTCTCTGAGAGACAAATCCATTTTACTCTATTACTAGAGGGACACTCAGTTGTGTTTCATATACTGTACAAGTGTTCATTTTATCAGGCTGAAAAAAATAGTGACTATTTCTGCGAAAAATTTGTCCCTTCATTTTTTTTTTTTTTTAAATTCCAGCCAGCTCTACATGCTGGTCAACTCTCCTCCCCATCTTCTTTTTAGAGGGGGAGGGAAGAATAAAATCATGAGCTATTGTCAAAAATTTCACAACACCCTTGTCTATGCTTATAGTCTAATAGGTTTTTTTTATTGTTTTACATCTTTTCAATATTAAACAAACATTGGAAGTTAAATGCTTCTAAATCTAACATTGCAAAATTACAGTTAACTGTATTCCCAGTGTACCTGCAGATGAATGCCTTTTGCCTATGAGCACAGAATTCCAAACTGCACAGTATTTTTACCCCATAACATTCATTCCAGCTAATTACCACACCCCTACAAATAAAATTGTACTAATTTTGCTTAGCACAACATTGGGGCTTAAAAGATCAGTAATAAGATGTAAACAAGTTGTGAAGACTGAATATGTGAGAGATTCAAGACTGCCATTCGAACTGTAGTCACTAGGTTCCTTGGCAAACTTTTGTAGAGAGCACAGTAGAATTTCTTCACTTTTCAATTACTGACTAATTTCTTAAGGCCAGATTCTGATTAGGACACCTCGTGTCTGAAATCAACACCCCAAAAACTCCATATTCATCAATCTCGTGTAAATGTATGTTCTGTATAAGATACACCATTATTTTATTTTATTTTATCTTATTATTTTAAAAACCTTGATCTGTTGAACAATCTCTTGTTCAATTGCACATGCTGCCATCATATGTGAGGCTATGAAACATTACTGAATATGTTGCATGGTGAGAAACTTCCACAAACAGCCTTTCATAGACATCAGTGAAGCAGCCAGACACCGTTAGGAGGAACTGGGTAATGATCTTTGCTGGTCAGGCTTTTTGACCTGGCTAGATGGTGTACTCCTGGGCTGAGGAGCCAGCTGGAGTTTTCTCTTGTTGGTTCGTTAGTGCCTAAAAAGCAGTCATTGAACTGAAGTGCGTGGGCCTTGCCTGTAAAGGGCTGTGGAAGTGCCAGCAGTGTGTGGCTGTCAGAGCATCACCGTCTGAGAGGTAGTGGACACAGGGTTCAGTGGTATCCCAGCTACGAGGCAATACCCCAGAGGCTCTACATACTGTCACTCTGATATCTTTTTTATTTGTATTGTGTTAGCATCTAGGGAACCCCCCCCCAAGTCGAGGATCAGAGCCTTATTGTGCTAGATGCTGTACAAATAAACCACAGAAATATGGCTCTTAGGTGCTCACAGTCAAAACATCAGATGAAAAGGCAGAAAGGGATAAAAACAAAACCCACAAGATAAGAAGGCATTGATTCCACACAGCATGGTGAGAAGCAAAACAAGCACACCAGCTACCTAAATATTGCAACTTTTCTAGCTGGCATGACAGCAAAGTACATTTTTAAGGAGCAATTTTGAGAAGGACAATTAGGTGGCTTAACCATTGTTTTTGAGCATCTCCTCTGTTGCATGGGGGTGGTATGGGAGAAAGTGCCTAGGTGTTTGCTGGAAAAATTGACAAATAGGCAACTGAGGCTGGCATTGACAGAAAAGATGCCTAATTCAATAACTTATTTGTATACAGGAGGTAGCATGGGGATCGGCTGTGAAGTGCCTTAAAAGTGATGATTTGTGTTTCTGGTAGAGAAGTGGGAACTAGCTGTAGGTTGCAAAGACAGGGATGATGTGATTAAAACAAGAAGCAAGAGAAATGATTATTGCACACAGTAGTCTTCTGAACAGAGGTTAACTCAGGTGAGATTGAATCTGTCCAGGCCAGAAGAGAGAATGTTACAGTAGCTGAGACATGAAACACCACTTTGGAAGAGAATTATAGCTGCATTAGTGCAGAAAAAAGACTAGATATTATGTTGTGCAGGAAAATTAGCAATATTTAGTCATTTAGATGTTCAGAGCCTCAGAGTGGGCAGAATCAAAGGTGGCATGCGGGTTATGAGTCTGAGTGACAGGAAAAAGATGATAGGGTAATTTTAAAAGGATACTGGGGAGAGTTTGGGCAGGGGAAGACAGATTTCTTTGGAGTCTTAAAGAGCTCCAGCTGACAGCTGGCTATCATCCATGAGAAAATGTCAGCAAAATGTCAGAAAAACAGATTTTAGTTTGGACAGGTGAAGTCTAGAATGCAAAGGTCAATCTGCAAATCACCAGCATAAAGCTAATAGCTGAGTTAACATTTGCAAATGACCTCACCAGAGACAAGGTGAAGAGTGGAAGCCAAGAAATCTGGAGGAGGGTTTCCCTGGTCAAATGCTGGAGGAAAGCTTAGAAAGGTAGGAACACTAGGAAGACAGTCATGGAAGCAAAGGGAAGAGATTTCAAAGACAGCAAGAGGGATGGCGTCAGAGAAGGCTGACAGACCAAGGAGGAAGAGAAGTAATCTTGATTCCTAGCTTTAGCTAGTAACAAGTCATTAGAGACTTTCGGGACAGCAATTTCACTGGAATGCAAGGCACTGGAGAGATTGCAGACCGAACAGGAGGAGAGGAACTCTAGGCAGTGCATTAATGAACTGAGAGCTGGAGAAGGGCATGGGATACTAACCAGAGAGACAACTAGGGGCAAAGGTGGGGCGGTTAAGGTGGGACCACTCGTGAGGTAAGGTGTTATGCAGCATGGATGAGGATGTTGAAATCTGGTCCTTAATAATAAAGGTTCACATGTTTAAAGGTGCTCAGTCCCTGTGGTGCCAGTCACCTTTATAATTTCTCACAAATTAAGTCAGTCTTTGTCCTGTTGCTAACCCCCTCCTCGTTTTCCTGAGACAATGCTGTTTAGCGCAATGCTCACTGTGGCTTATGTAGCCAGTTGTTCAGACAGCGCTTACAGAAAAGGAAACTATTTTCTAATTAAGCTGTTTGAATTAATTTTATTTTTAAAATCCTTTGCTTCTTGGCAGAGATGTCATATGACATTTCAATCTAGGGTGCATTACAAATGGACAATAGGAGATAATAGATAAACAAGCATGCTTTTAAATGTACCCAGCCACATACAATTATTACACACCCATCCTATTAATCATAATCTTACACCAGATCAGGAATTTCCTTTTAGTCATAATGCTATTAAATCTCTTACAGGGCTATATGCAGCTCTGTTCACATTTCTTACTGACAAAACTGAATTTTGGGTTAGATTAGTGTCTGAGTTTACTACTGTTGAAGGTGCCAAATTCATAACAATAGAAATTGCATGGGAAAACTGGCATAACTCCAGGGGAATAAACTATTCTGGAATAGCTCCTTGTGTGGATTGCATCCCTTCATATGTGGAATAATGCGCCTAGTGTGCTTCCAAAACACATTGCTTATGCTGCAGTTAAGTGAGATTTATTCCAGAGTAAGTATTCTCATGGGGAGCTAACACTGCAACAGCTGTTCTAGTCAGTCAGTTTCCTCATGTAGACAAGCCCCGAGGAGCCTGTGTCTGCAAAGTAAATCACACACTATTCCATGATAGTAGACTCATTTTTCTGGGGAGGTTTCTTCCCGGAGGTTCCTTTAATGTCTAATCAATTGCCAAAAAAGCCTATGGAAGTATTTCTGCTCATTTCCCACAGAGGTTAATCATGTCTTTCCTGCTTTACTGAGAATGCCAGCAAGTATGCTGCATGGTTCTTAAAAATTGAAGTGTAGTATGTGTTGTTTTGGAAATATGGAGCTGTCAAGTCCAGCGTGCCTAGATTTGAGGAAGTGACTGTAAAACAGCTAGGATATGCCATTCTTCTATTTGAGATCCCTATATTCCAAAAGAAAAAGATCTTCTCACTTGCTGGAAAGCAAGCAAGGACTCCTGTAGCACTTTTAAAGCCTAACAAATTTATTCATCACATAAGCTTTCATTGGAGAAGTTTATCTGTTCAAGGAATGCTCAAAAACTCAAAGTCCAGCCTGGCTGTGGCTGTGAACCAGGAAGTGTGGGGCTTCTGCCTGCCCCAGCCCAGAACTGGCCAAGGCAGGGACTTCTTTGTTGCCAGGCAGACTGCCTGCTGCTTGGGGACCCATTAAGTCGACTTAAGGCAACTCCCAGGCCACATTGCCTTAAGTCAACTTAATAAAGTCGACTTAACGGTAAAGTTGACTTTATCGGTGGAATTAATAAAGTTGACTTTAGCATCCAGTAAAGTCAGCTTTACACCCCTGCGACAGGGACCATGCTAATTTTAGTTGACTTAAGGCCCCTTCTGTAGCAAGGCACATCCTTTCCATTGATGGTGAGGGCCTGGAGGGAATTTGTCATATTCCAGAGGATTTTTATTCTTCACTCTGATTTAATTTTCAGTATTTAGAAGACCAGTCTGTGGGTAGCGACAAGTAATACTCCTATGTACACGAAAAAAACCCAGACAAATAACTTTCCCTTTCTAGCATGTTGACTGTCTAGATAGGCTCCTGGCAACCCAATGGCAATTAACTTGGTTATTTGCCCTATAGAGCAAAGACAATTTTCCACCAATCAGAACTTTTCTCCCTGCTGTGACTAACCAGCTACAGATTGTCTCCCAGCCTTCCTCCCCGTCAAACAGGAAAGAGGTTTTCAAAAGTCACCAGCAGCCCTTGACTGGACTCAGGTGTCTCTAGTTAACCTTTGGTATGTTCTTTTCACAGGGTCGATATAGCTGTCCTTTCATTCACTTCATGGGCACTACTTGCAAAGTAAGCTAATATTCAACATGAGCAAGGGTGGCAAAGTCTGGCCCATAGAGAAAAGAAAGCTTCTTTCCTAATACCTTACTTGCTGCAGCAGCAAAGTAAAACTCTGAGTCTCTTACTATTTACAAGCCCCATGAACTAGGCTGTCTTCTCTTCAGACTCCCAGCCCTTGTCTTTTGGTGGGGATTCTCTTGCAGCCTTAGGGAGGAATTCATCCTTAAAACTCTCCAATGAAAAAACAAATCTACCCCAAGATCTTTTTCAGCAGGGACGGAAGCATGAAGCATGATAATTAAAGGGAGGCTAATGAAACATATCAAAGACAAGGCTGATCCTAATGGGAGCTGCCTGACAGACCGCATTGTCGGGTTGATAGAGTGGTGGAACTAACTACTGTTACACACAGCAGTAGCCTTTGCTCACTGGCTACTCAGTGGGTGTGTTCACACAGGGCTTTTATTTCAAAACAACACTGGTTGTTCTGAAATAAAAGTCCCTATGTCCGAACGATGTTTTCTTGTTTCAAAAGGAGGGAGCTCCTCATTTCGAAACAAGAGCCCTCCTTTTGAAACAGCTTAAACCCACTTTGCTGTTGAAAGGAGGCTTATTTAGAAACCAGTGGTTTCGAAATAAGCCATTTGGACATGTTATTTTGAAACAACCTTTGTTTCAAAATAACAAGGACCTTCCTCCCAGGGTGCATAGCACCCTGGCGGGAAGGTCCCACCCCCCCCAGCACCCTGGCCAGGGATCAGCACCCTGGCCAGGGTGCTGAGTGGGGCACAGGGGGTCAGAGGGTGCCCCAGCCGGCTTCCCCCAGCTTCCCCTTGCTGGGAGCAGGGGGGGGGGATGGGAGCCTCAGCCCCCTTTGCCCCCCTACCCCTGGCAACGGGAAGGGGGGTAAGCTGGCTGGGGCTGCCCCCAAGCCCAGGGTGCCCTGCCCCCGGGCTTCCTCCACCCCCCTGCACAGCTCCCGCCGGGTGCAGGGGGGCTTCCTCCAGCACGGGGGCTTTCTCCCCCCCGCGTGGCTCCTGCCGGGTGGGGGGGGGCTTTCTTCGGACCCACAGAGGGACAGGGGGAGCCTCCCTGCCTCCTTTAGAGGCAGCAGGGGGGGCAGGGGGAGCCCAGGGGCGGGGCTACCCTGGCCCAGCACAGGGCCTCCCTCCCCCTCCCCTCTCCTATTTCGAAATAGCATGTCACACTGGGCATGCTACAGCTAGTCCTCACTTAGTGACCTACTCATTTAGTGACCCCTCAGAGTTATGACCAGCTCTCTGATGAGTTGGTATTATGGCGATGTACGAGAACTCGCATCAACTCTCTCAGATTACCTATATTTACAGTACACTATGCAAACTAAGTTCAGTACATTAGAGCTTAAAACATTTAAAATATATATTAAAAATGTTATAAATGATGCAAAGGTGACATTAAAACTATCTACCGATGGTTGAAAAACCCACTACCAGTAAAGTACATTATGCCTGAAATACCGGTAAGGGCTGCTCCTCGTTTAGTGACCAATTCGTTTATCAACCGGGTTTCAGGAACGGAACCCGGTCACTAAGTGAGGACTACCTGTATTTCAGTTCCCTCCTTTTCCCTTATTTCAAAAACACTTTTTTATTATTTCGAAATAAGGTGTTTTGAAATAAGGCTTTATTTCGAAACAGGCTTTTTTCAAAACAACTTGTTTCGAAACAAGCACTTGTGCATGAACAGTGAGGTCCCTGCCACAGCTGTGCATGGTCCTGCGTTCTGTGACTGCTGTTGTCCACTGGCTCTTGTGTCTGCTTCAACCCTTTGCCTTCTCCATTTTGGAAACCCCTGGCCTTGACCCGTAGTTCTAGGTCCTGATTAAGTCTCTGGCACACACATTGCTTCTGGCATTAGCTTCTTCTGATCCCAGGCTCTGAGGGTCAGCTCTGATTTTGCCCATGCCCCTGATCCTTGACTCCCTCTCAGTTCTGCTCTAACACCCAGGCCTGGCTACTTCCATGGGTCTGACCATTAGGCATAACTTCCTACATCCCATTTTGTCCTTGTCAGCCAAGGACAACTCCTTCCCTTCAGGCAATGGCTTCCTCCTGCATACTGTGCGGTGCAACTTCATAGTGGCTATGCACTCAGGCCGATCTAGCCTTGAGAGCTCCGCTTCCTGCAGCAACAGCATGTGCCTGTGCAAGGTGAACATGCTTTCTCTTTACAGCTTCCTCAGGCCAGGAACTCACCGCAGGAAGTCAGGGTGGGATTGTCTGCCAGCTCTTGAACCAAACAGGGCTCTGGGGGGTTGGAAATGCCAGCTTCTACTCCCTGCCCATCCTCTAAGACAGAAGTCTCAAACATGCAGCTTGTGGGCTGCATGCCACCCCTAAAGCTATTTCCTGTGGCCCACAACAACCATATTGTTATCGATATTTACAATATCATTGTATGAAAAGCAGTGGTGCTGCCCTTGGGCTACTGTAGTAGTCCTCATGCAGCCCCCATGGTGATCTGAGTTTGAGACCCCAGCTCTAACCAGACAGGGAATACATGGCCCATTCAGCACAGCCTCTGACTTGTGAAGTTTGGGGGGGGGGGTCTGCACTAGAAAGAACCCTCAAAGGCTAAACTAAAATAATTCAAGGTGTGCAGACTGGAAAATAAAACCTAGAGGCAAAGAGTGATGGTACAAGCAAGAATATAACTAAGCCTTTGCTTTTTAAGTCATGGAGCCAGTGGGCTGAATTATTCACACATACTACAGCTCCCACTGACTGAGTATGATGGCAACAGTCATTTAATATCCCTGTACGTGGGAGTACTGAGCTCTGTAGTGTAGGCTGTAGAATTGCACAATGAACAGAGAATTGCTGCATGAGTTGAGCCACTTCTTGGCCTAGTTAAAAGCATTTACAGGAAATATTTAATTAAATAATGCTGAATCTGCAGAGCTATAAGCCTTTCTAAGCAAACAAGGTTATTAGAGCTATCCGATATTATTTTCCATTATGGGGAATTGGTCTGTCACGACAGACAAACTTTTTACAGGGAGTGCATGGCAGAGTGATTTGTTCTAGAGGTAAACTCAAAAGGGTGAAGCTAATCTTTGCCTGACGAAGTGGGATTTTCTCCCACGAAAGCTCATGCAATAAATAAATCTGTTAGTCTTTAAGTGCCACAAGACTCCTTGCTTTTTTTTGCTTTACTAGACTAACACAGCTGCCCCTTTGGAACTAATCTTAATAGTTTAACACTAAAAAGAAATGTTCAGGCAAAAGGAATAGACTACACTGCTCTCCAAATCTTCTGTGTCAAGGGGTGTAGGTCCACCTGCTGCCTGGCCAGCTCTCCTCCCTGGCCTTTGAGCCCTTTCTCTGTCTACGCCACAGAAGAATGATGTGGTTGAGGCTCTGAGAACCAGATTTGCTGGTGGACTGGTTAGCACATGCTGATGACATGCTCCTCATGGCCCAGGAACCAAGTGACCTTGCCAAGCCACCTCTTCAGTGGCCTGCTCCACCCAGGCCAACTGGGTTAAGAGCTCTGGCATAATGGTTGGGGACAGGTGGCAGGCAAGCTCACTCCTGCCTGTGCTCCAGGCCATCTGGTGAAGCATGGCTCTGGTGTTCTATCTGGGTGTCCATATTTCTACCTCCAATCCCTCCCTGCCACAGAATTGGGTAGATCTCAAGCCCAGGGTGGCTGGCTGGTTGTGGAGGTGGATGGGGCTGGTCCAGTTCTTTTCCCTGCAGTGAAGGGTGCTGGTGTCCAATCAGCTAGTCCTGTCTATGTTATGGCACCAGACAAACACCCAGAGCACACTCCCCAGGAACCCTGGACTATCTCCAGAGGAAAGTCCTGGAGATTTTCTGGCTGGGGCTGCACTGGGTCTCTGCAGGGGTCCTCGGTCTCCTTGTGGAGAAGAATGGACAAGATTTGTTCTGCTTCTGCGGGCACGGTCATGTCTTCTGGCGCCTGGCTCTGCAGAGGCTCCTTTAAAGGAAAGCACAGGCAGAAGTTTTACTCTGCCAACTCTGAGGGCTCCAATACAACTGGTATCTCTTCTCGCTCCTCCTGAGATATCTCCCCGAGACCTTTCCAAACTGCCCATGTTCTACCTAGACCTCCTCAAACCTGTATGCTACTCTTGGCAACCAGGTCCATGGCAGCCACTGAGTGATTGGTCCACCTCATAGAGCTCCTGCTACGCAACCTCCATCTATGGATGCAGGTTGAGTATCCCACAGTGCACCACAGTTTGGTCCTGGCTGGTTTGAGTAGGATCAGAGAGCTCCTGGACTGCAGTTGGAAGGACTGGGTGGATCCTGTACTGCTAAGCTGGTCCACAGAGCTTCTTGTGACACCTGTCATGTGCCCCAGAGATGAGGGCAGTTTTATCCCTAGCTTCTCACTCTTTCCTTGAGCAAATCCCATCAGAGGATACTCCGTACCAGCCTTTCATCCCTGGCCCTCTAAACTGTATTACTGGGACCTTGCTCCATGAGTCTCCCTGGCCACCCCTTCTAGTCATCTAAGCTGGTTGAGAGACATGCAGCTGGCCCATCTCTGACCTGCACCCAGGAAACAGCTGCATACTCTTGTGTTCCATACCTATCATTTCCAATGTTTGTGTCCTACCCCAACACTGAGTGGCAGGACCTCCTATCACCCAAGTAAACTGAGGAACCCTGGTGGGCTGGTATTTCACCTTGGTCCCACTGCCTGCTGGGGGTACCTTTGTGGAACCATAAGCACAGTTGCATACCTGGTAAGGTTCACAACCAACCCACCCACCCCCCTTCTCACACACACACATGCTCCTTCTGCATCAAAAGATACCCTGGAGTACATTTACAGTTAGTACACCAGGTTGCAATCCTCCTTCTGGCTCCTTCAAAAAATCCTCCTCCAGGTTCAGGCTGCAGTTTTCCCCACATCTCCTGATTTATACACACCCTATCCATGACCCTACTAAATCACAAGATCTTATCAACCTCTTCCTGGTTTCTGGCCAAGGTGGCTATCCACCATACCAGGAGGAGGTGGAAGCTCACCAAGGGTGCTCTGTGATATTGAAGCCTACCTCTAATCCTCCATTCAGGTCATTAGCTCAAGAACCTTTGGGCTGTGTCCACTAGCTGCCTGGACAACCTTCAAAGAGCAATGGTTACTGTCCATGATTCTCTATTCATTGCTCCCTCTGTGACCCCCCCATTCCTATTTTTTCATGTGTTTTCACCCATAATCATTTGACAACTGGGTCTAGGGGCTCCTCCCCCCAGGCTTTAGAGAGGAACATTTAGATGTGAATTGGCATCTGCACACCTATCCTCAATGCTTCAACAGGTAGAAGTAGAAGCTAATAGAAACTGTGTAAGATTTGCAGACCAGTTTTGCAGATTCAAGATTCAGAAAATGTTGCATCTTACCTCTTAGCTACTTATTAGAATTTTATCTGCAACTCACTGGCATCTTTCTTTCTCTAGTAGAGACATAAAGCACAGTGTTCCCACTGACCTCATACATTAGATGTTAAGACAGACAGATTATTGTAGGTCTTGGGAACAAAGCATCTTCTTTAAAAGGAGCTATTATAGTGATATTGTGATGGTGTGTACATTTTTTTTAATTATCTTTATTTTCTCAGGACCTCTACAAAACTCATTAGATTGGTCCCAGGGTTTTATAGTTCCCTCATGAAGATTGATTTTACTATTGTTGTCTTTCCCTTGCTTTTTTTATTACTGTTCCTAATTTCTACTAATGAGTTTGTTTATATTTGGGGAGGAGATGAGTGAGAGATATAATATAAACACAATCATGACATTTAATACTAACTTGATTAAAGTTGCATTGATGGAAACTGCATAGCTCAAGGGAGTCATAATGGCATGACTTTTCATCATTAGACCTCTAGCTAAAATGTGGCCCTGGTCAGTAAACGGTCAGAAATTCATTACTACCTGATAACTATTTTGTGCCTTACAGGACATAAATGTCTCATTGTTGCCTTGTTTCCAATAACAACTTGTTCCCATGTTGAGTAGGTTCAGCACTTAGGACAAGCAGTTTAAAGAGCATGGAAATTAAACTGATGAAAAGTGGATTATTTCTTTCCAGTTGAGTTTTCCAGCACTTTGGCAGGACATTGTGGGAGGTGATGCTGCTGAACATGTACAACTTGTTCTGTGAGCAAAGTGTGTCAGTCTCCAAGTGTGCAAATCTGGTTCCTTTTTAATTCATTAAAGTAAGTCTTACTGTATTTCCAATCTGATTAGAACTGTGAAGAATAAATCCACCTGTGAATAAATCTGTTCTCATGATATTTCCAGCATAATTTCTAGACCTAAAACGTTCACAGAGTTTTAATAAGTATTCACATATTTTGACAACTGGAACCATCGAATTGTGTGCGACTCTATCATCACTAAATGAAGCTCAGTGGAATATCTTTGCTATTTCATGAGAATATCTGTTGATATTTTTAACTACTGTACAAATACTCACAGCTGAATAGACTGATCTGCTTTTTAGAGAATAGAGAACTCAAAGCATGCAAAAGTGGGCATTCTGTGCTTTCTGACAGAAGAACTATGACAGATGGTCAGAGGATAGTGCACAAATTTTGAGTTAGTTGTTAGCACACCACACTGAATTTTTCATCATCATAATGCTGAGGAAGGTATTAGAAACAAAGGATTAAGAAATGCTCTGGAAGACATAATTAGCCCAAACATCTTACAAACCCTCCAGCATTCATTAGCAGTACTCTTCATTCAGAATGAAGACTGCCATCAGGGAAGCCTTGAGGGCATCCAGCTGCCCTGAAACTGACACCACTTTGTGCAGTATGCAAAGTCTTCTAAAGACATGATGCACCTTACCATTCAGGTGCCCTTTATACTCTAGTTCCAAACCAGGCTAGTCCAACGCCTACCTGCTGTGAATTCATAGGAACATCTAATTTTACTCCTGAAGGGCTGAATGTCTGATTTCCATCAATATCACCATCAGCATGATAAGTTTCAGAGGGAATGCTGAGAAGTGACATAGTGCATATATGAGACATCAGCACCAAACCATAAACACAGAATTGAACACCCCAGCACCTGAGGTTTAGACCCTGGTTCTGAATCTCACAGTTTGACTCCCTATTTCTAGAATAATTTGAATCAAGACCCTGGCTCCAAAAACCTCAACATAGTTTGGGGTCTTAGGGAGAGGATGGCGGAATGAGTTTTAAATCTGAATTTTGTGGCATAGGCCCAGACTTAATGGGACTCATACCTTTGAAAAATCCTCCCATCCACCATTTCAAACATAAATAGCAAAAGGAGCTTTCTCCATCCTTGTCTGCCCACAACCCTGGATATGTAGTCAAGTGGTGGCCACCCATGCTACTTTAGTTTCACTGCTATATGAGCTAGCTTTCATCTCCTCTCTTCCTTCTTCCCCTCTCTACCCCTGCAACATAACAGAGTTGGAAAGAAGAGAATTCCTGCTGGAGCTGTCCCTTCTGTGGAGGGAGATAAAAGCACCAGGAACTGACCTCTGGAGCAGAGGTGAGATATGAAGAAACAAAATTAGTTGATGCAGGGCTGAGGGAGGCACAGAATTAATTAACATTTTGAGGTCTGGGAAAAAGTTGGAAACTCTGCACCAACAAGTAGAAGAACTTCATACAGATTTGCATAATTTTCTACATATTCTTAATGTGATCTTAGTTGGGTCATCTAGCAATAGCATCCAAAAATCACACTGTCACCATATGTCTATGACTGTTAGCAACTATGCCAGGGTTGCCAGATCTTGCAAGAAAGCCTGTTTTTATGTGATTTCTTGCACATTTTTGCAGATCAGCTGTTTAGTTCAAGCTCAGTTACAATACATAGCACATACCCAGTTCTTTGCATATAACTAGTAATTTACCTTTTAAAGAATTATGTTTGGGAACACAATGATTATTTCCTCTATACTTTAATGATTGAAATATAATGCTTAATAGGTACAGGCTTAGCTTTCACTCATCTGTCTGCAGGCCAAGAGTTTTATTTGGCATTGATGCTCATTTTCCTAGAGTGATTGAGTGAAGTGCCTGTTCTGTCTTGGAAAACTGTTGGCATATCTTCTCTGAATGCTGTTACTTTAAACACTAGTTTTGCTATATAAGTGGTACAGTAAGTCCATTTTCCTGGTCCATCATTCACAGTACTGGACTGAATTCTGCAAGGCCCTGTCCCAGTGTAGAAAACAGTTTTGTTCAGAGTTGAAAATGAGTGCTCTCTGCCTTCCACGCAAAACCCTGTCAGACGGAGGAAAGGGGGAGGAAGTGACATCTGTGAAGTTCTCACAAAAGTTTGCCCACATGGCAGGCATGGAGTTTGACCCTCCCCCTTACAGAACAGTTTGTGGGTCAGCCCCACCTCTACAAATGCCTGGTGATCTGTATATATATCAGGACACCCATGGAAAGCCAGGACAATTGGTAGAAAAGTGTATACTTCCACCCCAGAGGAATATTCCATCTTCCTGACAGTGCTCTAAGGGGAGGTTCCTCACTACAGAAGTGGTCAGCAATCATTTTTCCTCCCTGATTGCTGCAGAACAGAGGGGATAAGAAAGGGTATCACTCTTGGCAGCTGTCAAGTCAGTTCTGTCACCCCTTACCTAGGAGTGTGGGCATGGCCACAAAGTCAGACTGCCTTTTTCCCTCTATGGGGGATGGAACACATCTGTGTGTTCACGGCTTAATCAGGCCCTCAGATATGCCCAGTCTACACTGGGCTGGTGTAGCAATTTTCTACCAAGAATCTTGTTCAAACATACTGTTGGGACAAATTTCCCTGGTTAATTTAGAAAGAGTCTATGAATGCTTTCTTGGTTACCGATATTCTTACTTCTGATTTTGTTGTTTTCCAGCTAAGTGTAGGCCTCATCTGAATGAAGAAGCTCAGCAAAAAGCTGAAAATAAGATTAACAATGGGAAAAGGATTAACTCACAGCGGCCTTATTAATAATATGTTGCTTGTGGACAAAAAATAGAAAGGAATGCGTGATAGCTGAAAGCTACGGTCAAGCATGAATTACAGTGCATGAAGAGCTAGACTGAGTTGAGTAGAAAAATTACTAGACCAATCATAGAACTCGCAATACACTCTCAAATGAAGTGTGTATGTGGTAGCCTTTGTTAGAATATGTATTTAAAGTGATTTATATTCTTGCTCTTTGGAGCTATGGTACACCCTGTGCCCACTCTGCTGCACTTGAGCTAGTCAGCTCACGGTGGCCTTGCTGTATGACAGTCAAGAAACCTATGGTGCTAGGGGTAGAGTTGAACTGAAAATTCAGAATGAGGGGGTTGAGGTCTCACAAATTATGAAATTTCATGTTTAAAAAGCATTAAAAAATAACTAGCTATCAAGAACAATTACACTTTGAGGAAATAGCTAAGGACACTGGAACAGCCCATTTTATACATCCCTGTTCCAGTCCATAATTCTTTTCCAGCTATGTCCTTTTTTAAAAAAAAACATGCCTTGCTCTGTGCTTTTGACTTTGGATCAAGAGTCAATTGTGTACAAGAACGGTGCACTTTCAACCAAGTTATTGCATAGTACCATATAACAAAACATTCTTACTTGTGGATTCATAGCCTCTATGGACAGAAGGAATCAATAGCATCATTTAGTCTGACTTCCTACACAATTCAGGTCACAGAATCTCACCTACCCTCTCCTGTGATAAGCCACTAACCTATGAATAAGCTATTCAAGTCCTCAAATCATAGTTCAAAGACTTTAAGGTATAGAGACTCCACCAGCAAGTTAGCCATGCCCCATGCTACAAAGAAAGGGGAGGAAAAAAGAAACTTTGCCAATTTGTCCTGGGAGAAAATTCCTTCCTGGCACCAAATATGGTAATCTGTAAACCCTGAGCATATGGGCAAGACTTATGCGTCAGAACCCAAGAAAGTTCTCTGTAATAATTCAGAACCTACTGTATCAAAAAAGCCAGCAAGTACTTTGCAGCCATGATGGGGCTCATTCACCTTTACACTGTGGCCCCCTTTACACAGCTCTGGCAGTGTTAAGTGGCCTTAAATTACATTTACACCAACGTTAAGGCTTCTTGATACTCCCAGAACAGTTTAAAGATCCTTAATGTAAAAGAGACTTGGGTCTGTCAAATAGAACTCCAATATAAACTCAAACCAATATTTTCTGTAACTACAAAGGTGTCATCAGTAAGATAGATAGATCGATAGATAGATAGATTGAGGTGTGTGACTGTGATGAAAGGGTAGAACTTTAGAAGGCATAATTTTCTAAGGACGATATAAGAAATAGTGCCTGTAGAAGTAGAAACAAATGCAAGTTATATGCTGCATAGATTTATATGTAGTTACAAAGAATTCAAGACAATGTTCTGTACAATAGTCTGAAATATTTAAGAGGTTCTACTGCCCTTATGTGAAGACGTGCTACACATTCAGCTATCACTGCTAAAGAAGAGAAGTGCCTATGTTAACAGTCATGCACCACAATGTTTTTATCAGAGTGACTCACCATTTTTAAAATACAAGAAAAAAAAAGGCAAAAATGATGAGCAGGTTACATCATCATTGGAGTCCTTTAGACTGGAATCTTCATAGGAGTCCCTAGGAATTTGGTTTCCAAGACCTATTAGGCTTTTTTTAAAAAAATCACACTGTGTATGTATTAAGTTAATTACTACAGGTTAACTTCTGACCTGTGGTAGTAGACTGTCATATGTCCATTAATATTTTGGGATTGCTCTATTTCAAAGACCCTGGTAAAATGACAAAGCCAGTCTTGCTAAAGGGGAATTGCAGACATAGTTGAGAATTGATTTGAATGCTTTTTAATGGAAAATTAAATGCTTTTAATAATCATATTTTAACCAATGCTGGAAATGTTTTCCAGTTGGAAACACTAATAAAGTTTCTTTGATAGAACATGTCTTAGTGTAGTAAAGCAGTTTCCATAGCTAGTGGGTTAAATCAATATTTATGTGTTTTTATATACTGTTCAAAGGGAGGATAGGCTTTCCAGTTATACTGGAATGTGAATTAGGAGATAACCAACACATCAGATGTTTGTTTTTACAGCTAAACTGCTTCTTCAGTGTGCAAGTCAGTCCCTCAATATGTACACATGACTCCCATAGGGCTAGACAGGGACCTGGATGATACACCTAGATAGGGGAACAAGACCTCACACACACCTTTCTTATCTCTTTGTAAGGAAAGTGGTCTGTGCTCATTTACTCTTTCTATAGAGCAGATGATGATGGGTATATGTGATGGGGTGGCTGATCCACACTGGCCCTGACAGGGTTAAAGAGGGCCAGGGAGCTGCAACCAATGGGCTGTGAGCAACCAGGCAGCCAATCAGAGGTGAGAAGCCCTGTATATAATGGAGTACCAGGGAGTAGTCAGGTAGTCTGAGTGAGGGTACCAAAAGAAAAGATTCGCCTGCTAGCTGACTGATGGAGCCAGTACCGTGGACAGCTCACTGGAGCACCCAGGGAGCTGACCAGGAGTCTGGCGGTCCCAAAGGCACTGACAGCAGTGGATGTCTGGAGCAGTGGTTCCCAACCGGTGTGCTGCGGCAACTGCTTCTGTGTGCTGCAAGAGGAGAGCGGTTGAGTGGGAGCCATAAAAGCCCTGGCGGCCCCAAGCGGCTCAATAGAGCCGCGCTATTAAAGGGGAAGCTTTGCAGCGTTGGCTGTAAGCGCCGCTAATGCAAGGCTGTAACTACAACCCGGCGAAAGGGGCTTTGCCCCTGGCGCCAATTGCAATGGGCGCTGCAGGGACACCATCAGCCCTGCCGTCTCTGGCCGCGGCAGGGGGATCGCATCCTCCGCTGCGGCTGCAGGCTGTGGGGGGAATCCTTCCCCTGCTGCGACTGCAGGCTGCATGGGTAGGGTTACCAGATACCAAAGCATGGAAAGGACAGGGAAGTACAAAAAGGAGGACGTTGGAGGACACATGGAGAAAATGCAGTATTAATATAACACTCTTCTGTTTTTAGGGGGCTCTGGAATGTTTCCCCCTAAAAAATAAGGTGTTCCAGCATATTTTAACCCCTATGAGTAAAAAGCCAGACAAAATCATGTATTTTTACAATGCCTGCCAGACAGAGGACATGAAGGGAAAAAGGAGGAGATGTCCTCCTTTTTGCCCTGCTGTCCTCCGTCCTTGAGGCATTTAAAAAAAAGCTGGCTTTGTCAGGCTTTTTGCTGGACACCGGGGCAACAGTCTAAAAATAGATGCAGACACGAGCATGCCCAGCTGATCACGTTCCCCTGCCAACTCAGGGGGCTGCAATGGCCTGGAGCAAGCCTGACCATCCCTCTCCTCCCCTCCTTTCCCCTCTCTTCCTTTCTTTCATGGCACCTGGCCTGGGGAGGTCCCGCCCGTACTGGCCAGAGAGGTGCGTGCAGAGCGTGTTCTCTCTTGCTGGGGCCAGTGCCATTTAGTCTCCAACCCCAGGCAGGCTTCCTGGCTTTGAGTTCCCGCCGTTGGTCCCTTCCTGCCTCTGCCCCTAATGCTGAGTTGCCTGTGTGATGAGATTGTTTGGCTAACTGCCCTGGATTCCTTGCTGTCTGTGTGGTAAGTACTGTACACCTGTGACCTGTCTGACTCCTGAGAGCTAATGAGGTGCCCAAGCTACAGCCACATACATCCTGAGACTGCATTTCAAACTTGTCCTGGGCTATGGCAAAAGAACCAAGGAGTCCAGTGGCACTTAAAGACTAACAAATTTGTTTATCACATGAGCTTTTGTGGGGAAAAATCCCACTTCGTCAGACGCTTTGAAGATGGGGGAACTTACAGAATGGGAGGAAAATAAAAGAGTGCTGCATGTGGAAAAGATTTAGGGCCATGACTAGTTAAAAATAGTTGAGATTTTGAAAATGTATCTCTGATGGTATATTCTTCCCCCAGTGGATTTGAAACATTAAGCATTTGATCCTTCATTTGATTGTATACTGTGTACCTCTCTAGTAAGACTGTGACCACAGTAAATGTGACATTTATGACCAATCAATTCAGCTGAAAAAAGTGGGTGTGCCTTGGAATTTTTTGTCTCACTGAAGTGTGCCTTGTTACCAAAAAGGCTGTTCTCCCTTCCCCTCTCCTCTCTTGCCACCCTTGTGCTGTTCCCCATATGGCTGCCTTTGTCCTCTTTTGCCACCCCTGCCTTGCTCTGCTCCCCACACTCTTGCCTACCACCGCACACAACTCCTGACCTCCTGTGTGTCACCACCCCTACTCTGCTACCCCTACTACCGCACATAGCAGCATTTCCCTACCAGTGTGCCATGGTTCATGAATATTCATCTGTTAGAGTTAATTTGAATATTCATGAGTTTTTTAATTGTGGTGTGCCTTGAAAAATGTGAAGGTATCAAGGTGTGCCACGGCAGAGAAAAGGTTGGGAACCACTGGTCTGGAAAGTGATCCAGAGGCGAAGGGCCAGTGTGGGACAGGTAGCTGCAAAAGTCCTGGTGGGTTACAACAGAACCAGATAGCTGAGCGGCCCCGAGGTGAAGGCACAGATGAGACTGAGGGAAGTGGAGAAAGTGGCTCAGGGTGATTGACTGTGATTGAGCGAGACTGCAAGGAGGAGGCAGCAACAGTGCTCAGGTCATGGCACTTAAGGTCCAAGGGCTGGGGCCTGGAGAAATGAGCAGGCCAGGGTACCTCCCCACTCCCCAAGAGTGCCAGGAGTGGTGCTGCACTAGCAGCCATTCAGGACTAGTGGCTGGGATTCACAAGTGGGACTCTTCCCCAGAATGGAGGTACATGGACCAGTGGCTACACTAGTACTTAGCTGGAGGGCAGAGTAGCCTGAGAAGTAGTGGAGAATGAGAGCTGAGGATGAGAACCACTTGAGCTAAATTTGCCAATAACACCACCAGGAGGTACCCATCCAACACTGGGGCATGAACCCCATCACAGTTTGGTGGAGCTGACCAGTAGCCTGGAAGTCTGGAGAGCAGTTCAGAGGCAAGGGGCAAGTGTGGGGCATATGGCTGTGGAGGTCCCAGTGGGTTACAACAGGACTAAATGACTGATCAGCCCTGAAGTGAAGGCCTGGATGAGACTGGGGGATGTGGGGAAAGTGGCCCAGGGAGATTAAATGTGATTGAGAGAGACTGGAGGGAGGTGGTGGCAAAAGTGCTAGGTTGCAGCAGTTAGGGTCCCTGGGCTGGGGCCCAGAGAAGTGGGTGGGCATGGGTTCCTCCCCATTTTCCTCAGAGTGCCAGGAGTAGCACAGCAGTCATGGCCATGAAGGACTAGTGGCTAGGACTTATGAGTAGGTCTTTTCTCTCAAAGAGGAGTACATGAAAGCCATGGTGTCCAACATGGTTGCCACGCGCCACACATAGCAAAACTTCTATTGAGTTGTGGTGAATTGGGGCTTTACCTCTACAACTTACTTTTTTTAAATCAGCTTTTTCTGCAGTAAAAATACTGAAATCATAATATAGGTTCAAATATTGGATGAAAATTTGGAGGCAGAGTTGAGGTGTAGTCTAACTGATTTTATGCCTGATTTCCCTGCACTATGGCACTACTTAATGAAAAGTATGTCAGATTTCTCATTAATTCTATCAATCAATAAATAAAAAAATTATAGTGCATTCTGCTCCACACTATACTCTATAAAAATACAGTTAACATTTGTTTGTCATGTGGCAAAAATGTTAACACATTGGCCACAATTTCAGTGAGTATGAAAAAACTGTTGGATGCTGCTGGCCAGTGCACTAGTGCTCAGCCAGAGGGCTAAGTAGCCTGAGAAGTAGTGGAACATGAGCTGAGGATGGGGACTGCTTGAGCTAAATTTCCCAATAACACTGCCAGGAAGCACCTGTCTAGCAGTGGAGCGTGAATCCCATGAGACTATAACTTACTGTGCAATAGGCCACCAAAAAATTACTACTTCTCTCCTCATCCCTGGAGCAAGAGGGGATCAGAGAAGAATTTCTGAGAAACATCACTCTGAAGCAGTGCAATTTATGCACCTCCCCTGAGTTAGAGTTGTGTCTAAAGACTCCATCTAGACTCCATGATTCTGGGCTTGGTATGAAAACCTGCATATCATAGACCAGAAAAAAGATGCAATATACCTGACAATATATTCCCCCCCACCATGACATTTGGGGAAAGCAGACATAATACAGGTGGAACCAAGCCAAATGGACTTCAGTTTTTTTTATTCAAGTCTCACAGATTGTTTTAACTGTGTTAATCATTTCCCATAGATGATAATGCCAGCTGTTGCATGATCAGTTTTCAAGTGTTGGTGAAAATGGTACAAAAAACAAGTGCACGATGACTCCATTTGTTCAGCAAGAGGGACCAAAAGAGATTGTGTGAAATTGTAATAAAAGTAATCATCTGAAGAGTCAGATGTCCTGTGGAAAAAGTACTACGGAAGTAATTAAAGACTCTCACAATACATATGCATGTGGTGACTGAATGAAACCTGCAAAATTCAGTGAGGACCCACTAATTCCAGGTCATATATTCCATGATACCTCAGCCTTTTCATGTGTACAGTTGAGATAGTTCTCCCTCATCATTTATACCATGAGACGACAGACTAATTCCAGCTAAATTAACCAAGTACAATACATGAAACTATCAGTAAGCAACAGTAGAAATCAAGTAAATGAGGCTGTCCAGAGTTGGCTTTTCCCCTCTAGAGGGAGAAAATAGTTCTGTCACTTGAACCCTTCTAAACCTTAGCCTACATTTCTAAGCCCTAGTCTACATGGTGGCAGTCAACTGGCAGATACGCAAAGCACGTAAAATGCCTTGTGTAACTGCTGGTGACGCTCTAAGCCACCAGGACACAGTTGGGGGACCAAAAATGGCTTGCGGTCGGCTGTTTCCTATGACTGCTAGGGGCCAGGACTTCTGGCACTGACTTCCGGGAGCTCAGAAGCGAGTACAGCTAGTCCTCACTTAGTGACCTACTCGTTTAGTGACCCCTCAGAGTTATGACCAGCTCTCTGATGAGTTGGTATTATGGCGATGTACGAGAACTCGCATCAACTCTCTCAGATTACCTATATTTACAGTACACTATGCAAACTAAGTTCAGTACATTAGAGCTTAAAACATTTAAAATATATATTAAAAATGTTATAAATGATGCAAAGGTGACAAAACTATCTACAGATGGTTGAAAAACCCACTACCAGTAAAGTACATTATGCCTGAAATACCGGTAAGGGCTGCTCCTCGTTTAGTGACCAATTCGTTTATCAACCGGGTTTCAGGAACAGAACCCGGTCACTAAGTGAGGACTACCTGTACATACTCCCTGCTAATCACACCTGGAACTTCGGGCTGAAAGTGGCGATTTTGCCACCGTAAGTGAAGACATACCCTTGCTCTCAGGGTACCACACTATTCTTACATATGGTACTAATACAGGATTTTTCATTTGTTTCTTTTACTGAACTAGACTAACATGGCTACCCCTTTGAATCTCCCACAATGTCACAACCTCTAGGAATGCAAACACAGCAAATAATTAAGGTTGGAAATAAGGATGCTCTTGTGGTGAAATGCTAATGTAGGGCTTAGAAGCACTGTGTTCAAATCCTAGCTCTGTCAATGTTTGTATGTGACATTGAGCTGTTCACTGCATCTCTGCATGTTTCAGCTCACATATGTAAGATAAGACACATAATACTGCCTTTCTATTTGGGCTGTGTTCAAAAAGCACTAGTGCTATGGGGCCCTGATCTCAGCTGAGCGTCTAGGCACTAGCAGGAATAATCATGGAGCTAGGTAATGGGATGTCAGCCTCCCAGACAGCCATGTGGAAGGTGAGATACTTTGGAAGGAGAGGTGGAATGAAAGAACTATCAGACAGCTAAGCAGATGTGATATTTCAAATCCAGCTTTTCATTTTTCAAAGAACACCAAATAAAGGCTCAAGGACTTCTTAACTAGGGTGCTTTTATTAAAACGCATACACTATGTGCTGGGAGAATGAATCATGCTATCCTCTTAACCTTTTTCAACAGAGAGGTTTTTTAAAAAAAAAAAAATCCTTGAAAACATCATTGCAATACAGTTCCTCTTCAATATTCAGCATTTTCTTCAATTTTTCAAAGGATGATATCCTGTCTGTGCCTCTTATGAGTGACACATAATATTTACTCATGCTGCTGTCTCTTGCTGAAATGTGACTAAAGCCCAAAAGCGGTTCAGTTGCTAGCATTTTGTTTATGTTTAAATGAGAAGAAATAACCACTTTGATCTGAAGACTAACTTATCTGTGCCTTAGACTTCCTGACAAGTAATATAAGAAGTGATCAAGCAGGTTCCACTAGACTTTCTTCTTTCTGTGAATAATAGATGTGGTTACACTAGCTAACATGTATCTTTTCATAGAAAGTATTCTTCCAGAAGAAATACTATTTTAAAATCTAACGTCCACTGGGGTCAATAGAATAACCTACATTGACTTTAGTGGGTTTGCATCAGTGCCCTGCAATCAATTTAAAAAAAAATCATAGCATTTATTAGGTCTCAATGTTTATCATCATAACTTAGATAATGGTAATGTGCAGGCATACTCAGATACAGCACTACATTTTGCCATTTAAAGCTATCACATAAAATAGAGGGAGTGTGTACATCACTTTGCTCAGTCAGACATGACTGTGTCCTGTTTGGTATTTATGTTTTCAACAAAGAAAGGCACGGATTTTATGCTTTTGCACCTTGATCTGTTTGTCCTGATTTATCATATTATTTTTAACCAAGAACAAGAGTTTGAAGGATTTTGTCTAGGCTGCAAACTTATTCTCTGAAAGATCTGGAATTAATCATAATTTTTTAGTGTATATGTGACTTACGGGAAAACATTTATTCATTTTATTTTTCTTCCTCATTTCCTGTTTATACATCTACAAGTTGAAGCATCATTAGTTAAGAAGATTAATGCAAAAGATAAATTATCTATACAGCACGCTATCCAAATGAGCTGAGCTTCTGTAGCAAACTTAATTGTTCTAGTAATTAAGTTTTATATTCATTTTCTTTCTGTCACTCACTAATATTGGCCCCTTTTCAGGAAGGTACATAAGTATATGCTCACATTTAAATGTGTATAGAATCCTATTTGCTTCAAGTCCTAAGGAGCTTTGTGCTCGAATGTTTTGATTTTTTTCATTAGAAAAATAGGAACAAAATATTTTATTTTCAATCAGTTCAACACTAAACTGTCTGCCTACAGCACCACATTTAAAATAGAAATGGACCTCTTACATCCCAATGCAAACAGCTGACCACACTGTTCTCTTTCACTGGCTCTTCCAGTAGTATATGAGTCTCAAGAGTGTCTTTTTGTTTTCTTTTCTCCAGCTCTTACACAGGCTGCAAACTCCCAGGAGTGAACATGGCAGAGATTACAATAATTGCTGTTCTGGTGAGGAACAGCTGACTAAAAAGGAATCTGTACAGCAAGTATATTTCAGTTTTGAATTTCAGAGATGGCAGTTTTCCTAATCTTTTTCTGTGCTGAAGGCAAATCTGAGCAGTTTAGTCCATTTGCAGAGAGGTAATTGGCTCTCACAGCAGTCAGCGTTTTGAGTACTGTAAAGGGAATATCTCACAAAATGGTAAAATCTCTGAATACAGTGGGGACCAGTTTACATGCGGGTGTCGGGGGGACAAGTCCCCGGTGACCATACATAAACCAGCCCATGGGTATGTCTACACGGCACTTTTATTTTGAAATAACACTCGTTATTTCAAAATAAAAGAAATTAGGTCTACATGACATTTTCTTATTTCAAAAAGACGGATCCCATCCTTTCAAAATAAGAATCGTTGTTCCGAAAAAGTAAAACCTCGATGTTTTCGAAACGGCCATTATTTCGGAAGGGATATTTCGAAATAATGCCATTTAGACCTGTTGTTTCGAAACAACTGTTTTGAAACAACAGGTCCAGACAGCTTTATTTTGAAATATCCCTTCTGAAATAACAGCTATTTGCATTGCAGGCTTTCCCTTAATTCGAATTAACATTCTGTTAATTCAAGTTAACTTATGTCGAAATAAGGATTTTATTTTGAAATAACTCATTTCGAAATCCTTATTGCGAAATAACCATGTGTGTGTAGACATAGCCCATGTGTAAGTGGGACCGGAAGGCCTTCCTCAGGGCACCAGCACCGACCCAGGCCCTGCTCCCTGGCCGTGGGCCATCCTCCCGGCCCTGCTTCTGTGCTGGGGTCCAAGCTGGCCTCAGGCGCCTGCTGCTGCCAGCCTGGCCGCAGATCCCCAGCTGGGGACATGGCAGAGAGCGGTGGTGGCGGCTGCTTCCAGCCCCGTTCTAGGTCCAGCTGCCCATGGCCGCGGCTGCTGCTCCCTGCCATGTCCCCGGCTGGGGATCCGCGGCCAGGCTGGCGGCAGCAGTCGCCTGAGGCCAGCTTGGACCCCGGCACAGGAGTGGGGCCTGGGCCAGTACCTGGGGTTGGTTTCCGGGGCAGCGACGCGCAGGGTCCTGTTTATGCAATGCTCGTTAACGGGACCCATGCGTTACTGTGGGGCCTTTGGGGGACATCCAGTTACCGAGCGTTAACCGGTTCTGCGGGCAAACTGCTCGCACGGTAACGGGTCCCCCCCCATACATGGAAACATTTTCAAGTCTGACCAGTATTTCTGTGTTGCCCACAGGTGTTCTGTGTTGGGTCATTTATTGGTCTAGCTACATCCTCACAATTGGGACCAGTACTATCAAACAGAATAGGGTGACTGGGACAGATTCTCTTCCATGATCTGGTTCTTTTGGCCACCTGAGTGGGACTAAAAATACCTGGAATCTGACTGCAAACGACCAACTGAAAATTCCTCCAGAAGGAAAGCTTACAGATGGCTTAAAAGAGGTGGAGCAAGCTCATTTGACAACTAGCTTCCCTAGTGAACTGCAGGAAACTGGGAGGTGGGATGGTAGAAGAAGAAGGCATGGTATTGGAAGGAAAGGGAGAGAGGAGTAGAGCAGCGCTCTGCTGTGCCAGGTCTTGGCTGATGTATGGTCCACTGGCTAAGAAACTGACTGTCGTAAGTTAGAACGAGGCCTTAGGCCGATCTAATTTACATAAGGACTGGAACAGCTGTGCCTTCGCAATTAGGGAGATTGAAGCAGCTCCTTGACATCCACCTTGTGCAAGCTACTGAGCAGATCTCTATGCTGGATCAAATACAGCTTTCTGGAACCTGAAACACTTCTGAAGAGCAATTCCAGAGTCTCCATGCATGAGAATCCTATGAAGGAAAATAATACGAGGCAGGCATCTGTGTGGCACACTGTATTTCAAAGCAGCATCCTGAAACCTCCATGTTCACCACAGGCATGTAATTATGATGTGTTTTGCACAAAGTATGCCTTATGAGGTATCATTTTGAAAGTTTTGATCTGTTGAACATTAATATCCTGTTGGATTGTATGTGCCCTGATTGTTTGGAAGTCATGAAGTTTTGCTATGCATGTGTTACTTAAATATGCTGTGAGGTGGAAACACCCGCAACCAGCTTTTTGAGTACAATAGTGCAGTAGTCAGAAGTGTTGGTGGCTCAGTAAAGGGACTCTGCTGTCTCAGGAACTGTATACAGTGAACACTTCTCAGACACTGCATATAGACAAAGGAGACTGTTTGACCAGTGGGGGAAGACCTCTACATTATAGTAAAAGATCTTTCCAGCAAGCTGGAAGAAACCATAAAAGAAGGGATGTGACATTATCACTTGGCTTCTCTCCCCTCACCAATCCCAAAAACATCTGAAAAAAACAACTGCAGGACAAAGACTTTGAACTGGGGAATGGCCTTAGCTGGAATGCAGTTGCAGCCTGAGTATTGAGGAACAGGAGCCTGCTTGTACCATCTATCAGAGTGAGGTGCTGCCTGATTCAAATTCTGTTTAACTTGTAGAACTTAGACTGCAAAATCATTTTTGTTCTTAAGTAACCAACTCTGGTCTCTATGCCCACTACTTATAATCACTTCAAATTTATCTTGCTGTAGTTACTAAATCTGTTTTATATTTCACCTAAAACCGTGTTTTGTTGGGAGATATCAGCTCAGTTCACAAAGGTTAGTGTGTGTCCTCTCCCCATCTAACTTACCCCAGCCAGGTTTCTGATCAGTGCAAGATGGTATAGTTCTGGGGTGCCAGGCTGGGGAGTTGAGGGGAAATGGCTGAAGCCTTCCTCTTGATGGTTCCTGAGTGGCTTGGGAAAGCATTCATGCAACTTAGCTGACTACCTACTTGTGGATGTCTATGTAAGTGTATTACCTACCAGAGCTTTCCAGCTTGCCAACAGCAAGAGTAGCAGCACAGGTTGGTGGGACAAAGAGTTCAGTGACCCTACAATCTAGGTTGCACCCTGGAGAAACCTGTTGCCAGTCTGCTAATATTTTGAGGAAAATATTAAATCTATGTGTGAAGATTAAATTCAACAAATATGAAATCCCCACTTTTCCTACATACATGACCTGTACACCTACATTAGCTATTATGCATCACCTCATCTAGCAGATGCCACTGGTATTGCAGCTGTTAATGTTGATCTTTGTCCAGTGGTTTTTTGCAGCTGTTGTACATGATGCCAGATTTCCCCAGACAGAAAAACACTTAACTCTATGAATTATGCAACTTCTGTCAGCTCACAGTCTGAGGGCTTTGTTTCATGAACCTTTGTACCCATACAATATCTCTTCCATGCTAATGCTGGGCAAATTACAAATCCCAGATAAAAAGAATAAAAGACACAGAATTTAAACTAGCTCTCTTACCCTTTCTGTATCACTTACAAAACTTTTCCCCAAGGCCTTTTTTTGTGTATAATCAATGAATAAAATACTAGTACTTCAACCATTTAATTTGCTTTACTCTAGCTCATTAGCTTTATGTTGTTGTAATTGCATTTGAAAAAACTTGTTCATGCTTGTGGTGTTATGCTCTCTCATTTTCGCCTCTGTTTGCTAATGCCCTTGCATGTCAAAAAGAGAAGCTAGAAAAGATCGCATAAATCATTGTGCTAAAAGTGCATTCTGGAATTTGAAAGCAGTGTAAAATCTTTCCATAAACTCCTCCACATAATGATTAGACTACACAGACCCACTGGATCTCTCAGCCACTGCCTGTGATTTATACAAAATAGGGACATTTAAAATGGAAATAAAATGGGAGCTAGGCACCTCTTGTATGTTCCTCATGCAGCTCTCATGGGAGATTTCACCTGCAGAAGATAGCATGCCTGAAATTCACATGCAGAGTCTAGAATCCATTCTGTATTTCCCTAAACCAAATCAGAACAATGAACGGCTTGGTCATGCTTTGCAGACTGAGCATCTGCTTACTGAGTTCTATCCAAAATCGTTCGTTCAGTGGTAACATTCCTATGACTTCAAAAGTCTTTGGCTCAGACCTGTCTGCAAAAGGACTTAATGAGAATGCAGTATATAGCTTCTCATTTCTCTTGCTCTTACCTTGCGTCCCTTATCTGATGTTGCCAGACACAAAATCCAGTGGACCAAATCCTTTTTACTCTTACTCAGTATCTACTCCTACTGAGCAAGTAGAAATTCACCTGGCTAACAACAGAGAAAAGACCTCAGGGACTTGGCCTAATAGGATTTGGAAACAAGCTCTTGTTCCAAAATAGCCTGATATGAAATGGCAAATGTCTTCACTGAAACCCCATCAGTCCTCTTGATTCAGCTCCTGCTATTGTAGAATTCCTAAGTGAATGATCTCACCTACTCCCTATTTCATAAAGAATAGGGCTGCTTAATAAGTAAGTTTACAAAAAATCATGAGGCAGACAGGCAACGTTTTAAAAAACTGTTACTTTGGCTTCTGTTTTATCTCAGTACTACCAGCCTTTTTTTTCTTCTTTTAATTCTCCAATTAGGCAGGCCACATGTTGGCAAGTTGCAGACTGAGTGTTCTTACATGAAATAGCAATGTGCTTTAATTAAATAGAATTGCCTCCTTCTTTGTAGTGACAAATCTGTTGCAATTTGCATTGTTTGTTCTCTTTTAAACTGAATTTCTTATCTGTTCCTCCAAACGTTACTCCTTCCTTCTCTTATTTATCTTTTTCAGTGTCCCCTCTTATCCTGGCTCACAACCTCATTGGTCATATTAGACTTCTTTAGCTCATTCTCTGCTCTATGTCCTGTCAATTTTTCTTCTAAAAATCTCTGAAGCCCATCTCTGTTGTTAAAACCACAGTTGATACCTTGGCCATATTTCACCTCCACTACTGCAACAAAGAAAAGGTTTAACAGGTGAATTTATCACATTCTAAGAGAATTTTCATACCAGAGGGCTGTTTAATCTAACAGACAAAAGCATAATAGGATGTAGTGGCTAGAAGCTGTGGTGATACAAAGTCAGATGCCCAATGAGGTGCAATTAAGGGTGGTTGAAGACTTCATTTGAACTGTTCTTTGAAGTAAAATTGGGCTTGCAGTTAAAAACACTTTTTGAAATACAACGTGTTTTGCTCCCCATGGAAAATTTTTATTTTTTTCATTAGAAAAGTGAACTATCACTCCAAAATATTTCACTTTGGAAATAAAATGCTGCCTGGGAACCATAGTTGAGATGCTATATGCATGCTCCTCAATGGGATGGGCTCTCCAGCTGGATTCCATCTTCCATAATGCATCACATCCCCAAACGAAGACATCATGATGCATTATGTGAGAGTCAGTCTGACTAGAAATTCTGACTGATGGAGAAGGACAGAGCTCAAGGCACTTGAACTATAGTTTCCCCTCAGGTTTCACAGCACAATTTCCAGATTGAAATATTTCCATTTTTTAATTTTTGGGAAAAAAAAAACTTAGTTTGGTATGAGGTGGATTGTTCATCATGCCAAGGCTTTAAACAAGATTGGATGTTTTTCTGAAAGCTGTGTTGTAGTTCATCCAGAAATTGTGGTTTTGATGTTTCATCCATTTGGTGAAATTCTCTAACCTGTGTTATAGAGGAGGTTAGTTAATCCTAATGGTCATTTCTGGCCTTAAAATCTATTACTCTTTCACCCGCTGGTCTCCCCATTTCAAGTTGCTGTCCTGTTCAGTTCATCCAGAACACTGCTACAGAATTCATCTGTGTCCACTGTGACAGGCTGCTCCCCAGATCCAGTCCAGTGTGCCACTGTGACCCTCCAGTTCCCACATCTGAACCCCAATTCAGTCCACTTTGTTGAGTGACTATTCACTCCTGAGTCAGTCCACTCCAGCCTCACATGTGCAAGCAGTGGGTGTATGCCCTCTGGCTACTTGGGGGATAGTCCCCAAGTGAGCACCCCTGGCCCCAGTTACTTCACCAGGTGGCACTGTCTTATAGGGACTGAGACCCACTCCCAATCACCATCACTCATGCCTGTCCATTTAACAAAGAAATGGATCATGCCCAGCCTTCTTCACTCATACCCTCTAAAGACCACACAGTTTTAGATAAAACAACTACTAGTTTATTGATCAGATTACAGTTTTAAGTGAGAAAATGGCCAATCACAGCAGAATCAGAATATAAATGAGTCAGGAGTGACCATAAGGAAATAAAAGGTAAAACACACATGTTAAATTAATGTCTTTGCCTAAACTGACCTCATTGTCCAAGTTTGGCTCAAAGTGTTCAGCTGTTAGATGCTTGTACAGCCTCTCTGGCAGAAGTTAGGGAGGGCCCAGATATTGCTTGAAGTTTTTCAAGATGGAGATTCCCAGCCAAAAAGTCTCAAATTGTTCCAGGCATGTCTCTTTGTTTCCAAACCCTCTTGACTCTTCCCTTTCTGGGTAGAGGTGATTTCTTTGGCCTGTCTAAGCCAGGGATCTCAATTAGCATATTCTTTGTTGCCTTCTCTAGATACTTGCTTGTGCACAGCTGTGGCTGCTTTCGTGCTGCTGGAAAAGAGTTCTGTCTGGCTCCCTCCTGAGCCATGCAAAACATGCCCCATATCTGTGCACATACATGATGCTGCAGGAAACCCAATACCATAGTGATCAGGTAGAATAGGTTATGAACATTCATAAAAGGACCTTGCATGGGCTAACTGACATATAATGATCCAATCACAGTGCATAAGTGAATAGAAAAGTTAAACAGATTAGGGGTGCACAGATGTGCATCCCGTCACATCCACAACTTAGTCTACATCTCTTCTGAAATTCCTGCATTGGCTTCTCCTCTGCTTCTGCAGCAAGTTTGTGATGCTGTTCTTTACATGCCTTTACCTCTACCCTCTGCTTATTTTAGTCTCTCAAACTCTCTTCACTTCACCCATGCTTCAAGCATAATTGCTCTTTTTGCGTCCTTCTCCTTCTTTCACCTTCATATATGTATCCATGTTGCCATTACACTGCATACAGAACTCCCTTCTCAGCAATGTTTCCTCTAATTTTACATAGGCTGTGTGCACAAAAAATTCCTTTGTGTGCGTAAAAAATTTCTTTGTGTGCACAAAAAAATTCTGTGTGTGTGCTAATATTAGCACTTTTGAATTTTTTTGTGCATACCTTATTTTGTTGTGTGCAGGGGTTTCATGACCTGTGTGCAAGCGCACACGCGCACAGCTTAGAGGGAACAGTGCTTCTCAGTTTCTAAATTGTTTTATCTCTTTAGACTATTTATCTTAAATGTTTAGACTCCAATCTGGGAAAACGGGATCTTGATTTACTACTTGTTTTATTGCTTATTGAGCACCAACAATACAAGCAATCATTTTTAATAATAGCGCATATAACTCTTAGCATTAGACAGGCTCACTTTTCTTTTAATTCTTCCGGAAATGAATCATTTGAATGGCACCCAGAGAGAAAACTATTCAGTTCTGATGGTTAACTTCTGTAATGAACCTACCCTTTCAAATTTTTTATGTTATCTATTAGATATATGGAATAAAAAAATTCACTGTTTCCATTAGTCTGCTTTTACTTGGCTTCCCGGAATGATCAAATTATTTCTGTCATACTGTATAATTTACGCTTGGTTCTATGGTCCATTTTACAGCCGCAAACCCTGATTCTTCTAATTTAAACCATCTTCAAATGGTTGCGATTCCACTAGCTTCAGTGGAGTTGTTCCTGACTTAAATGAAGTGAGATAAATATTGGATTTGTTATCACTCTACGTTATAGGCCAAATTCTGCCTGTCATTACCCTCATGCAACCCTTTTGAAGTCAAAATCCATGGGTTTATTTTAAGGAAAGAAGCTCTCTCAGAAAACAACTGGTCTCTTTGTGATGAATAAACTGAAATATTCTTCCATTCATTAAAACAAAGAGGATCTTTAGTGGCACCCATGAGTGGTTGAATTAGTTGTCAGGAACGTTAACCAACAGAGTAAATATTAAGCACATTTTGCCAAATATTAGCAGAA
Organism: Podocnemis expansa; assembly: GCA_007922195.1. Taxonomy (NCBI): domain Eukaryota; kingdom Metazoa; phylum Chordata; order Testudines; family Podocnemididae; genus Podocnemis; species Podocnemis expansa. Next base: position 72,403,268 of record ML681966.1, read on the forward strand.
GTTTAATGAAATAGCATTTGCACTGGAATTAGTATTGACAATGGTAACCTGATTCTAAGGATTATACTCGTCTGATAGGGGAATGGAATATGCCACATGACCTACATGTCCAATCAAAACAGCTCAGACCTTTAACAAGAATAGCCTGAATAAAATTATCTCAGAGAAGCTGCAAACCAAGAATTATTTGCAGAAAGTAGTTGATACATAATTCCCAATAAAAATCAATTCAAGGAATTCACAACCTAATTCTGGACCACTAATAAACAGAGAGAGAGAGAGAGAATTCATGGGTATGTCCACACGAGTATTTTATTTCAAAACAACACTGGTTGTTTTGAAATAAAAAACTGAATGTCCACACGATGTTTTCTTATTTTGAAATGACAGGTTCTGTCATTTCGAAATAAGAACCGTCATTTTGAAACAGCTTAAACCCCTTTCATTTTAAAACGGCTGTTATTTCAAAATGGTTATTTTGAAATAATGCCGTTTGAACATGTTGTTTCGAAACAATGGTGTTGTTTCGAAATAACATGTCCAAACGACATTATTTCAAAATAACTATTTTGAAATAACAGCTGTTTTGATAGCAGGCTTTCCCTTAATTCGAATTAGCATTTTCTTAATTCAAATTAATTTATTTCTAAATAAGGATTTTATTTTGAAATAACTCATTTCGAAATAATGATGTATGTGTGGACATAGCCCATTAGATACGTTATCCACTTGGAATGATACTCTAGCTCTAGGGCTAAATTATTTCACCTTTGAAGTCAATAGCAAAGCTCTTATTAATGTCAGTGGTGCCATATCTGGTCTCTAGTCAGGAGGATGGGGAAAGATAATCCACTTCTCTCTTTTTATTACATGTACCAATTAGATGCTTGTCATTTCCAGAAATGTTCAGTATCATACCAAATGACCAGTATTCAAGATGAGGAAGACATATTAGGGGACCAGATCCTCTTCCTGCTAATGCAAAATACTCCTTTCTTTTTGTGAAGTTGATCTGGAAAGGTAAAGTCATTAATCCTAGTTTATTGAACTATATAAGAATTTTACCATTGACTTCAACTGGAACAGCTACATTAATCTCTTATTGAAGAACATCATGAGCTGATGTACGTGGAGTCCCGTTAGACTCTAGTAATCATAAACAGATAGACACAAACATGAAAGAAACTCTAACTTCACAAGAAAAACTATGAGTGATAATAGACAAAGAGAAAAACCTTCAGTGAAATCTTAGTTTTATTGAAGTCACCAACAAAATTCCCATTGATTTCAGCAGAGCCAGACTTTCACCACTTTGTTCTCTATTGAATGTGGACATCTTTAAGATGTGAGACGTATGCATTGCAGTAGAGAAAATGAACAATGTTTTCTATTTAGTGATAGTTACAACAGTTGCACAACAGTAGTAAAGACAAAAAGAAAAGAAAAAATCTAGGTAAGTTTCAGAGGAGTAGCAATGTTAAGTCTGTATATAGCAAAAACAACAAAAATCCCATGGCACCTTAAAGACTAACAGATTTCTTCAGGTATAAGCTTTGTCAGGGGCAACAAATGAAGTGGGTTGCAGCCCACAAAAGCTTATGCCTGAAGATATTTGTTAGACTTTAAGGTACCACAGGACTTTGTTTTTGTAAAAAGTGTAGAGCTTTGTATATCATGGTGGTTTTTTTTTAAATTCTGTTCAAAAGGATGTTGATGTATTTTTAGCTGACATATTATTTGTTTTTTGTTGCAATTATGATTTAAAGTAAAGAAAGAAAGTGTAACTGCTCAAAACAATTCACCAAACTGTCATCACTTAAAAATCTGGATGATGTAGAAATTCCTTCCTGTCTTTTGCACTGTGTTTGTGACCAAGAAATCTAATCCAGATCTGGATCTGAAGTTTTCCAAAGAATAGAATTGTTCTCATCTCTCCAAATTGCCTCTATGTTAGAAAGACAAGGTGGATAAGACAATATCTTTCTTTGCTCCAACTCCTGTTGATGAAAGAGAGAAGTTTTCAAGCTTAAACAGAGCTCTTCTTAAACTGTCCACTTCATCTCTCTAATATCCTGGGATTAACCTAACTACAACACATCTAATAATATATTAATAACATTTAGCATTTATGATTTAGGGGGCTTCATCTTAAAAGTGATGTACTAATATTAATGAATCTAACCAATATCCTAAAATTACAAATTACCAACATCCTAAAAAAGATTATAATTTAATAAGAGGCAGATGTTCAATTAAAGATTTAATAGAAACCTTAATCAAATGTTGGCACCCCACTGAAACTGGAAGAAAAATATTCTCTTTCCTCATCTGTTTCCCTGCAGTTTAATAATTGAATACAGATTAATGAGTAAGTTGAAATATCAGAAGAGCCTCACATGTCCTCATGTAACCCATGGTCAATCACCTGCTATCAGTTATTAATAAACAATGGCATCAGAAAAATTTTGCTAGATCTTTTTCATTAATTGTGTTTTACTTACATTAAGTGTTTCTATGGAGTGTTCAGCATAAGAAATAAGTTTTCCTGCTTTGCCTACCGTACTAACTCCAAAGGAGCAGATCAAATTGAGGATCTCTATAATTTGACTCAGGGCTGCTGAGAAAAGAGTAGGTCTGAAAACAAGAGCTGATTTTTAACCACCAGGATTCTTTCTTCCTCCAGAACCTATACTGAATGCATTAGTAAGTGCTCATTTAATAAAAGCATACCTCCAGGATAAAAGTAAACCCAAACTGAGACTATAGCTTATGAATCATAGTTTAAAGATATCTGTGCCAACAGTAAGGCAAAGCCAAACAAAAATATGCTCTGTGAATTACCCTCCTCACCCCTAATTTTTATAATGTAGATAGTATTTACTAGCATTTTGATGGGTATAGTAAATCATACAAAAAGATGCTTATGAAACTAATGAGATAACTGAATATGAAAGATGCTTATGCAACAAATTGGAGAACTGAGTGTTTCACTCTTTTTGCTTTGTTACTTAAAATAAAGTACCTAAATTGTCACTGAAATCTGGAGCCCATCCTCTTCACTGGGAAACTGAATGTGATCACACTGAAATAATTCCCTTGTTTACAGTTCTGTTAGATTTGTGATAGTGAGATTGGTCTGTTCTGAAGTCATTTTTATGCACTGAGGTCAAGGCAATAATTAGGCTGTTTCTCTTATATGAGGAATAGCAGCACTTTTGTTTTGAAGATATCAGGTTTCAGCCTCTCATCTCTAAACTCAGGCAATTCCATGTCTAGTGCTGACACATACAAACCTTACGACAGCAGGTTCAAATGCTTTTGGGACTCTGTACAAAGCCATTTTACTGAAACCTACCTCTTCCTAAACTGTGGTGCCCAAACCATCTCTGCCACTTAAATTTATGTGCTAGCCTTCCTTTGCCACTGTAGCTGGAGGGACTACCCAACTGCACAAAAGTCGAGTGAAGAAAACAGCTATTGTGTCCAGAGGTGAGATATGTTTGTATGGGATGTTAAGAGCGGACTGGACATAGTGTCAGCTGCTCTTGGTATAATCTCTCTAGGACATCCTAACTTTCTCCTAACTCCTCCTCTTCAGTTTGCCTACACTTAGAACACTCCATAAACTCTCATCCTAAACTCCTCTAGCAGCCCTTAAACTCCAGACCTCACACTCTTCTTTTATCAGTTTCAGTACAGCAGCCTGGCATGGGATTGATAGCTTCCCCCAACCTCTCTCTGCTGCCTTTAAGTTGCTTGCACTCTCCCCAGCTTTGTTCTCCCTCATTTATAGATGGGTTCATTTTCTAGATTGGTCGCAGCTAGCTGTGGGTGTATTCGTCCAGCTTTGTAAATTTTGACTGCTGATTGGGGGTGTGGTCAGCCTGATTGCCTTTAAACAGGGAGGAATCTCTTCTCCCTTCTGTATATACTCAATATCAGACTTTGTAAACCCAGTTACAGAAGGCTTCCTATTTCCAAAGGAGGAGAGGAAATCTGAGCTGTTTCCTAGTCAGTGCTTGTGGTAAAGGAGAAGAAATAAGGTTTTCATGCTACTGCCACCTCCCTGTGTTAGACAGAAACTTGTGACTGGCATCACACTACACTGGAGCACCTGCATCATACCTCACACAAACAGTTCTGCAACAGCTTTGATCTCCATTGCTTTTTCTCCTCTGTTCATAGTGTGTTGAAGAGCACCGTGCTCAGCACAACCCTTGCCCACCCCATGGAAGGCCAAGCTCAATAACTCCATGAGACACCTGCTCTTCTCAAGCTCAGTTACAGTGTAGACCCCAAAGTGTATGTGAATCCCATTTTGCCAACTGGTGAATCTCTGTACTGGTGGAACAAACTGACCACCTTTAACATGAGTTTTATTTATGTGCCATTTAATTCATATTAAAATCTCCCTAGTCACTTTTTCTAGGATAATACATGTGCTTCATCCAAACTTTTGGGGTATATTTGTTTGTTTAATCTTAACACTAAAAATATTAATTTGACCTTATGAACAGGGCCAATAGCAATTGTATTTTCAGCTGTGGTATAATTAGTTTCTTGGACGTCATTAGTTTCAAGGTAGCACTGTACAGAATCTGATAGGCTGTGTTCACACGAGGCTTTTATTCTGAAACAACCACTGCTATTTCGAAATAAAAGTTGTCATGTCCAAATGACATTCCTTTATTTCGAAATGACAAGACCCTGTCATTTTCAAACAAGGTCCGTTGTTTCAGAAGAATAAAACTTGGGCTATAATCGAAATAGCCCTTGTTTCGAAACGGTTCTTTCGAAACAACACCATTAGGATGTGTTGTTTTGAAACAATGGCTGTTTTGAATAGGGGATTTGACCTTCCTCCCAGGGTGCATGGCAACCTGGGAGGAACTCCCACCCCCCCCCCAGCACCCTGGCTAGGGTGCTGAGCGGAGTTGCAGGGCGGCGCAGGGCGGTCAGCCCATGCCGGAGCCAGCTTGCCTGCTGCCCCTGCTTGCCAGCAGCAGAGGGGGCAGTGGGTGTGGAGCTGGCTGGAGCCGCTGTCCCGCTTGGCAGCTGCCCGCCCCAGGTGGCGGGGGCAGAGCTAGCCAGGCGCCCTGGTCCCACAGCCCCTGGCCTCCTGCAAGCAGCCAGGGAAGATGCCGGCTCTGGTGCCAGTGGCAGACTCTGCAACCTCTGACGAATTTCTGTGAAATTGACCAGGTTGGGGAGCCTGTCAGGTGTGGGGGACCCAACATCTGCCCTGGCCCCTTGCAGGCAGCCAGGGGCTGGAGGCTCAGGTGCCCGGAGAGCTGAGCCCCTGCCTCCCAACCAGCGGCAGGGGGACCGGGCGCCCTGACTTCTGCCCCCCTCCTGCCACTGGGGAAGCGGCAAGGAGGAGGGGCGCCCCCCATCTCTGACCCCCCCCGCCCGGGGCTTTTTTCCTGCCTTCGTCTGCTATATCAGCAGCTCAGAGACAGCAGGTGAAACATAAAGGAAACAGAAGCCATTCAGAAGGAAATAAGAACAGATGCATTTTGCCCTGTCCTTGCAAGGTTCCTCATTATACCTGTGCTTCATGCAAGTCTTGCTTTTTTATTTATTGAAAACGTTACCAAAAAAGGCTATTGAAATATTTCACTTACTAAAAAGCCATGTCAGTTATCAAAAATGTTTGGAGACTTTCTGATAAAAATTTCGAGGAAAAAATTAAAAGGCATGGCATTGTTCACAAAAAACCAAAGTTTTCACAACAAATGTCGTTTTTGAAATATCATTTTTATTAAAATTGTTTTTAAATGCTGATTGATCTATTTGTAATGCAGCATTCACGCCTATTTTGTACTTTATGTTCGTGCTGTTCTAGGGGGAATTTCACAATGGAACTTTGTCACAATGGAGCAAAATTCCATGAATAGCCTGTTTCAAAATCCACTGAAGTCAGTGGAAAGACTCCTACTGACTTCAACAGGCTTCAGATCAGGTCCTTCAAAAGACAGATCACAGAAACACCAAAGACAAAATAAGACATTTGTTTTATTTCTCTTAAAATTCTGGGGTCTTTTCTTGGTTTTTGCTCATATTTTATTTTATTTTGACTTCATTAGAAATTATCTTGAGTAGAAATGGACTAAATACCTCAGGATTTGGGCTCATCAATGGAGTTTCACTGTAAATATGTTCACTAAACAGGCTCTATTATAATTCTCCACAATATCATTATGGTGTGAGCCACCAGATAGTGGTGCCACACATAGTATTGCCAACAATTTTTCTTAGTATGTGAACAACTTTTTAGTCTTTGAAGAATTGCTGTATTTTTGTTTCTTACACACTTACTACTTAAGAGAAACCAAGGCAGATCGCAGAGTTTATCTGCTTTATTTTCTAACTATGGAAGCAAGCAGTTGTTGGGAAAAAGTAACATCCTAGCAATTGCGGTTTGTTGTGGTGCCTCAGATTTTTGGGAAGATGACCTAAGTTGCATGCAATTTGTTACTGCCCCTGTTCCTGGATGGACAGATGGACGAAATATGTTACTCTTTAAATACAGCTGGCCACCATATCAATGATTTCTCCTCCATGGTGAGATTGAACTGCATGGTTGCAGAATGGCAGAGGGACAACACTGGAGAGAGATGGCACATGGATGTTCGAAGAGGCAACATTATCTAATTTATATATGAACTCATAATAAATCTTACACACAAGAAGGGATGCATTGTGACAGATTTCCATTTGTTCTCAATCCCAGTAAGAGACAAACCTTTAGCTCAATAGGACAGGATTTGGATAATGGAGCTGAACAAGAGTCACTTTGTTGTAGCAGATTTATATTGCACAAAAAGAATGCAGAAAGGTAAGTGGTTTCAAAGGAATGCCCAAGTGAGCTTTGTGTATATTACAATTATTTTGCTGAGACTCCACTGAACAGGAAACTGAAATTCTTTAGGGACATGGCACAGTTCAGAAACAGAAAGAAAAAGCAGCATGTCTATTTATGTTCTCTGTAGAGGTTTACCGAACTTAGCTTCTTCACAGGCGAAAACTAAGAGCCGCTGATAGTAAATCCAGAGGGTCCCCTGCTTTGTTATTACCAGAGATTGGTCTTGGTGCCAATTTTTAAAGCAATACATTATTTTTGTCTAGGCAATGATAGCAAAAGATCTTTTGTCCAGCCACTAACCCAGTACAGCAAAAACAGTGGTAGTGCACACATCATTCACAGCACCATACTGTCATGCTTTAGCCTTAACTTGGGTTGAGAGGAGACGATAATCCATACTTTATACTCATTTAAATATTACACCTCTCTTTTGAGACTACCAAAACCAGAGCCAATTCATCCCAGTTTTGATCAGTGGCGTTGCTGGTGCTGGCCTTATGTGGCTCGAGCCCGAGTCCACGGCCAGGCCACCCCCAGCAGTGGCTGTCTTGCCCAGCCAGCCAGAGGTCTCGGACTAGGCCACCCACGGTGGAGGCTGTTTTCCCTAGCTCCAGCCCAGGCCCTGGCTGCCCATGGCAGAAGCCCAATCTGGGCCCTGCCCAGAGCTCTGGGCAGGATCAGGCCAGCGCCCCAAATTGGAACTGGGGGGCTGCATGGCAACTAGGCCGCAAGTCTTTTCCTGGGCCTGCATCACTCCTGCTTTTAATTGTGTTTCTTGTAACATGGATACCTGCTTACTGTAGACAGAAATGATCTCAACAAATAACATTTCCTTAAGGCCACCAAACATCCACCATATGAAAGCAACTTTCTATCACTATTCATATGAGTTGGACTTAGACCAGATATCCAGGAACAGAAGGTTCTGTATCCTGTTACAATCCCCAAAACTATCTATGGACTAATTTAATACCCCAAAGCCCAAACCAGCTAGACAAAAATCCCACAATATTAATAAAGTTTAAAATCAAGTAACCAAGAACTCAGAAGCCATGAATTATATGGCGGAGATGAAAGCACAATCTTAACTTCATTGTCTTGTGTTTATACCTTTAAAAATTACAGACTTTCTAAGTACAATTTTAAATTATTTGCCTTGTAACAGACTATTCGCTATAGGATTTTCTTATTCGGTCTTCTGTAGGACAAGTTGTTTCACAGTACATAATTATCATGCATAGCTTTTTAGTCTGTGAGAGTTACAAAATAAACCAATTATCTTCAAACATTGTTTAATACTTTGTTATAGCATTCAGCTCCTACTCTGAATAAGTCTATCCAATCTCTGACAGGATTGATTTTTATCCTTTGATCTTAAAGATAATCCTGAAGATCAGGGTTTGGTTTGTTTGTTTGTTTGTAATGGGCCAAACTACAGGTATTTAAGGAAAAACAAACAAAAAAACCCAACCAACCAAACAAACAAAAAAATCCCAGGGACGATCGTCCTATATTCTGTTGCATGGCCTTTGTGCTCCCACCAAAAATAACTCAAGATTTTGTGATGCGTAGGATGATTTAAAAAAAAAAAAACCTATTAAGTAAGATTCTGTACTGTGTCTTAAAGACCACAGAGTGCATAGGGTAAGTGGCATTTACCTAACTTTCTAACTTCCCAATCCTGGGCTGTTTGAGTGCTAGAGAGGTCCCTTGTGCAATTTAGACAGCCCTGGGGAAGCATCTAAAGTATGACAGATTTCCCTGGCTGCCCAACAATCAACAGCACTGCCCAGAATCTCCAGCGTGTTGCATACAATCACAGAAATTCCACAGCCTCCATTAGAAGCCTGTTGCTGAGCTTAACCACCTTTACGGTCAGAAAGACTTTGTGAATATCGACTCTAAATCTTCCTTTCTGAAAATTAGGCTCCCTACTGCTTGTCCTATCTTTAGAGGATATGGAGAACAATTGATCACCATCCTTGTTATAGCAGACCTTAATATATTCAAAGACATCAACCCCTCCCACCCCCTCAAGACTAAATGGGCCCATTTTTTAACCTTTCCTTATAAGTCAGGTTTTCTAAAACTTTTATCTATTTTGGCAAATTCCACAGGAGTAGCTATGTTACTCTAGTTCCATGGAACAAGCAAGGAGTCCTGGTACCACTTTTAAAGACTAACAAATTTATTTTTTCAATGAGCATTTGTGGGTGAAGTCCCACCTCATTTGATGGTAGAAAACAGAAAAAACAAAGTATGGGAGGGAAGATAAATCCTGTGATTACATTTCACTTCATCAGGTTTGACATTCTCCCCACTCTATTATCCAAGTCGTTAATAACTAAATTGAATAGTATCAGACCCAGGACTGATCCTTGTGGGACTCCTTAGATATCCCCTCCCTGTCTGGCAACTTTTAAGTAGCGGTGCACTCACCTCAAAGTAATGTCAGCTAGACTACATTTCCCTCATTTGCTTATGAGAATGTTATGCAGCACTGTGTTAAAAGCCTTATTGTAATCAAATTACATCCTGTCTACTGTTTCCCTTCCTTCTATTCATTCGGCCATTAACCCTGTCAAATATGAACATTAGGCTTATCTGGCATGATTTGTTCTTGGCAAATCCATGCTGTTCATTCTTACAACTCTATGGCTATGTCTACACTAGCAATTTAGTTTGAATTTAGGAGGCTTAATTCAAACTAAATTAGCCCATGGCCACACTAGCCTTTCCTTAGTTCGAACTAAGAAATTCCTTAGTTTGAACTAAAGAACACTTAGTTCAAACTACTAGGTACCAACAGTTAGTTCAAACTAAGTATGGCAAAGACTCAAACTAACCCTTAGTTTGAACTCACTAGATTTGAACTAAGGCAGTGAGTTTGAATAACATGGGCTAGTTTGAACTAACAATTAGTTCAAATTAGTCCACATTGTTAATCCAAACTAAGAAGTTTGCAGTTAGCTCGAAATAACCTGAGGTTAACTTTGGGTAGTGGAAACATAGCCTATGATACTCTAGGTGCTTAGGAACTGATTGCTTAATGATTTGTTCCAGTATCTTTATAGGTATTAAAATGAGATAGACTAGTCTATATTTTCCTATGTCCTCTTTGGTCTCCTTTTTAAAGTTAGGTACTTTATTTACCCATCTACAATTCCCTGGTCCCTCACCAAGGCTCCATGAATTCTTTAAGATAATTTCTAACAGTTCAGAGATTGTTTCAGCTGATTCCTTAAGAACCCTCAAATGAGTTTTATCAGACCCTGCAGACATGAATGCATCTGATCTAATTTATCTAAATATTTTAACCTGTTCTTTCTTGTTCTGACTTACAGTCCATTCTTTTCCTTACCTGTTAGTATTAATTGTGTGGAATGTCTAGTCACCATTAATCTTTTTAGCAAAGACTGGAACAAAGTAAGTTTCAGGCATCTTAGTGTTTTTGAAGTCATCAGTTATTAGCTCTTCTTCCATACTAAGCAGAAGACCTACACTTTTCCTTCATCTTTCTAGTGGTATTTAAAACACTACTTTGTATCACCTTTTATATTTCTTACTAAGTGTAACTTATTTTATGATTTACTCTTTCTGGTTCTATCCTTGCATGCTTGTGCTAATCTTTTGTTCTTCTCAGTGATTGGGTGTCTACCTCACACTCACCCTTCACAGTTTAATACATGCCAGATGGGATAATAAACCAATTAGGCAGCAAATTAAGGGAGCTCAGCTAACTGGCAATATATGAGGATATATAAAGCTCAGGAGTTGAAACCAGAAGGAACTGTTGGGTAAAGGCAGAAACCCCTAGAAGAAAGGAAGGAGTGAGTGGAAAGTGCTGGCTACACTCATTCCCTAGGAAGAGAGATGAGGTTTTGGGTAACTGGCAGGCTCAGAAACAAAAAGTGAACCTGCAGTTGGAAGCAGCTCCAGGACAAAACAGTGAAGCCAGAGAGGAAAGCTCAGGCTGCCAAGCTGAGGATCCCTGGGCTGGAACTGGTTGAAGAGAACAGCCCATTTTCACTTAATATCTGCTGGGTGAGTGGTACTGGAGAGAAAGTGTGAAAAGACTGCCTAGAACTACTGGGCAAATAAATCTTTCCTGGAAATGTGGGGTGTGGAGGGAAGGTACACACATCTAGTGATATGGCTGGAGGATCAAGCCACAAAGAGACTGCTGAAGTTCCTGAGGCTGTGAGTGGGGCAGGCAGATGAGCATCCTAAAGATTTACCCACACGCTCAGGTCCACACGCACTCTAAATAGACCCATTGACATCAGTGGGACTACTCATAATATGTAAAGATGTTAAGATTGTGCAGGATCAAATCATACTGACTAAATGCCTTTAAAGAAATAGCTAATGACATTTGAAAAAAAAAAACTTCTAGATAAAGAGATCAGATGGTGTGGATCTCTATGTTGGATGAATAACAGAACATGGATTTTTTTTTTTTAAAAATGTACTTGAAAAATGTAGGGAACAGATGACATGAGAGAATGTTGTTCAAACAAAGTAGTATATAAAAGCCAGATAGTGTTCCTTTATTTTTGTTGTGAGCCTCACAGTGACCTCCCATGTCTATTATGTTGCACAAGCCACTAGAGACCTACCAGAGCAACAGTACATATGCGAGCTAGGCTTTGCACATTGAGTATCGTTACTAAGCACAGCGATTTGTACTCATATGCCTATGTGGTTCCTTCATATTATAGCTGTCAAGAGCAAAAAAATGTACCAAGCTTAATTTTGGGTTTTGATATTTATGCATAAATAGTAGCATTTATAGGTGAGATCGTATATTATCTTAGCCCTGGTCTAAATCGCCATTGGTGTTGATGGGAGTTTCAGTGTGTAGCTTGTTATCGCTCGTGAACTTGCGAACTTTCACTTACCACAGCGTCTTCACTATGCTGTGTCAGCAGGAAACACCTTCCAGTCAATGCAGCGTTACTTTTTTTGGAGAGGTGGTTTTATTGTGATGGCCAGAGAGAGCACTTCCAGGGTCAATTGTGTGAGCCTCCACTGCCCTTTGCCCAATTGATTCCTCTACTTCAATCCATGGAATCTGATGCAGCATCTGCAGTGTAGACATGACCTTAACTACAAGTGTGCATCTAAAACCACAGAGAAAATTGTATGCCATTTATCCTTTTGAGAGACTGTAGGAGATTGCAGAATAAACTCCCATATCATAAAGCAAAGGTATAAAAGGGACTGAGTTAAGGTTGCATGTTTCAACCTTAACTTTCACATTTCTTGATGAGTGCTGAGGTATGTAGTCTTGATAGTCTTTAGGGATTTTTTTGTTTTTAATATACATGAGACACTGTACACACCCAGACTAAAGGGATAGTCAAAGATAGTCTCCAGCAACAGGATCTTTGCACATTGAAAGAGTTAGGTAACTTTTCCTTCTTAGAATATATAGTGAGATGACAACTTGTCCTACAGGCCTGCTCAGAGGAATAAGGAAGCACATGAAGTGCCATTAACCCTTGGGCAGGATACTTAAACACTGTAGGCAGCATGCAAGGGGACAGCTGTCTGCACAGGGCTGTGCAAGTGGGTGGGTAGGGATAGAGAGTTGGGGGAGGCTTGGCTGCATCTCTCTCACCAGGGCAGTTATCAACACTAAGCCAATGTGGAGGATAAAAAAAAGTTGGACTGGGTTTAGGGATGGCACAATCATTTCCCACTTGAGAAGCAAATGAGAACCAGGACCAGAATCTTGGAGTCAAATTTGGTCCATGGTTTACCCCTAGGACAACAAGTTTTACCATTTGCATTTGTGGCAAAACAAGAATTTAGTTCAACATGAAAACTGGTATCATTTCTCTATAATCTTTTTCATCTATTTTTTTTTTCATGACCAGTGATACTCTCATGTTTGTAAATCAACTAAGTCTTTTCTGGGCACTTATGTGCGATTTAGAAAAGTCCTTCCAGCAGCTCATTTTTGACTTTCAATAAGCCTGGCAGTGATTAGAATGTATTAGTTTGCTCAAATTATGAATCCAAGAGGCATTCCTGGTTTTAATTCAGATGCATACAAACATATAGCACAGCAGCAAAAATTTCCTTAAAAATGAATTTCATTGAATTTGTCTGGCAGGAATTGAACTTGCACAATGCAATTGTCCACTGAAAAGTAAAAATATCTGAATGGAACTATAACTTTGGCTCCTCATCACTTTTACATGGTACAGAAAGTCTATAATACATGTGACTCAGAATGTGCATACATTATAAATGACACTAACTCTGGCTTCTCTCTCTCTCTGTACTTAAATGTTTTTAAAAATTGTATCCTAGATCAAGGCTCACTAATGTGTATGTCAGGTTTATACAACAGCACTTACTGCTGTTGTTAATATGAATCTTTTCTATATGTGGCAGAAGTGAGCTCTAAATTATTTTTAGACCTATTCTTCTTCTTTCAGAATTTTTAAGTCCTTCTCATAGTTTTAGAAGATTCTGGGTGATCCCAGATTAAAATCAAAGAATTAAGGGCTGGATATTAAATTTGACAGTGTGACTCCTCAATAAGCTATTACTCTCTTTACATTACAGTGTTAGTAAACCAAACTCGTTATGCTGGCTACCAAACTGATTTCAAATACCTGGCACAACATCACAAATATCAATGGAAGTAGGTCGAGCTGGCCCATTGTTTTGTAAGTTGAATCACTTTTGAAAACGGGCATAGTGTTAAAGTACAGATTAAATAAATAGAGCAGGCATGGCCAAACTGTGGCTCGGGAGCCACATTCAGCTCTTGAATGAAAAATTGTGGCTCCCAGAAGAACGTTAGCAAATCAATGTAGGAAAGCAGCCCCAGCCCAGGAGTTCAGGAGCAGTAAGGGACGGTGGGGAGAAGCATGGCATGGTCAGGAATGGTGGGAAGAAGCACTGCATGGTCAGAATTTTAAATAATTTGCCCCAGCCCGCAGTCTTCTACATCCAGCAGCAGTTAAGTTTTTACTGTGTAGGCCTAACTTTCATAGTAACCTTAAGTAATTATTAGAATCTGACATTAGTAGGATCAATATTTGTCTTCTTTTTATGATAAAATTAAACTGTACAATGAATTTTAAACTTAGTAATTTTGGAGTAGGTAAAAGTATGTGGCCATATGCCTAAGTACGGCTCTTGAAGGTTTAATAATCAACTTGTGCGGCTCTTGTGTTCCATAAGTTTGGCCACCCCTGAAATAGAGTGTTAAAGACGTCAGGGCAAAGCCACCCCATAGATGAAAGAAGAAAGTCCTACTGACACCAGCGTAATTTAAACTCTAATTTTTGCCCTTCTCTGCAGCACACACAACGACATATTATATTAGACAAACAAAACATGATAGAAAGAACAGAGCTTACACACCCACAGCCTTCATGTGGAATGGCATAACTGAAAGGAGCAGAATAGAGGGAGGCTGCTATGGTTCCAGATCTTTGTATGAGTTATGGGTCAAAAGTCCTCAGTACTTACAATTGGGGGCAGGGTTATAAAAGGGCCCTCAAAGTTCTTTGAGTTCATTTGAAAGTCTAGTGGCTGGAGCCAAGCCAAGGCATCTTGAAAAATCCAGCTCTGGCTACAGATACTGAGCTTTTCTGAAAATCTGGCCAACAACCCTCTCAGCACAAAGTATGCTGCAGTTCATTTAACTTGATTCAGATCCATGCAGATGAATATTTGCCATTGTTCTATTCACATGCCACTCGGGTGACTCACCCAACTTGGCTGGTTGCAATTCCTCTAAAATGGAGAATTAAGCTCAGAATACTTTTTCTAATATCTGACTTCTGAGATGCCATAGCTTTTCTCTGATTTGAACTCTGCTGCTGTCAACGTTGCTGATCATGCTCTCCTGCTTCACTCACTCTGGGCTCAGAGGCTCTTGTACACTGGTACTCCTATCTGTTACATACTGTAATGAAAACAAAGAAACAACACCATACAGCTGAATAATGATTTAGTATAGGAAAGAGTGAAACAAACAAGGAGTCCTATGGCACGTAAAGTCTACAGGACAGAGTGTTTGCTATGGTACCTTGTTGTACTCTTCCTTGGAAACAATTGAGTGGGTTCTGCTGACTCCCTGAGGCAAGGGGTTTGTTACCCCACTTGGGTAAGGTAGGGGTCTGTAGTATGGAGAGGCCCTCGGGTGTAGTCTGAGCAGTCATGAGAGGAACCCTAGGATAGCTCAAACCTTTCCCTCACATGTGGCTATTCATTATTGTTCTTTCCTTCTTTGTCCTTTTCTAGTGACATTCACTTCTCTCTTCTCCCACCCAGATACCAAAAATCACTCTGGTTAGGTGTCCTCTTCCACTCCTGTAGAACCGGCCACCACTTCTTTGATTCTGAAAGTTGACTATCTATCCTAATTTTGTTACACATCTGTGTAGTCTTGCATCACAGACTATCTCTCAGCATCTGTTCTCAGATGGCCGGTGGACATGTCCAATAGTGTGGTCAAACATGGCATTTTCCTTTCTAATCTCTTTCACTTTTTTTTCCTTTATCCCTTGCCGTTTACAAGTCTGCACTGCTCCCCATCTTTCTATGCACCCATGAAATCACACTGTTCACTACAGGTGAGCAAAATATTTGCAAGGAAATAAATTCTGGATGTTTGGAGGATTTCTGCATTTCAATACACGTTTGAAACCTGTTCCATTTTCATGAACTTTCCAGGATAGTTGGGTGGTAAAATACAATGATTTTCAGCAAAACTCTGAGCTCATTTTGAAAGGAAAATAGTATGAATGCTCACATTCATGAAATGTCACTGTTCTACCCATTTTCACAGTCCCGTTACCTTTGTGACAATATAGACACACTAATTTGTGGTATTTAAAAATGGGCATAATGAACATGCAGGAGTATTTCATTAAAAACTGTTAGTCTATCTGGCTGTGTCTACACTTAGAAGGTTAGTTTGAAGTAACTTAATTTGAACTAATAATGATTACTTTGAATTAAGTTAATTCAGATTAACATAGCAACACTAGGAAAACCAATTCAAACTAGCATGTCCATGGACAGGACTTGCTAGTTCAAATTAGGTGAAGGCACCATGTGAGGTGTGGCAAGATGGCCCCAAAGAAGGGCCATCCCCCCACTCAATATATAGAAAGAGGAAGGCATCCTGGGAGGAAGAAGGTAAAAAAGCATGAATCTGAATTAATAGTTAGTTCGAATTAACATGGCTACATTGGGTTAATTCGAACTAATAAGTTTAAATTAACCCTTACTTTGAAGTTAAGCAAGCTTTTATAACTTTGAAGTAAGCTTTCATTAATTCAAACTAAGAAATTCCTTATTTTGAATTGATGAAAGCCAGCGTAGCCATGCATTAATTTAATTCAAATTAATCCTCAGTAATTCAAATTAAATTGTAAGTGTAGACATACCATCTCAGAGTGCTAATTCACACCTGTCCAAAGGACTGTTGTGCTTTGGAACTGGAGCATAAGCAAAGTAGCAAAGATGAAGGAACTCATTCAATCACCTCTGCTTTTGGTGACAAACCATGTAATGTGCTGAAGTACAGAAGACATAGGCTAGGTCTACAGAAGAAGCCAGTCATTTGAGGAATTTCTATGAATTTTTAACATGTTCAAGTACATTTTTTTAAAATCGGTTCAGAGCACTAATAGGACTTTCAGGGCCAGTCAGCTGAGGTGCCTATAAGACATCTATAAGATCTGATGGGACAGCTGCTGTGTGAGGATATTAAACACTCTAACCCAAGAGGCTATGAACATTCAGTCATTTTAAGATGGCTGCATACAAACGTAACTCAGATTCTGATTAATATTGACAAGTTCCAGAGAAGTAGCTGTGTTAATTGAGTTCAGTGAAGCAAACAAGGAAGTGTGTGACACTTTTAAAGATTAACAAATGTATTTATCACATGAGCTTTCATGGGAGAGATCTCACTTCATCAGATGCTTGAAAATGGAAAAAATATATAGGGAGGAGGGACACATGCAGTGAAATGTAATCACAGGCTTAGATGAGATTACTTCAGCAAGTCAAACAGGTTGTATTGATTCAAACTAAGGGAACAACAGACACTTGTTTGATTTGTTGAAGTAATCTGACCTAGTCCTGTGACTACACTTACTTCACTGCATTTACCCCTCCTCCCTATAATCTTTTTTTCCATTTCCAAGCATTGACAAAATGGGATTTTCTCCCATGAAAGTTAATGCGATAAATAAATTTGTTGGACTTTAAAAGTTCCATACGACTCCTTGGGTATGTCTAGCCATCATTTTTATTTCGAAATAACACTGGTTATTTTCAAATAAAAGAGAGTAGGTCCACACGAAATTTTCTTATTTTGAAATCATGGATCCCGTTCTTTCAAAATAAGAACCGTCGTTTTGAAACAGGTTAAACCCCTATAGTTTTGAAACGGCAGTTATTTCAAAATAACACTGTTTGGATGTGCTATTTCAAAATAACCGTTATTTCGAAATAACGCGTTTTGACCTTCTTCCCATGGGTTCACAGCACCCATGGGAAGAAGGAAGTGCTGTCTCCTGCCAGCGTGCTGAGATGCTTCCAGAGAAATGTCAGCACATGGCTCTGGAGCATCCGAGGGGAGACGGCATGCCCCTATCTGCAGCACTGAGGAAGTCCAGCTGCTCCTTACCATCTGGAACAGGCAGGACATCCTTTCCCAGTTCTGGGCTAGCCACCAGAACTGGGACATTTACACCGATATTGTGGCGGAGCTGTCCTGCCAGGGCTGGGAGGGCACCACCGAGCAGGTGCGCTCCAAGATCAAGGCCCTGAGGCAGGACCATGCTCGGACGAGGGAAGCACGCGAGCTCCAGGGGTCAGGTAGCCCTGCTACCTGCCCTTTCTACGAGGAGCTGCATGCCTTCCTGGGGGCTGAGCCCAGTGGCCTGCCAGCCAGGGTGGTCAATACTGGCCACTGCCCCAGCACCACCTCAGGCCCGGACAGAGCGGACACCAGCTCCGAGGTGTTGCTGGACGTCAGGCAGCCTCCTGTCCTGCCACCACCACCAGCAGAGGCTGCGCCGGGGACTCCAGAGCTCTTCTCTGCCACCCATGAGGACAGTGCCAGCGGCAAGGAGGAGCACTGGCCTCCCGAGTGCCAACCCTGGGGGAGTCCAACATGGACGACAAGACATCCTGGTGGACATCTGGAGCCCCTGTCAGTGAGTCTTCCTGTCCCATACAAGCAGGCAGGGCTAGGTCTGCCCAGGTCACGGGCAGTGAGGGGGTCCAGCGCAGGGACAGGCAGGGCACAGGGCTGGGGGGGGGGGGCAGAGGGCCTCCCATGGGCATGGGCGCCTGAGAGACATGTGGCACCAGGGTGACAGGCCCCTGCGTGCCTGGGTGTGGTTAACACTGGATGGGTGTGAAAGATGCAGCTGCATCTTGAGCAGGGTACACAGCATGCAGACCAGACCACTGGCAAATGGCCTTGAGAGACTCCCCAGAGCAAGTCTTCTGGGTGAATCCAGCTCACCATTGTGGGCACCATTAGGCCATGCGTCCCTCTGGGGCAATGTCCCACAGGACCCAGGTCCAGATTCCTGCTGACAGTGAGGGCGGAGCTGTGTGCTGCAGACAGTCTGTACACAGTCAAAGCCCGCAGGCAGCAGGCTCCACCCCTGTTTTATGTTTCCCTGCAGCAGTTCGTGCCACTGGTAGCCATCCACCATGGAACCCACCTGGCACCCCCAGACCCAGGAGGATGAGGAGGAGGGGGCCCCCGGATGCGGGGGGAAGTCCTGGCCAGCCTAGAGGACTTAGGCGAACACGCCGAAGCATCCACCCAGGCCTGGCGGCGACAGCAGGCCACCTGCCAGGATGCTACCCTCCACCTACTGTACCAAGGGGCCGCCACTGATGACCGCGTTTGAGAGGCAGGCTATGGCCATGGAGCAGCAGGCTACAGCCATGGAGTGGCAGGCCATGACCATGGATCGCCTTGGCACAGCCCTGGGGGATGCAGCCAGCAGGCTGCACTGCATCGCAGACAACACTGCCCCACCAGCAGCTGGCAGAGCACCACCTCAAGGCACTCCTCCAAGGTGGCCCTGGACCCGGGGTGGCCAAGGGCAGGGCTGTGGCAGACCCCCTTGCCCGGACCCCCACCAAGGCCCCGCTTGAGAACTCCCCTCCTTGCAGTGACCTCGCACATTTCCACATCCCCTAACACTCTCCAGCCCTTCCTTGCCCCAACTCCCCTGTTATGTTAAAATAAACAGTTCACAAACTATTAGTGAGTGTGTCCTGTTTTATTGGGTGTGCTTCACGGTGTGGGTGGATGGGTGGGGGCTGGCTGTGGTAGAAGGGGGCAGAGGGTGGTGTGGGGGGGGGCAGGCCTGGCCCTCAGAGGTCCTCCTCTGCGGCAAAGCTGTTTGTGAGTGTGTCACGTACTGTGACAGCCCTTCTTGATGCCTGCTCCCGTGGGGGCACAGGTGTGGGCTGCTCGTATTGGCCCCCAATGAGCTGGGCCTCGGCCTCCCAGGCAGCAGCAACAGGCTTGCCCTGCAGCTTGCAGAAATAGTGCAGGACCACTCACACGCTGATGACCTCCAATGTGGTCTCCCCAAGGTGGAGGCAGGTAAGGAGGCACCGCCAGCATGCCTTCAGCCATCCAAAAGCCTGCTCAACCACCTGGCGGCAGCAGCTCAGATGCCTATTGAAAAGCTGCTGGTGAGGACCGAGGGGCCCTGCATAGGGGTGCATGAGCCACGGGCGAAGGGGATAGGCCGCATTGGCAACAATGAGGATGGGCACCTCTACTCCCCTGACATTGATGTTATGTGGGGGTAAGAAGGTGCCCGCCTCCATGTCCTGGCACAGGGCAGAGTTCTGGAGTTCTCTTGCCTCATGCAGCCTCCCTGGCCAACCCACATAACAGGTCTGGAAGATGCCCTGGTGGTCCACAAGGGCCTGCATGATGACTGAGTAGTACCCCTTCCTATTGCAGTACTCAGCCGCTCAGTGTGCTGGGGCCCTCACAGGGATGTGTGTGGCACCCAGTATCCCCACACAATTCAGGCATCCCAGGGGGGACATGCCATCCATGGTGTCCTGTAGCTCCCCTTGCATAATGAGGCACTGCGGCAAGATCATGTTGATGGCCCTGGTGACCTGTATCAGGATGATCCCAATGGTGGGCCCGCCAACCCCGAAAAGGTGCGCCATGGACCTGTAGGACTCCGGAGTGGCCATCTTCCACAGGGCTATGGCCACTCTTTTGTTGACAGGGATGGCTGGTTTCATCATGGTGTCCCTTTGGTGCAGGAGCGGGGCGAGTTCTGCTACCAGGTGGTTGAAGCTGGCCCTGGTTACCCAGAAATTCCTCTGCCACTGGTCATCCTCCCAGGTTTGGAGCACTACCTGCTCCCACCAGTCTGTGCTGGTCTCCCGGGCCCAGACCTGGCGAGGCATAGAAAGGGACAGGGGAACTAGGCCAGCTCGGAGGCCCAGGGTGCTGGCAGCCTCGGGCACAGCCTGGGCAGCATTGGGGTCTGCGAGCAGAGTGTCCCCCAACAGGAGAGCACTCTGGACGCATGCAGCGGCTCTAGTGGCCACACAGCGAAGGCTAGGCAGCCAGGCAGCATCCATGTCTGTCGCTTGCAGAGTCCTGCTGGCCAGAATGGACAAGGAAGTGAGGTCGGTGCCAGCTTTTATAGGATTGGCCAGCAACGTGGCTGCCAACATGGCCCAGGGAGGGGGCCATGTTGCCACACCTCCCATGGTGCCCCGCACCTAAAGTGAAATAGCAAGTCCTGGGTTTGGATGTGCGATTTCGATTCCAGCTTTCCCTTATTTCGACTGGATTTTTGGTTACTTCGATTCTGGTTATTTTGAACTAACATTTTTATTTCAAAATAACTTATTCTGAAATAAGTTATTTCGAAATAAATTATTTTGAAATAAGTTATTTTGAAACAATGGGCTACGTGTAACCAAAGCCCTTGTTAGATTCCAGTGAAGTTGCTTTGGAGTTTATATGGCATAAATTACCTTTTATTGACTGGATCAGATTAGGTAGAGGATGTAGTACTCTTCCAGTCCGCATGCAGAGAAAAAGAATGTTTTTCACTGGAATTTTGTTTGGGTTAGTTTTTCAGGACATTGGTGGGAACATGAGCAAGGACAGGTATCAAGAATAAAGCATGTACCATACTAAGCAAGGTGCATGGTGAACTGTGACAGCAAGAAATATCATTTTACTCTCACAAAATCAAAATGAGGGGGACATAAATTATCCAGCAATATCTTATAATTACCTAATTACAGGTGCACACTGAAGGGCTGTGCAATTCAGTGGGGTTATGTTTGAAGTGTTAGTGGTTACTGAGATGGATGCCCTACAAAGAACCTCACGTTCTATGTGGAGCAGTTAATTGTAACAAATTTTACTTGCATTGTATCTCCATCTGGTGGCTATAAGGAATACTCACAGAGAGCTAGTCACACTTTATTACTCAGAAAGCTCAAAAAAAGGTTTCAGCTCCAGCTCTCACACCAAGTATTATTCAGAGTGGCAATCACACATCAGGCCAGTCACATATTTTTCAGAAACAGTTCACACATGTGTACACATGCCTGGTGTGTCTACACTTACTAGTTATTACAAATTAAGAAGGCTTAATTCAAAATTACTTACTCTGCAGTCATGGAGGCATTTTATTACACCAAATTAAACCTTTCCTTAATTCAAAATAAGGGAAGGCTAATTCAATACAATAAAACCTCCTTTTCCATCAAATTAAAGGTTAATTTGACTTTACTAAGTTGAATTAACCCATTGCTGGCCCCCCTAAGGCAACTTTAGCTGACCTAGGGCTGGCAACAAGGGAGCCTCGCATGGCTCCCTTTTGCCGAGACACCACACATTGCTCCTGCTGGTCATCTCTCCCAGCAAGAAGGGAGCTGCTAGAGCTCCCTGTCCTGGGAGTCCCAAGAATCAGCTGCTGGGGATCCCCTGATAGAGAAGTCCCCAGCTAGCAAGGATCCCCCATGGGGCACCTACCCTCCTGTAAGCAGGGATCCCCTGCGGGGGGCTTTCCCTGGTGTGTAGCAGGGATCCCCCAGCAGGCTGCTTTCCCTGAAATGCAGCATGGCTGGGGAGGAGCGAGGAGCCAGCTGGGAGCCTGATTTGGCTCCAAGCTGCTTGCACCACTGCAGAGAGGCTAGTGGCCAGATCACCATGCCAGCCAGTGAGGAAAGCAGCCTGCTGGGGGATCCCTTCCCATGGCAGGGAAAGCAGCTTGCCCGCTGGGAACTCCCCTGTCTAGGGAGTGCTGGTGGCTGTCTTCCGCTAAGCTACCCTTACAGGGGAGCACCAGCAACCACTTCTCTGGGGCTCCCTGGACAGGAGAGCCCCAGCAGCTGCCTTTCCGGGGCTCCCCCATGCAGGGAGCCCCAGAGGCTCCCTTCTCCCAAGGGACCCCAGCTCCCTTCTTGCTAGGGAGCTGTGAGTCCTGGGGAGGAGGGAGCTGCTACTCCCTGCTTGCCAGGGAGCCAGGGCTTCCCTTGTCCCCAGGATGCTGACTCTCTAAATCAAATTAACAAATCCTATTTTCATTTGAACTATGACTAGTGAAGACTCTCTAATTCAAATTAGTACCTTTGATTTAAATTCAAAGTAGTTATTTCAAATTAACTAATTCAAAATAACTCTCTAAGTGTAGACATAGCTACACAGAACATGTCATGAGAAGAGTTGTATCCATGTTTTGACCCAAAGCTGACACTAGACTTGGTTTCAAGTTTCACTGTAAAACTGTTTTATATGATTTGTGGGAACCTCTCATCGAAGTTTATTGAACTTAGTGAGAAGTTCTGATGAACTAAGATGACCTGGGTTTGTTCAGAACTGACCCATAATTTACCTCTGCAAACCAACACAATATTCCACACCCAGCCAGAGCCTGAGACTTCCCTCTCCATGACTACATGTCCCATCATACATCAGCTGTGTCCTTTCCTAAAATAAAGCACACTTTGGTGGAATGGCTAGTTGCAGGCTTCCTAAGAGCAGTAAGCTTCTTGGGAGCAGAGGTGTTGCAGCAGGGAAGTAGGCCTGTGACCTTACCTTGTTGCTTTTGACTCATTTAGTTTAAGGCCTTAGCTAGGGAAGACTAATTTTAATTTCAGACCTTGCTGGTCATAACTATAAGTGAATCCCTGGGTTTCCCTTCAGTATCAAATATAGAAGTCTGGGCTCAAAGACAAAAACGCAGAAGCAAGAAGAAGAAACTTACAGAACTTGCTGCTGCAAGATGGAAATAGGGCAAGACTGCCATGCTTTAAGACAGTAGTTTTCAAATGTTTTTCCTCAGGACCCAGTTGAAAAAAACCATTTATGCCTAGGACCCAGCAATGCATTCTAGTCTTGTGGTGGTGGCAGCAGGGGGTGCTGTAACCCATTGCCTGAGAGTCTGTGAGCCAATAATGAGACTCGACCCACAGTTTGAATACCACTGTTTTAAAAGAAAACCTAGATTGGGAGCAGGTAGCAGCATTCCTGCAGGCTTTAGCAGAGGTGAGCAATACGACTAGTTTGAAAAAGGTGACTACATATGAAGGAAAATTTCCAAATGAAATTTGCTTCAAACTCTTTAAAATTCAAATTTAGTAGAAACACTCTGCTTCCTCTAACTTTTGTTGATCTCCACCACAGCACACATACATGCCAGAAAAGAGGTGTAGGGAGAATAAAAGGGTAAGAGGAAGAATAAAAGAGTAAGAGGAATTATTCTCTTCCATTCCATAATGATTTACTTGAATAGAAAAACCCTTTTAAAAATTAAAAGTGGGAGTTTTCCCACTGAAACATCATGAAGTCTAAAAAATGACCAAAATGAAAAAAAATTATTAGGTCAAAATTATTTTTCTGTTGACAAAATGTTTCCACGGGAATTTATTTGACCACTTAACATGACTCCTCTGGGAGATATGACCCAGAGCAAGTTTCAGGCCACAAGGGTTTCCTGTTCCCTCATGAGAAAAGTGAGTGCACTCCTTCTGGTTCACTAGGCAGCACTCTGGGGATGGGGAATAGCCAGTGGGAAAGAACTCATGAAACTCAGTTTGTGTCTGGAACTGGTAAATTGTGCTGGGGTTGAGCCAACTTGAATTGATATTTCTGTGCTCAGGAGAATCTGAAAGCAAAGTGCTACAAACCACTGCAAATCTAAACTGCCTGGCTTGGTTTCCAAAACCCAAGCAGAATAAAAGCAAAAGGACTCAGACAGTCCAAGATGCAGCTCTCGTTTGCATGACATTAGTTAATATGGCATGGATGAAGGGCTGGGACTCTGACAGTGAAGCAATTAATACACTTTTGTTTACAGCTGCGTGATTCACAGTCTAATCAATGATGTATAGTTCTGTATGACTATGTATCCAAGATGCAATCTCAAGCTGCAGCTTATTATGCAGACTCAGATGACCGCACTGCACACATTTCATTTTCTTTGTACACATTGCAGCCATTTTTAAAGGGCTTTTGGCTGTCCTGCTGATAGCCAACTACCTAAATTGTTAATGGATCTGGATGTGCACTGCAGTGCTGATTCTTGGTTGACAGGAACGGCGCTAGCGTTTTTGGTGCCCCCCTGCAAGCGCAGCAGACGCCGGTGCAGACGAGTGACATCAGAGCACGATGCAATGGCACGCTCCCCATTTTGGCACCCCTCAAACGTCGGCACCCCCCTGTAATGTTTACCGGGCTTACTGCATTGCACCAGCCCTGTTGGTTGATTACATGGTTTTTGACCTCCTTCCTAGACCAGATAATAAAATGAGATGCTTGTAAAGGAGACAGATAGGTAGTTTACATAAATGAGCATTAGAAACGGACTAGCTAATTGCTGAATGTATTGCTAAGGACCAGGAAAACTAACTTCTCTCCTAGTGTACGGCTATTTAAAATATACCCTCTCTTAACCATGTTAAATATTTTGTCACTGTGACTGTCTTCAAAGTGTACCAGATGGATCCACAGACAACACACAGTGTGCTCATGGAGAGGAAGGACAAAATTCAGCACTCATAGACCAGTTGTGAAATAACAGGTATCATGCAGAGGAAAGCATGTCTTCACACCGTCACCAGATCTGCAGGAATAAGCAGTAAAAGGAAAATCTGTAGATTTTCCAAAATTGCTGAATCTTTCTTAAGATGTTTTGAGTTTCACAAAACTCTTGCCTCCTTTAATTTAAGTTTCCTTCAGGGAAATTTAATTAAAAAAAAAAGCCAACTTCTACCTTTTCTCATGAAAGAAGTGCTGGAGAGGGAAATGTTGCTTTAGTGGTTGAGACAAAGCACCTCAGAACAGTCTACCAGAGCAGTCTAAAACTCTAATGCTCAATGATCTGTTTGAAGTGTATGAATAACACATAAATTTGGAGTGGGTTCTACACTGGCAAAATTGGCTGTTTCCACTCTTAGTGTTATTTCCTTCTTGAATGTTGCATTTGCTTGTACTTAAGGGATTGGAAGTTACACAAAGATGTCCTGCATACACCTCAGTCAAGAAATGTTAGTCTATGGTGAGTAGGCATCTAATAGACAAAAAAGGGATGGTTTCCAATTTTTTAATTACTGGCACAGGAAGCATCTCTTTACATGAAAACTCCACCTATCCTAATAAAATCAATTTCTCCAACCTCCTTTTAGTGCTTAGGTGGTGATATCTTTGGTCAATTCCCAAAGGGCAAGTGTTCATATCTCCAGAAAGTGGACACTTGAACACTATGATGGCAGTTTTAGCATGAAAGCCAAGGACTAAATATTTATGGATTTGAGTTATGCTATCAGAGCTAGAGGCAGGCCTTTGCAAATCAGGTTTAGGCATGTTGGCAGGACTTTGTGGAGATGCTTATACAGAGATTGCCTGTTTTGTTGCTTAGCTAGAGGATTCTGGTCTACAGAGCTGCCAATACAGAGCATTTTATGGTTACTGAAAGGAAAGTATGTGGTCTTTACAGCATGGCTGGAGAACACACTGACTTCTTACCTTTTTTCTTTAAAGTAAGTAATTAGTGACTGAAATAGCATCTTCCAGTAGTTTTAATAAATGATGAATGGAAACTGTTTCTAATGGTCTAAGATTTAGAGTTTTTCATTACCACATATCTGGTAATGTAGAAAAACAAATAAAAAGACCAATATCTGATGGACCGTAACAAGCTCTCACACCTCATCAGGACATCTTGATCTTTTCTCTCTTTCCAATTCCAAGAAGGCCCAAACACAACAAATCACATCAAGTTTTCTCAAGGCATCAGTCTAGAAAAAAAAAGAAGAAATTTAAAGTCATATTTCAAGTTGCCAGAAAGTTTCCAAGAAGAATTTGAGGTTGGTTTTATGAGTATAAAGCTCTATAGTTACATAGAGAATTCAAATGGTTCTGCACAAATGGCTTGTTACCTCAGAGAATGCATCCTTTCCATGACATACTATCATAGCTGTAATTGGTGGAGGTAGGTACTTATGATGGTGCTCTCTCATTTGAAATGAGAAGACCTTCCCACTAGTGCGTTCTCTGTGTATCCCTCGCAATTTTCTAACTCATTTTCCACCTTCATCAGCCTGGATATGAACTGGTTCTTCCACACTCCAGGCATACTACAAAATCCATCTTTTCTCTTGAGTATTTGAGGAGAAGGGGAGCTGGCAGATCAAAGTGTTCTGTTATGATGATCATTTGCAGTGCCTGTGCTAATGTTGGGCTAGACATCAGCTAAGCTTAACATCTAAATGGTTTATATTGAATACTATGTTCACCTAGCATATAAAATTGCTGCTTTATAGAGTTAATAAATAGATGAGAAACTAGCTGGTGAATAACTTTGAACTATGTTATACCATTCGTCACAGATGTTGACGAAGAGCAGCAATGAACTGTAAAAGTCTACCTTGTAGATGCTCAAGATCAGAGGAAAACTCTTAGTCTTTAGCAAGGGTGTGTCAGCAGTTTTAATTACAAGAAAGGTTTATGGTATTTCCAGTCCATTCAGCAGTAAGAAAGACTAAATATCTCATCAGCTTTGTTTTATAAGCATACCAGATAGTATTTTAGACTTATGAAATTCAGAGAAGCATCAAGACTTTACAGTACTTGTATGAACTCAATGAATTTCTGAAAATTTTGGGCACCTCTGTAAGGCAGAGTAAGAAATGAGGGACAATAGTAGACTATTATTACATCTCTGCTAATGATCACCTGTTGATCTTTGTATCCTGAGTTCTTCCATGTTAAGTGCACTTAATTCTCCAGGCATCTGTTACAATGGCCAGGAAAATACATCACATCAGTGGTTCTTGTTAACAAGTTTCACAGTATGGTAAAAAGTGTAGCTTATTGAGTCGTAATAACAAGAATGAACCTATGCCTCTGGGAATTTAACGAACTGTAAAACTAAATTTGAATTCCAATGCTTAGCATGGAAATTTCTTGGAGATGTTTCATGGCCAAACATTCTTTGTTGAAAGCTGTCTAATGTTTATATAGGCATCTAGTAATACCATGCTTAATATACTGGTGACTGATCTGTCATAAAATAGTGGACAGTGTTTCATGTGACTTTTGGGAAATCAGAACAAAAGAAACCCAGAATTTAGCTTGATTATGTAAACAGCAGACTAAGAGGAAATGATCTATTTTAAAAACACAATGCAGAGAGAAATATTCTCAGAAGACATTAATTTTAGACTTGGGTGAATTGGGGTAAAAAATTGATTAGTTAATTTTTTTATAAAAACAAACAAGGAGTCCTGTGGCACTTTTCAAGACTACACAGGACTCCTTGTTTGTTTTAATGAACTAGATTAATGTGACTACTACTTTTAAATTTTTTATGTTTGCTTAAAGCAGAGTTCAACCATTGAACCATTGAACTGAATAAAACCCAAACAACAATTGTTGGAGACGGAAAGTGTGATCATTTAATTAAAGATCATCATCACAGATATACATGAGGGGGCTCAATTATGCAGCAACCTAAATATTGCCATTTCTCAATTATATTTGATGTTTTGCTTTGCAAACCTAGCGTGTTTTTAACAGTGTTCTAATTTAATTTCCAATACATAATAAAAGAAAACAAAATCATATTAATTTGTTCCAGCATCTGAAAGTTTTAAGGGCCTTAGTACAACACATTCCAAATGTACCTGACTTATATATAGAGTATGGCTACAATTGACTTGGAAGTTGTTATTCCTGGCTTATGTAGACATACCTATGCTAAGTCTGCTCAGTCTATGGTATAAAAATTGCAGTGTGTCTCATAGCAGCAAGGACAATATCCTGGGATAGCCACACAAGTACTACCAGGAGGATTGAGAAGGATTGTATGCAGGGCATCTATCCTGAGCAGCTGCCCATGCCACTGCTATTTTTAGGCACTAATTCAAGCAGGGCTAGCCCCAGTATACCTATGTGAGCTAGAATCACATCTCCCAGCTCAAATGTGCATGTAGCCATATGTGATTTCTATGAGACATTTCATATGTGAGATTCGGTTACACCCAGAAAGAAATGTTTACTTACTATTCATAATGTGATGTATCTCAGGATCCTAGAGAGTTACATTTATAAATTAAATAAGTCTTCAATAAGTGTCAATTATGTAATATGCATGGTTTAGAAGAAACATCTTTTAAAATAGCAGTTCTTTTTTGGCGCTGATTCCACTGATATGGCCATGTAGCTCTAATCTGTCAAATTCAAGTGTTCCTCATAGAGAACCATTCTTTCATGTTATTCATCAAGCAGACTTCTGAGTGTGTGTTATAGTCACTAATTTCAAAAAATTTAACTTTGGTTTTGTTTTTCTAAATTCAGTTTTACAGTGGTTATCCACAAGTTTAATAATTATTTCTTGACAATCAAAGAAGATATGATTAATAACGCCCAAATAGCCCCCAATGCCATATGTTGCCTGTGTTTATGCCTTGAAGACCTACTGAAGGGTAAAAGGCTTTGAGGTTTTGGTTTTGTTTCAAAAAAAGCATTTGTGGTTTTGAGCGAGAAAGTTGTGAATGTAGGGATACCCCCCCCCATACACTGATGTTATTTTAGAGACAGTAGGTGATATTTTAGGGTAGTTTTGATGGTGACTCTGGCCATATCTTACCAGCAAGTGCATGAGAATAACATCTTTAAGCAAAAAACACAACATTCAGCATAGTTATGTCTTTAGGTGGGGAAATGATAAATGTAGCTTAATTTACAGTAATCAAGGAGACAACTGTATAATTTATTATGTTAGTAAGTGCATTGCAGGTGAGAAGAGAGACTGATTACTAAACAGCAATGTT
>ML681966.1:72432489-72483412 GCA_007922195.1 Podocnemis expansa
ATGATATATCCATTATTAAGCCCACTGAAATTACTATACCATAGGAAATGATTTGATTAATAGCCACTGTTGTAAGATTTGTTTTATGAACATTTTATTCCATATTTCCTATTCTACTCCTCAATTCTCTTTCTCACTGTTATTTTCCCCTGTCTGTAATGCTTCTATGTAATGGCTTAATTCACATTGTCCTCTCTGCTATTTCCCTGCCAGTGGCTCTGCTACAGCTTCTCAGGGCTTGTCTAGATGATGCATTAGTCTTCACTAAAGGGATGTAAATTCTAGTGTGCACTGGTGGATTGCATGATAATTAACTGGCCAGCATGGAGCATGGTGGCATGCACCAAAAGCTTTCTAGTGTGAGTTAACATAGTACTGTATGCAGTGGGACTACATTAACACACACTAGGGAACTTTTGGTGCACAGCAGCAGGCTCTACATGGATCAGTTAGTGGATAACACACCAGTGCGCACTACAAGTTACACCCCTCCTGTATAGACTAGCACACTGTGTAGACAAGCTCAGGGTCTAACTGATCCCCATATGTGGAGTCAGGGAGGAATTTTTCCCTACATCAGAATGGCGCTGACATGGGATTGGGGAAGGAGACTTGCCTTCCTCTGTAGCAGGGTGTGTGGGTTATTTGCTGGAATTATCTGAATAGATTTTACTTAGTAATTTCCCAGGTATTCCAATAGTCTTGGGCACTGGTGCACTTCAGTTTGTCCTATGTTCTCCCTATGGCACATAATAGTTTAGTCTCCTCTAGTCTCTAATCTTTAGGTCTAATTTTTATTGTGGAGGTCTCTGGGTGGACCAGTGACATACAGGAAGTCAGATTAGATGACTTGGTGGTTTGTTCTGGACTCAAACTCTATGACTCTAACATAGTAGTGGACATCAGGATTTACAATGCTGTAGTGTGGGCCAGTCCCCCATGCAGACAATCCTATAGTAATATGGACCTGTATACACCCCTAGGGAAAACCCCATTCACAAACACATAAAAGAGTTTTGCAGCCTCTGGAGTTACCCTCCACCATGCTATCTGTCTTTACAGACTGTATATCAATAAACACTTCTAAGTGTCCTTACACTTGTGTCCCTCACTGATCTCATTCAGAATATTGTTACAGTGGGGTGTCACTAGTTGTACATGGCTGAGCCCCCTGTACATAGTTGTACATGGTCTTACTAAAAAAGGAATGCTGCATGCTATTTGAAATGATCTTTGTTCACAGAGTGGTGCACATGGCATAAAAAAACAAGTTACAGCAGGAGGACTTTGTAAGTCTATCGGTAACTGTGCCAATCAGTGACTTTCGCCATTAACAATATGATCTTTCATTTCTACAGCTCCACTGTCTCTAGTCCTTTGAGAATTTTGGATTCTTATTTGCCTACAGGTACTATTTGAAACAACTTGCTTTGCTGTAAACTGAATGATGTACAGTGATCCCATAAGCAAATGGACTGTAATAAGCTTTAAGGAGCTTGCTCTCAAAAGAATAGTTGATTTTGGCAACAGTTTATTCATTTATTATCTATTGGTCTAAACTTTGGCTCATGAAGATCATCAGAATCCTGTTGATTCCAGTGGAACTATGCTGGTTTTACACCAGCTGAAGATGTGTCCTGAGAAGTTTCTTGAGGTTCATTTGACATTCTCAAATCCAGGCAAGAGGACACTGTATAGAATTTTACTACAGATTTGTTTATTTTGTACATTATGTTGCTATTTTTTAGCTGACTAGAGATCTAGTCTGACATCAGTGCTAAAGAGAATAACTGGTTATTCACAGGGCAATATATTACATTTTATGTATATCTTGTTTTATCTGAAAACTCATTTCACTGCATCTGTGACAAAGTGAACTTAACCTTCTTTCAAATCCCCGTCTCTCCTCATCACTTTTCTTCAATAATGATCAAAAAAACACAAGCTCATTTAAAGTGATCTTCACCAAGAGATGTGTCTTTGAATGAAATTGAAAGTGGCATACATCTATATAAGCATGCATTTTATTTACAACTAATATTATTTATCATTTATTAATATTCATTTATTAAGTTCTGTACAAGGAAACTGTTATTACTTAGTAGACGTATGGTAGCATGTGGAGACCTCAGGCAATATCAGGGCCTGTTAATGCGTCAATAAAATATTATTAAATTAAGAAGCAACTTTGGGGGAATCTCCCCATGTGCATCTCTTCTGTGTCTCCATTTTTCTGACACTTGAACCTTGGATTAAACATTGGTCCACTCACATCCCTTTCTCAACAAAATGCAGGGATTTTATTCTGAAAGTCACTTTATGGTCCTTACTGTTGTGGCAATCAGTCATTTTCAGGCAGTATGTGTGCTTGATTGCCCAGTTTTTGATGCTTTTTATCATGATCCTAATGGACACACAGCAGGAGACTCCTATTTGTTGGACAAGGTTGAAATCTCTGTCGTAGATGGCTTGCTGTGTTCTGCTTTTGGTTCTCTCCTTTTTCCATTTCACAGCTTCACTTTAACAGTAATTGGATTTTGCTGGAAGGCCACAGACCAGAAAACACATGTCAAAACCGGAGGAGACCAAATAGGAAAACATTTAGAATTGAGACTAAAAAAATTTTTATTTATTTTTGTAATTATCTCTTTCTAACGGACTACCAGACAATGTTTCAGAAAGCAAAGTCATCAGGCTCATACGAGAAGCAATTAGAAGCTATTCTGGGGAAATGGGTGCATTAAAAAGAAGACAAATTTTAAGGGGATGAGCAACTACATCACTCATTCTGGCTATTTATAAACCATTGAGTCTTGCTGCCACATTGTAATTATTAGATCATTTACTACTGACAATTTGGATTCTCATCTTCTTTTTCAAAGACTGAATTGAATAAAAAATTGTACAGCTGTGTCTAGTTTTTGCTCAGAGCTGTAAAGAAGAATATGAGAATGTAACCATTTATTAAATTGATCGTGTGACAGAGGATACCTAGTGGTGGAGCAGTTGATGTGTATTAAAATTGTACTTCTGCATAGAAACTAAGCATAAAATTTTCAACATCATATATCACTAAGACCAGCTTGAGTCCCACTGGCTTTCAGTAGGACTTAGGCTCCTCAGTGACTGACATATTTTTTTAAACTAGAACAGTGTAAAATTTTCAAAAACACCTAAGTCACATAGTGACCAGCTGGTTACTCACTCTGAGAAATGACCTTACAAAAAATGTTGAGTGAAGAAAAAAAATTGGAAAGATTTCAGTGAGGTCATCTACCAACCGACTTCTGAAAGAAGTTTGTCAGAGACATGGAAGACATGTTTGGAATATGTAGTTTACTAGGGAAAGTGGTGCAGCATCCAGACTGCTGGACCAGCCACCCCTTCTGACTAACAAAGTTGCCTAACAGTTTTAGATGCCCAGTTCCCAAATGGGGATCCAGATACCTTAGGTGGCTTTAGAAACCTGAGCCTTGGAGCAGATTAATGTAATTCATATCTGCCAACAGCTCTAAAAGATGGCTGCTGCTTCTTAAACTAAATCCTCCCACCTTGGGGCCTGGCCTCTTATCTTCTATTGGTTTTATGCCACAGAAGGCACTCTTCGTAGGGCATATGATTGAGATGAACGATTCTCAGCCCACTCATGAGTCTTCTAAATCCAATACTATAAGGATTGCCAAATTCCATCCTGCCTGGAAAGAGTACTCCTATCCATGGTTTGATTGACTTACGGACTGAGACAGCATGAGTGAGGGAAGCTCCATATGGGATCTCTGGGGAGAAATGGAAACAGTGCCATATGGCGCTTAAAAGACTAGCTCCTAGAGGGAGAAGTTTCCTGTTGCCTTTCCAAAGAAGGTATCCAACCACTTGGACATGCAAAGAGGATATATTTAATGAAGAGTTCAAGGCAAATATGGAATGTTTGATCACTAATGGTAATTTCGAAGAGAAAGAAGTATCTGGCAACTTGGAGCTTTTTTTCCCTGAAGACTAGGGATTTGTACATAGCAGCTTATGATTGCTGTGGGTAGATGTGATATGAGAAGCCCCACAGGTGCTGAATGTGATAGGAAAGAGAATAGCCCTGAAGTCGTGAAATGTATGTAGGCATGAAAGTGCAGCTCCTTTTATCTACTGTACCTTTAAGCATGTCAAGAGTCTCTTCACATGTAGAGACTGACTGTCATGTTCTCCTAGCTCACTACAGGTATCTTTTTTCTTTTGTCTTGATGTTCTCTCCATCTAAATTCATCTACAGTACTTTTAGAATGAGTATATTTGTTTACTCTGGTGTCTGGGGAAACATAACCATAGGAAAGACTCACTGAGGGCTCAAATATAAAGTCATGAAGAGTGTAAAAGGGTTCATATACAGTAGCCCAAAGTATGAACGAGCTAGAATCAGTCACATTCAGGCTTCCACTCTATAAACTTATCATAAGGAATGAATTTTTCTAAGCAGACAGTCTAATGCAAATTGGGGCAAAGCACCAAGAATGGTCGAAAAAAGTTATTTCTCTAAAGGAAGCATTGCTTCTCAACTTGTCTGTAAATAGGGAATCAGAGCAGGAGAAGTACATAAACTACAAGATCAAAGAATTTGCAGGTGAAAACTCTAAGTGATAATTAGAATATAATTATCTTCAACTAGCAACTGATTAACAGGTGTTCTGAGCCTAATAAAAAGAGATGGGGCCGGGGTTCATAATGTAGTAGTAACAGAGATTGTACTTCAAAATGCTAAGGGCTGTCTATGTTACTTACCATTTTATTTTAATATAATTTTGAGCTTTCTCTTGTTAGAAAGAGCAGGGAAAGCTAAGTGGTGGTAATGTGTTTGTGACCGGAGAAAAGATTTTCTTTTTTTAAGTGAATTAACTGGGTTGAAATGAACTCTTTGAAACTACTTCTGCCGTCTACAGCTCTATAGCTCCAGATAACCTCACCTGACCTTTTAGCAGTTTATCTCTTCAGCAGTTTAATTTTCCAGGAAGAATTAGCACCTCTAGTAGGTAACACAACAAAAGTTGTAAGGCTAGCTACAGCTTGCTTCTACAAGCAAACCATCTGCTTAGGTTGTTCTGGTTTTTGTTTTACTAATTAACTGTTTTTGAAACACTTTATTAGCAGGTGAAGGGTGCATTAATTCTGGAAGGAATGTTAACCCAAACTACTCTGACTAAACGAAGACAGGGAGAAAAAGAACTCGGCAAACTTTTTATTATCTCTTTTGAGCAAGAGATAAAAGGAAACTGAATGTTTTCACATATAGGAACAACAAACAGACAGTTGAGTGTATATAATCATTGTAAACTTCAGCTCTCAGGACAAAACATAAATACAAAGACGGGCTAGAAAACTGATCGAAAAGAAGTGATCCATACAAGGAAAAATAAAAATGTCTACATAAAGAGAGAAGCCATCAGAAATGCTTTCATATAGGACAAAGAACAGAACCATGAAGGCACTAGAGAGAAATAGCTTAATGTTTCTACTGTGGTTTGATTTTGGAATATATGTGTGACACAATAAGCAAAAATGAACTGGTTCACTGTTACCACTAATACATACATAGCTGGGTAGCATAGCTTTCATCTTCAAAAGAAATTTTGGCTCATTTTTAAAATTTCTTAGCAGTGTACATATTTCAGCAAGTTTCAGACCACTAAAGTCCTTGCACAACAAAAGGAAACAAACATCTACTGGTAATATGTGGAGAAATATTTTACCATCCTAAATCCTATAGGTTTTATTTACACTAGTAAAAATTGGAAACTCTGGCTCTACTCCTTCCTCTTGCTTTTTAGAAAGTTCCTACTTAGGAAGTGGTCCCCATCCAGTCATTCTGTGCAGCACTACCTGTTTTACTTCACACTTTTAACTTATTTTAACACTTAACTTTTATATATGCAGATTATGCTGGAGTTACCTTCATTCTGAGCTCTTATAGCACACACCCCTTTACCAAACATGTTTAGACTGAGTATGAAATAACACATTAATTTATTTTATTCCTGAAGAACCAACAAGCTCCTCTTGTTTCTGATTATTTATGTGACAAAAGAGCAAATTCATTCAGTTTTACAGCTACATGTTTGCTCTTCCACACTGAAATGGTAGTGATCCAAAGTTATACAAGTTTTAAGTTCTTTCACAGAGGCTGTGAAATAAAGCAGAAATTATAAACAAGTGAAGTGTTCATCCCAGTAAAAAGAGAAGCCAACATAAATGTTACATCATAGTATTATCTTTTCTGTATCCATCTTGGTCATCATTAAACATAATGCAGCAATTGAAAGAGATCCTCTCGCTCCATGTGCTGGTAGTACAGCTGTTATCCAAAGAGCTACTCAATCTGGAGCCACTTTGACAAGACAGTCTCAAAGACTAGACCTCTTCTTCTAAATTTCATTTTCTCCTCCCTTCCTAATGTGTTGGCCAGCAGCATCTGCACATTCACAAGTAGCTGGGAGCCGTTTTGTGGCACTTATTGTATTTTATTTTCCAGGTGCAAACATATCCCTGCAAGAGCAAGTGTGTATGTATGTAGCTGTGCCATGCATGTTGTATATAACTTGAAAACATGGGTATCTGGACTCTGTGTGTGTGTGTGTGTGTGTGTGTGTGTGCGCGCGCTCTTACT
Organism: Podocnemis expansa; assembly: GCA_007922195.1. NCBI lineage: Eukaryota > Metazoa > Chordata > Testudines > Podocnemididae > Podocnemis > Podocnemis expansa. Next base: position 72,439,139 of record ML681966.1, read on the forward strand.
TCATATTGCAATTGTTGTGCAAAGAGCAAAAGAGGAAGGCAGGTATGTAGGATGGAGGAGAGCGGGTGTCTGAGAGGGAGTAGAACAATTTAAATAATCATTAGGTCAGTTTTGTGGCCATGTTGCCTGGGATATGCTACAGGATTTCAAATTCCAAAATCTAGCTGTAAAAAGTGGAAATCTATCAGCCTGATGAAAAAAAAAACTTGCACAAATACAGACAGACATCATCTTCCTTTCCAAGTGCAAACATTTGGACATCAAACCAAACAGAATGAGACACCTTCTCACTGGGTGTGTATAGGGATTTGGAAGGGCTAGCTGATTACAAAAGGTAACTTCCTCTTTATCATCATTCTCACCTTTTGATGTTACAGGGCCCCCTTCCACACTTTTTGACTCAAAACAACTTGCTTATTTTGCTGAGATAGAATAGAATCATAGGGCTAGAAGGGACCTTGTGAGATCATTGAGTCCAACCCCCTGGGGCCTGAACCCAGGACCCTCTGTATATTAAGCAGAAGTACTAGATAGCAACCAGACTAGCCCTTTGTGGCTTCTTGATTTGACTTTGTGAGCCACCCTTCTGTATGTGTGTAGGTACATGCACATAAACACACCTAATATACTACAGTTTCCATTTCATGCATCTGATGAAGTGGGATTGTGTCAGCCAAAGCTCATATGGTAAATAAATGTGTTAGTCTTAAAAAGTGCCACAGGATTCCTTGTTCATTAATGGTCTGTTACCTTTAATATAAACTTTGGATCAAGGCCCAGACTCACAAAAGGACTTAGGAACCTACAGACACCACTGTGAGCTACAAAACCCTCTCATGGAGGCCGCATAATCCTGGAGGTGCCTAAATGCACTTTGCAGATAAATTTTCACTGTAAAAGTTTCCTTGGTGCCTAAATTTCTGCCTTTGGGTTTGCATTCTACTGCCTCCAGCAGACACCTGGCTGTCTATGTCACAACAAGCCCCAGCACAGTCTTAAACCAGCTGATAGTGGGTAGAGAAATACCTACCTCCTTTGTAGGACTCCCTGAGTGAGTAGGTGTGTAAACCTACATCCCTTTGAGGGCCAGGCAAAGAGACTAGAGCTGGTTTAAATCAGTACAGCTCCAAACAGGACCAGCTGAGGATCAGACTCAGCAATGCAGTCAGCCTGAGAGTTGGTCCTTTTTTATCAGTATAACCTAAAATGACTGACTAAATAAAATAAAACTGGTACAAAGGTGACACAACTATTTCCTATCCAGACTGAGGGTGAAGCTGTAGTAAGTAACCAGGGAATAACATCAGGGGAGGAAGGGTTAAGGAAAACACAGCTCTTCCTTCTCATCCTCCTCTGGTGAGTTAAGCTTCCCCCTGCTGCTTTGATCTGCTTTAACCATTGCTGGTAATTGCTGGAAAATGTCAGTTTCTGAATGATGACTGCTGTTGTTGGTGTGAGCCTGGAATAATTGCCTGTGAGCCTTGAAACAGTGCATGGGAGCATTCTCTAACCTTTGCAGCCAGCATAGAGGAACAACAACAGCTGTATGTAAAGCAAGTTTTTAAAGTAATCCTAACCGAATAGCGTATATGGTTTGCAGTTTATTTCATGTATCATGTTGGGAGAGTGTTGTATATAAACCAAATAATCACCCTGCTTTTTGAAAACTGAGGCCCCATTTCAAGTGAAACAAGGGGTTTGCCTCTTTACATTCCAAGATGTGGGGTGGGGGATATGATGGACAGAATACACTTAGTACATTTTTGGAAATGTTTTTGCATGACTGCTTTAATCTTTAACAGCTTGATAACTGTGTGACCGAGAGTCTGTAACTTGTGGCAGTAAACTAGGATGTTCTTTGTGAAATAAACAATTTCCATTGTAGACTTTTTTTCTTGCCATGCTGGCCTAAAAATAGAATGCATTTCCAAAGAGAAATAACTCCATGCAAGATACTGCCAAGCCCTTGCATGGATGTGCAGTGGGACACATCACATGTTCATAAAGGGAGATCCCTTCTCCTAGTCTGGGTAACTTGGGGGGGGTGGTATGGAATAATTAGCCAATGAAACAGACTTTGATGTATCTCACAAAGGTACATATACATATTCTGGCACAGTGGGACCCTGATTTCTGTTACTGTAATACAAGTAGTAATGATATATCCATCTGCAGTTGGTTAAGTAGTCACAGACCATATTTTCTCCCTTACTCACACTGAACATACCTTACTTGGCCAATAGCCACAGTGAAATTATAGTAGAAGAAAATATTTCAGCTACAAGATCAAGTTGGCAATGGCCCCCTATTTCAGTAATGAATTCTTCAAAGCTCTTAAATTAATGTCTCATAATACACGTTACAGTCTATAAAGAAAGGCTTAATTGAAATGAGATGTGGTCTATTCTGCTCTGGTTTTGTGTATTGAAATTAATTCCCGCTGAAAGAATATGCTATAACCTGAAGACTCATGCCAAAGGAAAAAGAAGGTCAGCCGTCACAAATGGACAATGAAAGCATGTTATGCTGCAATTGTTGTCACAGCACTGTGGTGAAAGCCAGGACAATAAGCCTAATGCTGAACAGGAAAGAGGAAACTTGGATTGTGGGAACTATTTGAGCCAGATTGTCACGAAAATTCAACTTCTCTGAAGCCAGTGGAGTTTTACCCATGGCTAAATTCGACTCTTAATGAGGGGAAGCAAACAAGACATGTACTGAAGAAATAAAGGGTTAAATGCAGGATTCATCTCTGAAGAATTTTAATGTTTGGAAACTATTTGCAAGTTGTCAATTTCCAAAGGGATGGTCGTATTAGTCTAGTCCAGCAAAAAAAAAAGAGTCGTGTGGCACTTTAAGACTAACAGATTTATTTTTTGCATGAGCTTTCGTGGGAGAAAATCCCACTTCGTCAGATGCTTTCAAAGCATCTGACGAAGTGGGATTTTCTCCCACGAAAGCTCATGTGAAAAATAAATGTTAGTCTTTAAAAGTGACACCAGACTCGTTTTTTTATGTGAAACAGAGAGGCTGGCCCAGTGTGTAACAAGATGATATCGGATTCAAAAATAAGTCTAAGAGAATCTAAATAGCCCTAACCTCCACCTCTTCTAGCTACTTCAATGTTTGTTAAACTTCCCTGATTTCTTTGGACTCACATACCAGTTACCAACATCTAATTTACATCACTATACACATTAAGGCCCCAACTTACCACTAAGAACTGTGCAGATAAACAGCCACTGAAGTCAAAGAGGCTGCCCAACAGCTTCTCAGGTAGAGAGATTCTGTGTGGTTCTTAGTACAGGGTAGGAGCTAAGTCTAAATTTGGCCTATTGTCTGTGAAGTAAGTGCATTTAGAATCTTTCTAGGTGCAGGAGTGATCCTTTATAATTCTAAATAAAAGCTTTTCCACACCTGTGATCTCATGCATAATGCATTTCATACATGTACACCTCAGTGTCATGTAGAAAATTTTGGCTTCCAAGTTTATAGTATGTTAAAATGAAAGCATTTCTATTAATTTAAGTAACACCACTCCTGTTTAGAAAAGTGTCTGTATATGCCCCTTTCTTGCTTGTCACCCTCTGTTACTTTCCCTTGGACCTCTGGCTAGCAGCATGAGACACTGAACCTGGCCAGTTGTGTTCTGATTTTTAAGGATTATTTCACTGTGTTATAGCTAAAGCAATAGCCGAACAAAAGCAAGCCTAGTTGATTCCCAGTGACTCTGCCACAAATGTGACATCAGGGCCAGATAGTCAGCTGGCATCATTCAGTGTAGCAAGCCAATGGAGCAATGCTTATTTATGCCAGTGGAAGATCAGGCCTACAAAGTGCTCTTAAACCATGGCTTATAATGTTGTACAACCAACCCAGCCTTAGAAATATAGCAGCGACATCTGCTTCTGAACCATGGTGGATGTGTGACGCTAAAGACATCAGTAATTTATAAATGCTTTCTTTTTGCTATCAGGTTGGTTTATACAGACAAAACTTAAAACATGCTCTCAGCTACCACTGCCGCTAAAATACTATAAACCCAGAAGTGGAACGAAAGCAGCAAAATTGGTTGAGTGTTAGCAATTATCCCTGAGTTACTGTAGAATGTGTCTAGAAGATCAATCACTAATGTTATGCTGTGTGTCTGCTCTTGCTGGCTTATTTTATTTTTTACAACCACTCCTTGAGATCAGCATGAACATCTTCTTTTTCTCATGTTTTCAACATTACCCTGCCAATTGATTTTGTCTTTGCATTATGCAATTCATGTTTGAATTCTGAGGCTCCCTTATCAGATATATTGCTTACACAGTTAGATATAATTAGGCAAAATATCTCCTTAGACAGTAATATTGCAGTAAAAATGTGTAGCTAATGATAGTTTTAGTAATATGTTTTTTTGGAAGACACGTCTATTATATTCTGATTTCTAGACTCGGAACTCTCTTAAAGCCAGCCAAATTGTAGCTTCATTTTCAGAATACTAAACTGCATCCCTTTTAAAATGCCATCAACTAAAACACTTGCGGAATTATCTTCTGTCACTAATCATAGCTGTGTATTCTTTTTGGTCTTAAAGACAAGATGTATGGGTCTTCTTTGTCTAATCTTCTGTTGTACTGCCATGAGACAGGATATTTTTAAATGCATATAATATACAGAAGTATACTGATTTAAACTTCTTATGCTAATGTAAAACAAATGGAAGATACGATGACAGACAGACGCTCTGATAACTAAACAGTAGGCCTAATAGCCCATCTTTCGAAAACAGCATCAAATTTTCTGCCTCAGCTGAATGGGGAAGCAGATATTAGAATTTAGGGGTGACGCTGTGCTTAATGGCAAACAGACTTCCATATGATCTGTTTGGGCCAATGCTGAACACTTTTGAAAATCACACCTAGATGTCTAGCTATTTGATTGCCTCCACAAGTCAGATATGTCTGAAGATCATCACAATAAACAGGTTAGGCAAGAAACCACCTGCCACAGTATTCTGCACAAATTCTAGGTGCAAAGTCCGGCAAGCCAAGTTTGGCTCAGTTTAGACTCAGTTGTGTTGAATATTCTGGCCCCAGGCAAGAAAAGCACTGAATCACTCCTTGACTTAAAAAACAGGAATATTTGAAGAGGCCTGTTTAGTTCATTATTAAATAATTTTGGGGCTCTAGGCACTGTGGAAGGGGGGGGTCTGCTCCATGATTTAAATGTGACCCCGTCTCACACTTCCCTACAGCAGGCACTGTCTCATGGAACGTCCCCAGCTCCCCACTCTCTCCATGGCATACAGAGACGCCAGGGGACCCCTCCCACACAACACTCTGCCCCCTTCCCAGCCCTGGGTTGGTTTTATGTGTGTGTGTGTTTTCCCACGGGGATGAGGGGGCCTCACTGAGATGAGAGCCCTGTGCAAGTACTCCAAACACACATGTTGCAAATTCCAAAGGGGTAGCCATGTTAGTCTGGTTCAGCAAAGCAAGTAAGGAGTCCAGTAGCATCTTTGAAGACTAACAAATTTATTTTTTGCATGAGCTTTCATCAGATGCTAGAAAATGGAAAAAAAATTGGTCAATCTGGGCCTGTTCCCATTTGCTCCTGTGTAACCACTCAAGCATAATATTAAGCACATGTCTAAGCATCTTGTTGGATCAGTGCCCCTCGCCTTGCAGGATTATAGTACCTAAAGTCACTGCAATTGTGTATGGCATTGAGGAACACAAGTGCTCACCTGACATGTTTCCATCTTGAGCTCATATTGAGATGCCTTTGAAGAAATGGACCAATAAATGTGTTGATGTATGTGTTTAGATATCATTAGATACGTGAATATGTGAGGTATGAATATAAACATATAAAGTGGGAGAAGGAAGGGATGCAGAGAGAGAGATCAATTGATATTTAATCCCCCTCACAGTAAACCAAGTGGTGAACTGTAAGAAAAATTCTTGACCAATTTATTATCTGGCGTATGAATGTATTGTATCAACTTGGTCGAAGATAGTAACTGAAATTCTTACCAATGGCATGCAGAGACAAACACTGAGATGCTGTAGTCTGATGAGCATCTACACTAATCTAATCTTTAGTGGTAGTATATAAAAAGTTCTGTAGAGATTAAGTTAATTCCCCTTCTGACTAGTTCAGTAAATCCAGGCCCCAATACACACCTAATGTAATAAATTAAACTAAGATATATTTTATTTGTTTGTTTGTAATGCAGTAGCACCTACAAGATCCCAGTAAGTTTTGGGGACCACTGTGGTAGGTACTGTACACACACATATTGAAAAGATGATCCCTGCCCCAACAAGTGAATAAAACGGCTAGATTTGTGTTTAAAACCACAATAAAAATTAGGGTCCCATTGTGCCAGACACCAAACAAATACATAGCAAGACATGGTCTCTTTCTGAAAGATCTTCCAATTTAAATAGACAATACAGATAAGGTTGGGAAAGGAAGAACTGACATCCCATTTACAGATAGAGAATTAAGACAAAGAGAAATTAGGTGACTTGAACAATCAGGAAGATCAAGAAGATTGGCAGAATCAAGAATTTAACCCACATCTCCTAAATACCAGGCTGGTGCCTGAATTGCAAGCTCATTCATACTCTCATTATATTTGGTATACAGTTTTTATATATTTTATACTGAAAATTTGACTTAATTCTCATGCAAAATCCAGGATCTTTTAAAACTTAAGACTTTCTCTCTCACTACACACACACACACACACACACCTCTCTATCTTTTGTCTGTGTGTCTCTCTCTCTAGTCTGAAGAAATGATGTATGCTGGCATTAAAATGAGTTTAGCACCAAAAGAAAAATCTGCTTTGAAACAAACTCTACAAAATAGGACTATCATCCCAACTCACAATGCGCTGTCATATAGTCAAGAGAATAATATCAGTTTATGAAACTATGCAGATTTTCTCTCTGTTTCCAAGGGCATTGCAAGAAGGACCACAGTGCACACACAGATACACTCATACATTTTGATTTGTTGCCAGATGACAGCACTGCCACAGGAATGCTGTGTGACTGACAAAGCATTCTGGGTATTAATATGTAAATAAACACAGGTGTCTTACTATGCTACAGCAACCTGTTACCAATTCGCCTTCAGAAAATAACTTCATAAATGAACTGGGGAAGGCTCTACCCAAGACTAGTGTACAACAGTGGTGCATGTCTTTCTGTATTATGTATTTCTCACTAGTCATGTTCATTAATCTACCCAAGCGATAGCCCTGTAGACTGAGACCTAATTCCCAAGATGGCTTGTTGGTTTTGGGAACAGAATTGCACACAAAGTGACACTATCTGTTCTGCAGAACCATCTAATTTCCAACCTTTTGGTTCAAATATCCTGTGTCTTCTGCAGGGGTGCATTCACTACCCACACTGGAGTTAATGATTCTGTATCCATCCCTCTCTAGAACTATTTGGAACCACTCACATACAGATCTCACAAATGTGCACATTTTGAATAGTTCCCTGGATATTGGAGTTAGCCTTTAAAAATCAGCCAGTATCTCTCTCTCTCTCTCTTTTCTGCAAGGGCTCCAGCTCTGGGACAAACTTGAGGAAGGCAAAGAGAAACATTGTATGAGAGTTTCTCAGAGAAGCAGTCATTTACTCTTTCCAAAGAGCTAGCCGTGTCAGTCTAGTTCAGCAAAACAAACAAGGAGTCTTGTGGCACTTTTATAGACTAACAGATTTATTTATCACATGAGCTTTTGTGGGACAAAATCTCACTTTGTCATATGCCAGAGTGGAGAGTCATTTCTTCTGTGTTTGTATACTGCCTAGCTGCACAATGAGACCCTATTCTTGAGTGATCCTTAGGCTCTACTGTAGTAAATATGATTAATACTAATAGTAAAGCACAGTGAAAGCTTTCATTGAGTTTTAAGTGCTGAGGCTGGGGTGCTTTGTAACACACCCTAAATTGTGCCCCTTATTAACACTCTTCATTTCATTAAAAACAAGCTCAGTAGTAGAGGTGCTGTTGGGGTGGGCTCAAATTCATTCAATTGCCCCTCTCCAGTGCCTCACAGAGAAAACCCCTGATGAAAGCAACTGGAGAGCCAGGATCCAGTTGTTAAAAGGACTCACAGCGAGGACTGCTCAGAGTTTCCATCCCACATTAAACTATTACTCAACAGAAATGTAACAATGAACTTTATTAACTAAACACACCTTATCCTAAGGAACCATAATACTTTTAAACGAAACAGTAAGAAACCCAAGAGTCCCAAGTTCAGGTGGAGTCACCCTTATCTCAGTTGCAGTCTTTTAAGTCCATGGGGCTTGAATGCAGAACGAAGGCAATCCTCATCCTCTCTAGCTGCAGGAATCTTCAGGCAAATGCCATGCAGTCCTTTCTTCCTCCTGTGCAGCCAGCACCATGCAATCAAGTCACTGGCCATCCAGCTCTCAGTTCCACTGCAGACAACTCCCCTGCAAAACAGTCGAAAGCTGGGAGAAAAACATCCTGCAGTCCACTCCTGCTCAGCTCCTTTCAGAGTCCCTTAGCCAATGTCCTCTGCAGCTCTCTGTTTGCTCCTCTCCAGCCTTCTCTTCTCAGGCTTCTCCATGGGCATGTAACTCCAGCAAAACCATAAAACTTGTGGAGCATGCTCAGTGTGCTCCCACACCCTGTTACCAGAAGTTTCTGGTTTCTGAGCTGCAAAATCTGCCCAGCAACGTAACCCAGCCATAAGGGTCCCTAAAAGAGATTGCACCTATTTAGGCGCATGGGTTAGACTGTTCTCCTGGAAGCTGGCAGGCCATTTTAAGGATATATCTGCTGCTGCTCCCAATCTTGTACAGGATGCAACATGACAGGGCTTCTTTACAAATTGACGCGCCCAGACTCTGGTGACAAAGACAAACTGTATCACATACTATATAATGAAAAACCAACTAGCTGAGACAAACTTTGGTCACCTTCTGCTCCAAGATGGCAAAACTCAGGCAATGAATCCGCTGACAAGGACTCTGGCAGAGCCTGGCACTCTCAATCTCAGGCTCTTAGAGTGATTATTGCATGAGAACAGCTGGAAGAAAACTTCAGAAGTTTTCATGGTGACAGCAGGCAGGGCAGGTAAAACCCACTTCAGTATAAACAAGTGCCAGACCATGGCATCACAGCAATGAAAATTAGCATGGTGCCTTAAAATAAAGACAGCTTTTACTATTACACAATATATATGTGTGCACATGTGATTTTTTGTGTGTGTGCACATGCACATGTGCGTTGGATAAACACCTAAGGTCTCTAGTCAGAATCAAGGCCCCATTCGACTGGGCACTTTACAAACATACAAGTAAATATGGTCCCTGAGCTATGTCTTATTCCATAAACTTTGGACCTGACAAAATTTTTCTTCGACTATTCTATTCCATAATTTCTTTAACAGGCAGATTAACATCATCCCCACTTTCCACACACACGTCACTATGTTCAGAGTACATGCACATGCCTACAAATACCTCAGCACACTGAGCAGAGCCTGCCCCTGATAGTCCACCTGCACATTTTACACTAGTGCAGGAGTATGCAACCTGTGGCTCCAGAGCCGTATGCGGCACTTTGGCTATCCCTTTGTGGCTCCAGCTCTGCCTCCCCCCGTCAAGGGATGTTGCAGGTGTCCCACTCCTGGCTCTGGGACCTTCTTGAATCCTGTGGGTTGCCCAAGCCAGGCTCCAAGCTCCATACCACTAGCGGGGAACCGTGTAGGGGACCTGCTCCTCCTCCTGGGCTCCCACACCTGCCTCTCCACCAGGTGACTCTGCAGCAGGCACTCTGGCCCAGCTCCCAGCACTCCCCCCATCACTCCCTCCCCCAAGAGGCTACACCCATTGCGGCTTTCAAAACACTTGGTTATTAAAGAAATTTTTTTCAGTGGTTTTTCTTATCTTTTGGGTTGCTGACCCCAACCTAGATCATGTTACGTTACGTTTGCATCTGAAGATTTTGAGAACTATTAGTAGAACTTTAAGTTTGTAATGTTTTGTTTTAAGAAACATTTTAACCACAGTTCTGCTTCTAATGTTTTATCATGGTTCAATATATTTATTTTATCTCTTCTCTGCCATCGTCATCACCATCATTGTTTTATTACTTGCTGATGCTCACAACAACAATAAAAGGGAAGGCCTTTGGAGCCTGTAAACGAAGTTGTATGAACCTGGCATATCTATTTAATCCCGTTCAGAAAAAAAAAATCAAACAAAGGCTTAAATAAAAGTAAGAAAATAGACTATTTGATCTTTACCCTCATGGAAAGGCTGCCCTCCTTTTCTTTTCCCATCTGCAACAAGGGCAGGATTTTAACACCGCCTTCTCATCGTGCAATGCCCCAGTTGAAAACAAGTGGGCAGTGAGAGTATGCAGGGGCCAGGATTCAGGGGCTGATGTATGTAAATCATCCTCTAATAAATGCTAGTTCCTTGGAATACGTTTTTAGGTGCCCAAGTTCCACAGGGCTGGGCACAGTGTAAAAACCCTAACTGAAAAAAATAAATGAATGCATACCCAATCTACTGGGTGGTTTCTGCCAGTCTCTCAGGCTGTGTCTATGTTAGAAAGCTTAATTTGGACTTGCTTAATCCAAAATAAGCAGTTCCAGGTTAGTTCGAACTAACCATGACTTTTTAGTTTGCACTAGCCATGTTTTTTAGTTTGAACTAACTTTTTTAGTTTGAACTAAAAAAGCATGGCTAGTTCAAACTAAAAGTTAGTTTGAACTAAAAAATGTGGCTAGTTCAAACTAACTGCTAATTCAAATTTATTTAGTTCAACCTAGCATGGCTACATTGTGCCATTTTGAACTAAAGTTCGAACTAAGCACTTACTGTTCAAACTAACTAGTTCGAACTCAGCTTTGCTTAGTTCAAACTAGAAAAAAATTTAGTTCAAATTAGGCAAAAACTAGTGTAGACAGGGACCAAATTAGTCCATATTAAGCCTCCTTAATCCAGACTAATCTGCTAGTGTGGACATAGCCTGACTTTTCTGAAAAAGAGAGGTTAGAAAGAACCACCAGGAACTGGACTTAAACTCACAGAAGATGGGAGTTCCTCCTCATATCTTCTGTCCTTAAAGCTGTGGTCAGTGGCATGATCATCTCTGTAAACCCAAGACTGCTTCCTTCCCCCTTACTAATATTTCCTTTCTGAGTGGACTAAGAGTAGTGCTGACCCCAGAGGCTTTCCCTCTCCAACTTCTTTTCTTTTTACCCTATCATCTCTGCAAATCCTTTGTTTTACTGTGCTTGCAACCCCTACGGTTGCAAACCTCTCCACAAGTTTTTAGTGAAAATAAACTTAATAGCAAAATATCCATTCTCTTGAACATTTTCTGTGTCTGCAATTATCCAGATTGATCCTTCTGATCTATCAGCGCCTCAAAATGTCCAATGTGGGCTCTTTTAGATATGCATACTTACTGGAACACATTCAGCTATATGCATCATTAAACGTATAACATGTGGATCAAAATTAGGCTCTTTGTGGTCTTTGAAAACTGCCTTCATCCCTTTCTCCTCAAGACCCTGTCTTCCCTGAGCGTATGTGACTCAGTGATTTCCTGGATATCATTTACAGATTTCAAAGTCAGATGGGACTACTGTGATCGTTTATCTGTCCTCCTGCATAACACAAGGGAAAAAAACCTCACCCTCTAATTTCTGCTTCAAACCCATAACTTCTAGTTGAACTACACCATATTTTTTAGAAATATCTTTGCTTCAAAATATCAAATGATAACAGGGCCATTGTGTCTTAAATAAGTTGTTCTAATGATTAATTACCCTCCCTGTCAAAAATGTGTTGTTTATTTTTAGTCTTAATTTGTCTGCTGTCAGCTTCTAACCACTGGATCTCATGGGCTATGTCCACATGTAACTTTTAAATTTGAAATAACGCTGGTTATTTTGATTTAAAAATGTGTAGGTCCACACAGCATTCCCTTGTTTTGAAATGACGATTCCCCATTTTGAAACAAGAGAAGTTAGATCGAACTGGTGAAACCCTGTTTTAAAGCAAAATGGTCATTTCAAAATAACGCTGTCCAGATGCATTGCTTCAAAATAACCATTAGTGCAATTCAGGCGCAAATTGCCCTTTCTCCTTCCAGGGTGCATGGCACCATGAAGGAGGAGGTGCCTCGCCCCTGCCAGGCTGTGAACTTCCAGGCATCTAAGGGCATGGCAACACATGCAGTGGCTGCTTCACAGGGGCAACGCAGGGCCCCCATGTGGACCCATGAGGAGGTCCTCTGCCTCCTCCACATTTGGGGGAGAAAGGACATCCTCACCCAGTTCCACGCCAGGCATCAAAACCACAATGTGTATGCAGACATTGCGTGGGCACTGTCTGACTGGGGACACCATCGCACAACCAAGCAGGTGCGTGCAAAGGTGAAAGTCCCTCAACAGGGCTATGCCTGGGCAAGAGAGGCAATGCAGCTCCAGCGGGCAGCAAGTTCCACCAGCTGCCCCTTTTATGAGGAGCTCAACGCCTTCCTCGGGGAGGAGCCCATCAGACTCCCAGCCAGGACAGTGGGCTCTGCAGAGCCCACACCCCAGGCCACACACCCTGAAGGAGGCCACTCCTGCCCAGAGGCGTCCCTCGACATGGGAGACACCAGCCGGCCTGGGGGCATGCTAACACCAGAAGCCCCACCAGCCAGTCCCAAGCTGTTCTGTCTGGGAGGAGGGAGCCACCACCCCCGAAGATGAGGAGGAAGAGGGGAGACAAAGGGGCCAGACCCCAAGGAGGGCACATCCCGGTGAACATCTGGAGCACCTGTTGGTGACTGTTCCTCCCCACGTCCATCCAGACAGGGCCCAGCCTGCCAGAGGCACAGGCACTGAGGGGGGACATGGAACAGGGATAGGCAGGGCATGAGGTCAGGGGGGCACTGAGGCCCTCCCATGGGCCCAGGTGACTAAGGGACGTGTGACGCTAGCATCCTTGCTCCAGGTGGCATGGGGGAAGCTCATGGGGGGGGGGGGCTGGAAGTGAGCAGATGAGGCAGCCTGCAGGCCAGAAAGCATGCAACCCACAGCGCTGGCACATAGCCTTGGGAGACTTCTGAGCCAAGTCCAGGGCTGCCTGGTGCCCACCACCGTGGGCACTACGAGGGCGTGTGTGTGCCTTCAGGCCACTGTCTCAAAGGACACAGGTCAGGAAGCATTGGGACAGTCGGGACGGAGGTGTTTACTGCTGACAGGCTGCACACAGCCAAGGCCAGTAGGCACAGGGGGCTAACCCTGTTTTTCCACTTCCCTCCAACAGCTCGCACAGCCACCCATCATGCCACTCCGAGGAGCCTGCCAGCCACTGCCAGGCGAAGGAGGAGAGGCTGCCTGACCAGGAACAAGATCCTGTCCAGCCTCCTCAAGCTGGGCCAGGCAGCGGAGGAATCCACATGGGCCTGGAGGGAACAGCAAGCTTGGTGCCAGGATGCCACCATCTACCAGCTCAAGCATGCAGCCGATGCCAAGAACTGCGTGGTTGCCGTACTGGAGCTGTAGAGTGCAGCGATGGAGTGGCAAAGCACTGCGCTGCACGCCCTGAGCATCATGGTTCAGGATGTCACTTCAAGCCTGTGACGCATTGCCATCCACCTGGTCCATCCAGCAGCTGAGGAAACTCCTTGGAAGAAGCCTCAAGTCCCTCACTGCAGGCATCCCAGACCCAGGGTGGCTGTGAGGAAAGTCGTGGGACACCAGCCCAGGGCCCTCAGGCAGCTCCCCCTCCCCACAGGAACTCTCTGACCTTCCTAAGTCCCCCAACACCCCCACATCCCCATCTCCCAGTTTGATGCCTGCCCCTCCCAGTTCTCCCCCACAAAGTTCCAAATCCCCTTATTGCCTCCCACACCCATCTTTGCCCTGACCACCCTCCTTATTGAAAATAAAAATCTTGCACTGCTAACAGTTCTGTTTGTACATTTGTTGCATGGGAGTCAGGGTGCGGACACGCACGTGGGGGCTGGCTGTGGTGGGACAGAGGAGAGGGGAGGTGTGTTGGGGCAGGCCCAGCCCTCAAAGGTCCTTGCCAAGGAAAAGGTCCTTGAGCACCTCACACACAATAACCGACTTTGGCAGCGCTCGCTCTCTTAGGGCCACAGGTTCTGGTTGCTGGAAATGGGCAGTGACAAGCTGTGCTTCAGCCTTCCAGATGTCAGCTACTGTCTTCCCCTGGAGTTTGCAGACATTATGCAGAGCCATGCATGCACTGATGAATTCTGCAGTAGTCTCCTCTGTGAAGTGGAGGCACATTAGCAAACACCTCCAGCAGGCTTTCAAGTTGGTCAAATGCCTGCTCCACCACCTGGTGGCAGCAGGTCAGGCAGCAGTTAAATAGGTGGTGGCTGGTGTTGACAGGTTCCATGTATGGGAACTTGATCCGCGGGCAGAGGGGATAAGCTGCATTGGCAATCATGAGGACAGGCACTTCCACTTCCCTGACAGTGATATTATGGGGGGGAAGAAGGTGCCCACCTCCATGCCCTGGTACAGGGCTGAGTTGTGGAGGACCCCAGCATCATGCACCCTCCCTGGCCATCCAACGTAGCAATTTTGGAACATGTTCCAGAAGTCCACAAGGGATTGCAAGATGACTGAGTGGGACCTCTTGCAATTGCAAAACTCAGTCAAACGATGCTCCAGGGCTCGCACAGGGATGTGGGTGGCATCGAGTATCCCCATGTAGTTCATAAGCCCAAGGGTGGCGAGGCCAGTGATGGTATCCAGCAGCTCAACTGGGTTTATGAGGTGTGGCAGCAGGACCTCATTCATGTCGCTGGCAACCTGGAGCAGGACTTCCCTGACGGTGGACATCCTGATGCCGAAGAGGTGTGCCGCAGACCTGTAGGACTCAGGAATAGCCATGTTCCAGAGAGCGATGGCCACTCTTTTGTCGACAGGGATGGCAGGTCTCATCACCGTGTCCTTCAGCGCAGGAATGAGGCCAGCTCTGCGACCAGGCGAGCAAAGGTCTCCCTGCTCATCCTGAGGTTCCTCTGTCACTGTTCATTGCCCCAGGTTCCCAGCACAACCTACTCCCACCAGTCCGTGCTGGTTTCCTGTGCCCACACGTGATGGGGCACAGAGTGGGAGAGGGGAACTAAGGCCCCTCTGAGGCCTAGCAATACAATGGTCACAGCCTTTGGCTCAGAGCTATCGCGGTCCAGGAACAGAGTGCCCCAATGCAGGAGGGCACCCTGCAGGCTAGCCAAGGGCCTAGTTTCTGTTCTGCAATGGTATGGGAGCCAGGGAGCATCCACACCTGTCTTTCTCCCTATCTCATGCCAGCCAGAATGGACAGGGAGCTGAGGTCAGTTCCTGGTTTTATGGGATTGGCTGGGGGCATGCCCTGTGAGGGGGCCATGTTGCCACACCTCCCATGGTGCCCTTCTCCTGAATCAAACTAGCAATTCATGGCCCTGGACATGCCAGTTTGATTTCAGTGTTTTTGGTGTGGACCTGTTAAATTGATTTAACTTAGAACAATTTAATGGCTTTTATATCGATTTTATTAAATCAATTCAACTAGACTCAATTTTACTGTCCATGTCTGGACATAGCCATGATGTCTTTTCTGTTGAAGAGCTGACTATCATCAGAGATCAATTCCCCATGTAGGTACTTGTAGAGCATGAACTTGTCACCACTGGGACCTCTCTTCATTAAACCACATAGATCTGTCACTATTAAAATCTTCACAATTCCTGTTTGCAAGTAATATTATCACAGAATGCTGGACCAAATGTGAGAAACGCAGCAAGTGACACAGTAACATCAATTTGGCAGGAGAAAATTTGTAAATATTTGAATTTTCAACCACTATTCCTCGAGGGCCACTCCAGGGCCTCCTCTCTTGTTCTTTCTGCTGACATGCCCTGGGTCCTGTCCTTGATTTCTTTCTGTACTCATTGCCAGAAAACATTATCCACTCTGACAATTTCAGTGAGCAAATAACTCTCTCACCCCTCTCCTGTCACACATCTCTGACATCCCCTAAGTATCCCACTGTGCTCACAAGCGCAATTCAACATGTCAGGAGCTGAAGTTCTGATACTTCCTGCAAAACCTTATCTCCTCCTACTCATATTCAGGCTCCTGTCAAATCCTGATACTTCTAGATGATTTAAATCCATTTCTCCCCTTTGCAACTGCTTATTTATCGCTTGCTTTATTACCCATACACCAAATCATCTACACAGCACCACTCATGCTAGCACTTATGCCTAGTCTTTTCTCCTTAGTTTTCCATTTGTTTCTTTATTCATTTCTCTGGACCTCCTCCATGCCATTCCTTACACCTGAATCAGCTTCCCTCCCCTTATACCTCAATGACAAAAATCACCTTTATGGAGAGGGCCACTTCTTAGCCAATACATCCCTCAAACTCTGTGGTAGATTCAGTATAAGAACTTAGATAAAACAGAGCAAAACACTTAAAAATAGGGAAACTAGGAAGAGAACGGTAACAGGACACCTCACTGGCAATAGATCATTGTAACAGAACATTCAAGTGATCTTTCTTATCTTTAATTGAGGGAATTCATCATAATGACATGCACAGATGAAAGAAGATCTATAGTTTCTCTCTGACTATTGAACTCAAGCAAACAGACCGAAGAGGTTGTGTTAAGAACAAAGCCAAGACTAGTAAATTACACATAAATTATGGTTATCTGACACCCACATTTTGATTTAAGGGCAAGAAAGCAGACCAGCTTATATATATATGACATTATTCATTTTCATTCTTTATTCTGCATTCAGGATTGTATGAATGCTCTGAACTGGTTTATTCCAAAGCTAAATATTTTCACTAATGGCTGACAGGTCATTAGTCACTGTCTGCCAACATGAAAAACCTGAAGGCTCTGCATGGTTGTATTTTTACCATTCTTATAAAGGATTAGGCATTTTGCTATTCCCAGGCAGGCTCTGGTGCATCTCAAAAGTGAGCTGCCAATTAATTACTGCCAAGCACTCTGGAGAAATTCACTCAAACACAAGCTCAACTTGTTTTATATATATTTCAGTGCAAGCATTTTTTTTCCGAGTTAAAAATACTCATGCTTTCTGGGGTTTCAGCTTGTTTGGTAGAAGTCAATTGTCTTATATACTGAAGATATTGACAGGTTGTTTTGTTTTTTCCATTTTTAAAACATGAATTGAAGACTGAATGGAGAGAAACCTTAAAAGGAAAAATCTGATTGCCTGGAGCATTAAGAATATTGCATCATACTGGCATAACACTTTCCATGCTCAAAGAGGTTTGCAGCCGTATGCTATTTAATACCCACTGCACCCCAAAGGAGGTAGATAGACAACAGTATGTTTAGATGTGTAACCTTTCTGCCAGGGCAAGCTGGCTAAACAAGAGTTGGGTTCTATATCTAGGGGTGTCCAAGTAATGTTATAGCACCAACTGGTGCAAGCCCCCACCCAGTCTTCTGGGAAATCATGCACTATTCCCTGGGTCCCCCAAAATATAAAAACCCAATAGCAGAAATCAGCACTGATCTGGAGAATCAGTGCAAAACAAGTTCCCAACATAATCCCACACAGCATAACAGAACATATAAACTCAGTAGCAAAACCAATACCAATCTGGGGAACCAGTGCAGAACTAGGTTTCCAAAAAACTCCACGGTATGAAGGAAATGTCTTTCACACCAGCTGTCCGCCAGCGCTATCCATTGGTTCTCACTCTGTCCACTCCTACCAGCTGCCAGCTCCACCCACTGGTCACTCATGCTCCACTCTCACCAGCCATTGGCTCGACCTGCTGGTCACTCACACACTGCTCTCACCATCTGTTGGCTCCTCTTCAGTGATTTCAGCTCAGAGAGAGGGTTGGCCTCTCTCAGCTCTTAAACCTTACATAGGCACAAACACCTTCTCCCATTAAAATAACAAAAGAAAGGCTTTACAGGAAGCCTGGCCAGATCTGTCCATTGATAGCATGGCAATGGGGTAAAGCAGAGCCTCAGACATAGCTCTAGACTGAGCTAATGCTAAACCCCTTCCCCTGCCTTAACTTCACCAAGCTACAAGCGGGGGGGGGGCTCTTTTAATATTCTTTTTGCTAACAGTAGCTTTTATCCTTTAACCTACCTAAACAGAGTTTGAAAAAGCAAGAGAGTAGCATATTACAAAAGACAGTATTTCATGTTTCTCTTCAGTAGAATTACAGCTGTTTCTCTTTGAAGTCCTGATGTCCCATTGACGTCTCTGAGTACAGTTGTTAACAAATCACTTATAGAGTGTTTAGAAAGATGGAAGTGCTCAGCAACTGGGTTTTTTTTTATGACTTCTAATGTCAGTTTTGTGTTCTTTGGAAATTGGGAAGATGCAAGACAGTAAATACAGCCGTTTGAAGTGGAAATCCATCAATTTACAGATGCAACTCACTCAGATTCAGACACACATCATCTTCCTTTCAAAATGCAAACAACTGGGCATTACACCTAATGGACTGAAAGTAAAAAACCCTTTACAATAGACATATTACACAGAGATTATGCCACACACTCTAACAGGGTATGTCCGCACGTATCTTTTAAAACAAACTAACACTGGTTATTTTGATTTAAAAAAGATTAGGTCCACACAATGTTTTCTTGTTTTGAAATGACAAGCTCCAGCATTTCAAAACAAGAGACTTTTTTTTTTTGAAATTGCTTAAACCTAATTTAATTCGAATCGTCTGTTATTTCAAATGGTTATTTTGAAATAACGCCGTTCAGATGTGTTATTTTGAAATAACCGTTATTTCCAAATAACACTTTTCCCTTCTCCTTCCCAGGGTGCCTTTCTTTTTGTATATATTGGGCAGGGGCATGGCCCAGTGAGGGGGCCATGTTGCCACACCTCCCATGCTGCCCCTGTCCTGATTCGAAATAGCAGGTCCTGCATCTGGACTTGCTATTTCGATTTGAGGTTTTTGCTTATTTGAATTTAAATTAATTCAAATTAAGGATTTTATTTCGAATTAACATTTCAATTTAACTTAAATCAAAATAAGCATGTATGTGTGGACATAACCACAGAAACTCAGAAACCACCTGATCAGCATCCTGTACAGCAAACAGAGGAAAATTAAAAATGAACTCTCAAAACTGGATTTCCTCATAGAAAACCAGCCTACAACGCATTCTTCTGCATGCCTGGACTTTACAACAAAGAGAAAGTCCATCTACAACACACACTTTGCTTTCCTACAGAAGAAAAAAAGATACCAAACTGTCTAAATCTCTGTATACCACTACAGAAAACAAGAGTGATACCTTCAACCAAGCCAACAACATTGTTAATCTTTCAAGCTACACACTTACTCCAGCAGAGGAATGTGTGCTATCTCGGGGACTTTCCTTTTGCCTCACAAATATCACACATATGATAAAAGTCTGCAGTGACCTGGAGGCCTACTTTCACCATCTGAGACTCAAAGATATGTCCATAACACCACCGATCAATGCAGTGACACACAGAGAGCCTCCTCCAAACACTACAAGAAAAAATATTCCTTGTGGACTCCTGCAGAGGGTCGGAACAAGAGACTAGACTTCTACACTGATTATTTGCACCACCATGCCAAGGCTGAAATCATGGACAAAAGACATCCTTTACATCATAACCTCAGCCCTGCAGAACGCAACTCCATCCACAGTCTCAGAAACAACTCTGACATTAGGTGCAGATGTCATCACGAATAAATTGGATTACGATCAGGAAGCTTATAAATAACTCTCCAGTGCAACATTCTACAAACCTTTTTCCTCTGACCCCACTGAAGAATACCAAAAGGAATTATGACACCTACTCAGGAAACTCCCTAAGACAGCACAGGAACATACAAGACAGAAACACTACCAGAAACCCAGCCAGGAATATTCTATCTATTACCTAAAATCCATAAAAAAGGAAACCCTGGACTCCCCATCATCTCAGGCATTGGCACTCTGACCGCTGGCGTATCTGGCTATGTGGACTTCTTCCTCAGACCCTATGTTATCAACATCCCTAGCTACCTTCAAGATACCATAGCCTTCCTGAGGAAAATCCAATCCATTGGCGAGCTTCCAGAAAACACCATTCTGGCCACTATGGATGTAGAAGCTCTTTACAGCAACATCCCACACAAGGATGGATTACAAGCCATTAGAAGAACTATCCCAGATGATGCCACAGCACAGCTTGTGACTGAACTTTGTGACTTTGTGCTCACCAATAACCATTTCAGATTTGAGGCTAATTTATACCTCCAAGTCAGTGGCACTGCTATGGGCACCCGCATGGCCCCACGATATGCCAACATCTTTATGGGTGACTTAGAAGAACATTTCCTCAAGTCTCATCCCAAAACACCTCTTCTTTACCTACGCTACATTGATGACATCTTCATTATCTGGACCCATGGCAGAGATGCTCTTGAAGATTTCCACAGAGATTTCAACAATTTCCACTCCACAATTAAACTCAGCCTGGAACACTCCACAGAGGAGATCCATTTTCTTGACACTAGAGTACAAATCAGGGATAGACACATCAACATCACCCTATACTGAAAACTACTGATCAGTAAAGTTGCCTACACCCCTCGAGCTTCCATCCTAAACACACCACATGATCTATTGGCTACAGCCAAGCCCTAAGATATAACCACATTTGCTCTGATCACTCAGACAGAGACAGACATGTTGAGGATCTCCATCATGCATTCTTAAAACTATAGTACCCACTTGAGGAAGTAAGAAAACAAATAGATAGACCTAGACGGGTACCCCAAGCTCATCTACTACAGGAGAGACCCAAGAAAGGAAACAATAGAATGCCACTAGTCATCACATACAACCCTCAACTCAGACCTCTACAACAGATTATTAAGGACCTATAGCCTCTTTTAAAAGATGATCCCTCACTCTCTCAAGCCTTGGGAGACAGACCTCTCCTAACATACAGACAGCCACACGACCTTAAACAGATACTCACCAGCAACTACAGATCTAACAACAGCAACATTGAAGCAGGCACACACCCCTTCAACAAACCACGCTGCGAAGTCTGCCCACATATCTGCACAATAGATACCATCATAGGTCCTAATCAAGCCTGCTACTCCATCAAAGGTTCATTTACTTGCTCATCTACTAATTTGGTCTATGCCATCATGTGCCAGAAATGCCCCAACACCTTATACACTGGACAAACAGGACGATCCCTGCACAAAAGAATAAATGAACATAGAGCTGATATCAGAAATCACAAAACAAAGAAACCAGTTGCTGAGCACTTCCATCTTTCTAATTACTTGATAAATGATTTGTTAATGACCATCGTCAGAGATGTGGCTGGGACATCAAGACTTCAAAGAGAAACAGCTGATCTTGAATTAATGTGCAAACTAAATTCTGTGAAGGCAGGACTGAATCAAGACTATGGGTTCTTTTCCCATTACAAAAGGTAATTTGGCTTCAGCCTTCCCAGGGTTTGAACCTGACAACTGTTCTGATTTACTGTTACTGTATGATCTGATCCTATGTTTTACACCCCCTTGCATTTATTTTCATTCCATTCTGTAAGTTCACCCATCTTTGAAGCATCTGATGAAGTGGGATTTTTCTCCCATGAAAGCTCATGTGAAAAATAAATCTGTTAGTCTTAAAGTGTACACGACTCCTTGTCTTTTTTCTTTTTTTTTCTGGACTAGACTAACACGGCTATCCCTTTGGAAATCATCATGTAGTATGATCAAGGATATGGAAAAACTCTCCTGTGCTCATGTAATAAATAAATTTGTTAGTCTCTATGTGCCACAGGACTCCTTGTTTGTCTTACTGAACTAGACTAACATTGCTGCCCCTTTGGAACTTGTCAAAATTATGAATTTAAGCTCCCAGGCCCATCTTTTAAAAGTGTTGGGCAGGTTTGCCTTGAAGGTGAGGACTCATAGGGCAGATATAGAGTGCATTTAAAAAGAAGAATGGTTTTAAGGAGGACTTCAACTGTTTCTGCTCTGCTCAGTGTACTAAATTGTTAACAGGAAAGAGATGGTAAAGGGTAGGTGAACACATGATTTCACCCTTATCACTGATAGCTCAAATCCTAAAAAGAATGCACATGATGTATTCTAGACAGAGGTGGGGAAACTAGTGGTAGGAACAAAAAAATAAATAAGGTTAGGCAGACCAACTTCACCCAAAAGGAGATTAAAAACATAAAATAAATTATTGGGAAAAGGAGTTGGATCAAAGAGTGCAATGGGCTCAAGAGATTTACTTTATGGAGTAAGTTATTGAGGATTATAGTGAACAAGCAGGAAAATTGGCTAAAAAGGACAAACTCAGGTCAAATGTGGTCCTCAATTTAAGTTATGCAGAAACAAGCCTTTCCGTAACCTAACTCCAGTAAAAACAGTTTATTTTACTGTAAAACTGATGGAAACAAATTTCCTAAAAAAGCAAAAAAGACATCCCAACTACAGTCTTTGCAAACCAAAGTTCTGAAACAAACAGTTATACATGAGTGACTTTACGCATATGAATGTTTCCATTTTACTACCCTTAGCTTGATTACTGAAGTGTGTAAGTGTTTGGAGGATTGTAATATAAAACTGATTTGTGCTGGTAAATTAGAAATTGAAGTTGGAATTGAAACTAATCAGAAAGAACTATAAACAACAATGAGATTAACTGGTCAAAGAACCAAATTAAAAAATAAAAGGAAGCATAACTAGTGAAAAGTAAATCACAGCACAGATTTTAGGAATTGTGTGCATGAAAATACATATATGTTATTTGCATGCCTTGTTACCATGAGAGCAAATGGAAGAAACAAGATGGGCAAAAATGGGCTGTTTTATGGGCATAGTAATTCCACTTCTATTTTTGTGCATTTCTAAAAAGCTATGCCTTGATAGTAATAGAATCATAGAACTGGAAGGGACTATGAGATGTCCTCAAGACCAGTCCCCTGCACTCATGGCAGGCCCAAGTACCATCTAAACCTTCTTTCATTTGTAATAATTTAAAGTGGAATTAATAAAAGCAATTATATCTATATGCTTTTTAAAATGTCATTTTACCTTAGCATTGTCAACTGACTATGAACTAAACTAGCGACTAGCACGCTGAACTAAATATACAGCATTTTCCAGCTCCTAAAATTTTTATCTTCTTGAAAAAGACTCATATCAAATATTTGGAGCCCAAATTTATTCTATGACACATACAAACAACTTCCATTTAACTGAATCTAGCCCAATATATGCATTGCAAATGTACAATACTTACATAATTCAACCACTGCCTAGCTCAGTCGTAGCTGTGATGGGATCCTGAAAAAAAAATTAAATTACTCTAATTGTTGTTTAGTAAAACAATTATATGTATCCTGGCATCTTCATTTTAATGTGAGTAGGAAAGCCTTTATTAAAATTTTATTAACTTTAAATGGACATTACTCTTATTGGTTGTGAGAGTTATTTTCCTTCATTTATCTTCTCTGCTTTAAGGCAAACTGCATTTTTAGAAGTAATAGTAAAATTTAAAGTTTATCTGTAAAAAAAAAAAAAAAAAGAAGAATAAAAAATCCACCCTATCATTATGTTGTTTCATTCAGTATGTGTCACGCTTGCCCAGACAATTGTATTTAACAAAATGTCATTTCTGTCAGTACTTTTGTTATAGCAAAACTCTCAGTAATAAGAGTGTTTCTGTCAAATGAAAGCATATATTATTGTCCAAGAAGGTATCATTTGATTAAATGATGGATTCTAATTGGCCTATGAAGCTTTACCTAAAACACAGACTCCTGGGATACTGGTGGTTAAACTTTTAAAATACAGGTTATAATTAAAATTGTAACTGCAAATTCATAAATCTGTTCAGATGGTGCACAGATTAGTAACTGGATAGAAAGACCTACAAACTGAAAAGTAATCTGATCAAATAAAGACTGGGATTATATATACTTGTTCTGCATAGGTGACTGAGACAAACTCTATGTCTCATTTGCCACTATATACGAAGGTTAAAACAGAATTATTTATTTATTAATAAAATCCAAATGCTGTATTCAAACCAAATAAATAAAGCTTAAATTTTTATAACTTCAAAAGCCCTGCTTCTCAGCTCCTCTTAAATACGTATCATATCACTCCAGAAGGGTAAAGGGACCTTCACACATGCTGCCATGAAGCTGTAGCATAGGGGTCTCAAACTCAAATCACCACAAGGGCCGCATGAATACTAGTAGAGGGCCGCATAAAGACTAGTACATTAGCCTGAGGACCACACCACAGAGACCTTTTCATACAACTATATTGCAAATATTGGTAATAACAGCGTTGTTGAGGGCCGTGTGTTTGATACCCCTGCTGTAGTAGATTCCTATGAGTTCACTAGCTCATCCTTTTTCCTGATGCAGATCTGATAACCATGGGCTGAATTCAGTGCAGAGGCCTTCTGTAGAATGCTGGGCTGATATAAATGCATAGGTCTTGGAGGATTACCAGCTCAGGGCCTCTAGCTTGCTGGGATAAATCAAACCTCAACACATTTAGAACGGTGGCTGAAGCCAAGATGACAGGCCTTTATGTGGTTAGTGGGCTTCTGTCCAAGTGTAGGTCTCTGTGAGGTCACTTGTTCATCAAATTTAGCATAGTAGTTGGTGCCAAAGAATGGGTTGCTTATAGGTCACCAGCTCATCACATTTGATATGGTGGGTTGATAATAGGTAAAAGCACTGATGCAGAGTTCCTGCTACAGGACTTCCAGTCTCCTGACTGAAGCAGTGGACAACTTTGTGTAGAAGATAGCTCAGGACATCTGTCCTCCTAAGATGACATGTGGACACAGGCCTGGGGACTCTGTCAAGAACCTCTAACCTAACTGTGGTCACGTCAAAGCTCAAGTCTCTGTGAATATATTGGCCCTTGTCAAAGCACAGGTCTTTGTGAGGTTTGCTTGATCAGCATCTCTGGCTCCCTAAGCCAGTTTTAACCCTCATGCTTTTGTGAGGTCTCTAGTGCAGGCCTTTGTGAGGTAACTGGCTCAGCAGCTTTGACTTGTTGGTTTGAAGTTAAAGTGTTGCCCACATGCTGTATGATGCTGTAATGTTTTATTTCTTCAGTGAAAGCCAGAGAAACAATGTGGAGAGAAGTTAGTGCAGTAAACGTGGCTGATTCCCACCTTTTTCCTGAAGAAACTGAACCCAGCTGCTAAAAAAGAATGTGATTGTAATGTGGGTCTGTTGTCTGAAAACTGGACAGGAAGTTAAGAGGGAGTAGAAGAATGTGGAAAAGAAGAAACAAACTGAGGGAAGTGTGGGGAATGTAGGAAAACAGAAGGAAGGCCAAGTGGGGACTGAAAACAAATAAAACATATCAACTGAACTGAACCTTTACCTACCCAGACAGACAATTAATGAAACATATAGGCAGAGATATGTAGGTTGGGGATCATGGGAGATGAACTAATCATATGGCAGAGTGAAGAAATATTTTGCCTCAATGACTTTTTGGTCAAAAAGCTATTTATTGATCTCAAAACAGTTCTTACTACTTCAGCACAACTGGAGTTGAAGCTAGCAAGGGCTGTGAAGGGTAACAGAAAGGGTTTCTACAGGTATGTTAGCAACAAGAAGAAGGTCAGTGAATGGAAAAGACAACTTTGGGTCAGATGATGTAGAAAAAGCTGAAGAACTCAATAGGCTTTTGTTCCTTCCTGCATGGACAAGGGCAGCTCCCAGACAATTGCACTGGGCAGCACAGTACAAGGAGGAGGTGAGCAGCCATCAGTGGTAAAACAGGGTCAAGACTATTTAGAAAAGCTGGACATACATGGACATACACAAGTCCATGGGGCCAGATGCAATGCATCCAAGGGTGCTGATGAACTTGTCTGCTGTGATTGCAGAGCCACTGGCTATTACCTTTGAAAACTTGTGGCAATCAGAGTAGGTCCAGATGATCAGAAAAAGACAAGTATAGTGCCCATCTTTAAACTGGGAAGGAGGAAGATCTGGGGAACTACAGACCACTCCACCTCACCTCAGTCCCCAGAAAAATTATGGAGCAGTTCCTCAAAGAGTCCACTTTGAAGCTCTTGGAGAAGAAGAAGGTGATCAGAGGAACAGTCAATATGGTTTCACTCAGGAATGTCACTGCCCCAGGGAAAGACGGGCGTAAGGGCCCAGGCCCCGCCCCCCCGGGCCCAGGCCCCACTCCCTGGCCATGATCCAGGGCCCGGATCCAATCTGGAATCAGGCTTCTGCCGCTGCCAGCCTGGCCTCGGATCCTTGATAGCAGATGG
Organism: Podocnemis expansa; assembly: GCA_007922195.1. Lineage (NCBI taxonomy): Eukaryota > Metazoa > Chordata > Testudines > Podocnemididae > Podocnemis > Podocnemis expansa. The sequence goes on from ML681966.1 coordinate 72,465,500, forward strand.
GGCTGGGAGAGGCATGCACCACTGCAGGCAGCTCGGCCCCAGATCCCTAGTCGGGGATGGTGCTGGGAGAGGCAGGGGCTGTCCTGGGTACTCAGGGCACTGGCACCAGGACTTGGGGCATGTGCCTGTGTGCCAGGTGCCAGCAATGCCCCTGGCTTCACTAGGGGCAAGTCATGCCTGACCAACCTGATTGCCTGCTGTGATGGCTCTGTGGATGTGAGGAAAGCAATGGACAGGAATACTTTGACTTTAGCAAAGCTTTTTTATATGGTTTCCCACAGTATTCTTGCCAGCAAGTTTTAGAAGTATGGGTTGGATGAATTGGCTATAAGGTGGATAGAAAGCTGACTGGATCAACGGGCTCAATGTGTATTGATCGATGGCTCGATGTCTAGTTGGCAGCTGATGTGAAACAGAGTTCCTGGTCAGTCCTGGGCTGGTTTTGTTCATTAATAATCTGGATGATGGGATGGACTGCACCACTCAGCAAATTTGCAGATGACATAAACTAGCAGGAATGGTAGATAGTCTGAGGATAGGGATGGGATATAGAGTGACCTAGAGACATTGGCAGACTGGGACATCCCTTCCATGAGGTCCCTTCCAGCCCTATGATTCTATGAAATCTGATGAGGTTCAAAAAGGATAAGTGCAGAGTCTTGCATTTAGGACAAAAGAATCCCAGGAATTGCTACAGACTACAGATTAATGGCTAAGCAACAGTTCTGCAGAAAATATCCTATAGAGGACAAGAAACAGGCCCTCAACAGTGTGCCATTGTAGTTGAGAACGCCAACAGAAATTAGCTGCATTAGTACAAGCATTGCCAGCAGACTGAGAGAAGTGATTATGCCCCTCTATCTGGCTCTTGTAAGGCTACATTTGAAATATTGAGTCTAGTTTTGGGCCCCACATTATAGAAAGGATGTGAACAAATTGGAAAAAGTCCAGCAGAGGGCAACAAAAATGATTAGGAGGCTAGAGCACTTGACTTATGAGGAGAGGTTGAGGAAACTGAGCTTCTTTAATCTGCAGAAGAGAAAAGTGAAGGGGGATTTGATAGTAGCCTTCAGCTACCTGAAGAGAATGGAATTAGGTGTTCTCAGTGGTGGCATATGGCAGAACAAGTAGCAATGGTCTCAAGGAGCAATTTGGGAGGTCTAGGTTGAATGTTAGAAAAAAAGTTTTTCACTAGCAGTGTGGTGAAGCATTGGAATGGGTTCCTTGATAAAGTCCTGGCTGAAATGATTTAGTTGGGTTTGTTCCTGCTTGGAGGAGGGGTTGGACTAGATGACACCCTGAAGGCCCTTCTGACTCTAATGTTCTATGATGCTGTGATCTGCTATTTAGAGTCTCTGTTTCCTTCTTGTCATTAAAAGGTCAGTGACTTGGTCAATTTGTACATACCATCCCTCCAAAAAATAAGTCGTCACCCCTCACTTGGGGAGAGGTCCCTGATGTTTTCTAAAGGGGGGAGGCTTTTTGCATTGTGCCTCCAAGATATTCTCTTTGATTTGCCTGCTTTCTCAATTTTCTTAACTAGGTGGGAAAACATGAAAGTTGGGATTTCCTGAGGAACTAAGTACATTCAACATATATTTTGCAGGCCAGTAAACATCCAGCCAGTTCTAAAGTCTCTCCTTTGACTGTAAAGGCTTGGGATAAGCACTAGGGGTACGTCTTCACTGTATGTTTAAGTCGACTTAAGGGTCCTTAAGTTGACTTAAACAAAGCTCTGTCTACATTGCAGGGCAATAAAGTCAACTTTAGTATCAGGTAAAGTCGACTTTATTACTTCCGCTTATAAAGTCGACTTAATAAAGTCAACTTAACTGTAAAGTCAACTTTACAGTCAAATGTGGAGTTACTAAATCAACTTAATAAAGTCAACTTAGTGCAGTGGGGCCGCTAAGTTGACTTTATAAAGTCGAATTAAGCCAGGGCACCCATTTAAAATTGACTTTATACAGTCAACTTAATGTAGTGTAGCCTTACTAAGTTGACTTAATAAGGTCTACTTAAGTTGACTTAATAAAGTCGACTTTGCTTTTATAATGTAGACATACCCAAGGATAACAGAACTGCTTTGGGATTTATGGGAGATGGAGTACTTAGGGGGTGTATGCCACATCAGCTCTAAAGGCCACCTTGTCCAAATGGAACACACAGAACCAAGAGTCTATCCCTATTCTTAGACTTGTCTGGTCAGTTGTAATAAAGACATGACGGAAGTGCAACAATACAATTGTCCTTTCAGGTCAGTTTTGTTAATTTGTCTCTTGAGAAGATTATTTCCCTGAAAGGAAATATGAGTGCTTGATTAATGGTAATAATGGTATACATCACAAAGGTGACTGAAAAAAGCACAACATCAAGAAAATCTTTTGACCTTTAAGTGCAAAAGCCCTTAACATTTAATTTAGACATTTCCAGTGCAAAATGATCAGCTTAATTATCCTCTTAATTATACCAATGTGAATCAGTAGTTAGTTCTGTCAGAGTTTATAAGGTTATAGTGGCATAAAATTGGTATGAATGGAGAATAAGCTCTATTATTTACAAATCATAACAGCTGCTATTGAAAGACTGTTCATTCCGATGATAAAAGTACCTTCCTTTTCACTTGAAATGTAATGTGTTAAACCTCCACTTGCCTAAAATGGCCAGGGGAATTTGACTCACAATATTCAAACCATGGCTTTGGTAGTAGGCTTCTGAGAGTTTTTATTTTTCCCACGAATATCTTTAATCCTTCCAATCATACATGGATATTTCAACATTTAATTATTTTATCACCCCCAAAACACAACAGTGAACATTTAACAATAATATTTAAATTATTAATTTGCTGCAAGAATAAGGTTGCACACAGAATAAAACAAATTTAAAAAAACTATCTATTTTAACTTGTAATTCAAATCTTGTTTCAATTGCCCTCAGGAAATAACTGTGGAAATCTCTCTTTGAGAACATAAATTACATTCTGACACTGCAAAAAAAAAAAAAAAAGGATATTAAAAACAGGCATTTTAGGTACCTAAATGTTCAAAGTCAATGAAAACACAATTAGGAGTCAGTTAGCACCCTCTGGATTTCTTTAACTCACTTATGGGTTGTTATCAAAGTAGATTAAATTAGAAAGGGAAACTTCTCATTGCTGGTGGCTCGGTGTCATCATGGGTGTTGCCATTATGTAGTGAAGAGATATGATAAATATCAACTGGTCACGGCTTTCCTATCTTTAAGTGTAACCTACAGTCTTTGTTTCTTGATATATGACCTTGTATAAATGAACTTCCGAAGTGTCCATTAAAGGGAAAAAATCTTTGTTGCCTTATAGTGACAGTTTGTTATCGGGCAAATTGGATAGCTATATATTGCTAAATTCTACTTTATCACAACTGAATACCATGGCAATGTGGGTCATACTTATCAGCCTCTCCATCTAAAGGTCAGAGTGTCAGTTCAGTTCACAAACCCAGGAAATTCCACCAAAGACAGATAAGTCAGAATGGATCCACAGTTCAAATAAAATTATCCAAAATTGTTTTCAAAATTAAGCCAACAATGCAAGGGTAACATAGAATAACAAAAATTCTCATCATTTTGTAGTTGGCTGCCTCCTCTGAACTTTGATGTGTTTTGTTATTATTGTTGTCCTTATATTGTCCTTCCAGTAAATAGTTATTTTACATCCATATAGGATCAAACTTTGTGGCTTTCTCCTTATATAGTCATTTCAATGGATGATGCTATTTAATAGCATGGTCAAGACCACCTTTTTTTCCTTAAATGGACAATTTGTTATCCAGTAAAATGATGCCTGTATGTGAACCTATTATAGTTCATCACAATAGAGTAACATGGCTGTTTTTTGTCATAGTTATCAGCCTCTCTATATAAAGGCCAGAGCTGCCAGCTCAACTCACAAACTAAGGAAATCCCACTAGACAGGTTGGCTGCCTCATACCGAGGTGTTGCTCCAGCTACAGAGATCTTGAGAGCCAAAACCTTCTCCAGAAATGGCAAGATACAGACGCAGCAGGAGCAGGAGCCGTCGCAGAAGGAGACGAAGGGGAGGTCGTGGGGGTCGATATGGAAGGAGGAGGAGAAGGAGACGCTATGGCAGAAGGAGGAGAGGTTATAGAGGTCGAAGTCGAAGGAGAAGGAGGAGGAGAAGGATGAGCTATTAAGTTTTCTCATTTCTCCCATTCTCCTGTGCAAGTCATCGACCCACCAATCTGCAACGTCTGCTATGGCAAAAAGAAACAACCCTTCAGTGACAAGACCCCATGATGACTTCCCAAGATGCAAGGAACCTGCTACCATTTGAACAATACCACCTGTCAATAAACTTTGAAATTTCACTTCTGTCTCCGTGGGTCTTTGCATAGGCTTGGAAATATTTGGGTGTATTTATGACAGTGGGCAGTTTCTTTCTAACCTTCTGTCAAAGGTTAATGATTTTTTTCCTTTTCAAGTGGAAATGTCTTAGCCTTTGATAATTTTTTTCACCCATCTCTGAAACCCCAGATGAGATAAGCTGTCCAGAATTCGAACACAGTTGGTAGACGATCTTATGATTTGATGGTACATTTTCATTATTATCCATTCCATTCCTTACTAGGATTTTTTGAACAGTGCTATGAAATTCTGGCATCCTTTGATTTTATAATGGGTGTTATATTTTCAGTAATATCCTAGTCCTTGGTCGCTTATCATTTGAATAGCCTGTATACATTTTCTGATGTGCATTTTTTCAGATCAGTCTATTGATCTATAGCCAAGATATGAAAAATTAGCAATATTATTCCTAGCTCTTTATCTGCAGAAAAGTATGTACTGTACCAAGTGTGTAGATGAAACTCTTCCATTAGTTCCAAAGCCACTGCAATTATTTGAATGATACCGTCATGTAACTGTTTACTTTGCTGGCTGGGTGAGTCACTACTTTTTGACACATCTCTAAAGCAGAATTTCTCAAACAATGGGTTTGATCCACCAGTGGAATTGTAGTAATTTTCTTTGTGGCTCATTGAGCTGGTGTATAGGGAAAGTTCTAAGGAGCTGGAAAGTGAACCCACCCTGCACTCATCCCACAGTGCCCGTCCTTCAGGACTGCACCTGGCACCCCATTCCAGGCATTGTGTTCAGGAGCTCACAGGGCACAGGTTTCACCCAACTGCCCTTCTGTCATGAGGCAGGGATAATGGGACAAATTTGAATGACAATGTGATCTGGAGAACAGGGTCATAGGACCCACTCACTAAAATTTTGGTCATCCCCCTGGAATGGAAATTAGTAGGGGCCTAAAATCTAGTCTTCCTGGTATGAAGGGCCACATATGTTTATTTCTGGTTGAAATTGTCCTTTGTTTTCCCATTATGAATATAATCATATCATGAAGACTAGATTTTAGGCCCCTACTAGTTTCCGTTCCAGTGATCAATTCATTTTACGCCCATCATACTGAGGTCTAACTTAGCTACCCCATGTTGGATATGAAAATTATAATTTATAAATAAGGGATAACTACTCTGAGGTAACAGAATGACACCACTTTACAAACGGCATTAGGTGAGGCCAACTGACTTGTTACTCCCGATTTAAACTAGTGCGAGATTAGATTTTGCCAAATCTCTGCTGAAAACAAACCAACCAACAAATAAAAAACCTCTCCACTTTTAAACCTTTCCTTATAGTGATGGGGGCACAATGAATCTGGTATGCAACAAACTACTGTGTCCACCATCCCTTTTCTCACTGGACAGCCTTTTCTCTGGCCAGCTAAGAGGAAAGATCCTTAGCCAGGACCTTGGCTCTGTCGAACTGCTGTGGCTTATAAACTGGGAGCATAAGGGAAGTGGATCTATGGAGAAATCCCCAAGGAACTGAGTATGGGGCAGGCATCTTCTGAAGCTGGGAAGCTGCACATGGAACAGGGCACAACTGATGGAAATTGCAGCTGAGATCTGCTCTCTGTGTGACTGTGTGGAACCAGCAGGGACTGAGCAGGGAACACTTGCAGAAAGGCTTGAGTGGGAGACAACATTAACTGATTCTGACCTGTAAAATCCTGTTTGCTCTAAATGAGAGGATTGGAGTGGGCAGGATTAGGCCTCGGAGAGTCCTAATCCACTATTAGATTGCCACTTCTTTCTTCCAACTTCCACACCAGGGCCCCAATAAGAACTGCTATTGTTTCTTTTGAGTTGTCATTGTTTAAGCCACAGTACCAGGAATACTGGCCACCCTTCCGTTATTTGCTAGCTCTAGAAAAATGCCTTTTCACTTTTACCATGCATTAAAGTGATTACTAGAACCAACATGGGCTAGCAGCTCACAGGGCCTGGCATGTGAAATGTTTTCAGCCTTTGTCTTTCAGTTACAATATACCTGTTATCCTACCAGTGTTTTAGGGACACTCAGGAAAGTTAATATGACTTAACTAAAGGTATAAATTTGAAAAGGGTTAGACTCCTGTATGAACAGTCTTATTCAGAATTAAAGTGGCTTTAATTTAGTTTAGCTAAACTAAAGTAAATAAATTTCAAAAGGCTACTTTAATTCTGAAAAAAGACTGTCCGCACAGCCTGGAGTTTTATGCAGTTTAACTGTTCCACTTTACATTCAGACCCGTAATTAAATTTGAAATATCTTTCTGGAGTGTTCCCATGTGGACCTTCTCTTAGAGAATTGGTATATCACACCATTTAGAAGCTATATTTTCAAAGATATGAATCACCAAGACAGACACTTGTTCCCAGTTCCTCAAACAGAGCAAAAATTTCTTGAGGGGAAAGACAAAAGTCTAGGAAAAGCTTTAAAAACCCAATTCTGTATTAAGTGGGGAGAGCGTTTAGTGGTTGCTTTTCTGAGTCAAAATCTTACTGCTAGTTTTGTAAATGGATTGCATAGTTTTGAGATGCCTGTGTTAAAAATCATCCCTTCTGGAACCTAAATGAGAAATATTCATCCCTAGAAAACTTGACTGAATTCTCCTTAATTGGACTTTACATTTTCTTTCTCCTCATCTCTTTCTGCAAAGAAATGTCATTATGGAGAGATTTTCAAAGGCTTTCTCCTAAAGGTAAAATGAGCTGTGCCACCTTCATACCTAGTTAGGATCCAGAATACTCCCTCTCCCTCTGCAACATAAGAAACCAATTAAGAAATCAGATCATCACACACAGAGTTCTTGTGGTTATTTTGCACACTGTATTCTATTCTTACCTACAGATTTTCCCCCTCAGTCTCCTTTACACTAACAAAGCTGGGTTTTAAAAATGATCCTAAATGGCTATGTTGTATATATTGTTAAGGCATGGTGGGCTGGCTCTAATAGTAAGACTATTTCATATGAATATGAATTATGATTCATTACTAATTTTAATAAAAGTTATATTAAAGTCTAATTTCCCCCATGTGATCACTTTAAAAGATATGATTACTTGTTGTCCATACTTCAGAATTTTTATTTATATGCTTATTTCAGAAAAGAGACACATTTTATGCCCATATAGGGTCAAAACTTATCCCTTTTCCTTAAAAGCAATTTTGTCTGGTAGTGATATTTAGTGGACATATATGGTCACGTTAGCTGTTTTTTTCCTTATATGGATACTTTGCTTTCCAGTAAAATTGATGCCCATATATGAACAAGTCCATTATAGTTCATCACAGGTGAGTGATCCAATTTCTTTTTGTCACAGTTAGCAGCCTATCTATATAAGGCCAGAGCAGCCAGCGCATCTCACAAGCTAAGGAAATCTCACCAGACAGGTTGGCTGCCTCATACAGAGGAGGTGCTCCAGCTGCAGAGATCTTGAAAGCCAAAACCTTCTCCAGAAATGGCAAGATACAGACGCAGCAGGAGCAGGAGCAGGAGCCGTCGCAGAAGGAGACGAAGGGGAGGCCGGGGAGGTCGATATAGAAGGAGGAGAAGAAGACGCTACGGCAGAAGGAGGAGAGGTTATAGAGGTCGAAGTCGAAGGAGAAGAAGGAGAAGAAGGATGAGCTATTAAGTTTTCTCATTTTTTCCATTCTCCTGTGCAAGTCATCGACCCACCACTCTGCAATGTCTTCTATGGCAAAAAGAAACAACCCTTCAGTGACAACACCCTGTGACGACTTCCTGAGATGCAAGGAGCCTGCTACCATTTGAACAATGCCACCTGTCAATAAACTTTGAAATTTCATTTTTGTCTCATTGAGTCCTTGTGTTTTGCATGGATTTGGAGAATATGGGTTGTATGTTTGAGCAGTTGCAGTTTCTTCCTAAATGTATGTGACAGAAAACAGGAGCTAAACCAGAACTCTGATCACTGCAACGCCAATTAGTTGCCCAGACGGCAAATGAATATGAGAATTACAACCAGTTGATAGGTTAGGGTGGACTGAGTAGAGTTAAAAAGCTAATTAATGCATTAGTCCAGGCACTACAAAAGATACAAGGAAGGAAGCATGAAACAGGGGAAAAGAGGGAGTGAGGTGAGAAAGCGGCAGTCAGCCTGGCTGGCTTGTACAATCCAAGGCATAAGAGACTTCTCCCCTCCTTGACTGAGATCTTAAACCCTTCAAGTTACTGTTGGGATGAGATTACATATAATATTAAAGTGGTGGAAAAAACACTGTAAATGGGACAAGGTGTTTTACCAGAAAAAGACTCCCAAGTTTTTCTGGCTGGAAAGTAGGTAGGAGTGAGTCCATTCTCAGAGAATGGCAAAACAAGCAAGGAGTCCTGTGGCACATTTAAAGACTGAAACAAATTTGTTAAGTCTTTAAATGTACCACAGGACTCCATTGTTTTTCTGAACTAGACTAACATGGCTATACCTCTGGAACTTCTCAGAGACTGGCATTTCCTGGAAGCATCAGGATTCTCTCATCCTTTTTACTGCATTTATTCCTCTTTTTTTCTTTAGTTTGCACTCTTGCGTCTGTTTATAAAACCTCCCAATATTTTATCTTTTCAAACACAAATTTCTCCAACTATGATCGTATTTTTTATCACATCTCTGAACCCTCAGATGTGATAAACTGCCCTTTTCCCAGCAGAAGGCATTTGTGATTTTATTGTAGAATATTTTCAATATTATCCATGCCAACCCTTTGGGAAGGTGTTAACAGTGCTCAGCATAATTCTGGTCTGTTCTGATTTTATAACAGCATCATATTTTCAATACATTCTTTATCTGTCATTTTGCTGCACATCTAATAGCACCTTTGAAGCATCACGTATTTTTTTTTTACCAGTTGGGACCATTTTTACCATATTAATCATCAGCAGGTCATAATCCTTGCTCCCTAGGTGACCAGATCACCACTTTTTAATCCTGTGATCAATTCATTTTGATCACTCATGGGACACAAAATAGGTTCCCACCATTCCTCTCATGTTAGATGATAATTTTCTATGCATTAGGTGTAACTTTACTGAGGTCAGTGGAATGACACCATTGTATAAACAGTGTGAGAATCAGGCTTACTGATATGAGTTAAACCAGTCAGATTATATTTTCAAAATCCCAGTTCTAAAGTCTTTTCTTAGGATGATAGGGACATGAAACTGTTGTATCTGCCATTAAAAAAAAAAAAGACTGCAGATGAAGGGACATCTTTTAGTGAACTAACTTCTTTTAGTGAAGAGGATAAACTTTTATGAATTTAAGAGGAGCTCTATGAAGCATAAACACTTGTCTCTCTGACATCCTGAAACCAACATGACTACAACAACATTGCAGATTAAGTAAAGCCATTCATTTCTATGCACCCATACCAAGGAAAAAATATTCCTGAGAAGAAAGAACATGCTTTGGAAAATAAGGAAAATCCAAATCCAGATTATTTTGAAAATATATTTTGAGATTATTTTTCTCAATAGAAACAGTGTTCATAGTTTGAGGAATAGATTATACAGTTTTGAGAGGTATTAGAAATTATTTGTTTTGAAATTTAATCAAAAATATTTTTCCCTAAATTCATAGCTGAATTCTGTCTGTGCAGATTTTAGTTGGCTCTTATTCATCTTTCAGTCTCCTTTCTTTTCGCAGCGGAGTCATGGTCATTGCAGAAAGTTGATAATTTCTCAAAAGTATATTCCCAAAGTGAAAAATGATCTATCCTTCATTCATAAGCATTCAGAATCCAGATATTCCTTCCTCCACTGCAACACAAAAAGCCTATTAAAAAATCAGATCTATATACACATGGTTCTTGCTGTTATTTTGCATGGTTTGTTCTTCTTCCACCTACAGATTCCTCACCTCCACAGTCATTCATATTAAGGATGCTGAACTTTAAAAATGAAAAAGCCTAAAAGCCACTCTATGGATCCTTAAAGATATTTTAATTTAATGTTTCGAATAAAATATGCTCCCTCTTGCGAAGTTGGTTAAATCATTCATCTTTCCTTCAAATGTGGAACATTCCCCTCATAGTTGACCAATTAACTAACATGAACAATAATTATGACTAATTACTTAATTTTTTAAAAAGGATCAAGGATCAACATAATTCTGGTCTGTTCTGATTTTATAACAGCATCTTAAACATACAAATATTAGATATTATCCTTATTTAAAAAATCCCACTGTATTCTTGATCTGACAAAGCCACACTGATACAGTGGATGCAGATGGGACTTTCTCTCTGGAGGAATACTAGTTACAATACTGTTTTCATTAACACAAAAACATAATGGTGGATTAATATTTAAAACTCTTGATGATCCTGGATTTTTTTGAATTTCAATTCATCCCTATCCCACAAACTTCAGAAGGAAATATAATTTCCTTTATAGAATTACAATATGTGTTCTGCTTCACTTTTATACTACTTCATTACAATATACAAGAAGTTGTTTAATAAAAAGTTTCAATATATTTCCCCTTGTCATTGGAACAATTTCTAGTTCCTTAGTCTATGTCTATACTTAGAGTGTGAATTCAAATTGACTGAATTCAAACTAGTCAATTTGAACTAATAATTATAAGTTCAATTTCAGTCCATTCGAATTGACATGGCCACACTAGAAACTCCAATTTGAACTAGCATATCCATGAACTAGACTTGCTAATTTGAATTAGAGGAGAGGCACTATGGGAAGTGTAGCAACACAACCCCCAAAATGGGTCATGCCACCACCCAGTCCCCTGCCGGGCTCTGGCACTCTGAACCTGGCACACGGAAAAGCATCCCCTGCCCAGCTCTAGCCCCACTGTGGCTAGAACTGGACAGGGGATGCTTTCCCCCATGCCAGTTCAGAAGGCAGAAGCCTGGCAGAGGATGTTTTCCCTGGGCATCCCCACACACACAGCACAGCGGGGGTGGGGGAGAAAGGATTCAAATTGGCCACGATTTCAAAGTCAAACAAAGTTTGACTAATCTGAAGTCTGCTATCATCAATTCAAAGTTCGGAGTTTCTCAGTTCGAATTCATGAAAGCAAATATGTCCATGCACTTAATTGAATTTGAATTGATGGGGCCATAGTATTTCAATGAATAGTATTTATGGCCCACTTGAAGTGCATTTATGTCAAACCTGGCCCACCGCAGCAAATGAGTTTGACACCCCCACATTAGAGTCTGTTTAATTTCTCTTATAGTATAATCTCAAAAGACATTGTTTTTTTCATATCTAAACTTTAAGGTTTGTGCCCATACCATCATTTCAACAAAGTAATTTTATGGCCATATAGGGACAAAACTTGTGGCTTTGTCCTTATATAGTCATTTCAGTGGATAATGCTATTTAGTGGACATACATAGTCAGGTTAGCTTTTTTTTTTTTCCTTATATGGACATTTTGCTATATGGTAAAATTGATGTCTATATCTAAATGAACCCATTATAGTTGATCACAATTAAGTAACGTGGCTGCTTTTGTCACAGTTATCAGCCTCTCTATATAAAGGCCAGAGCTGCCAGCTCAACTCACAAGCTAAGGAAATCCCATCAGACAGGTTGGCTGCCTCATCCAGAGGTGGTGCTCCAGCTGCAGAGATCTTGAAAGCCAAAACCTTCTCCAGAAATGGCAAGATACAGGCACAGCAGGAGCAGGAGCCGGAGCCGTCGCAGGAGACGACGAAGGGGAGGTCGTGGAGGTCAATATAGAAGGAGGAGAAGGAGACGCTATGGCAGAAGGCGAAGACGTTATAGAGGTCAAAGTCGAAGGAGAAGGCGGAGAAGGAGGATGAGTTATTGATTTCCTGATTTCTCCCATTCTCCTGTGCAGAACATGGACCCACCACTCTACAACTTCTGCTATGGCAAAAATGAACAATCTTTCTGTGACACCACGAGTGATGACTTCCTATGATTCAAGGAGCCTGCTACCATTTGAACAATGCCACCTGTCAATAAACTTTGAAATTTCATTCAGAGTCTGATTTGTTTTTTGGAAATATTAGTTGTATAACCCTCTCCCTTAGAGGTCTGTTATTTCCTGGAAGTATCAGAATTCTCACAACCTGTTTTTAATCACATTCATCCCTCCTTTTTTTCTTTAATCCATATAATGAATACTCTTCAATCTGTTTTTTTAATCTGGTAAACAGTTTTATTTTTTTCATCTTTATAGGGAAGCTTTTCGTCATTTTTACACCCATCTCTAATGCTCTTTCCTTTCTGAGGTAGAGGTTGCTCTGAATTTGAACACTAGTTCCTGAAGAGAGCATATTTTATGATTTTATAATAACATTAAATTTTCATTAGTTTTTTCCCCATCTTTATTCCTCATCTCTTCTATCTTTATGCTTTTTGGAACACTGCTTCACAGCCTGAAATATTTTTCATGTTTAGACTAACAACCTGAACTTTCTTCCATGTGCTCATGTTTTCAGATTAGTATTTTAACCTCCTATCTTAGTACAGATTGTTTGCCAAGATAAACAGCATGGATTTATTTTCTCAGAAATGTATACTTGAAACTCTAGTTAGTTTTCAAATCACTGTATTTAGTCTATTCATACAATAGCAGTATAGAGTTTACTATCGTAGTTGGATGAAGGGAATTTCCTAGAAATGTGGGTCTTCCCAGATGAGAAGGTCCTTGTTTCAGGAAGCAAGGCTGCAAGGACATGCTTGAGCATTACCTGTTTTTTCTGCATCTGAAAGAAAAGCAAACTGGTAACACCAATGTCAGCAGCAAGAGAGCATCTATGCTTTCTGCCTGTTTCAAAAAAAGAACCCCCCCCAAAAAAAACCAAAACAAAAAGACAGAACGAAAGCTTTTTCCTAGTGGATTCAGTGCTAAAATTCCAATTTATTTTGACGAGGCCAGGATTCCAACATGTTTCTTTTGTTTACAGAAATCATGCCAGTCTTTTTTTCAGGGGACCAGTCAGGATGTCATGTAGAACAACACTAACACAGGACATCAAAGATCACATGGCACTTGCCAAAAAATTATGAGCATTAAACCCCAGTGTCCCAGTTTATTCTGCCTAAATTCTCCCTTGTAGTTTCATTTTACATGGTATACTTCTTGTATATTGTATTGTAAACTTAGCATGATTTTTGGAATTCTTTTCTTACATCCACACTTCTGTTAATAGTCGTTTCTTATGGTCAGATACAGCAAAATATTCTGGGATTATTCCATATACAGTCTCTTGAATTGCTAGTGGTACTCCAGTAAGAGGAAGGAGGCAGACAGAGAAATCCCAACTCAGACATTCTTCTCCAAGCCTGGGGTCCTCTGCTCCCTGGTGGGGTAACATAGAGCATGTGTTCCTCCTCTGCTTGCACTTTGGATTCTCTTCAATGCATCTTCATTTCGCCCAGTGAAGAAGCTGCATGAGATGAAGCTAAACTTCTCAAAGCCCAGAAGAGCGATTGGAAGGGAATTCTCTCATGTTTAAGCTGAAAAGGAGAAGTTGCATTCCCACATATTCCCTCTTTAACATCTGCTCAGCAGCTCTGGATTACTGAGCTGATGTGACGACAGAGGCTACCGGTTCAGCTGCATCATTCTATTCACTGAGGTCAATACAGAGGCCATTGTGAGTTTGCTGGTTAACTATCTTTACTTAGTTGTAATAATATTAAAGGCACAGGATTTAGGACTCCTAACTTGGCATCTGCAGCTTGCTGAGTTGTTGTGAAGACAAAAGTGTCACAGAGGTAACAAGCTCAGCATTTTTAGTTAGGTGAGCTGATGTCAAAGTGCAGGCCTTTATGAGATAACGGACTCAGTTCCCAGAGCTGGCTGGGCTGATGTCAAGGAAGACGACTCAGGAGCTTTTTCCACTTGTTCTGATGTTTAGGAGCAGGTTATTGTGACATCACTGAATCTGGAGAACCTCAAGCTTGCTGTGTGGTTTTGAGCTATAGATCAAAGTTGTTGGGATTCTGAACTGAAGAAAATAATTAGTATCAGATTTATGGCCTGAACCTGCTCCAGTTTGGGTCAATAGAAAAGTTTTCCTTAACATTAATGGAAAACAGGATTAGGTCCAAAACGTACATAAGCACGTATGGGCAGCATAGATAATTAATGGTTCACAGCTTCATGGAAAGCATGCAATTTGAAGATGTCACTTGACAGCACGCATGCAAAAGGTTCCTGAGAAATTGATTCAGTACAAGTAGACCAGAAAGAAGTAGAAGAAATGATTGTTGCTTCTAAGGTAGTTCTGATAACTAGAAACATATCCTGAAATGCTGGAATCTGCCAGATTTTTTGTCAGTTTTATTTTGCATTCCAATCTGAAAGCAAGTGAAAAATCTCTATGGCTTTTTTGTGAACTCTCCCAAAGAGCTGCTAACAGGATCACACATTTCATTAGGCTGTTCATAGAAATGGCAGCAGTGTGGCAGGCCTTGAAATAGATCAGTGATGATTACTGACTGAAGCAGAAAAACAAAGTTCATGCACAAATCAGGATTGGATTTGTTGCTTCATTTTTGATGGGACGACTACAAAGAGAGATTTTAAAGGTAGCTTTATCTCCTTTAGTGATGCTGACTATGACCAGTTTAAAATGTAATCTCTAATTTCATTGATGTTCAAGTTTTCCCTAATATGATTCAAAGGGTCACAAGCCTGCTAGGACATCAGTGTTATACTGCTGGAGTGAATCAGATGCAATTCAAATCTATATTAAAATCCAAGTGGTTACACTGGGACAAATGAAAAATGCAAAAAGTCAGTGTGTCTGACATGTTTCAAGATGTCAGTTAGAGCAGCAGAGGCTCTCTTTAAACACTGCATGATAGCATCAGATTTTTTTTTTCTTTTTTGGCTCTGGTTTAAGATTTTGGAGGCTCTCTTATTCTGCAAAGATATAGGATGTTCATTTTCAGAACTGAGCACTTGTGTTGCTGCTTGTGCAAATACATACTGCAAAGTTCTGAAACTGCGCATCATAATGCTTAGGTAAAATGACATATATTGTGAACAATAACAGCTATCACCTACGCATTTGGCACAGTGGTGGTACCAGATGCAGGCTAAGATTTGCACTCTAAATTATTCTGCTTGCCTATAAATACACAAAGACGAACTTTAGAGGAGGCTACCATATACTTCCATAGCCTACACACCATGTTAGTCAATCGCTGCTTATTGACATGTGAGTATGGTTGCCAGTAGTGCCACTTTAAAGGGCAACAGCACCAATTAGACAATAGCACATCTGACATAGCTCAGGAAAGTATAATAAATTGGAGAGGGCTAAGTGAAGAGCCATGAAAATGCTTAAAAACATACCACCTAGTGATAAACGCAAGGAGCTTAATCTACTTAGTTTAACAAAGAGAAGACTCAGTAGTGGCTTCATTGCAGTCTGTAAACACTGACATTGTGAACAAATTATTCTTTCAATCTAGCAGATAAAGGTATAAAGAGATCCAATAGTTAGAAACTGAAGCTAAACAAATTCATACTGGGAAGTAAGATTCAAATGTTTAAAAATGATCCACTGAAATATTTTGCTAAGGATTGTAGTGGATACTCCAGCACTAAGAGCTTTTAAAATTAGGTTGGGTGTTTTTCTAAAAGATATGCTCTAGTTCAAAGAGAAATTATTTCAGAGACATTATATGGCCTATGCTATGCAGGAGGTCAGATTAGATTCTCATAGCAGTCTCTTAGGCCTTAAAGTCTGTGAAATAAGAGCTACAGGAAGGAAACAAACCTGTTTTGCATAAGTCTGCACTTGGTTAGGAGGTTGTGCCCTCTCTGTGGACCTAACTAGTGTTATAATTTGTAATACTAATTATATAAAGAGTTGTTCAGCTGTAGTTCTCTAAACATTCTACAAAGACAAGTAAACATTAAGTTCATTATCTTCAAATTACAGATGAGGTAGTTATAGAACAAAGTGGCTGCATGATAGGTTCAAGATCACATGATTCCCAGTACTCTGTCCACATTATCCCTTTTTGTCACATCCAGGATAGGTGGCTGCAATGTAGATGCTACATGGGAGCTACATGGGAAAATCTCTCAGAAATTTTAGACGGTGCCGAATGTTGCAGCATGTTGATTCATCAGTGCCCATGAATCATATTATACTTACACATCATAGACTTACTTCTAGCACCTGTCAGTTTGTTGCTAAATATAATTCAAGATGGGTTTGCAGTCTTTTGGTGGCATGATTGACATTTTGTCAGTTTATATCTAATTCTACTAATGATTAGCTTAATATCCAAACTCCCATTGACTAAGCCCTTGTCTACACTTAGGACTCTTCTTGGCAGCAGTCAACCCACATTTATGCAAGGCACATAAAATGCCTTGTGTAAATGCCAGCAACTTTCTAAGCCGTCAGGACACACTGGGGAAAGCAGACCACAAATGCCTTGCAGTTGGCTTTCTCCTATATCTCCTTGGGGCTAGGACTTCCAGCACCAACTTCCAGGAGCACAACAGCCAAGTTCAGACTCACTGCTAAGTGCTTCCAGTATGCCAGGCTGATGGCAGTGATTTTGCCACCATCAATATAAACATAGCCTTACATAGAAGAGAACCACACACTTGTCACTTGAAAAAAAAAAAAAAAAAAAAAGCTCAGCAAAGGAAGCTGGATGTTGTTATAAAAGTTGAGTCTTTAGCACATCTGACGTAACTTGGCTGGCATTGAGTGACAGAAAATTGCATACTGCTCAAGTCTGACATCTCTTAAGAAGACAGTCTGATGGACACAGCACAAAGCCATTTAGAACAATACAGAGAGCAATTACAATGTGTTGATCTCAAGGGTGCAAAATATCAAGCCACAATTTTGAACATTTTCCTTTACATGTCCTAGGCAAGGTTTTGATTCACAGAAACAACTATCCTGAGGCATTTTACAGCATAAAGTAAAGCAAGGGGGGGCATTGTTTGGTTATAAAGGCTTTTTGAATAATCAACAAGGAGTTGTGTGGCACTTGAAGACTAACAGATTTATTTTTTGCATGAGCTTTCATGGGAGAAGATCCCACTTCCTCAGATGCTTCGAAGATGGGTGAATTTACAGAAAGGAATGAAACGGGTGCCCATAGCAGTGCCACTGATTTGGAGATATAAATGATCCTCAAATCTGAAGTGCTTGTGCATGAGTACAAAGTCACAAAGTTCAGTCACGAGCTGTGCTGTATCATCATCTGGGATGGTTCTTCTAATAGCTGGGCACCCGCATGGCCCCACAATGTGCCAACATCTTTATGGGCGACTTAGAACAACGTTTCCTCAAGTCTCATCCCAAGACACCTCTTCTTTACCTGCGCTACATTGATGACATCTTTATCATCTGGACACATGGCAGGGATGATCTTGAAGATTTTCACAGAGATTTCAATAATTTCCATGACACCATCAATTTGAGCCTGGAACACTCCACACAGGAGATCCACTTTCTTGACACTAGAGTACAAATCAGGGATAGACGCATCACCACCACCCTATACCAAAAACCTACTGAT
>ML681966.1:72483422-72565310 GCA_007922195.1 Podocnemis expansa
AGCCAAGCCCTAAGATATAACCGCATCTGCTCTGATCCCTCAGACAGGGACAGACATCTTGAGGATCTCTATCAAGCATTCTTGAAACTACAGTACCCACCTGGGGAAGTAAGAAAACAAATTGACAGAGCTAGACGGGTTCCCCGAAGTCATTTACTACAGGAGAGACCCAAGAAAGAAAGCAACAGAACACAACTAGTCACCACATACAACCCTCAAGTCAGACCTCTGCAAAAGATCATTAAGGACCTACAGCCTATTCTAAAAGATGATCCCTCTCTCTCTCAAGCATTAGGAGACAGACCACTCCTTGCTTATAGGCAGCCCCCTAATCTTAAACAGATTCTCACCAGCAACTACAAATCTAACAACAGGAACATTGAAGCAGGCACACACCCCTGCAAAAAACCACGCTGCCAAGTCTGCCCACATATCTACACAACAGACACCATCATAGGTCCTAATCAAGCCTGCTACTCCATCAAAGGCTCATTCACCTGCTCATCTACTAATGTGGTCTATGCCATCATGTGCAAGAAATGTCCCAACACCTTATATATTGGACAAACAGGACGATTGCTCCATAAGAGACTGAATGAGCACAGGGCTGATATCAGAAATCAAAGAACAGAGAAACCAGTTGCTGAGCACTTCCATCTTCCTAATCACTCGATGACGGATTTGTTAATGACTGTTGTTAGAGCTGTACCTGGGACATCAAGACTTCAAAGAGAGACAGCTGAACTCGAATTAATATGCAAACTAAATTCTGTGAAAGCAGGACTCAATCGAGACTATGGATTCTTTTCCCATTACAAAGGGTAATTTGACTTCAGGCTTCCCATGGTTTGAGCCTGTAAACTGCTCAGATTTGCTGTTACTTTATGACCTGATCCTATGTTTTACACCCCCTTGCATTTAATTTCATTCCTTTCTGTAAGTTCACCCATCTTCGAAGCATCTGAGGAAGTGGGATCTTCTCCCACGAAACCTCATGCAAAAAATAAATCTGTTAGTCTTCAAGTGCCACACAACTCCTTGTTGTTTTTTTATGGGACTAGACTAGCACCGCTATCCATTTTAAAATTTCTGAATAATGCATGTGTAAAAAATACACAGTATATTATCCCTGAAAGAGGTGGCGCCTGTAAAGACCACTTGCGTCACCCATTATGGTCCTCTTTATTTGACAGGTGTAGTTAACTACAACACCTTATTCCATTGCATTTTCAGGCTGAGAACATGAGTATGTGAAGTAGGGTGACCAGATGTCCTGACTTTATGGGGACAGTCTTCAGATTTGGGGCTGTTTGTTGTATTTCTATTACACCCCACCCCAATTGTTTCACATGTGCTCTCTGGTCACCCAACTCTGAAGTGAGGGGATCATAATAATAATTGGTATTTCTACACTGCCTTCTAGCTAAAGAAGAGAGTGATTTGCAAACACTGATCATCTAGTTTGAGGTTTTCAAACAGAACTGAAATGGGACAGACACCCAATGTCCACTGAAATTCACTGAGAGCTGGCCCCTTTGAAAAATTGCAGTGTCAAGTCCCTCACAATGCCCTTATGAAGTATGAAAGCATAGTACAGATGGGGGAAATGACATCATAGTAATTATAGACCACATTGTCAAAAGTGGCTTCTGATTACTGGGGCTCTGGTTTTCAGATGCTCAGTTTTAAACACCAAATGTCTGTGTTGAATTCCTGGAGCTTCACGTGTGTTAATTAGAGAGTGCATGTTCAATGCTTCTAAAAGCAATGCTCAAGATATTGAAAGCTGAACATGCAAAACTAGGCACCTGGAATCAGGAGCCACATTTAACCACTTTAACCAAGGCGACAAGCTCAAGGTGAAATGGCAAGTTAGTGGCAGGGATGGCAATAGAACCAAGGTCCTGTGCTTCACAATTCTGTAATCTAAATACAAGAAAAATGTGTCTCAGCTGAAGCTAAGCTGAGAGCATTCAGCATAGCTCAGGTGACAGATGTGCTGTGGTACTTTCCTCAGCGGCCTCAGCACCAAGTTAGTCTCCTGTTGGAAATTAAAGCAATTTGAATGGAGAATCCTCGAGTAGCCAGGTAAGACAGCTTTGTGCTGCTCTAGTGATGCTCTGCTACTGCTTGGTGGCCAGGAAACTGATCCAGTAAATGCTGACTGCTCTTTTTTATACATGATCCCTTTAAGTACATTGATAAATCTACAGTAACTAGCTCCCCCCCGCCATCCCTACCCTGCCACCTCTCCTGATGAAGTCTCAGAGTGCAGTCTCATCTAATTTACTATCTCATCCCTAGGTCTCTCTGGGCCTCCATGCTTTCTAATATTTGTGGAAAGCTGACTGCACTGTGTATTTCATGTTCTTAGGTTTATGACTTTGTATTTATTAGGTTTCCCCCTTGTTTCTAAGAAAAATATTCATTTAGACATTTTTAATTAAGAATATTAGGTAAGACAAAGAGGTCCAGATTCGTAGCTAATACAAGTCCAGTGGTTTCAGTGGAATGATACCCGGAATGAATTTGGCTACTGCTTACAATTTTGTCTTGATGTTGATGATTCCCCTTCAAGTGTCCCAGGATGAAGACTGTTTTACAGCATAGGTTTTTTGAGACATTTTCTTGCCTCAGAGACTGCTTAGCAAAGAGAACATAATCAAACTACTGTGTGGGTGTGGAAATGCCAGAAACAGTCTGCCAGAGAATGTGACAGAGGAGTTGTATGTCGCAGTGGTTGATTTTTTTTGACTGCATGGCAGCAAACTTAACAGACAAGTAATAGTTTCAAGGGACTGCTCTCTGGTGGTATAAACCCCAACTATATGTTTTTTAAGGAGGAAAAATAAAAGCCTGTACAAAGTCCAGGCTCAATCAAAAAACAACTGACCTAAAAAAGAAGGTTGTTTTACCAATTCTCAGAACTATTAGTGGCCATTTCAGTCTTTCAAGGCAGCTTTAATTTATGCCATTTTGTAACAGCCACTCCTAACCCAGCATGCTCTCTACTTTGAGAAGGATCAGGATTTGGGCCCTGATCCCAAGTTATTTTTATCTTCTGGGAAATTCAGAAGACACATGTACTATATGTCATAGTAATTTTCCCAACATCTTTCCTTGAACCCTGGACCCTCAGATACAACTAACCTATAATTATAAAATAAAATAACATTAAAATACAGTCTCTGAATATGACACCCAAAGAGCTACTTACGAAGCATGTGCCCAGGACAGTCCCATGCTAAATGTTCAAGGCTGTGTTCAGGGGCTTAGCCATACAACTCCTTAAACTGGCAGTTAACCAGCTGAATCCCAACTCACCTCCTTGAAATAGAGGAGAACATGAGCATCAGAGACTGCAATTCTGCCATGCACACACACAAACAATGAGAGGGATTAAAACTAAATGTGATCAAGACTGATGGGTGGAAACACTCCATGTCATAGCACCATAGAAATTAGGATAGTCAAGACCCATTTCATGATCCAGGCTAGCCTCCTGGCCAGTACAAGTGAGGAGTGCGATAGAAAATAAAACCTATGAGAAGGGGACAGGTAAGTGCTGCTGCTGGGGTTAAAAAAACAAACCTTAGGTGTTACTTTTCAGCCGTATCATTCTTAGCCAAGAAATAATGGCTATGGAGGAAACTTCCAGAGGAGTTCAGGCAAATGCAGATTCTGATTGTTTTTAGGAAATGCTGAAAGCCTTCCTCTTTAAAAAGACCTTTCCACTATATAAACACCACTCAAATGCTGAAAGCCCTTGCACCAAATAAAACCCTACAAACCAGAACAAGAAACAAAAAGTACTTGATAAAACAAAACAACATAAAAAAGTAAAATCTAAAATATTAAATCCACAAACCCTATCCCCAGTAGAGATTTTAGCTTGAAAAAGAGAAATGCCAGCTACTCTATGAAGTCCACTAGGGACCTCACTATTGCGATCATCTTCACATGTATTCTATAGTATTGGGCAGCAATGTAAAATCATAACATAGACAAAATCTAGGGTTCAGATTAGCATAATCATACACAAATCCATTAGTGTGATCAATAGGAATTTTGAACACAATGGGGAAAGTTTGGCTGTTAGCTAAACCAGTGAGCACTTGTAGATTTATGCCATGGTAAATGAGAGCAGAATTTAGTTCAGGTAACGTATAGAGGTGCAAAGAGAAAGGAGTTGAAGAGAAACCAGATAAATAGGAGTAAAGGGCTGATAAAATGGACTGTATATAGTATTGATTCAGATATGAGGCTATGAACTGCAATAACAGAGGACAACATCTAAACACATTTAGATCCGTTTTGTTGCCCTGCAGCATAATTTTTCTGTATAAAAAGCAATCCTATTTGATCTGAAGATACATTTTGATTATTATTAAGAAGAAAAGCCACTTTGAAACTGATTATGAGATGGGGGAAGTTATTTTATATTGAATTTCTCTGTATCGCTGCTTTCTGTAATGCTGTTGCTTAAGTTTCTTGAAGACAGAAAAATGAATTCCCGCTTGATCTATTCAGCAATTATTTCTTCAATATATTCAGCAAATGTGGAGGTATTCAACCAAAATAGACCGCATTCCAAATTATTTTTCTCTCTATACTGACGTATAATAATTAACTCTGATGTCAGTTCAATAAATTGCCGTTCTTACTAGATCTGTCACTAATCTGGTATTATTGAGGACAACCATTTTGAGATCTCTAGCTGTAAAGCACCAAACAATAATAATTAGCTCTATAATAATTAATATGCTTAATTATGAGGCCAGCTTTCTCCAACTTTTGTCCAAGTTTCACAACTAAGGGTCCACAGCACTTTTCCTGATGATCTGTTGAAAGAAGCATTTTGAGAACCATGCATGTTCGGAGGCCGTGAGAGGAGTTACTCCTTTGTCTATATGTCAGTCTAGCAAACTGAGTTGAGCTAGATTCTTTCTGGCTTGCATCATCTCTAGAAATAAAATTTGACTGGCCAACCTATGCAGCTCCATTGTCCACAAATGATTACACCTGTGCAGCTCCATTGTCCACAAATGATTTCTTCAGTTATATCTGTGTTACATTTATTGCCTTCAGTGGGGTTGCACAGGTGTAACTTTGTAGGACAGTTGGTTTGGACAAGTGGAATGAATAACAATACTAATACGTAAGCTGGAAAAGAATCTCCTTTTGATAGGTGGGTACTGAAGAGCTGATGGGAGTAACAGGTGAATTCTCTGGTCATTCGATTGAGCAACTAAGAATCTGAATATGCACAAGGCAGCAAGTATCATAGACTTTAAGACCAGAAGGACCCATTCTGATCCTCTAGTCTGACATTCTGCACATTGCAGGCCGCAGAACTTCACCCACCCATTCCTGTAATAGACCCATAAACTTTGGCTAAATCACTGAAATCCTCAAATGATGAGGTGCTACTTAAGAGTGTCTTATATAAAGCACAGCGTTACTTTTGTTCATATTGACACACTTCATGAAGAATATTAGTGGAACTGGCATCTCCTCAGACCTGCAAGACCTGAACCCCTAAACTGAAAAGATTGTCTCTGCTTTCCTTTCCATTTTCTGCACCATTTTATTCCTACTAAGAACAACCTTTTTCCATGATGGTTTCCCATTGATTTGTTGGATAAAAGAAGTGAAGTGGAATGGATCGTACAAAAAGTAAATCTCTACAGGGTTAAAATAATTTCACACTGGCTTAGGAATTGTATAGAATGGCCCGTAGTTATATTTTTATTGAAAACTGTACGACCTGAGAAGTAAGCACAAACTGAAAGACTGAGTTATTACTTTTACATTCTAACATCGTACTCAGATTTTTTATCTGTCTCTTAAAAAGTGCTTAAGGCTTTGAACATTCAATTTTTACATATGCAGAAGCTGACTGAACATAAGTGTAGCAAAGAGATGTGGCCACCCTCCGGGAAACGGCAGCTAAACCTGCAAAATGGCCGGAGAGCGGAGTCAGGCAGGGGCTGTCAATCAGCCCGGAAGTGGAGGGGCGGGACAGGAAGTATAAAGGGAGAGGCAGGCAGCTCAGTTGAGGCCAGGGTGGTGGAGGGGGAAGGCTGTAACTCCGCCTGCTCCTGACCCTGCACAGCCCAAGGGAGGAGCTGGGCTCTGGCAGCCAGAACTGGACCCATCGGCCTGGCCAGGGCCACCCCGAGGCAGCGACTGGGGCCCCCTATCTGAGCCCTGGGTTGTTCCCCGCCAGCTGGAGAGACCACCAGGAGGGGGATCGGTGAGGCGGCCAGAGCCGACGCCGGACGGGGAGCCTGCACCCCAAGCTACCTGGGAGGACGTGGAGGAGCTACCCCTAGCTGCTGAAGAGCCCAGTGCCGGGCCTACCCCATGTGACCTGGAGGAGCTACCCCTGGCTGATGAGGATCCCGCGCTGGCACCCCCCTCATGTGACCTGGAGGAGCTACCCCTCGCTGAGGAGCTGGACACACTTCCGGACTTGCCTCCACCTGATGAGACAGAGGGTTTCTACAATGTACCCCTGGGTGACTACCCGGAGGAACTGGACAGCGAGGTATGGCCAAGATGAGGGCCCCAGGGTGGCCAGGGGGAGATCGAGGCTCGGGCCTCCACGGGGGGTCTCCTCGCAGGGGCAGCGTGTTGCGGCCTGGACCCTGCTGACCCCTATACGGAGGCCTCTGACGCTCTGCGGGCAGTGTGTTGCGGCCAGGACCCCGCTGACCCATACACCGAAGCCTCCGGTACTCGGCGGTCAGTGTGTTGTGGCCTGGACCCCACTGACCCAGGCCCCACAGCTCTAGCCCCCCTTGGGGACCTGAGCTGGGACACAGTGGAGTGGGAGGACCCCACACCTCCACTGATCCCCTTGCCAAGTACCACCCCTCCCCTCCTAACTTGCAACCCTTCCGGTGACATGAGCGAACCCTAAACCCCCACTCCTGAGACCGTGATACTCACTCATTGGACCCTGACTGAGGGAGTAAAGACTGGAAGGCCCGCCCCCACTCCGGGCGGGCCGAGCCCCTGCCTAAGGCGAGGGGCCAAAGGACTGGGTGGTCTCGCCCAATAGGGGCTAGAGACCCCAGGGGCAGACGCCTCCCTAACCCTGGGGAACGGAGCCCTGTGTTACAATAAGATTTCAAAGTGCACTGATCTGCTCTGCTAAATGTCACCCAAGTTTATATTAGATTTTCTTGGAAAGATCAAAGAAAAAGGAGATTTGACCAGCATATCTTTCCATTCCATGAAAACTGCCCCCACCTGATGTTCAACCTGGGCATCCATCATTTAATCCACTGTTGAGATAAACATTATAGGACAGTCTGATTTCCAGTTAAATACCAGAATCTTCCTTTAATAGATGATAAAACCAGAATGGTCCACTGTGATCATCAAGTCTGACTTCATGTATAATATGGGCCATAGAACTTCCTAAAATAATTCCGAGAACAGATCTTTCATAAAAACAACCAAGTTTGATTTAAAAATTGCCAGTGATTGTGAATTTACAATAACCCTTTGTAAATTAGTTCATGGTCAATTGCTCTCACAAATTTATGGTTTATTTCTGGTTTAAACTTGACTAGATTCAGCTCCAGTTGTTGGGTCATTTTATATCTTTCACTGCTAGATTGAACATTATTAAACATTTGTTCTATGTGTAGATACCTATAGACCAGACGTGGCCAAACTGCAGCTCGCGAGCCACATGCGGCTCTTGAATGAAAAATTGTGGCTCCTGGAAGAACGTCAGCAAATCAATTTAGGAAAGCAGCCCCAGCCTAGGAGTGCAGGAGGGGATCGGGATGGTGGGGTGAAACACAGCATGGTCGGGGATGGCTGGAGAAGTGCAGCATGATTGGGATTTTAAAAAACTTGCCACTAGCCCGCAGTCTTCTACATTGAGCAGCAGCTAAGTTTTTACTGTATAGGGCTAATTTTTGTGCTAACAAGTAATTATTAGACTGCCATTAGTAGGATCAATATTTGTCCTCTTTCTATGATAAAATTAAAGTGTGCAATGAATTTTAAACTTAGTGATTTTGGAGTAGGTAAACGTATATGGCTATATGCCTCAGTGCGGCTCTCGAAGGTTTAATAATCAACTTGTATGGCTCTTGAGTTCCATAAGTTTGGCCACCCCTGCTATAGACTATAATAAAGTCATCCCATAACCTTCTCTTTATTAAGTTAATAGATTGAGCTCTTTGAGTTTATCACAACAAGGCAGACTTTCTACTCCTTTAATCATTCTTGTGGCTCTTCTCTGAACCCTCTCCAATTTATCAACATCTGACTTGAATTGTGGGCAACAAAATAATACACAGCATCCCAGTAGTGGTCAAACCAGGTCCAAATAGAAACCCATAACCTCTATTGTGGCTCGAGATTCCCCCATTTATGCATTCCCAGATCATTTTAGCTTTTTTGGCCTAAGTATCAGACTAGGAGCTCATGTTCATCTCATTATCCACCCCACTTCAGATCTTTTTCACTAATTGCTGTCATTGCTTCTCATAGGGCATGTCTACACTGGAAAGTTGTTTTGGGATAAGGAGGCTTATCCTGAAAAAACCTTCCTGTGTCTGCAGAGCAGTTTTGCTTTTTTGAGGGGGGAAAAAAAGCACTCCAGTGTATCGAAACACCACAGCGCTTTTTTGAAAAAGCAAAAGCCGGCTTCTTTCAAAAAAAACCTTTTTGAAAAAAGCACCCTGGTATTTTGAAATACTGGAGTCCTTTTCTGGGAAAGTTAAACCTAGTCGCCCTTTAGAAAAAAGGGCTTTTGTGGACACAGCAATAGCGTTTTTTCAAAATAACCCTTCCCATCTTTTCAATTTTTTTATTTATTTATTTTTTTGGTAAGAGTCCAGTGTGGACTCTTTTTTTGGGGGAAAAAAAAAACTGCCTTATTTCAAGATGGAGAACCTCTTGAAATAACATTTCAAAATAAGGTTCTTTCAAAAAAAGCTATATTGAATTTATTTTGAACTAGTTTTTTTTTTTTGAAAAAAAATTTCGAAAAATGTTGGGCAGTGTAGACATAATGAGTTGTATGGCACTTCAAGACAACAGATTTTTTTGCATGAGCTTTCATGGGAGAAGATCCCACTTCCTCAGATGCTTTGAAGATGGGTGAACTTACAGAAAGGAATGAAACTAAATGCAAGAGGGTGTAAAACATAGGATCAGGTCATACAGTAACAGCAAATCAGAGCGGTGTTCAGGTTCAAACCATGGGAAGCCTGAAGTCAAATTACCCTTTGTAATGGGAAAAGAACCCATAGTCTCAATTAAGTCCTGCTTTCACAGAATTTAGCTTGCATATTAATTCGAGTTCAGCTGTTTCTCTTTGAAGTCTTGATGTCCCAGCTACATCTCTGTAGACATAGCCATAGAGTCCCCCATCCTGTAAGTATGGTCCATGTTCTTTTAGATAAACATCTAATATTGATTTAAAAATTGCCAGTGATGATGAATCTACAATAACTCTTTGTAAATTAAGTGGTTAATTACGCTTACAAAATTACACTTTATTTCCCTTTTTTTGTTCCTAGATGCATACAAAGACATGTTCCAACCTTTGTTCCTATATGTATATATAGACACTTAGCTGTATTATAAAAACTCAGTGTTTTATTGCCTGTTTACCAAATGATCCAGATTGTTCTGGATCAGTGATCCATCCTCCTCATTATCTACCACTCTCCCAGTGTTTCAGGTCATCTGCTGACTTTGCCAGGTATAATTTTATGTTTTCTTCCAGGTCATTGAGAAACATGTTAAATGGCATTTGGCCAAGAGCAGATCGATGTGGGCCGCCACTGGATGGAAAACCATTTGATAATGACCATTTACAATCACATTTTGAGACCTAGCAATACCCACTTATTAATGCATTTAATGTACCCTGTATAGATTTTATATCATTGTAATTTTTTAAGCAAAATGTTGTATAAATAAATCAAATACCTTATTGAACTCCCTGAGTGTATTAGTAACAGTATTCAGCAACCAAATTTGTAACCAATAAAAAAAAATATCAAGTTTGTTTAACTAGGTCTATTTTCCATAAGCCCATGCTGATTGATAACTACATTTCCCTTCTTTAATTCTTTATTCTCAGTCGCATCTCAACTTGTCTTGCTAATCTTTTACTCCAGCAGAGCCACCAGTTTGCATTTGATGCCTATAGGTTTGATCTGGTTCCCATGAAGTTGGTGACAATTTACACAAACTTTAGCTCACATAAATTAGTATCACTCTAGTCAAGGCCTGATTTAATAACTCTGTGACCTGTGTTAGCATGGCTATCAATTATGCTATTTTTTGTCTTGTGCAGATGGATGGTATTAACCTGAAAAAAGAGTAAGGGTATTAACTCCCATTGGGATGCAACACTTAAGTCATAAAACATCCATGTTCCTAGCCCCATGCACTCCCTAGTTCCACTGAGGGCCAGCTTTTTTGAAGGGAAGGCCCTCCTCTGTGCCAGCACTAAGGTGCTAGGTGGCATTGCATGCCTTACACTGTTATATCTTTTGAAGTAAAAATGCCAAAAAGTGAGCCAGATTCTGATCTGTTATACCAATGTAAATCACAAGTAACTTGAGTGCAGTCAGTGAAGTTACTCTGAAATTCCACTTTTGTAAAACATACCAGAATTTAGTCCATTGCAGCAGCAAGGTAGAGGGAAGGCATATGGACAGTTTACAAGCCACTTTCCATTCAGCGTGTGTTGCGGTAAAATCCTCAATAATCCAGGAAGAATATGTAGGGATAGCAGAATGCTTGGACAGCCATCTGCTAGGTCCATATCAGCTATTGGAATGGAAATAAATGAACCAAACCAGTAAAGAAACAAGCTGTCTTCTAAGTTGCCTTGATAAATAGGATTGTCCAACTGCTATTGCTAGAGTTCTAACTACCATTTCTACCCATGGCTCATGGAGAGCTGGGTTTTGAACCACGCTTTGATTTGTCTTTTGGGGCTGTCAAAAGTGCTGAGGTTCTAAAATCCTGAAAATTAGACTTTTGTACTAATAGAGTCATTAAATCCTGCTCTAAATTCTATTGAAATCACTGAAAAGACTCTCATTGACTTCACTGGGTTTTGGATCAGGCCCTTAGTTCTCACCATGCATCTGGCAAACAGCCTGAAGTAGTTTTGAAATGGATGGTTGCTGCTGTTGCATGCATTTTACAGGGCATTTCTTCTTGTTAATTATAAACAGTGGACTGAACATACCAATTTATTTGAGCTGCTGGCAAAAGGTCAGTAGTTATCTACTTGCATTTAAAAGAGAGCAAGTATAAAAAGCACCACGATTTAACCTTTCTATCTCAGTGCTAGAGTAATTATAGGCAAAATGGTCAAATTCCCTTTACTGCAAATTCTCCAGCTTCTAAAGTTCACATGCAGTGTTCACTTCAAGGAAAAATCCTTTTTATTATTCTCCTCTCACTTTTGTATGCAAGGCTGCCCTCCAGCTATGTTAGCCAACATTTTCTAGCAAAGATTGTTTGATAATGTTAGCAGTTCATGCATAGAATCCCAAACAAATCCATCCCATTTTAACACAAGATAGAAGTCGAAGCTATTGAAAAGGACTTCCTGAAAACATAAATACCTTTCTTTAGCTTGTTCTTTTAAGGCTCAATCTCCAGGGTGCTGAGCAACTTTTGGAGGGGCTGTCAGAGTTTGTCACTGATTTTGGTTGGACTTGAACATGGTTAACACCTTGCAGAATCAAGGTCTTACCTGTGATGGGTCAGATCCTCAGCTGCTGCAAATCCACTCAGTTGAGCTATGCTGATTTATACTAACAAGATCTGGCCATATTTGTGCTCAATAAATTTGAAGGGATTCTGCCAAGTGATTCAGCTATGGCACCCATGGTCATCTAGTGGGTTTATTATAATTCTTATTGATTATTTATTTATTTTAAAGAAAGCCGTCAAACTCCATTGCAAAATGTATTTCTCAGGCCTGATGGATCTTTTACTGTATAATGGCTGCATCATTTCTCCTAAAGAAACTATAACACTACAGAAAGGTGCATCCACTGTGCTCCACATCAGAACATAGTACTCTTCAAACTGGCACCTCAGGACAATCAAATTAAATAAAGTTAAACTGGTATAAATGTGTTCTTAGAATAAATGTAATTATAGTCAGAAATTCTGATCAGTAGACAAATGACAAAAAGAAATGTGTTTCCAAAGTATGGAGCAAATACTTTCCTCTTAGATTTTGTTGTGGATCTTTATTCCTTTCATCTACTCTTTATACCGGGGGCTCAATGCCTTGTTGAGCAAAGAAAAAGACGGCTTTTCCAAGCTAGTTGCCTAGATGGGAACTGAAAGGGAAGCACACACGCCTAAATCCACAAAGGTATTTAAGCTCCTAACTCAGTGAACGTTGTTGTCAAGTATTCGTGCAAGTCTGTCATTTCAGCCTGGAATTTTGAATCAGTGATACAAAATAAACAGCTAAAAAATGATAATTTTCTGTAAAACTAGAATCAAAGGGGATTTCTTTTTGACTGGATGATTTTTTAGAATAAAGTTATCATGTGAGAAAGGTAAACAGATGTAGGAAAGGACTGCTCCTTCACCCACCCCAGAAGATCTATGAATCTGGGACCAGTAGGCAAAAAGACATGAAGTAATATGCCTTTAGTTAGGCAACATCCTGGTGTTGGCAAGCTAGGGCTGGCCCAAAAACAAGAATTCCAAACTTTTGAGTTTGTTGCGATGTGGAATGAAAATGAAACAGCCTGGTGGCAGAGACACTCACCTGGGCTATGGGCAGTTTAGGAATATCTGCAAACCTTTAAAAAGTCTGAAGCTGCCAGCCATGGCCACCACATAGGGCTTTTATCACTGGGTAGCTACAGCTTTTGGGTCCCTGATCTACCTGATTATATAAGTATATAGCATAGTATGCAGTGTATAAGAATACAGTATATAAGAAGGAGCAAAGGGAGTAGGAGATCACACCCTGCAATGAAAGTGAAAACTATTTGTATCCTGTACAAAAACCACATAACTATATCAGCAACAAAGAGAGAAATGATAGATATAGCTTTCCTAAGAAACAGAGTCCTGAAATAGTGTTAGTGTACCTCCCTAGCTAATGTATTAGTGAGGTGATCTTATAACCCATCACGCTTTTCTATTCTAATATTTATCTTTGTTCATGTATAGTATATATTGTTTTTACAGAATCTGAAGAAAAGTTGACCCTTCTAAATATCTTTGAGGGCACAATCTGTCCCAGTTCTAAGGAGATAATATCCCACCTATCCTCCCTCCATAAGAAGACAAAACTAAAGTGTGTATGAACTCCCCTCCCACCAACTCTTCTTATTACCTCTTTTTAAGTTGTTGGGCTATACGGTCAAGTCTAAGGAAGTCCTGGTGAAATCTGGACTCAGAGGGAGAGAAGAGATCATAGTGGAAGCGAGCTCGCGGTCTGATTGCATGACTGAGATTGTATTCACAGTGTGTGTGTGTGTGTCTCAAGGAGAGGAATGTAATCTATTTTTGCATTTTCAACGGCCTTGGTTGATGCAGAAGATCTTGTCATGCCAGGACATATAGATACCTTTTAAATTCAGTAGAGATTCTGGTACCAATATCAATTAAGTAATATTCTCTTTTTAGGGAGCTTGGTCAGGTAGCTGTCTTCACTCTCTGATATCAGGTGCCTTTGGACAATGCAGCAGGCTGCTGAATACAATAAAGAGAAAGATGCAACTGTTGACACCCTCACCCCCTCATGTTTACAAAGTCAGAACCAAAGACCACCTTCTTACTGCATGCTCTGCTTTCATTTTCATCCTTGCTCCTTTTTCTCAGTCCCACATGAATTTAATCTACTGCTAATGAAGCAGTGGGAAAAATGCCCAAGTTAAATTCCCCCTATGTCTCCTTGCCAGCCGCTTTGCTTTCAGCATAGGGTTCATGACCCTGTTTAATAAAGAAAACAAACCTGCACCTATGACTTGATTTTTGAGCCAAACACCCATGCAATTCAGCATCTTTTCCATTCTCCATTTCCTTCCTTCCCAAGAGAACAAAAGGAAATGTTTCCATGACCACTGCTGGCCTACTGAAAAGTGTTTGACTCTCATGTAACAGTTTACAGCCCTTTCTTGCTGGTCTATAGCTTGAGAGCTCAATTCTTCAAAGTACCAAGGCCTCTGTCTCTGATCCAGAACAGCATTTTACTGTGTGCTTAAATATAAGCATATACTAAAGGACTTTGATGAATTACTATTTCTGTTTAAAAATATTAAAAGCAGTAGAGAATAACTAAAGGTAGGGGTTGGGAAATCAGAGTGACAGTCAAAAGGAAAAGCATGGGTTTTTCACTTTATTCATTGCAGTCAGATGTGGGCATATCTTCTCTCAAATACTCAGCTGTACTGTTCAGCACCCACGGACCCTGCAGGCACCCTCATTTTATTTGAGAGAAATCCAGACACTTCTCTTTTTCTAGAGTCTATGCAGTTGATGTCAACAAATAAAAATATTATGGGGAGAGGGCAAGAATGTCATCCTCCTTATTCTCATATTTTTCCACTTCCGCTTTCACAGGTCTCTCATTTACTCTCCTTTTCTTGCACACAAGTAATGAACAGGAGGCTGAGGGGAGAAAAGATAAGACTGATTCTATAGAGATTTCTAGAACTCTGCTAGGGACAGCATAAAATGCTGCACCCACAGGAACAAAAAGTGAAATAATATTAAAGAGAACTGATTAAGGTAGGGAGCCATATGATTATCAATAAAAGAAATTTTAGGAGGCAGAAAGCATCTTGGCTCTTCCAAAATCCTGGTCAGGAACTTCAGGGAGGTCATATCAGAACATTAGAAACAGTAGAAATTTAATTATAATAAGTAGGTTAATATTAATTTTTTGTTACCTAAACTGAATTGAACTTGTATTTACCCTTGACTATTTTATATTGCTGTATTTCTTCCATCTCCCTTTCTTCAACAAGTCAATATATGCAAAATTATGATAAACTAGTAGGAAAAAAGAGAAGGAATCCAAATTAAGTCTTTTAAACATCCAGGTGCATTCTTTACATTATCTGTTGCTGTTACTGAAGAACCAAATTGATCTGCAACATGCAGCACAATTTTGGAGGCAAGCCACGTTATTTTAATTCTTCACATTCACTGTTTCTCAAAGAAGGGAAAAGAGAAAAGACTTTTTGGGAATGATCAACAGAAACATATAATCTATGGATAATATTTTTAATTTTCAAAAGGAACAGAAAAAATTAAATGTGCTACCAAAAGTCTCAGCCTGAAAGAAAAAATATATAGAGAAGTTTACTAAATGTATTAATAACCTGTGTTAATTTGGTTTCTCCTACCTCCTATGCATCAGCCTGCTCACTTTAAATGTTTGTTTAAAAATTAAATAAATATACCTTTTCCTACCTATTGATTAGCAAGCCTGCTACTTTAAAAGGGAACAGAAGTATTTATCTTCTTGTCTGCATCACAGGACAGTGAGCTGCATTTCACTGAACCAGTATTGGGAATGAATAGTGGATAGAGGAATAAGTATAATTAAATACAAAGATCTATTCCATAAGAAGTGGTTTAAATGACTTCATATCCTCAGTGTCACTGTAATTAAATATATAGGCTTCAGAGACTGTACTGATTAGGGTGCCCTTCACTAATGATGTCTCTTGCAACTGGCAGTTGAATGAATCCCCCAATTTTTGAATTGGTTACAGGCAGTTGGGGAGCAATTACCTCTGCAGCACTATCCCCTTCACATCGTATCCCAATGTGTGGTTCTATGGTGTGTGGGGGACAGTAGGGAGGCCTGGTATTTCTTGAAGCTTAGAGATAATGGAGTCAGAGGATTGTGTCTGTCTGCTTATCCTAGGAAGGAAGAAGGGTGGCCTTAAGGTGGAGAGACTGGATGGAGCTTTGACAGGTCCGCATTCAGTTCCCAGTCCTCCTATAGGCATCCTGGGACACACAGGGAAATTCAAAAGAAAGTATGTCAAAGTGTGCTACAGAACTTTTGAGGAGTCCTGTGGCACTTAATGACTAACGAATTTAGTCTTTCAGTGCCACAGCGCTCCTTGTTTGTTTTGTTGAACGAGACTAACATGGCTGCCCCTTTGGAACAGAACTTTTAGTGTGTAGTAGCAGGGACCATGCAGCCAAGTCTCATGGTGCTGCACATTCACATCCTGGCAGGCCACTTACTAACTAGCCTTGTAGACACACCCCATGTAGAATGTAAACTCTTCAGGGTAGGGACTATTTCCTACTGCATGTGCAAATGGTTCATAGTACAATGGGGCGCAGATCGCCAGTGGGGCCTCTAGACAATATTGTAACACAAGGAATATTAATCCTCCAGTTCTGCCCATCCTCATTCCATGTCTAACCCCTGTCCACTTTTTTTAGTCCAACCAAGTTCTGCAATGGATTCCCCACACCCATAGCCAAGGAAACCAGACTTGGAGCATTCTGAAGCTTTATCTTCAACTCCCAAACTAGTTAATCGAACCTAGACTGCCCTCTGTGCTCAGTAAAACAGAGTGTGTTACAAATTACAAATAAGCTATGGATTTCTAGTTGTTGTCAAGGAAACTGAGGGTCAGGAGTGGGGGTATGAAGTGTAAATGAAAGATAAACTGAATGCTAGAAAAAAGATCACATCCATTTAATGGCACAATAACGGGAAGGAAAAAAAACCCATGCTTTTAAATTTTCCAGTGAAATAAATGTTCAAGAAAGCAAACAGGGGTCAAATTCAGAGACTGCAGTGATGTGACTCCATTGAAGTCAATGGAATTTACACTGGGTATGAATATGTCCCATTCTGTCTACAGAGAGAAAGAGAGGAGAAGAAAGGAAGCAAGAGGAGCTATGAAGATGCTGTCTAAGTCAATGCCAGAGGAAACAACATAATGTACAGCACATTAATTATAAAGACAGTGGATACTTTATTCCCTTGTAAAGTAAATTTGAACTCAGCAATGCATAATATAAATTCAGCTCTGCACTTTCAGTTCACGTTACTTTGTTTTCATTAACACAATAGGAAAGTTTCATTGATGATAAAGCAACAACTTCCAAGGAGTATTAATGGAAACAAAAGTTCTCTGGAAGAGTTTTCTCATTTTCTCCCACGAAAGCTCATGCAATAAATAAATGTTAGTGTGGAGCAGCCGGGCCTCTCCGAGCTGGCGCTGGCCTGCCCCACACAAGTCAGGCCCCAGCCGGGGCTGGCTCCCACTGACAGTGCAGCTTGGCCAGCCTGGGCACCAGTGGCAGCAAAGGGCCAGCTCCTGGCAGCGGCTCGGGGTCCCTGTCTGTGGCCAGGGAGTGGGCAGCAGCAGCCTCGGCCAGCTCCCAGCGTGCAGCTGAGAGCCGGGCTACGGCTGCTTGCCTCCCCTCAGGGGTTGGGGTTGCAACCAGCCCTTTCCATTTCTTTCTTTCTCCTTTTTTTCTTTGTTTTTCTTTCCTTCCTTTCTTCTTTATTTCCATTTCTTACTTTCCTGTTTCCTTTCTTGTTTCTTTCTTTCTTTCTCTTCCTTCCTTTCTTGTTCATTCTTTCTTTTCTCTCTCTTTGCTTTCTTTCCTTCTTCTCTTTTTCTTCCTTCCTTCTTTTTTCTTTTTCTTTTTTCTTTGTCTTCCTTCCTTTTTCTTTCCTTCCTTCTCTCTTTTTAAAAAAAACTTTAATTTTTTTATTTTAATTAAAAATCTTTCTAAAAATTAAATTCTAATTAAAAATTCATACAACTTCAATTAATTAAACCCAATTAATTCTATTTACAATCACTCTGAATTCAATTAATTATTTTTAATTTAATTTTAATTAAATAAACTGGTAGCCCTGCTGTATGAAAAGGTTTCAGTAATGTGGCCCTCGAGCCAATACCCTAGTCCTCAAGCGGCCCTCGTGGCGCTTTGAGTTTGAGATCCTTGATCTACATATAGACTTGTGACATGTTAAGGGAAAAAAGAGTTTGATATTTGACATATCTAACACAGGGAGACTATGCCAGGGGTAATGTATTTGTACACAGGTATAATATATTATATATTGCATATAGTATCTGGTAGCCTAGATAATTTACAAAAGTATTTTTTGAAAAGCTAGTAGCAGAAGACATGAATTACAATGAAGATGCTTTTTAGGAACAGGACTGCTTTGTTCTCTTAGAGCCTATTGTCTTCTTCAGTCATTGATTACTGTCCTGACACCGTCTTCCATCACCCTTCTGATCTTTTCATTTTCCACATCTGCTTGTACCTAAAACAATGCTTGTACCTAGATCATCACCTGGAATGCAGCAAGATATCTGAAATGTTAACAGAAAGCTTCTTGAATGTGGGAAATGAAGCATTGTGCTAAATATCTGAGTATACGTTGCATTTTGTTGTAATTGTTGTTTGTTTTGGACTTACATCTCTAAATGATTGTCTGTTTCTTCTGGTACTTGAGGAAATGCAACTCAATATCCATGTCAGCTACAGTCCTATCCACCCCATTGGTCTGATCTTACCAAAGTCCACTACCCACAACTTACTGTTATTATTTAATACATATATTAAATAATAGTAAGTTTGCCAAAGACAATATCTCTGCCTTCAAGAGCTCTTACACAGATGATGCTATTTGCATGAAGCTCCTAATAATATACAATGCCTCCCAGGGCTCCATGGATAAGATAGTAGGAGGTAACTTGTGATGCTCTTTTATATAATGCAGAATGCTCCCCACAAAGTCAAATAGCTCTTCTAGCTGCTATGTGCAGTAAGAGGAACCATCACTCCACCCGTTCCTTATCTTTTTCTGACTAATTGATGGCTACTGTAGTCCAGCTAAGTGAGAGCAAAGGTCAGAAGCAGGATTTAGCAGCAGAAAGAGAAAGGAAGGGATAGATTTGATTAAAGTTAGACCAATAAAACATACAGGATTTATTGAGTGTGTAGAAGTTATGATAAAAGGAAAGGGAGGACTTGTATCCTAAAGCGTGTATCAACTTTTTCTGTTTCACAGTGAATTTTTCATGGAAGAAAAGCCACAGTACTGGAAAATCATTCACTACCCAAGAAACCTAGATTTATTTTATTCCTCTTTTTCAATATATTCAGACCCATATCTTCATCTGGTTTAAATGGGCAAAGCTCCAACCATGCCATCAATTTCAGAGAAGCTATGTGAATTTACACAAGTTCAGGATCTGTCTGTCAGGCTGCAGTATTGCTCCCTGACTGAATGGTATTAATATTGGTGAAGATACATGTCTACATTAATTCACAGTATATTTGCACTCTGCTAATGCCATCCTCGATTCTATGCCATCATAATGTAACCTGATGCCGTACTGAAGAAGTCAGAGAAGTGTCATAACTCTCAATGTCAAAGAAACTTCCATTTTAGTTATCCAGTCTCCAACAACATGTACATTATTCTGTCTTAAACAGACAGTGCTCCGTAACACCTAGTTATAGTAAGGGTAAGCTGCTGGGAAAAGAGACTATACTTGTAAAAACTGTTGCCATTTAACAAATTTATCAGATATCTTCACAATGTTGATAATAGCATTAAGGATTATTTCAATTCACCTCTAATTTTATACTTATTGCCTGTAGACAGCACACCACAAAAAGCTGATAACTAACCATTCTCTCTCTGATAGTACACAGTGTCAATATTCAAAAGGAATATATGAAAGATTTGTCACATTTATGGGAGGTTTCTCCACAGAGGGCAAACCAACCCATTGGGGTGGTTGGAGGATACTCTGCAAGGGCACATTGATGGAACGTTAGAAAATGGACCTAATTATTCACCTGGTCTTGATTTATCTGCCATCCTGAAATTCCATCCAGATTAGGGTGGAGGCAGAATTGTACCTGATGTGGCAGATTTTCCTTGGATTATGTAAAAACAAAAATATTATTCCATTTCCATAGCAGTGAATCGTGTTAAATATCAGAAGGTGAGAACTTTTGTCCTGCACAGAAACATTATTTCATTGTCCATGTAATACACTCTGGCACCAGAAACCCTGCACATTGTCTTGTTTTCCTGTATATTTGCTAGGATCTTCCTTTCAAATCCCTCCTATTTCACACACATGCACCTGCTCATCAGGATAACAAATAAAGAAGTCACTGTGTATCCTTCATGTAGAAATTACAGAATTTCTGTTACCTGATGTTTCTTAGAATATTTTTCATAATTAGCATTAATTTAGAACTATGTTCTATAGTCAGGGTGAAATCGAAATTCCATTGATGTCAATAGAAAGAGTCTTTTTGGGTCAGGATTTGCTGCCCCTTGGCATTTAACACCGTAAGAGTTCATATTTTAGAAGCCACTACTGTGCTAATATAAGCAACATTTCATTTAGGCCTGTTGTGTGCAGCGTTACTCCCCAGATTGCAGAATGATATTATGAAGCTGCAGGTGTGTTCTCATTCCTTGTTTATATTAGGCAAGAAACAGTGTTGGTTCTTTTAGTGAACCATTCTTAATATGGTTCTTGTAAGACATGGCCAGTTAGGATCTTGGTAACTGCACAAATATCTCAAGTATCAGATACTAAGTCTGTCAGAAAGCTTTCCAAAACTCTCTAAAGGTTTGAATTTTTTGTTCTGTTGCCCCATAAGTCTTAAAATATTTTATCTGCAACTGCAATATGATTGGGATAGAACCAGCTAGTGAAATCAGAACAAGGGAAATGACATTTTCTTGAGTGTCACCAACTGATCGTCTGAAGCAGCATGTGGCAGACAAGTGCATTGTAAAATGTAGTAGGATTCTGCAGAGCAGGAGGCAACACTTCCAGTTTGAAATGGAACCCAATGAGGAATACACGTCCCATGTCAAAATAGAACGACATCTAATACTATGAAAGGAAGGTTACCAAGAGCCTACCTTTTAAAACATCTGTAAAGTCTGAACAGTCCTATAATAAACTGTGGCCCAAAAACATGGAATGAGGACTATTAAGAGACTAGATGATCCTACTGGTCCCTTCCAGCCTTAAAATCTATTAAAACAACCACATAGAAACACTTGAAAGCCTACATTTGGTGGAATTTGTTAATGAAGAATAGAGAAGAGATCAGATTCTATCCTCAGTAACCCCAGTGGCATTCAGGAATTAATCCACTGAAGTGATTGAGTTTTGACAGTCTTCTCTCTTTGGTTTTGCATAGGTGTAAATTAATAATTCCAGGGAGGAGACTTCTGATTTATGCCAGTGATAAGTGAATCAAGCTGTGAGAAGAACCATTTGGAAGAAGCATGGCCCAAAATATTGACTGAAAGCTGTTTGGCTCCTAGAGATACCCTATTTAAACTATTGCAAGACTATAAATTGGGGTAGAGCTGAGTAGTGTGTCACCTAGTTTTTGAGCTTCATATAACAAGGGCTGCGTTCACACATAAACACTTGTTTCAAATTAAGTGAATTCGAAATGTTATTTTGAAATAAAAAGCGTTATTTTGAATTCACTTAACTCGAAATAAAAGCACAAACTATCAAATCGAAATAGCAAGTCCCAACAGGGGACTTGCTATTTCGAATCAGGAGGGGGCACCACGGGAGGTGTGGCAACATGGCACCCTGGCAGGGCCATGTTCCCACTCAGTCCCCTGCCACGGGCTCTCCAGACCCCGTGGCAGGGGAAAAAATGCTGGGGGGGGCACAGATGGGGAGGCCCTTTTCCCCGCCACTTTCCTGGTAGTGGGGAAAGGATCTGGTTGCCCCTCTTCCCCACCACTTCCTGGGGGGGACATGGATCTCCTAGCCCCCTGCTAGCCCTCTTGCCCCACTCAGCTAAACACAAGGGCAGGGGGCTAGGAGCCCGATGGGGCATCAAGCTGCTTGCATGCCAGGCAAGGAGCTCCCAGCCTGGTCAATTTCACAGCAACCCTGGCAAGGGGGTCGAGCCGGATCCTGCACCCGCCACCGGGGCAGGAGCTGGCAACCCCGGCAAGGGCAGCGCTCCAGCCGCTACCCTCCTGCACCCCACCTCAGCACCCTGGCCAGGGTGCTGGGGGAGGTGGGACTTCCTCCCAGGGTGCAATGCACCCTTGGAGGTAGATCAAAGCCCTTAGTCGAAACAGCCATTGTTTCGAAACAACACGCCCCCACAGGGTTGTTTTGAAACAACCCTTTCGAAACAAGGGGTGTTTCGATTATTTTATTGTTCTGAAATGACAGATGTTATTTCAAAATGACGGGGTCCTGTCATTTTGAAATAAAGACACACTATTCGGACATGACAGCATTTATTTCAAAACAACGGTGGTTGTTTTAAATACTATAGCTTATAGACAATAGCTCTGATCAATTTATTCAAGGCAAATGGTCATATAGCATTATAAATTAGTTTAGTTTAGGTCATTTGGTTTATGAATCATTTGCAAACAATGATCCTGATTTGCATAATATACATGTTACTTGTGTGTAATTCA
Source organism: Podocnemis expansa (assembly GCA_007922195.1). NCBI lineage: Eukaryota > Metazoa > Chordata > Testudines > Podocnemididae > Podocnemis > Podocnemis expansa. The sequence continues at coordinate 72,505,909 of ML681966.1, forward strand.
TTCAATACTTTATATGGACAAATTTTAGTTTGTGTGTGATTTTGTAAATTGTCCGCTTTGACCATTCACCAGTCATCATCGGTTGTTCCTCATTGTAGTTGTATGGCATTGTTTCTGCTCCTTGACTGAATGTCTGAAACTTTTGAACCTGCAGAATGACTAATAATGTGTGGGGCACTTTGGGTATGAAGTCTGTATAGATAATTGGTACTTTTGGAATTTGTAAACAGTTTGACAAGTAATCACAGTCAGGAGAAGGTCTATGAAAAACAAATTATATGATGCTAGCAATAATGGTGATGTGAACTTGAGAAATTCCTTCATAAAAACATTCATGAATCACTTTTTTATGTTATAGATGATCTCAAGCCACAGAATTTGGATCCCACTCTGTAACAGACCAAAGCTCTGATACATTCACTTTTGTAGCTGTGATGTTGCCATTCTTTAAATCATGACTGTTTTTAAATGAGTAGGGAAGCATTCATTTAATCAAATATTTGCTGCAGTAAGAACCAGAATAAATGATATTGCACCAATAGACCCTATATTGTGGTTAGGCCTTGCTACATTTTTGGGATGAGAGTTCCGGTTGTGCAAACTCTTATTTAGTCAACCCCACGGTTATCAAATGCAGAACTGCAGCTGCACAATTAAATAAATACTGAAAGTGCCTCACAGGAGCTGTGCCATAATACCAGAATTCAAAATCAATCGTAGCCATTTGAGAAATATTTTACCAGAGCTCCTCCGACTGAGCCAGCTTAGAAGCCTATTGAACAATTAGTTTTTCCAAATGAGTCCTGTGGCACTTAAAGACTAACAAATTTATTTTTTGCATGCGCTTCCATGGGAAAAAATCCCACTTTGTCAGATGCTCCCATGAAAGTGCATGCAATAAATAAATTTGTTAGTCTTTAAGTGTCACAGGACTCCTTGTTTGTTTTACTGAACTAGAACAACATGCCTGCCCCTTTGGAACTTTGGTTTTGGAGTGGTGCTAGATGTATCCCTCTGGATCAAGTATTTATAGATGTTGTCAGCAATCCATTTCAATACTGAAGAACAAAGTCCATCTGGTCTAGTCTTCCCAGGTTATTAACAAGGGTTATTCTTTTATTCCCCTCTCCCTTCAGATGAATGTTTAGCAAAGAAGGAAACATTAACAGTGTATGGACGGTCCTGCAACATAGTCAGTTTTTCTTTCTGTTACAGGACACTGTATCTGTATGTGTGTAAGGCTCTACTTCATCTGCAATGTCGCGCAACCTGGAATATTAGGCTTCCACCCATTTTGTTTTTAATTAGCTTACTTTGCACAGTCCATAATGTTGCCTATGTTTTGAGGCTTACAACCTAATTTTTTCCCATTAGTATATCCTACTGTAACTACAGTAGCTTTAGCAATACAGTAGATCCTTAGTAGAATGCCCTTTGAGATGTAGTAAACCTAGTCCCTGGATCCCACCCAGAGTGGATGTGGGCATCTTCTTCATGCAACTTGGGGTGCTTCCTACCACAGGCTTGGAGCTGAAGAAATTGTTGCCTACACACACACACACCTCATTGTAAAATGTAACCTGGCTGCACTTAATTTCTGCCACAGTTGTGTTGTGTTTCTTTGTCTTCTGAATTTTATATTGCATCAGCCTTTTTTAAATTAGCTGTTAATGTAGTTGCTGTAAAATGTCTAGTAATCAGAAAATTAGTAGGCATAGCTTATTTGCATTCATGTTGTTCTAGTATTTTTTTCCCCTTAAACAATTAGATCTAGTCTGGCTTTTCCAAATCATCACAGTTCATAAACATGCCTTGTTACCTTTCCTTGATTTTCCTTGTCTGCATCTCAACCACAACTATTTGTCAATCATCCCACAATTTAAGCAGGGCAGTGTGTGTGCACATGCACACAGGCACTTAAGAGCCAATTCACTATTATGGGCATCTAAGATTAGATAGCATAGTTTTAATAGGCTGAGTAAAGCTGTTGTGTATTCCAAATGGCTTCCCTTGAGTGCAACTCTCAATACCTCTGAGGGATTATTTGTGTCTTCAGGTACCTAGCACAGAGCATCTCAGTCACTCCCCAGTGAACCTCACTATTTAGCTAATACAAGTACTTTCAAACTCAAACACACAGCTAGCTGTTTATCTTTCATTAAAATATGTACATCTCACTTCCATGGCAAAACTCTCCTCCCTAGTTCACCCTTTTAGCCCCTGCCTTCCTGTTCCCTTCCCTTATATTCTCCCTAATTACCATGTTAGCCAAGTGATTCTCATCCAGGGGCTGAGTGTCACAACCCTCCTCAGAAGTGTTTAGTTGCCTTCAGCTGAGCCTGGGGCTTTCTCCAGGCTACAGCAATATCTGTGATCATACAGCAATAACTGTGATCAAGCAGGGTGCTACTAATACCAATCTGTCAGTGTCTCTTGGATCAGTAGTAACTGGACCCAGGTGCTGTATCATAAGGCACAAGTGGGATCCCCAGTCTCTTCTTCTATTAACTGGCAGAGCTGGGCAAGCTGCCATGGCCAGCAATTTACAGTGTAAACACAGTAAGGGGAGGGCTGGGAATTGTGCTTGATTTTTTTTTTTCTGCTCAGTATTAAGGCTTAGCTGTCAGGCAAGATAATTACTATGCATGGATCTGAGATGCACTCAGTAAAGAACTGCGTTACAGCTTAGCAGTGATGATGGTATATGATCTGAAGTGACCAGGGAGCAGTAGTTATCTAAGAAACTCATAGGTGCATGGAACTTTGTTATAGCCCATCCTTTGCTTTAGGAAATCATTACTCAACTGTGGCAGCTAGCCATGGATGTAGTGGATCATTGAAACTGAATAATGGGGAGTAACCATCTGTGCAGAAGTGCATGCCAGTAATGACACCTAAAACCATGCTTAGGTGCTTCCCAGGGAGCTGTAGGCACTGAGCACCTCTAAACTTCACACACACACACCCCTTTTTAGATGGTTAAGTCTGGAAATCTTGGGCTGAGCTCTGTCTGTGGGAGCAATTTTAGGTCTCCAGGAAAACACAGTTCGTCTGCTAGCTTCTGTTCCCCCATGCTTTTGTGATCTTTCTGTGATTGCTGGAAGAGCAGGCTGTTTGTGAGGACTGAGGATACCTTGGTAAAGGGCTTCCTGATGGTGTTAGAGTCTCTAGAGGACATGTACAAAGAAATGTCTTCTGCTTTGTGGATAGTTCAGTTAGGGTGCCCTTATACCTTGTAGCAGCAGGCAGGAAGACAATGGGGGTTACCAGCATCCCTAGCATGGCAGTATTTAGTTTCTGGGAGACAAAAGATAGGGAATTCTTATATGCAGTGGTGGAAGGTGGGAACTGGGAACCACTCCCATGGCTCATAAAGAGCTAATAGCACCAATTTTCCATGAAGGCAAATACAGCCTGAATAATGGTCAATAAGAGCATGGGGAGAGGGTACAATGGAGCTATGCCTCAAAAGGCAAAACTTTTCCTGCATGAAACCACTGGATGGAATACTACAGCCAGCACAGTGGGCAAGGAATATGCAGCCTGGAGAAGTCTAACCCATCTGCTCTAGTTAGGGCCAAATTCTGGCAGAGGTACATGTGCAGTACCCCTATTGAGATCAATAAGAGCTGCAGACACACACCTGAGGGAAGAATTTCAACCCTATGCTCTCAGTTCTTCCTTTAGGGTTTGTTTCCTAGGGTAGCACCAGCAAATATTGTAGTGTTAGAAGAAAAGGAACAAATGGATTGATGGAAATTTAATGCTTTCCAGGCAGCCAGTGCTCTTAATCTTGCCTTTGTTTGATGTCTGCTGCCAGCCCCGCTTATCATCAGACTTGTGAGTTAGAGCTAGGATTTAAAATATACAAGATCTTTTGAAGGAATACAGTCATTTATGTACCAAGCCTCAAACTCCTGAAAGATAATAGGTTGGGGGGGGGGTTGTTGGTTTTGTTTTGTTTTTTTTTGTTTTTTGTTGGGCTTTTTTAAGACATATTAAATGAACCAGAATGAAATTCAAGACCTGGTTTATTTAATACCTTGGATAACAGCCAAGGCTGGAGTCTAAGGGAGCTAGGATTAGATTTACAAAGGTATCTACGTGCCTAAGGAGGTAGATGCAGCTAATGGGATTTTCCAAAATACCTAAGTAGGTGAGGTGCCTACCTTCCACTGGCATCAGATCAGATCCATAGGAAGGACTGAAATACAGAAAAAAAAAATAAAATGAGGTGCCATTTAGAATAATAAAAGCAAATATATGTCAAGAAAGAGAGGTGGGAAATACTACAAGACAGAGATATTGAGCAGATGAATGGAAACTCTTGGAACTAGATCCTCAACCTGTGAAAATCTAGGTTTGTAATAGCTGAGTTTGAAGAAGTTATGGTACTTTACATCAGCTATGAATTTGAAATTTGATCCTGTGTTGCACCAAGTGCCCTCAACTTCCAGGGCCAGGTATATGAGAAACAGCAGTGCTATAAGAAACAAAGGATTAATAGTCAGCAAATGAGATACTGTGTGCTTGGCATGCATCTAGACAAACATCATTGTGAGAGTGGCCATCAAACACAGAAGCCTGTCTTCTTAGACATCGACCTCTTTGGTCTACACAGTTCTGTGAGATAGATCCTAGATTACAATGGGTACCTCAACATCAAAAAGATACAAAAATTTGGTATTCAGAAAAGGGCAACAAAAATGATTAAAATACTGGAGGAACTGATTTTTGACGAAAGATAAAAGGAGCTAAATTTGTATAGCTTGCATAAATGAAGAAAGATGTGAGGACATACCTATGGTAACTCTCTCTGAGTGACTGAGTGTCATTAACACTAAAGAAAGAGAAGGGTGGGCTTACCATGACCCAGGAATATATAGCAAGAAGTGACTGTATGAAAATAGGTAGATGAGATTTTTAAGCTGCCTTTTAGGAAAGAGAATGTGGTGTTCTGGAGCTAGTTAATCAGTGGGAATTTGGCTAAGGCCTACTCACTTCATGTTGGATTTCTGCTCAGTAGAAGACATGAGCAAGCAATAAGTATTCAATGCTTTGAATCAGTAATGCTCCTGGCTTCCATTGTGACTGACAAGTAGCAATACTCATGGGGTATATCAACATCAGGGATACTGAGTGGAAGCAGGCAGGGAAGCGAAAAGATCTGAGAAGAATGCAGGAATTACTCAGTAGGCAAAGAGAAGGTGGCCGCTCTCTAAAAGAAAGACATGGGACCAATGTTCCCTCTAATTTTTCATAGTCTGTGTATGCAAAAAATTTCTTTTGTGCAAATTTTCAGAACCAGTATCCAAATTTGTGCACACTCCAGTGAGTGTGGTCAAACTTGTGAGTGCAACAAAGCAAGTGTGTATGATGCAAATAATATCTAAATTTTATTTTGATATGGTGATGGAAATGATTTTATAAATTATAAAACCTTATCTGAAACATGCTATTTGAAACCACCATCTTAAAGTAGCACAAAAATATTAGCACTGTTGAATTTTTTTGTGCATGCTTTATTTTGTTGTGTGCATGGGCTTCACAACCTGTGTGTGCATGCACACACGCACAGCTTAGAGGGAACATAGCATGGGGCCTAATTCAGCACTGTGAAACTCAGGGATGTCACTGGTACCTGGCAGAGAGGGCATGTGCCCTGAGTCCCAGCGCCAGTGCCTTGAATGGCTGGCATACCCTCTGCCTCTCCCAGCCCCATTCCTGGCCAGATATCCAGGGCCAGGCTGGCCACAGTGGCGCCTGCCTCTCCCGGCTGGATATCCAGGGCTGGGCCAGCCGTGGCAGCCACTGCCTTGCCCATTCCTGTCCACAGCTGGAGATCAGGGGCCAGGCTGGCAGCAGCAGGAGCTGGGGCCTCAACTCCAGATTGGGAGAAACGGGCAGGGCCAGGGCCTAGGGGGCATGGCCCAGGCCCCAAGTCTTTTCCCGGGGCAGTGATGATCCTGGTGAAACTCCAGTTTTATACCCATGAAACTCTGCTATAATGAATGCAGATAATCCAGGAAAAAGTCAGAGTAATACAGTGGTGAATCAGGCTCATCATATTCATTTAGAAGGGTGACAGTGAGATGTCTGACTGTTACCAAAATTTCCAGTGTCACCGTAGGGTTAGATTCATCTGGATTTACTCAATCAGTTTGATATTGTTCTTTCCCATGCCAAAGCCCCAAAGGAAGCCATTTTAAAGTAGCTTTAAAACAGTAGGAGTCAGACCCTCAGCTGGTGTAAATTTTGCCCTCAGATCCAATAGTTACATGTCCACTTGGCTTAAGAAAACAGAGCAAAGAAACGGGTAGCCTCTTAGTTTTCAAGTGGAATGATGCTATCTGTCTTAGATATATATTTGGTCCCTATTACCATACTATCTCAGCATCTCACAATCTTCAATATAATTATCCTCCCAACAACCCAATGTGGTCGGGTAGAGTTGTTATTCCCATTTTATAGATGAAGAACTGAGGCACACAGACAAGTTGACTTGCTCAAGGTCATAGACGGAGTTAATGAGGGAGGCTTTTCATTTCCTTAGCCAGCAATTTAAATACCAGACTAGCCTTTTCTCGAATATAATACTAACTTTTCTAACAGATATAAGGATCATATTCTGAACTTTTTTGTAAAGTCCCACTCCTAGTCAGAAACCTAACAGTTACTGTACATACTGCCACAATAACTTTTTAGACCTAGGCCATGTACCATAATTAATACATCCTTCTGCCCAGAATGCCTTTAACTCCTGTAGAAAATCTGATTCCAAGAATCATTTTATTCAGCTGAAGACAGAGCCAAATTGAGTCACTGTTACCAAATCATGTTACAGCTCTGCTGTATTTTGCCTGGCCTTAAAATAGTGATCATTGATATTTCGAATGTCAGGCTCAAATATGCTGTGTATTTGTATCACAAACAAAAATGCAGTTTAGTGGATAAAAGCAGTCATCACAATAATTGTTCTCTTTAACAGTTTTACAACCTCAAAATATAAATAGAACACCAGGATTAGAATTGTAATAGAGCATAATTTCTGCTTTCTGTAATCAGAAGAACCAATTGTCAAAGGGATTTTTTTTTAATATTCGATTCACATTAAAACCCTATGTGTACCTTCCTCCAGCAAAATATCTGTAACAGCATCTGGTACATACAGATCTTAAATTTTATAGTGACACCTACAGTAGTAAGAGAGAAGTACCACTAAGTTCAACTTCAGTAACATGCAAGGTCTTGGAGAAAATTTTGGAAGATAAAATACATAAAGATATCGAGAATAACAGTAACTGGGATAAATTACAAGATGGCTTTACAAAAGATAGATCATGCCAGACCAGCCTGATATGCTTTTTTGAGAAGATAACTGATTTTTTGGATAAAGGGAATGAGGTGAACCTAATTTACTTAGACTTCAGCAAGGCATCTGATACAAAAAAGCAAGGAGTCTTGTGGCACTTAAAGACTAACAGATTTATTTATTGCATGAGCTTTCGTGGGAGAATATCCCACTTCATCAGACGCTTTGAAGAGGGAGAACTTACAGAATTGGATGAAAATAAACGCAGGGGAGTGTAAGACATGGGATCAGGTCATACTGTAACAGCAAATCAGAGTATCTGATACAGTTCCACATAGTGAATTATTAGTTAAATTACAAAAGATGAGGATTAATATGAAAATAGACAGGTGAATAAGGAACCGGTTAAAGGAGAGGCTATGGCAAGTCATAATAAAGGATGGACTGTCAACCTTGAGAGAGATTACTAGTGAAGTTTCTCAGGGATCAGTCTTGGGACCAATCTTAGTCAACCTTTTTGTTACTGATCTTCGCACAAAAAAGAGTATGTGCTAATTAAGTTTGCAGATGATCCCAAGCTGGGCTGTGTGATGCTGTCTGGATCTAGGGGACTGTTTATGATTACCCTTAATATTAATATTTCATATTTGCAATAATCCATATGTGATATGCCATATCTGGTACCAATAGAAAGGATGTAATCAGCTAGGAATGATTATATGGTTTATATATAGGTGTCATATCGGTAATAGAAATTAGGAATATATTAGTTTTATTTGTACTCCTAGTTATTGATTGTAAGGTAATCCCAGACTGGGTGTCTGCAAAACCATTGTCCTCTTAATGGCCCATTAAGAGAGCTTCCAGCTATGGTGGGCCTAAGAAGAAGCCTGTTTGATGAGTCACTCAGACTGATCATGTAACTCAACTCCATTTTGAGTTGGCAAGGACTCTGAGAGAATGGGGAAAGCCAAAGGTGATAAAAGGCACTGGCCCCATCTCCCTTTTGTCTTCAATCTGCAACCCACAATCAACACATCCTCTGGAACTGTTCTTCTGCGACTGAACAAAGGACTGAGACCCACCCAGGTGCTGGTTGCATACCAGAGGAGTTGGACTAAACTGCTAACTGCTAATTCTTCAAGGACTTGCTTTCGATGGACGCTAAATTATTTGTATGTATGTGATTCACTTTGACCCTTTAACTTCTCTTATATTTTTCTTCTTTTCTTTTTATAATAAACCATTAATTGTAGTTACTAAAGGATTGGCTGGCAACATGGTATTTTGGGTAAGATCCAAGCCTATATTGTTCTGGGTAATGTGGCTGGCCCTTTGGAGTCAAGAGAATCTATTTCTTTAAGAGACCCATTGGCTAGGTGGGGACTGAAGGAGCTGATGTGCAAGAAAGGGGTCTATTTCTATTTTGTTATGCTTGGTGATGACCAGAGTGGGGAATCAGAAGCACGTTTTGTTACTGAGTGGGGCACTGGTTTAAGTATCAACCGTCACTGGTTTGGGGGTTTGGCCCATGGTTTTGCAGCTTTCCCTGATTTTGGCACATTCAGAAGGTTATTCCAGGAGGCCTGGATCACAGGGGGTATTGCCAATACAGAGAAAGATCAAGATACCATACAGAATAATCTAGATGACCTTGTAAACCAGAGTATTTTGAATAGGATAAAATTTAATAATAAGAAGTGTTAGGTCATTTATCTAGGTACAAATAACAAGAATTTTTCCTATAAGTTGGGGACACATGAGTTGGAAGTGATAGAGGAGGAAAAGAACCTGGAAGTACTGGTTGATCACAGGATGACTATGAGCTGCCAATGTGATGTGACTGTGAAAAAAGCTAATGTGGTCCTATGCATCAGAAGAGGTATTTCCAGTAGAGATAGGGAGACGTTAGTACCATTAGACCAGGTGCTGGTGAGACCAAAACTGGAATATTGTGTGCAGTTCTGGTCCTCATGTTTAAGAAAGATGAATTCAAACTGGAACAGGTGCAAAGAAGGGCTACAACAATGGTCCATAGAATGGAAACACCTGCATTATGAGAGGAAACTTAAAGAGCTTGGCTTTTGTAGCCTAACCAAAAGAAGGTTGAGGGGAGATATGGTTGCTCTCTATAAATATATCAGAGGGATAAATACCAGGAAGGGGGAGAAATTATTTGAGTACAACACCAATATGGACACAAGAATGAATGGATACAAAATGTCCATCAGGAAATTTAGGCTTGAAATTAGATGCAGGTTTCTAGCCCTCAGAGGAATAAAATCCTGGCATAACTTTCCAAGGCAAGCTGTGGTGGCAAAAAAAACATAACTGCCTTCAAAACTGAGCTTGATAAATTTATGGCCTAGTTTAGCAATAGACTGAGTTTTGACTACTGGTGGTAGATATGCCAGTGGCCTGAGAAGGGAGGCTGGATGGGGTGGGTTCAGAGTTATTACAGAATTCTTTCTTGGGTTACTGGCTGCTGAGACTTGCCCAAATGCTTAGTGTTTAACTGATCACCATATTTGGGGTCAGGAGGGATTTTACCCCAGGGCATATTGGATAGAGCTCTGTGGGGTTTTTGCCTTCCTCCGTAGTGTGAGGCATGGCTCACTTGCTGGTGGATTATCCGTATCTTAAACTCTTTAAATTATGATCTGAAGATTTTAAATACCTCAGTCATAGATTAGACATTTATTGCAGAAGTGGGCAGGTGAGGTTTTGTGGCCTGCATTGTGCAGGAGGTCAGACTAGTTGATCATATTGGCCCTGTCTGACCTTGAAGTCTATGAGCCATTCATTTCAGACACTAGCTGCCTTTGAATTATGGAAACTATCCATATTGCCAGTTGTGTAATTATATGCCTTTAACCCAGAATGCACATCGACATTTTCACATTTTATCTTAACATGAGCTGTAATAAGTTTTGAGTAATGACGTATTATAACATTTGATCAATTCTTCCAAATCCCAGTCATTACAGGCTATGTCTACACTAGCAAATTAGTTCAAATTAAGGAGCCTTAATTCAAACTAATTTCAGCCCTGTCTACATGAGGCTTTGCCTACCTCAGACTAAACAAAGCTTAGTACAAACTAGTTAGTTTGGCTGGTTAGTCCCAACCAACAGCTTAGTTCGAACTTATTTTGAAAGTTAATTCAAACTAGTATGATGTAGTCATGCTAGTTCAAACTAAATAAATTTGAACTAGGAGTTAGTTTGAACTAACCGCATTTTGTTAATTCAAACTAACTTCTAGTTCAAACTAGCAACACTTTTTTTAGTTCAAACTAAAAAGTTAGTGCGAACTTAGAAAAGTGCGGCTAGTTTGAACTAAAAAAATGCAGTTAGTTTGAACTAACTTTGAACTACTTAGTTCAGACTAAGTAAATCCAAACTAAGCTTTTAGATGTAGATGTAGCCACGATGTCTTTGGGTAAAATCCTGGCCCCAGAGAAGTAACTAGTGTAGTGGATTGGATTAAGTGGAACACTGGTTGCTTTAAGCCACAAAGCATATGTAAGCCTGGCTTAAATGGCCAGCTAAAAACATGTTTACAGTGTCACAGTTCAAGGCAACTGCACCTATATTTCCTTCTTGTGGTCCGACAAGAACACTCACTCTCACCATCACCACTCTTGGGCAGAAACCACCTCCCTCTCCATCCTAACCAGGGTATTTCCAGGCTGCACAGGTTACCTGCCTGCCCAGTGATGTCCCCCAGTAATGCAGACAGCTTCAGCAGGCCTGATTTGCCAATCTTCCCCAGAGGCTCTAAAAAGAGTGATTGCCTCCTGGTAAGTTACCACACAACTCTTTCTGAGCAAGCACATTTATTCTTCTGAGAAAAGCATTACAGAGAAAACACAGCAGAACAATAAAGGAATCTACAGACATGCTAGTAATCTTATCCGAAATCATTCCAACTCCAAGAAGGACTCTGACTTGTGAACAGGCCTTCAAAGCACACCTAGGGGTTTTATGTGGTCATAAATTCATAAACCACCTAGGGTCAGAACAAGCAGTCCCAGGAATCTGGGAGCCATTCTTTTACTCAGTGTGGTCCTTTTTGATCCAGCCTCAGATACTAAGTGACCAGCATACAAAAAGTCCTCTCCTTCTTGTAAGTTTCAAAGGCTGAGTTCCTGCATAACTTACCTGTGCATCCCTCCCCACAGAGGACTGCCTGGGACATTCACTTAACTTTAAAAAGGTTACAGTTTTAAAAGAGGCCTTTGAAGCTCCTAACACTCCCCAAGATTTTACATTAGTCAGATCTCCTACTTATGTTATGTACAATTCCACAATAATACATGCCTATTTGCATTTTTAATACAATGAACTCCTAAAATGCTTAAATTTAATTCAATGGGGTTTGTCCAAAATGTTGAAGAAAATTGTCCTGCCACTTACACTTCTTCAAGTCCCCAATGTTTAATACCCACTATAATGGTCAGAGTATGAATATGTATGGATAAGTAAAAAAATGTAACCTTAACATAATATGTAAGGTACAACAGAATCTGCGGGAAACAAGGCAGAATGCTCTAAAAATAAACATCTTAGAGAGGAATATGCTAGTTGAAGTCTGCATCTGACAGAAGCTGTAGGGGTATGTTTACTATTTGCTCCTAAAAAGTCCATGAAGACTTTCAAAATTTCACTGCACATCTGTTACTATGGGTTTTTGTGCACCCTCCAGCCACAATCATGGCAGGAGAACAAGAGAAAAATATACATGCACACATTAGAATGGCAGGGTTCCATCCATCTGTAAAGAATTGTTGCCTCCAACACATTAGTGCTCCTTTTGGGAGTGGGAGGATGATTCAGTGGTTAAAAGCATGGGACTAGAAGTCACCAGACCTGAGATCTCACTTATACACTCATGATGCTGTGTAAAAATTATCATAATTAATCGTGTCCTCCTGGGTGCTCCAGGCTTTTGCTTCTCAGTGCCTTGGTTATCTGTGAAGATAATTCCCACCTCACAGCACATTAAAAGCATTTTCATATTGTTGTATAGAAGGTGCTTTGGAAATCCAAAGTCCTTTTACTGAACGGTTGTGTGACCCTGGGAAAGTCACTTCACTGCTTTCTGCCTCTGTTTCCCTTCTCTATCCTTTGTCTGGCTTGTGTATGTGAACTCAAAGCTCCACAGGACATTCTTTCACACTATGTGACTGCATAGTGCCTAACACAATGTGATGAACTGTACAAACCCCACACTGTCTGTGCAAGTAACATTTCTGGTATTAGAGCTGTGAGAATTGTGGGTTTGAGGGGTTGCTGTCAATTCTGGAAAGTAAAAGCATTACTTTATGTTTTCCCAAATGAAAAACATATCAGAATTTTTGACAGTTTGAAAACATTAGTCACTTTTGGTCAAAAGAAATATGTCATTTGATCAGAACATTTGGTTTAGATTTTGAGCATTTTTTTAAAATGAAAGAAATTTCTGAAGTTGTCTTGAATCCATTCTTTTGGATTTGACAAGGTTTTATGCCCAAAGAAGTCACTGAAATTGACACAAATTTATAATATTTTGATCAACCTGTATCAGTGTTTTTTTTTTCATCAAAAATTAGTTTGGGTCATAAAAATTCACCAAGCTCTAATTGGTATTCAATCACAGTCTGAAGAGGCAAGTGAGTGTAGAGCTGTGATTAAGCAGTGTTTGGGCAAGGTTTGAATGAAAGTCACAGTCTGTGACTTAAATACCAAACCTCTGTAGCAGGGAACATTTAGGTATTACCTGACTAAGAAGGATCAAAACTCAGACTCAAGCACAAAGATCCTCTTGTGATTGCCACACATGATATCTCTGAACGATGAAAAGCAGAGACCAAACCTAGAGTCCTCTGTCAGAAGAATAGATGCTAGCTTAGAATTCACCTGAATCTTCCTGACTAGAGATATTAATGTCTAGAACTTGCTTTATCTAGTTGTTCAAGTTTCTCCAGAGGAATGGGCTCACAAATAAATGCAGCAGGCTATATTCTGTCATCACCATTTCTGTGGGTACTATTACTGACCATTAGCATGCATCCTAAACATATTAGGCAATTTGCAAAACAAAAGACATGTTCTTTACCATAAAGGCAGAAGCAACATAGTCCAGCGGATAGGTTTCTGGACAGTGTTACTGAGAAATTCTCTGAAAGGTGTTAATTGGAGATTTCTCCCAGGTAAGTCCTTCCTGGCTCAGGTTTCTGCGCACCCTGAGCAACCTATCCCACAGCAAATCACCAGACTCAGCTCTCGTGCAACGCAACAACTTTATTCTTATGAGAAGATGGGGTAAAGGAATAAAATGGAGCAAGGAGCTGTTTAATGATTAACCTTTCCACAGTCAGTTAAGACAATAACTCACAGATAAGCTATGAATCCCAATTCCTCCGTGCAGGACTAACCCCTTTATCAAGACCAGCCTAGAGCCCCTCCTCTTAGACCTGATGGGTTTCTTCCCTATTTCAACCTCGGGCATAAGACCCGTAGCCCATTCGGGTTCTTCCTTCCCTTTGGAAACAAAAGCCTCACACACTAGGAAGCACCGTGCCCTGGACCACTCAGGTAAGTCTGGGGCCTATGGCACAACTGTATCCCTCGAGGAGGAAACCTCCCACTGTGCTGCACCAACTCCCTTAGGACCAGAATACCCTGTTCCCGACTTAGGGTCTCAAGATCTTTCTTCACCGGAAGGCGTTGATCCTGATAGCCACAACCAGGGTCCCACATGGATCCTACAGCCTCGAAACAGGGTCCCAGCTTGATCCGTCTGCTTCCAGGCCTCTTCTGGCCTGGCCTGAAACAAAAGTCCTTTCGTCCCTACATAAAAGTCCATACACACAGAGCTCGGCTTCCAGAATTACAGTTCAGAGCCTCTGGCCTTCGGTGACTTCCAAGCGCACCTGTCCTCTTCTGACCTACAAGGAGCTCCCAGATTTCAACCCTGAGTCCTTGATCCAAGGGGACCAAATACACAGGTGCACTCAGTCCTCTGGGTCTCTGAGGCCTGTGATTCAATACCAATTTGCTTGAGGGGAGTCAGTTTCAAGGAGTCCCTGTCAATTCACATGAGACAGAGCCTCCTGAGATGCAGAGAAGTGGACACGGCGGAGCCCTGTCTCCTCAGCACACACCCCTTAAGTATCCCTGGCGCTCATCAGTCACAGAGCATCTTTTCCGTGCCAGAAGATACCCTCCATAAGATTGTATGTTGAAGCTTCCAGAGAACGTGCGCATGGCACACTGCAGCCTGCGCTCAGTCCTGGCTGTTACCAGGCAGATGCCACTAGTTAGCAGACCGCCAGCAGCCTCTGTCCATCACTGCAAAGTTACATTACTAAGGTGCACAAAGTCCTTATGCCAGAACAACATTACACTATACTACTAACCTTACTCCCCCACCGCTGGAGAGGCACAGTAACAAGTATTAACAATCCATGATAACAAGTCCCAATCAACAGTACAAGTTAAAATACATGCATTCAGGCTTTACCAAACTGCATTCTTAACTGACGGAATAGTCAAACCTTATCAGTTGTAAAATTTTACCAGCAGACAGGTGCTTGGAAGACTATCTTGCTGTTATTGGCTCTGCTGCTGACTTGAAGTACGGCCTTAGGTGAGTTAACTTTAGATGCTTCCATAAGGGGGGTGGAGGTGGGGGAATCTGAGGAAAAGGCAAAGTCAGGACATGCGACAGAAGTGCTATGAGGCTGGGAGTTCCTTCCCCAATCCTAAAGAAGAGCTCAATGTAAGCTCAGAAGCTTGACTTTCTCACCAACAGAAGTTGGTCTCGTAAGAGATTACCTCACCCACCTTGTTTCACAATTAAACAAGGCATGCTAGTGTCTAACAGTCAGCTAGAAGATGATGGCCACATCTAAAGTTTCATTCTTTGTTCACAATACTACATACGGTGTTCTTTACGATACCACATTCCTGCCCTGCCACCTCCATTTAGAATGACACATAACTGAGGTATCCCAAATTTGGTGTATGGTAGCAGTCAGCAAAAACTGACACTGCAGTGGTGGCAGTGGGCCACCTGAGAGGCCTAACCTCACTCAATCCAAAATATGACCTCCATTTTCAAATAGATGTGAGGAAGTATGTAGGCCTAAATCAGTGATTGCCAAGAAATGGGTTAATGTGAACTGTCTGATGAAAAGAAAAACCACAAATGTACTTCCTATATCCTATGATTATCATAATAGCAGAGCTGAGCTGGCTGTAGTAAATTAAGTAACTTCAGTGGCAGTTGAGGATGCTTAGCACCTTGCCAGATGGAGCACATCTTGTTAATCTAATGTCAAATGATAGACACTTTAAAGTCAAGTCACTTCAGGAAATCTCTTGGGTAAAGTTTATCTGACCAGTTCTGAATACTAAGTATAATTCACTCCTTGAGCCACACAGCAGATGTGATGTTTGAGTCAAGAGGCACACGCATAACTGCAAGAGATACAAAATACAGCCGTGTTGATATATAACCTAGTCAAAAAAGCAGTTCGTGAGCGATGCACTAATTTCTAGTTCTAATTTCTAGGCAGTAATGTGCTAGTTTCTGTGCTAAGGTAGGGATATTGAGTACTAATAAAGGTTTGCTATTAAACTGGAAATTTTAATATATTTTTATATTTTTTAGTCCTAAGCAAATTCTCTAAAACAACTGGGAGGTAAAGGGGGGAGATAAACAACTGCTATGGTCATTGTAGAACCCCACAGCCTAAAGTGGGGCAAGCTGAGCACAAAAACACTTAGCATAGTATCTTCAGACAAATCTTATATCAGTGATTTTGTGGCTTAAAGCCTCATTTAATGCAAGAAATTCCCTGGATAACTAACTTCCATGAGGCTTCCACACTGGAAAAAGAACTAGCTGAGTAGCAGAAAAATATTCATGACTTTGCTCAGAGTCTGAGGAAATGAGATATGACTACTGAATAGTGTCAGGTTGCTGAAGGAACTGTAGCAGGATTATGAAATTCCCCACCCATGGGGTTCAGGTCATGAAAGGTTTTACAAAGTGAACCCCCACAATTGGTATCACAGGGGAGTGGAAAAAAATCTATCCACTGGCCCTATACACTATTCCCACCACCAGGAGCTCTCTACAACTTCATCTACCAGCTAACCCCCAGCAAGCTGACATGCATACATCTTATAAGGAGCGTCTGCACCTATAAAATGGATTAAACTGAAACAGAAGGGCCAGCAACCAACTAACAGTACTCAGCTCTTAAAATATTGTATCACTATTAATAAGCATTTCTTGAAGACCTTCGCATTCTGAATCTGCAAGGCTGTCTGCAATAGTGCCAACTGTTATGTACCCACAGGGCCTCTATCAGCATACTAACTGATTATCTCTGTAATAACTAATCTTTCCTCCTCACTACCCCATTGTACAGCAGGAGAACTGAGGCAGAGAGAAGTGGCTTACTCTGGGTCACACAGGAGGAATGATGTGTCACTTGCAGATCTAAGTCCCTGTCTGGTGCCTTAGTCATTATTCCATCTTTACCCTCCTAGAAATCCTGCTAATGTTACACTTGCAAAACATAACTCATGTGCTTGTCTACAGTCAGTTAACTCTTTTTGATGGAATTGTAGAACATCATTAGCTTCATTATCAATATAATGATGGTATGGAACAAAGTACTTGACAGACATCCCTGTGTAGATAAACTTTCTATTCCAGGGCACCTTAGAACTTTCTTTTATTCAGAGAATTATTTTATTTGTATTTTGCAAAACAGACTCATATATTTAGCCAAATTTTCCTTTCTCATTTTCCTAAAAAGGATTTTCCATTTGGTCTTATTTCTGCTCATAATTTTTTCTGTGCTTTTATTACTATTGTTGTGTCACAGCAATAGGTGGGGAATTTTTTGGGCTAAGATGTACTGTACAAACTGAAAACAGACTTCATTCCTAGCCCAAAGATCTGTTCTTAAATAGCACACTAAGGAAAAGAGGAGCTCTTTTTATATGAATTCCTGAATAAAATTTTCATGAGGGATTTTTTCTTTAACCTACTGTGCGTCAAATCAATCAGTGTTTGATAAGCCATCCCTGTAAATAAACAATGAGTCTGTGCCTGCTGCTGCTTTTCCCAGCAGAATAAACTAAATGACAATAACTCTTTTCAGAGCTGAAGATAGTTGAGCAACTAGAGCATATAGAATTAAAGGGTCCATAGTCTGAAACTGACATGTAATGAAGGCAGATAATGCAGATTTGGAAATTCACAGGCTGACTCAACAGAATGAAATTTTGATGAGTCTTGCAAAACTGAGACTTAATGAGGGTTCTCCTGGGAATGAGAGGAGGAGTAAACACTATTGATCTTTTACTAGAAGGGAACGGTAGTCTTATCAATAATGCAGAAAAAGTAGAAGCTTTGGATAAATATTTCTGTTCTATATTTGGGGAGTGGACAAATGAGGTAAGCATATCATATAGCACTTTTTCTAGTCTGCTGTCATCTCAGAAGGATGCTAAATAGCAGCCATTGAATATAACCATTTCTAAACCAGCAGGGCCAGATAATTCACATCCAAGAGTTTTGGAAGAGCTGGCTGGGAAGCTCACTAAACCATTTATAGTGGGGTGGTGGGGTTCAGTAAGTCTTGTAACACCTAGCAAGTTCAGAAAACTGGTAAAAAAGCTAACATTATGCCAATTTTTAAAAGAATAAATGGGATGACCTGAATAATAGGCTTGTCAGACTGGTGTTTCCCCAAAATTTGACCCAAGACACCCCTCTACTGGCCTAGTTATATCAATGAACCAATGACAAGCCTTATCTGTATCAGTGGGTAGCAGGAGGTGGCTTGTTCTAGGAGTTTCTCTTTGATCACTGGACAGCTCCCTAGAACCAATTGCTTCAGTTTACCCTTGGGAGGACATGAATACAGCTTTCTGATCAAAAGATTGACATCTAAGTAGTAATTCATTCCAAAACAAAGTATACTTTATTTAATTACAGGTTTTCTATACAAATGGATTCTAAATTCAACATGAAACACAGTGTAACACATAGCTTAAATCATATATCACAATACAAAGCAACACAACTCACATAACCCAAAGTGGTGCAGCAAAAATCGTGGAGACACAATGTGATGTAACATAATGTATAAAATGTACTAATCAGTGCATAACATAATAAAATAACACAAACCCTTTTAGCACACAATAACAAAAAATAACATGCTATAGGAAGCAGCATTCAACATGTGTAAAGAGTTACATGTAGAATGAAAGAAGCTTTACTTACTTTATTTAAAATTTTAAGTTATATTCAGGCACACCCAGCCATTCAGCTTTATTATCCCACTTATACACATCCATTCATCCCAGCTCTTACTACAGAAGAGCCATCATGCTTATTACTCCCTAGTCATCTTATCCCTCTGTTGATCCTTCCACTCCATCAAGATAAATGACTGCTGCTTAGCTGCTGTTGCTTGTCTCCTACTGCTGCCACTTCCAGTAATTGCTTGATCTATTACAACAATCGAGCCCTCTTCTTTTCTTCTTCAGTTATTTCAGCTCCCATGATGGCCACTCATTCCAGCATCATCCACTCATTCTGACTAATCTAAAGCCTATCCACTTTTCTCTGATTGGTTGCTCTCTCAATCCTCGTACCCATTCTACCAATCAGCCTTAAGCTGTTTTGCTAGACCTGGTTGAGAATTTACACTTTTTTCCTGACCGATCACTCCCTATTTTGGACTAACCTCTGTCTCTAGATCATTCTAAGGAATACCAGTTTGATTTTCTCAGGTAAAACATCTGCAGCATGCCATCTTGGATTTCAGCCATTAAAATGACCATTGTTTATTCCTTTTTAAAACTAAAGTAACTACAGTTTTCTAGTCACCTAATCACTTTGGTTCACTTTCACCACCTTAATTATGCTAATTAGACATACCAAAATTGTTCTGCCTCCAGTGGTGTGACAGAAAGCTGTCCGTGGTGCTGAATCCTTACAAAAGTCTATAGCAGCTAAAAAGCTCTTTATATCACTAACATCTATCCCAAACAAGATAAGGGAATGGCTGGTATGGGGCTATTTTGCTAAAGAATTGAAAGGACATTAATTAATGCCAATCAAAATGAAAATAGATCTTGTCTAGCTTGATATCTTTTCTGATAAAAGTAATAGTGTTGAGATAATACTAAAATTTCTATAAGACATTTGACTTGGCACTCCATATTTTAAAAAAACTAACAAATTGTATGATACTTAAAGACTAACAAAATTATTTATTTCATGAGCTTTCATGGGAGAAAATCCCACTTTGTCAGATGCTTTGAAGATGGGGAAACTTACAGAATGGAAGGAAATAAATGCAGGGGAGTGTAAGTCATGGGAACAGGTCATGCTGTAACAGCAAATCAAAACAGTTGTAAAGATTCAAACACTGGGGAACAGCATACAGATGAAGATGAGGTCAAATCATCTGTTGTAATGAGAGAAAATCCAATGTTCCTATTAAGTCCTGAAGCAAAGCAATCAAATTAGCAAACAAATTTAATCTCAGCAGTTTCTCTTTGAAGCCTTGATCTGGTATTCATCTGTTTGAGCACCACAATTAGCAAATCATTAATGGAGTGATCACAAAGATTGAAATGCTCACCCATTTGTTTTAGAATGTTGTTATTTTTGATGTCAGATTTGTGCCCATTTATTCTTTTGCGTAGAGACTGGCCTGTTTGGTAAATTTATAAGGCAGAGGGGCATTTCTGGCACATGACAGCATAAATCACATTGGTGGATGAGCAAGTGTATGAGTCTTTGATGGAGTATCTGGTTTTATTAGGTTCTCTACTAGTGTCTTTTGTGCAGATATGTGGGCAAAGTCGGCAGTGAGGTTTTTTTTGCAGAGATATGTGTCTCCTGCTTTAATGGTTCTTTTAGATCTGTAGTTACTGGTAGGTATCTGCTGAAGGTTGAGGGGCTGTCTATAAGTGAGGAAAGGTCTGTCTCCCAATGCTTGAGAGAGTGAGGGATCATCTTGTAGAAAGGCTGTAGATCCCTGAGGATGTGCTGTAGAGATCTGACTTAGGGATTCTAGGTGATGACTAGAGTTTTTTTTGTTGTTTTCTTTCTTGGGCTTCTCCTGTAGTAGTTGATTTCCAGGTACCCGCCTGGCTCTGTCAATCTGTTTCTTATTTCTGCAGCTGGGTACTGTAGTTTTAAGGATGCTTGATAAAGATCCTGAAGGTCTATGTCTCTGTCTGAGGAATCAGAGCAAATGTGGTTGTATCATAGGACTTAGCTGTAGACAATGGATTGTATGATGTGTTTAGGATGTAGATAACTATACTGATCAGTAGGTGTTCAGTATAGGGTGGTGCTTATGTGCCCATCCCTAATTTGTACTGTAGTATCCAGAAAGTGGATCTCCTCTGTGGAGTGTTCCAGGCTACATTTAATAGTGGAGTGGAAATTGTTGAAATCTCTGTGGAAATCTTCAAGGACATCCTTACCATTGGTCCAGATGATGAAGATGTTATCAATGTCGCATAAGCAGAGGAGAGGTGCTTTGGGATAAGGCTTGAGGAAACAGTGTTCTAGGTCAGCTATAAAGATGTTGGCAAATTGTGGGGCCCTGTGGGTACCCATAGCAGTGCCTCTGACTTGAAGGTATAAATTATCCTCCAATCTGAAATGACTTTCAGTGAGTACAAAGTCACAAAAGTTCAGTCACGAGGTCTGCTGTGGCATTATCTGGGATGGTTCTTCTAATAGCTTGTTATCTATCCTTATGTGGGATGTTGGTGTAAAGAACTTCTGCATCCACAGTGGCCAGGGTGGTGTTTTCTGGAAGCTCACCAGTGGACTGGATTTTTCTCTGCTCAAGTCACTGCTGTCTTGATGATAGCTAGGAGTGTTGACAGCACAGCGTCTGAGGAGGGAATCCACATAGCCAGATAAGCCTGCTGTAAGAGTGCCAACACCTGAGATGATGGGGCATCCAGGGTTTCCTTTTTTATGGATTTTAGGTACTAGATAAAATATCCCAGATTGGGATTCTGGTGGTGTATCTGTCTTTATTTGTTCCTGTGCTGCCTTGGGGAGTTTCTTCAGGAGGTGGTATAGTTCCTTTTGGTATTTCTCAGTGGGATCAAAGAAAAGTGGTTTGTAGAATGTTGTGTTGGAGAGTTGTTTATAGGCCTCCTGATCATAATCCGATTTATTCATGATGACAACAGCACCTCCTTTGTCAGCCTCCTTAATAATAATGTCAGAGTTATTTCTGAGCCCATGGATGGCATTACATTCTGCAAGGCGGAGGTTATGGTATAAGGGATGTTGTTTGTCCACGACTTCAGCCTTTGCACAGTGGTGGAAACAATGAATGTTGACGTCTACTCTGTTGTTCCTACTGTCAGGAGGAGTCCATGAAGAATATTTCTTGTTGCAGTGTTCGAAGTGCTGTGTGAAAATATTCCTTGAGTCTGAAGTGGTGAAAATAGTTCTCCAGGTCACTGCAGAATTTTTTCTTATGTGTAGGAGTTATGGGGCAGAAAGAAAGTCCCCAAGATAGCACCGATTCCTCTGCTGGAGTAATCATGTAGCACAAAAGATTAACAGAGATATTGTATAGGTAGAAGGAGTTGCTCCTGTTGTCCCTTGTGATGCACAGTAGTTTAGACAGTTTGGTGTCTTTCTTTCTTCTTCTGTAGAAAAGCAAAGTGTGTGTTGTAGATAGATTTTCTCTTTTTTGTGAAGTCCAGCCATGTGAAGGAATGTGTTGTAGGTTGGCTTTGAATAAGAGATTCCAGTGTTGAGAGTTTATTTTTAATTTTCTTCTGTTTGCTGTATAGGACACTGATCAGGTGGTTACTAAGTTTCTGTGAGAGTGTGTGGCATAATGTTTCACTGTAGTCTGTGTAATATGTTGATTGTAAAGGATCTTTTACTTTGTCTGTAAGGTATAATATCCAATTGTTTGCATTCAGAAAGGAAAATAATGTCTGTCTGAATTTGTGTGAGTTGTTTCATGAAGTTGATGGATTTCTACTTCAAAAAGCTGTATTTAGTGCCTTGCATGTTGCCCAGTTCCAAAGGGGCAGCTGTGTAAGTCTAGTTCAGTAAAACAAACAAGAAGTTATATGGCACTTAGGCTATGTCTACACTTAGAAGGTTAGTTTGAATTAACTTAATTTGAACTAATTAATTCAAGCTAGTTTGGATTAATGAAAGCCAGTGTAGCCATGCATTAATTTAATTCAAATTAATCCTCATTAATTCAAATTAAATTGTAAGGACATACCCTTAAAGACTAACAAATTTATTCATCGCAAGAGGTTTCATGGGAGAAAATCCCACTTCGTCAGATGTTTTAAAGATGGGGGAACTCAGAGAATGATAGGAAATAAATGCAGGGGTGTGTAAGTCAGGACAACAGGTCACACTATAAGAGCAATTTTTTTTTAAAGAAAGATATAATGTGAAGGCTGCAGATGATAAACGGATTAAAAGCTGACTAACCAATAGGCCTCAGCATAACTGTAAACAGGGACTCATTATTAAACAGGTATTTCTAGTGGGACCCACTGGGATCAGTTCTTGGTCCTATGCTATTTAACACTTTCCTCAATGACCTAGAAGAAACCTAAAATCTCTGAAAATTTGCAAATGACCCACAAATTGGGGAAATGGTAAATAATGAAGAGAAGAGGTCACTGATGCAAGCAAACAATATGCATTTTAAGACAGCTACATGTAAATGCATATACATAGGAACAAAGAATGTAGGCCATGGTTATAGGAAGGGGGATTCTATCCTAGGTGGCCATGACTCTGATAAAGACTTGGGTGCTCTTGCTGGATTGTCAGATGAACATGAGTTCTGACTCCAATATTGTGGCAAAATGAGCTAATGTGATCCCTGGATGCATAAACGAGGGAATCTTAGTAGGAGAAGAGGTTATTTTGCCTCAATATTTGGGACTGATGTGACTGCTGCTGGAATGGTATGTCCAGTTCTAGTGCCAACAATTCAAAAAGCAGGTTAATAAATTGGAAAAGATTCAAAGAGCCACTACAAAAATAATTAAAGGATTAGAAAACATGCCTTGGACTGAATGGCAGATGGGTCTAGAACAACGGTTTTCAAATGTAGAGTCAGAACCCAGTACTGAGTTGCAGGTTCTCAGGTACTGGGTCGCAGCACTCCTGCTGCTGCTGCCAAAAGACTGGAATGCATTGCTCAAAGATGTCATTGTTGGGTTGCAGGCATAAATGATCTTTTTCAATGGGGGTCCAAGAAAAGAGATTTGAAAACCACTGGGCTAAAAGTATGTAGTTTGGGGTAATAAAAAATTTAACAATGGACTTTTCAGTAGGAGAGAAAGATAAAACTAAGACCCAACTTGAGTCATAGGATGATTTTCAGATAATTGCAGCTGAGTTTCAGACAAAAAATGGAAAATCGTAGAAAAGTAATAATAGCCCTTTATTATTTGTGGCTAACAGCAGGAGCCCTGCGCATGGTGTGAATGACAGAAGTAGCTAATTAAGCTCTACAGTGGAAGCCCAGCATTCCAGAATCCACAGTATTACCTAGTACATTGAGCCTTGGGTACAACACAATCCAAGGACTGGAAACTGAGGTTAGACATATTCAGACTGGAAATAAGGCAGATATTTTTAACAAGGAGGGTAATTAACCTTTGGAAGAACTTAAAAAGGGTCATGATGGATTCTCTATCACTGACAATATTTAGAATCAAGATTTAAAAATCAATTTAAAGATCAAGATTTAAAATCAATCTTTTTTTCTAAAAGATATGCCCTAGATATTTTTGTGGGAAACTTTATACAAGACAGTAAGACAAGAGCACAAACGCCCCTTCTGGCCTTGGAACCTGAAGGGTTTAAGGCAATAAAACAATAGCCATTGGAGCTCCTGTACTGAAGATTAAGATAAACTCTGCATCATTTTGCAGGCTTCTGCTTTTGTGTGCTTAGAATGAAATGTGAAAAGATTTGGATCTTAAGCAGCAGCTAGTCATCCATTGATCACATTATGGAATCAAGATTTCTGTTCTCAAGTATGGGATAAGCTGAGAAAATATTCTGTACAAAAGAGCTATGCTTCATTAACTTCCCTATTAAAAAGGGATTACTGCTATTTATTTCATGGCAGTATTTAAGACACCCCATGAAACCTCTTGCGATAAATAAGTTTGTTAGTCTTTAAGGATATGTCCTTACAATTTAATTTGAATGAATGGTACAGCAGCATTTTCCTTCCATAAATGTCCAATAAGAGGCTCTTTCCCCGAGGTTAAAGTATAATTTGGCAGGCCCTGGAACCCTCCTAAATTTCTGGGCCCTCTTAATGCATGTTTGGGCCCCCACCCCAGCTACCACCTCCCCAAATACCTGCTGCCACCCCAGCTACTGCCCCCAACCCCAGCTACTGATCCCAGCCCCAACTACTGCCCCACCCCAGCTACTGCTTCCTAAATGCCTGCCCCTCCACACCAGCTACTGCCCCCAAATGCCTGCCCCCATCAGACCCTTCTTTCCCCAAGTTCTGCTCAGCCCACATCCCCATTCCATAAGCTCCCTACCCCCATGTCCCCAATCCAGCCCTCCTAACCCTCCATCCCCAGCTCCCCTGTCTTCACTGCACCCCCTTCAGCCCCCCAACCCCCTCCCCAACCCCCATCCCGACCCCTCTTCTCACCCTACTCTCACCATGCTGAGCTGCCCAAAGGGAGGCCGGACCCCACACCACACTCGTTCACCTCCAGCAGCACGTGGACTCACCTCTGCTTAACATGCAGAAGGGCCTGGGTTCAATTCCCAGGGGGTTGGACTCGATGATCTCACGAGGTCCCTTCCAGCCCTATGATTTGATTGATTTGACTCCCAAGGGCAGGGGCAGGGATGGGGAAGAATTGCCCCTTACTCTCCCTCCAGGCTGTGCTCTGAGACTTCTACCTCGAACACAGCCTGCGCATGTGCAGGGGGGTCCAGCTGGCACTTCACAGCAGGACAGGCATGCCTCCCCTCTTCTTGTAGCAGTGCCTGCCCTGCTGGAACATGCTGGCTCCTTTTTCTATTTTTAGGGGCCCAGAATGCTGGGCCCCTAAAAATGGTTGGCCCAGAAATGGTGTTCCGGCATACTTTAACCCTTGCTCTTTCCCAATTACTTGGCTCCTGAATCAGAAGAAAACAGATAGATATTGGGGAAACTACACCTCACCTTTGTTCTAAAGAAGCAGATTTTGTAAGAAATCAATGGCAACCTGTTAAGTTAGAGAAAATGTACATAGATAATCCTAGATACTTCATTACTAAAATAGCAGGTCTGATGATCAGATGGTAGAAATCAGCATAGCTTGAGTGAAGCCATTTGCACCATTTCCCCTGAGAGGGAAAGGAAGGATTGAGTGTACTTGGGTTGAATATGAACTATTTTACCAATAATACTTCTGTGGTTGCTAGACTCTTGCTCCATGGGAGGCCAAGTGGTGAGCGATAAATTACAGCAGCTCTCCATGGAAAGCTGCATGTTAGATTTCTAGATTTCTCTTGTAGAATATAGAGCTGGCTTTTAATACACACCCTTAGATATTTATTTCTCTGTGGACCCCACTCCTGAAGGCACATGCCAAATCGGCTAGAAAGCAAAAACTGAGAACAACATGTTTGTATTTTGGCACTTCTCCTTCTACTCTTGGCCACAGGAATAGCACAGCTGGGCAAACATGTAACAACAGGAGGCGAGGATTAAATAATTTTAAACCTCTCAGTCAGATCCATTTCAAGTGACAGATGAGGTTTAGTTCCCATACTATTTTATCGGAAGAAACCATCATACTGTCTAGTTCAAGTCCAGCTAGAAGTTGAGACCCTTTGACTTCACAGTAAACAGAACAAAGCTGAGTGAGTATGGCTTTGGAACACATAGTCATTTAAAAGCACCAAATGAAGCCATGCTAATGGATTATTTCTTGTTATTATTATAACACTTCATTTGCTCTCTTTTATTGCATCTCGATTCCAAACTGTGCAAGGTGACAGCTCAGATAACAAACATTCCTTGCTGATAGTTACTTGGTAACAATCAACTCTGCTGCTGGAGACAGACCTCTTGCTGGAAGCCTCTTCCTGGTAGATCAGCCCAAGAGTATTGCATGGGCAGAGAGGAAGGAATCAAGAAGAGAGAATCTAACTTCAAAGCAACAATAATTAGAAGTGAGCTAAGGCAGCATGACTGTGTCAGATAAAGCAGGTTTATTTTATACGGACACTTGTGGTGTGGGGGAGGGTGAGACCACAGGTTTGCTGCCTTTTCAGAAA
This sequence comes from Podocnemis expansa, assembly GCA_007922195.1. Lineage (NCBI taxonomy): Eukaryota > Metazoa > Chordata > Testudines > Podocnemididae > Podocnemis > Podocnemis expansa. The sequence goes on from ML681966.1 coordinate 72,532,574, forward strand.
CAATCAACTCAATACAAAATATAATTTGGGAGAAAAAATTGTTCAGAGATAAAGAGTACAAGATTGAGTCAGGAGCCTCAGGCCAAATCTCAACCACCATGAGTTGTTCATGTGAAGTTGGGCAAGTTATCTAATTTGCCTGTGCCTTTGGTTTTTTATCTGCCACATGGGAATAATGCTTATCTTCCACCATCCATGTATGATTAAATTCATTCATGTTTATAGAGCATTTGGCAATTGTAGTGCAGTGGAGGGGCTAAGCTACCACATTTACTGCCAACCCCACTCCAGCTATGTGAGCTAGGGAGAAAACCCTGCGTCAGTAGTGCTTCACGGCTGTGGGTTGATTAAGGCTGGGGAGAACCTGCTTAATGAGGTAAATGGGATCACCCAAATCACTGGAGCCAGACCATATAGGAGGCTTGGCAAGTGATGTAAGGAAGGTGGCCAGGCAGAAGCCCTGTGCTTAGACTGCCTCTGGGGAAAGTTTAAACTGGCGATGAGCAACTCACCACTGTAAATAAGGCAAGTACAAGTGTAAAGCAGAGGAGTATGCTACAGGGATCCTCAGATGCTCCAGAAGTACCTGCTGTTGCTTTCTTTTTATTATATAAGAGGCACTGCGTCTGCTTCTCTTTTGATTATTTGCTTTTAGGTATACACAGTGTCTCCTGAATGCTCTTTTTTTGTATGCTTTTGTCATTAATCCTTTTACTGTAATGGGGCTGAACTTGAGGCACTTGGCTAATCACAGTAGTGCCTTGTATACTGATTTATTTTTTTTAACAGTGGTGGAGCAGAGTCTTCTTAATGATCCAGATACAGTGATGTGACAATGCATCATGTGCCCAGAGTGACATCATCATTACCACAGGTGCAGCTTGCAGGCCCTTTTAGAGGCATAACTAATTTGCTGTCCATTGCCATTCATTTAAGAGACAAGGAGGAGTGGGGGAAGGGGATTAGCAGGGGAATTTTTCACGAGGGGCTTCTGTCCCTCAAAAAGTTCTGCTCAGCAATCCACGCATGATTGCGTGTAGTTATCACAGAATTAATATGCAGGACAGTGACGATTATTTGCTGGAGTGCAAGGTGATTGCAAAGCAGACATAAAGAGATGCCATTCTATGCTCATTTGGCACTGTAGATGATGTCTACACAAGATGCAAGGCAATGGTGAATCAGCAGCACATACCTGAGGTAATATCAACCTCCTCACTTCGTGAAATGCTGTTGGTACTTTGGTAGAACATCATTTTGATCCCTTTTATAGTCATGTGGGTTCTCTAGCAGCAATTCTTCAATTGGAAGGGTGCACTCAATCTATAACAGGTGTTGGTGGAAGCAGTTGTATGTAATCCCAAATGGAGGTGGGTAAAATATGCAGAGAGAACCATTTACTGAGTGAGATCGGCACTCTTTTTCCTTTACCTGCAAACAGACTTTGATTTTTACAGATACGTTGCCTCTCTGAAACTGTTCGGTAAGTAGCTTGTGAATGTATCGCTCATATAGGCTGCTTGTGATTTAACAGCTAAGTGTTTAGCTGAAGGCAGCACAGGAACAAATAAAGACATACACAGCCCCAGAACCCCAGCCAGGAATATTCTATCTACTACCTAAAATCCATAAAAAAGGAAACCCTGGATGCCCCATCCTCTCAGGCATTGGCACTCTTACAGCAGGCATATCTGACTATGTGTACTCCCTTCTCTGACCCTATGTTATCAACATCCATAGCTATCTTCAAGACACCACGGATTTCCTGAGGAAAATCCAATCCATTGCTGAACTTCCTGAAAACAACATCCTGGCCACTATGGATGTAGAAGCTCTTTACACCAACATCCCACACAAGGATGGATTACAGGCTCTTAGAAGAACCATCCCAGATGATGCCACAGCACAGCTTGTGACTGAACTTTGTGACTTTGTGCTCACCCACAACCATTTCAGATTTGAGGACAATTTATACCTCCAAGTCAGCTGTACTGCTATGGATACCCGCATGGCCTCACAATATGCCAACGTTTTTATGGGCGGCTTAGAACAACCTTTCCTCAAGTCTCATCCCAAAGCACCTCTGCTCTACTTACGCTATATTGATGACATCTTCATCATCTGGATCCATGGCAGGAATGCTCTTGAAGATTTCCACAGAGATTTCAACAATTTCCACCCCACAATCAAATTGAGCCTAGAACACTCCACACAGGAGATCCACTTTCTGGACATTACAGTACAAATTAGGGAAGGAAACATCAACACCACTCTATACCAAAAACCTACTGATCAGTATAATTATCTACATCCCTTGAGCTTCCATCCTAAGCACACCACACAATCCATTGTCTACAGCCAAGCCCTAAGATATAACTGCATTTGCTCTGATGCCTCAGACAGAGACAGACATCTTCAGGATCTCTATCAAGCTTTCTTAAAACTACAGTACCCACCTGGAGAAGTACAGAAAGAGATTGACAGAACCAGATGGGTACCACGCAGTCAACTACTACAGGAAAGGCCCAAAAAAGAAATCAATAGAATGCCACTAGTCACCACCACATACAACCCTTAAGTCAGACCTCTACAATGGTGGTTACTTACCAGTAACTGTCCTTCTTTGAGATGAGCTGCTCACATACATTCAGTTACAGATGTCTGTGCCACAGCGCACGGTAGCTCAGAAAGTCTTTAGCCTTAGCCTCTCAGGTCAGGACACATGGCCAACGCGCCCTCCGTGCCACGACCGCAGCTATATAAGTGAACATGACCCTGACCCTCCCGGTCCTTATACCTTCACCAACTCCGGTTAGTGGGGACGGTGGGAGGGGTCTGAATGTATGTGAGCAGCCCATCTCAGAGAAGGACAGTTACTGGTACGTAACCCACCATTCTTATTTGAGTGCTGCTCACATCATTCAGTTACAGGTGACTGCTAGCCATACCCAAAGACGGTGGGAGGAGTTACAGTCTCCCCACGCTTAGTACAACTCTGCCCAATGAGGTGTCTTCTCTAGCCTGTTGGATGATAGTGTAGTGCATCACGAAGGTATGCACAGATGACCACATAGCTGCCCTGCAGATCTCCAGGATCAGGACCTTGGTGAGGAAGGCCATTGACGAAGCCTGGTCTCTTGTAGAGTGAGCCCTGACAGTCCCGGGAAGGAGTATATTTGACCTTCCTTGGCAGTCTTTTATACAGTTTACTATCCATTTGGAAATGCACTGTGAGGACACTAGAAGACATCTTTTGCGTTCCGCGACCACCACAAAGAGTTGGGGAGCCTTGCGGAACGGATGCATGTTTTCAGTGTGTGTCAGGAGTGCTCTCTTCACATCCAGAGTGTGCCATCTCCTCTGGTTCTCCATAACCTGAGGATCTGGAAAAAATACTGGCAAGCAAATATCCTGATTGAGGTGAAAAGGAGAAACTACCTTAGGAAGGAAGGACAGGTGAGGTCGAAGCACCACTTTGTCAGGAAAGAGCCTTGCATATGGGGGTTCTGAGGAAAGGGCCTTCAACTCTAAGACCCTTCTAGCTGAGGTAATTGCTATCAAAAAGGCTATCTTCCAGGCAAGGACCAATAAGGTACACAAGTCCAAGGGTTCCTACAGAGGCTCCGTTAATGCATGGAGCACCACGTTCAGGTCCCATTGAGGGGTGGTTCACGGAGTTTTGGGAAAAGTCTTTCGAACCCCTTCAAAAACCTAGTGGAAGTAGGGTGGGAGAAGACAGGGACACCATCCACTTTTTCATGGAGGGCTGAAATCGCTGCTAGGTGGACTATCAGTGATGAAAGGTAGAGGCCCTTGTCTCTAAGGTCTAGCAGATAATCAAGAATTAGGTGCAAGGGAGCTAGTGTAGGGTTGACCCCTATACCTCGAGCCCAGCTGGAAAACCATTTCCATTTGGCTATATAGGTGGACCTGGTGGACGATCTTCTACTACCAACCACAACCTCCCTGACCCTGTCCAAGCAGAGCCTTTCCTGCTCACTGAGGCAAAGAGTCTCCAGGCTGTCAGATGCAGGAGACCTGGGTTTGGGTGCTGCAGGCACCCCAAGTCTTGTGTCCGGAGGTCCGCCTATAGGGGGAGGTGGAGTAGGGCCTTTATGGACAGGTCCTCTAGGAGTGCGAACCAGTGTTGCCTGGGCCAGTCCGGAGCTATCAATATCATGTTCGCTCCATCCATTTTGATCTTCAAAAGGACCCTGTGTATCAACGGGACTGGTGGGAAGGCATATATTAGAGGGCCCAACCAACTGATGAGGAAGGCATCGGTGAGTGACCCCTCCTCTCAACCCCTGAGGGAAGTACTGACACTTGCAGTTCTGCTGTGTCGTGAAAACGTCCACTTGGGATGTTCCCCACTTGTCTATCAGGTGAGAGAACACCATGTTGTAGAGGGACGACTTGTGATTTGCTAGGGGTTTTCTGCTGAGCAGGTCTGCCAGCTTATGTCCACTCCTGGTAGGTGTACTGCCACCAGAGTAAAATTGTATTTCAGGGCTAATTCCCAGAGTTTGCACACTTCCTTGCAGAGAGCTGAGGAGTGGACACCCCCCCCCCGCTGGTTCATACAGAACATGGCTGCAGTGTTGTCCGTTAGAACCTGAACTGGCCTGCCTTGTATCCTGTCCAGAAAAGTTATGCAAGCCAATCTGATGGCCCACAGTTCCTTCACATTTATGTGAAGAAGGCTGTCTGCATGAGAGCAAAGTCCCTGGGTGGAAAGCCCCCCTGAAATGTGGGCCCCCCCATCCCGAATCTGAGGCATTGGTTATCAGTGTCACTGTGGGTATTAGCGTTTTGAAGGGAATTGCCCTCATGGCAAACAGGGGGTCCTTCCAGATCTGTAGTGTCCCCAGGATATCTCAGGGAACCAACAGTACCTTGGACAGACGTTCTATCCATGGGTGGAACGCCATGGAGAACCAGACCTGAAAGGGCCTCATTCTCAGGCGTGCCATCCAGATCACAGAGATGGAGGCTGCCATGTGCCCAAGCAGCTGTAGGCAGCGACGGGCTGTGGCCACTTGAAACTCCTGTAGCTCCATAATGATGGTGCAGATGGAGTGAAATCCTGAGGGGAGTAGAGAAGCCCTCCCTTTGTGGGCATCTAGGAGAGCTCCTATGAACTCTATGCATTGGGACAGGCGAATTTTTGACTTTCGTCAATTTATGTAGAGACCCAGGTACCTGCACAGGTGGGTTACCGCTCTGACACTGTGCTCTACCTCAGCTCTCGATTCCTAGATGATAACCGATTATCTAGGTAGGGATAGATATTTATGCTCTGCCAGTGTAGGAATGCAGCGACCAGCGCCATGCATTTTGTGAACACCCTGGGGGCCAGAGGAGCCCAAAGGGGAGTGATGTGAACTGGAAATGATTTGCCTCCACCATGAACCTTAGGTACTTCTGTGGAAGGGGTGTATTGCTATGTGAAAGTAGGCATCTTTTAGATCGAGGGCTGCAAACCAATGCCCAGGAGACAGAGATGGGATGATCTGTAACAGGGAAACCATGTGGAACTTTATTTTCCTTATGTGTTTGTTTAAAGCTCTAAGATCTAGAATGGGTCTTAGAACCCCATTGGGTTTGGGGACAGAAAGTATCAGGAATAAATCCCTTTTCCCCGCTCTGGCTTTGGGACCCTTTCAATGGCCCTAAGGGAGAGGAGCTTCTCGCATTCCATCTCGAGCAAGTGATCTAGTTCCCAGTACCCAAGATTTGGGGGAGGGGGCGGTTTTCTGACCTGAGGGGTTGATCGAAACTGTATGTGATACCCTTCCGAGATGATCTCGAGGACCCACTAGTTGGTTGTGATGTCGGCCCAGTGGTGCGCAAAGTGATGTAGGCAGTTGGCAAAGGTTGGGGTTGAGCCTATGGGTACGCTGCCCTCAGAGTAACCATCAAAAACTCTGCTTCCTCCCTGACAAGCGGTCGGCACCCTGCCCATGCCTGCTGAACTGTGAGGCATGGGGTTTTTCATCCTTGCTCAAATGGGCCTTGTCCTTATCCAAGCCCCCAAGTTGTCGTTGCGGGTATTGGTAGGACCGAGAGAATGAACCTTGCATCTGGACTTCTTGCTTTAACTGTTGTAATTGCTGCTGCAAGAGTTTATGAGTGCTGGGCAGATTGTGTCATGTACATTCCCAGCGATCTGAGGGTGGCTCTTGAGACCTCCATGACATGCAGCTTTGCATCCGTGGACTCAGCAAAGAGGTCGGGGCCTTCGAATGGCAGATCTTGAATGATGAGCTGCATCTGCGGGGACAGGCCCAAGCCCTGAAGCCAGGTGGAGTGATGCATCACCATGGCAGATGCTATATTATGCGAGGCTGTATCTAATGTGTCCCAGGTAGACATCAGAGCATCTTTGGAGGCCAAGCCCCCCTCCTCCACCATTGCCTCATAGTTCCTGAGGCAGTCTTTGGGGATAAGATCGCAAAACCCATCCATCGCTCTCCAGAGGTTAAAGATGTATCTCACCATGAGGGCTTAGTGATTAGAGATATGCAGCTGCAAGGCTGAGGTGGCATAGACCTTCCTGCTGAGTAAGTCGAGCTCTCTAGCTTCCTTATTCTTGGGAGTAGAGCCTGGTTGGCCCCGTCTCCCTTTTTGGTTAACTGTGTCCACCACTAGGGATCCCAGCACAGGGTGTTGGAAAAAGAACACAAACTTGTCCAAGGGGACATGGTACTTGTGATCCGCTGCCTTGGACACCAAAGGAATTGAGGACAGGGTCTGCCACCACGCCCTGGCAATTCTGTACATCCCTTCATGAAGGGGAACAGATACCTTGGCTGGTAGGGTGGTGTCCCTGACGTCAAAGAGGGGGTCATTCTCCTCCTGGACCACCCTAGTTCTATGTGCAAGTTTGCTGCTATGCAGTGGAGTAAATCCTGCTGTGAGCGGGAGTCATCCTTGTACGCAAGGGATCTTTGGAAGGTGTACTCATCTAGGGAGGATGACGAGGGGGCCCAAGATCTACTGCACTGGCTGGAGTCTGAGTTGGGCTCATCATTGGAAATAGCCGAGAAGTCCGGAGTCTGGGTTGGAGACAGTACCAAACAGTGCTGTGAAGTTGAGCTGTCCTTGACCATCGTGTAGAGCCCTTCATGTGACCAGTCATTGAAGGAGTCTCTGATCACAGTATGGCATGAGGGAGAGTGGCCCCTGCCCATCTGGGAAGTCCTGGTGACATGGGAGGGACTGGGCCGTGGTGCCCGTATCGGGGTTGTCAGGGTTGTCCTCTTTCTTGGCACAGGTGTCGGACCATTTTTGATGGTGCTTACCCGCCCATTCCCTGGTACCAGAGATGGTTTTTGAGGAACCAGGGTAACGGACGGAGGCTGGAGATGATGATGAGGATGAGCTAGACCTCCTTCTTCTAAGGCCCTGGGAGCATGGTACTGAGGGCTCACAGGATGAATACTGAGAGGAACAACCTTTGGAGTGATCGTCGGTACCATTTTTGCAATGCTGGACAGGGGCTTGATGGTACCAGACTTGAAGGCGGTGCCGATTCTTGCGTTGACCGCTCCCTAGATGAGGAGCCAGCTTACTCTTCGACCAGGCTTTCTTGCCCGGTACTGGAGCTGGGTCTTGGAATAGGGCCTGTGCCATTGCTAGGACTCGTGGTGTCAATGGTACTGAGGGCAGTCCCAATCCTGACTCACAAGAAGGGGAATGCAGAGATGGAGGCAAACGGTGCCATGGCGATACCAAAGTTGATGCCAACCACAGCTTTGAGCTCTGCAGCAGGGGTTGGTATCAGGCAGGCTCCAGTGCAGCAGTCACCCAGGGTGCCAGCAGAGTGCTAGTGGCCCCAACGGCATCAGAGGCGGACATGCAGTCCTCCGCAAGAGTGCGTAAGTGCCACTCTCAGTCCTTGCGAGTCCTACGTTTGAAGGACTGGCAAATAGAGCAATTCACTGCAAGGTGTGACTCACCAAAGCACACAAGGCATTTCTCATGGGGATAGTCAAATCAGAAGGCTTTGGAACACCCGGACATGGTTTAAACCCCGGCATTCTAATTTCTGAGTGAAAAGGAGTGACAGGCACTTGCCTTCACAAGTTTTTTGCTGATCCAAAATCGTTGCTGAGGATGGCAAAGGGAACTGGGAGGGTCGGGGTCATGGTCACCTATATAGCTGTGGTCGTGGCATGGAGGGGAAGTTGGCCATGTGCCCTGACCTGATAGGCTAAGGCTAAAGACTTTCCAAGCTACCATGCGCTGTGGCACATAGACACCTGTAACTGAATGATGTGAGCAGCACTTGAAGAACAGATCATTAAGGACCTCCAGCCTATTTTAAAAGATGACTCCTCACTCTCTCTAGCCTTGGGAGACAGACCTCTCCTCGCCTATGGGACAACCCCTGAACCTTAAACAGATACTCACCAGCAACTACAGACCTAACAGAAACATTAAAGCAGATGCATATCCCTGCAACAAACCACGCTGCCAGCTTTGTCCACACATCTACACTAAAGACATCATAGGAACTAATCAAGGGTCCTTCACCTGCTCATCCACTAATGTGATTTATGCCATCATGTGCTGGAAATGCCCCCATGCCTTATACATTGTACAAACAAGACAGTTGCTATGCAGAAGAATAAATGTGAACAAAACTGACATCAGAAATCACAACACACAAAAAACCAGTTGCAGAGCACTTCCATCTTCCTAATCACTCCATTGATGACTTGTTAGCAATGGTCCTCAAGAAAATCAATGGGACATCAAGACTTCAAAGAGAAACAGCCGAAATTCAAATAATATGGTGATTAGATTGTGTCAAAGCAGGGCTGAATCATGACTATGGATTCTTTTCACATTATAACAGGTAATTTGCCTCCACCCTCCCTCTGTGTGCTGTTTCCTGGAGTTTGAGTCCTTACAAATGCTCTGATTTGCAGTTGCAGTATGACCTGATCCCATGTCTTACACTCTCCTGCATTTATTTTCATCCAATTCTGTAAGTTGCCCCTCTTCAAAGCATCTGACAAAGTGGGATTTTCTTCCACGAAAGCTCATATGATAAATAAATCTGTTAGTCCTTAAGTGCCACAAAACTCCTTGCTTTTTTAGCTTTACTAGATTAACATGGCTGCCCCTTTGGAACTAAGTTCTGAGTATAGATTTTGATGAGCTGTCCCACCTCCAGAATAATATATTCACAATAATGGATAAAATTAAGTAGTAGTAGGAAACTATTTCACATAATGGCTAGAAATTGTAACCAAACTGATGTTCCCTGCAAAAATGACCAACTATTTGATCATCATAATTTGCTATTAATTTTGTGATTGGTCACTGGCGTGACATGGTCTTGTTTCTCATTCCTATGTGCACAAACATGTTTCTTGATGGCCATGCACACATTCATTATACTTTCACCTTCCTATGTGCATTCTTGCAAATAAAGTGGTGCTGTGGATGCACACTTAAGTTGAATCAACGCAAGATAGGTGAAAGTCAATATAAGTTGATTGCTTCTGAACTTAAACTAAAGTATGAGCAAGCTGACTCTCCCGTGTTATCCATTATCTATCTCAAACAATGGCATACTACCTGCTCTGCTTTGGGGCATAAACTGACCATGTATGAGAACAGTGAGGCTGCAGTCTCTGCTTCACTCTAACAATGAAAATACCACATCTATTATGAGAACTTCAGTCTCACAATTACTGGTCTGAGACTGACTCTGACTTTCCAGCATCCTGTAGCATATGTAGTCACATCCATGAATGTAAAACAGTGACATTTACATTGAGTGGCACCTTACACTCACATTGCACATATGCAAATAACTACAATAGGTGCAACCTGAAAGAATCAAGCCCTTTGTGTGCTAACTGGTCTCTTCTCCTTTAGCAACAAACAGCTTACTACAGAACTACATCTTCACCTTGATAAAATGGAGCTTAGTAGTGCACAACAGGGCTTCTACAATAAAAACTATAATTATTGATATTCTAGTTACAACTATTTCTCATTTTTCAACTGATTTTAAAACAAAACTTGATTTAAAGCAGTGCCAATCTGAGTACTGAAGAGGCCTAACAACTCTCTAAGATTAAAGCTGTATTGTGGATAGGCTGAGGAGGCTGCCAAAGATGTCTTAAGCAGAGGCTCACCTAATTTGGCTTAAAGAAGGTCCCATTAACCTACTGCTTAAACCTGAGCTGGCAATCTCTGCACACAAGAACCCTCAATGTTCCCAACACTAGTGGAACTGAAATAGGCACTGAGGAGCATAGGGAAACATTTGCAAAAGTCCTCACCTGTAGACAAGGCTTAATATGATTTGGTGTCTCAGCAGGGTTTATCAGGTGAGGATGAAGGCTATCAGGTGGGAGTGAAGTCCCAGCCCTTGCTAATTCCACCTGATCCTCACACTGATTGACTGCATTTACTTTAATTTCACTTCTTGGTCCAAAGCTCCTTACTAGGACTAAGTGGTTTTATTGTATCAGCATGTTTTTTGTCCTTCTCCCCACATATCCCTTGCCAAGGTCCTGATCTATAACTCACTGAACTCAGTGGGGACGAGAATTGGTGTAAGGGAGTGTTTTTCAGGAGGCTTTGGACTAGGCTGTAGATGTGGTCCACTGATCAAGAAGTGGCCTGTGTTATATTGGGATCCGGGGTTACAGTAAGGGGGAACTTCCCAGAACACTCTTCTGGGGCACCCTATTTTTTAGGGGGCCAATGTTCTGGGACCCCTTAAAATAGGGGAATGACCTGGAACGCCACTTTTTGGCATCCCCAAAAATAGGGGGACATGCCAGAACGCTGCATTCTGGGGCCCCCTAAAAATAGCAGAGCATGCTGGAACACAGCATTCTGGCGTGTTCCCCCTAGGCCAGCAGAAAAGAGGGGCTGGGGGCTGGGGCTGGCCAGGCCACCCTTCTTTCCCCAGAGCTTGTGGCAGCTCCACCCCTTCCAGGCAAGGCCAAGTGGTTCATGCACCCCAAGGCCCTTTCTAGCTGCCCAACTGGCCAGCCAGCACCACAGTCTCCTTTCCTCCAGACCAGCTTTTTGGCCACCTTGGCCAGGTAAGGGGGCTGGGGAGGGGGGATTGGGGATGTTGGGCAGTTGGCAGGGAAAGTGTTGGGGGGGAGAGGGAAGAAGGGGTTGGGATGGTGGGCTGGGGAGGGGTCGAGGGAGTGGAGTGAAGATGGGAAGCTGGGGGGAAGGGGGTTAGAAGGGCTGGAATGGGGGCAGGGTGGTTAGGAAGTGGGGATTGGCACTAAGGAGGACATGGGGAAAGAAGGGTCTGATGTGGGGTAGGTGTTTTGGGAGCAGTAGCTGGGGTGGGGGTCAGACATTTAGGGGTGAGGTAGCTGGGGTGGGTGAAGGGGGCCCAGGCATGCTGGAAGAGGGCCCACACCTACAGGAAGGGGACCCAGACTTGCAGAAAGGCGACCCAGGCCTGCATGACGGGAGCCCAGAAATTTATGAGGGTTCTGGGGCTCCCCAAATTTTACTTTAACCCCTGCTTGGGATAGTGGAGCAATACATTTCACCTCTAGTTCTTCATTCTTATTCTCTGGCTTGTTTATTTCTTACTCTCAGATTCGACTTGTAAATGACTCACTGCCATATCCTGAGCATTTCTTCACTCAAATACCTTATCCTCTGTAACACTGATAAGCATCTATCTCACACAGCTTGCATCTTCAGAAAAATATTTCAAGAAACCACTGGATGGCACTATTTTCCTCTTCTGGGAGTGATGAGAAAGTTAACAGCATACAGCTGTGCTGCTTTCTAAGCCATTCCTCAACTTGCTGCCATCAGGAAAATACCTAATTTCTAGTTTTACCTTTGAGTGAACTGACCCATATAGGCTAACATGTAGGCCCATATATAACTGTTGTGGTTTTGAACATCTTCCTCCAAGTTACTCCTTTCTCACTACCTTTTGTAAGCAGATCTTAAGCAGATGTAAACTGGTGTAACCCCACTGAATTCAATGGAGCTGCATTTTTAAAAAGTCCTAGAAACTCTAGTCTAAGAGCCAGATCCTCACTCAGCTGGTATAATTTGATCACAGCATTTTTAAAGATCTCATAGGCTATGTCTACACACAGGTTTTAAATCAGAATAACGCTGTTTATTTCAATTTTAAAATGATTAGGTCCACGCGACTTTCCCTTTTTTTGAAATAACAAGCTCTGTCATTTCTAAACAAGGGAACTTACAGTGATTTAATGAAACCTCGTTTTAAATCAAAACGACACTTAGACGGCAATGGTCATTTTGAAAAAACACAGTTCGGATGCGTTATATCAAAACAACCATTATATCAATTCCAGCTTTGATTGTCCTCCCTCCTCCCAGGGTGCACAGCACCAGGAAGAAGGAAGTGCCCAGTCCCCCTGGTGCTGCATGCTTGCAGGCTGGTATCAGCATGGCTGAGCCACGTGCTGCCACGGCACAGGAACGATGCAGGGCCCCTGTATGGAGCAACAAGGACATCCTCAGTCTTCTCCGGATATGAGGGGCAGAGGACATCCTCTCGCTGTTCTGGGCAAGACACCGGAACCGTGATGTCTACGCGGACATTGCCCTGGCACTGTCCGCCCAAGGATACAGCTGCACCACCAAGCAGGTGTGTGCTAAAGTTAAGGTCCTCAGGTAGGACTATGCCAGGGCAAGGGAGGTAAGACAGCTCCGTGGGGCAGCGAGTGGCACCAACTGCCCCATTACAAGGAGCTTCATGCCTTTCTGGAGGAGGAGCCCGCCGGCCTCCCAATGGCGACCCGTGATGCCGCAGAGCGCACCACCTTGGAGGAGCCGAGAGACCCTGAGGCGTCCGTCAACAGAAGGAGGGACTGACAGCCCACCAGTGGGGGGGGGGTGAGGCAAAGGAGGTGCCCCCATTCAAGGATAAGCCTGGTGAAGGGCCATCTAGATACTTACTCACAGGTGCCCTGGATGTGTATTCCCCCTTCCCGCCATGCAAGCAGGGCTAGGCCTGCCTACAGCAGGGACAAGGTGGGCAGATGGGGTTTGGGGGTTGGGGGGGCCTGTGGACGCTCCCATGAGACACTGGGGCCAGGGACCATGTGGCGGAGGGGCACATACAGCCAGGTAAGCAGCGGATGAGCCACCAGTGGGGGCTGCAGGGAACCAGAGGCAATGGCATGGGACACACAGCATGCGGCCCACAGCATTGGCATGTGGCCCTGGGAGATGGTCAAGGCACAGATCTGGGCACTGGGCTCTCTGCCAGCATGGGCACCACGGGCACCCCCAGCAGCCCTGCAAAGCTCGGCACACCTCTGGGGCTTGATTCTACAGGGCATGGCTCAGGACGTGGGGAGACAGTCAGGGCACAGCCACAAGGTGCTTTCAGGCCACAGGGCATGGGCACCACATGGCACTAACCCTTCTCTCTTCTTCCTTGCTGTAGCTCGCGCAGCCAACCACCGTCAGGCTGCGGGGAGCCCACCAGCTGCGGCGCAAGGAGGGCCCATGTGACCCGCCACAACCTCCTCTACATGCTCCTGCAGCTGGGCCAGGAGGCCAGTGAAGAGACTGGGGCCTGGAGGCAGCAGCAGGCCACCCAGCAGGATGCAGCCATCAGCCAGCTCCAGCAGGCTGCCAAGACCAACGACCGCATTATCGCTGTACTGGAGCGCCGGAGCAAGGCATTGGTAGGCATTTGCACAGCCCTGCAGGATGTTGCCACCAGCCTGCATGGCACCACAGGTCACCAGCCCCGCTCTGCCCCTGAGCAAGGCCATCACAGGGAGCATCCCGTCTCTTGCTGCAGGCACACCTGGACCCTTGGTGGGTGGCAGGAAGGCCATGGCGGACCCACACAGGCAGGGGTTAAAGTATAATTTGGTGGGCTCCGGAACCTTCTCACATGGGTGGGCCCCCCTGTACCCCAGCTCCTGCCCCCCAGACTCCTTCCCCACACCCCTGCTCCTGCCCCAACCCCAACTACTTCCCCAAATATCCATTCCCCTGTCCCCAAAATCCACCTCAGCCCCCAATACACACCCCCAATACTCACTCCTCTGTCCCCAAAATCCACCACCTGCCCCCAATACCCGTCCCCAGCTCAGGCACCGCTAATACCCCAGTGCTCCCTGGCAGTGCGCTGAGCTGACACACTGTGCAGCCTACGCATGCGCAGGGGAACCCACCCCTCTCCCCTGCCTGCAGGAACGCAGGGAAACACCATTCCAGGGCCTGCTATTTTAGGGGACCAGCTTTTGGGCCCCTAAAAATAAAAAATGGTGCTGGGATGCTGCATTCCATAGCCTGCTCTTTTTCAATGGTGAGCCCCAGAACACAGGGTTTTGGCACCATTTTCTATTCTTAGGGGGCCCAGAATGCTGAGCCCCTAAAAATAGTGGGCCCCAGAACAGTGTTCTGGGCTGTTCCAACCCCCTTTAACCCCTGCACACTGGGCACCAGTAGTGCCCCACCACCCTGACTTTCCCACCTCCCTACTCCCCACTTTTCCCACAAGTTCCAAAACCTCTCTCTGTCTCCAAACACCCTTATGATCCCAAATTACGCCCCCACCCCATAAGTAAAACCCACGAGCCAGTATCCTCTGTGCTGGAGCTTTTATTGGGCAAGGGCCGGGGGGGGAAGGTGATTGGGAGTGTCGGCAGAAGTAGGTGGCGGGGGTGGTATTGGTGGTCTGCTGAAAGAGAGGGGGTCTGGTGGTAGGCACAGTCCTTATAAGCCCTTGCAAGGGAACAGGCTTTTCACAGCCTCACACACAATGGTTGCCCTCTGGTGCACTCTCTCTCGGGGCCACAGTTTCCAGTTGCTGGAAATGGCCAGCGACGAGCTCCACTTTGGCCTCCCAGATGGGTGCTGCTGTCTCTCCCCGGAGCTCACATAGATTGTGCAAGGCCACACAGGCACTGACAACCTCTGTGGAGGTCTCCTCTGTGAGGTGGAGGTGCTTTAGTAGGCACCTCCAGTAGGCTTTCATCTGGCCAAATGCCCATTCCACTACCTGGTGGCAGCGGTTCATGCGATGATTAAAAAGCTCACACCTGGTGTCAAGTGGTCCCATGTAGGAGTGCATGAGCCACAGGTGGAGCACATAAGCAGCATCAGTGACGATGAGGATGGGTACCTCCACTTCCCCAACGGTGATGTTATGGGGGGAGGGAGAAGGTGCCCACCTCCATGCCCTGGTACAGGGAGCAGTTGTGCAGGACTGTGACATCATGAGCCCTCCCTGGCAAGCCTAAATAGCAGTTCAGAAAGATGCCCAGTTGTCCCCAAGGGCCTGCAGTATGAGTGAGTGGTACCCCTTGAGATTTCTATACTTAGCCACACAGTGCTCTGGGGCTCACACGGGGATGTATGTGGCATCAAGTATGCCTGCACGGTTTAGAAACCTAAGAGTGGCGAGGCTGGTGATGGTGTCCTGCAGCGCTCCCAGGATCATGAGGCATGGTAGCAGGACCATGTTGGTGGTGCTGGTGACCTGCTGCAGAACTGCGCTGACAGTGGACCTCCTGACATCGAAGAGGTGTGCTACAGACCTGTAGGACTCAGGAGTGGCCATCTTCCAGAGAATGATGGCCACTCTCTTGTCCACAGGGGTGGCAAGTCTCATCATGGTGTTCCTGTGGCTTAGGAACGGGGCAAGCTCTGTGACCAAGAGAGCAAAGGGCTGCCTGCTCATCCTCAGGTTCCTCCACCACTGTTCATTGTGCCAGGTTCCCTGCACTACGTGCTCCCACCAGTTCATGCTCGTCTTGTGTTCCCAGATGTGACAGGGCACAGATGGGGGAAGGGGAACTAAGGCCACTCTGAGGGCCTGAAATACGATGTTCAGGAGCTCAGGCTCAGGGCCATGGGGGTCTGGAAACAGAGTACCCCACTGCAAGAGGGCACCACTGCGAGGGTATGAGAGCTGGACAGCGTCCATGCCCATCTCCCTCAGTCTCTTGCCAGCCAGAATGGACAGGCAGCCAAAGTCAATTCCTGTTTTTATGGGACTGACTGGTGGCATGGACCTGCAAGGGGGCCATGTTGCCACACCTCCAGTAGTGCCCCTTTCCTGAATCGAACTAACAGTTCCTGTCCCTGGATGTGCTACTTCAATTTCAGGTTTTCAGTGGGGGGTCCTGTTAGAACAATTTAACCAAAATCAATTTAACAATTTTTATATCAATTTTCTTAAATCGATTCAAGTTGAATTGATTTAACTGCCTATGTGTAGACATAACCATAGGTACTACACTTGTTCACATGGCTCCTCCCTTTACCTCACCTGAGAGAGTGCTCAAATACACTTCTCCTTTAATGGCTGAACAAGTGTTTAGCCGACTTCCCGAAACAGGCCAAGTCTGGATTTGGACAGCTATCCTGCCTCCCCAAATATGGTATTTACAATTACTATATAAATAAAATGATTCCACATAACTGCTATAAACTGAAACTAAGGTGACATAGTATGAAAGGCTTCTAGGATATTCAACATTTCCCTTTGTCACTGATTATATATCAGAGATTATGAATATGCAAATTGTGACATGTACAGAAAGTTATGGACCCAGGTCTCAGGAATCCTTACTCCAGCAAAACACTCCCCTGAAGTCATCTTGGCTGCTTTTCTAGCACTGGAGGCTTCTGACTAGAGCTGGCCAAACTTGCTTTACCTGGGTCAGGATGTTTTAGATCAGACCATCTGCACTGTACTTAATGTGTATTAAACATAACAGTCTTTTTATATGTAACACTTTTCACGTCATAAAGAATTTGGAATGAGAAGTGGTGTAGATCATTAACTTCTGACTAGAGCTGGCTTAATCTGAGTCACAGCTCATTAAATTGGAGTGTGTGTGAACCAAGGTGACTACTGATGGTGTACTCTGGCTGAGGCATTATTTCTTAGTTCTCAAGCTAATTTTAAATTGGTGCAGCACATGTAGACTAAGTGAAGGAGGGTGCTGAATACTAAGTCTAAGACCTTGGCGGCACCAGAGAGCTTTAGCTTTGTCACAACCCTTGAAGCCCCTATCAGGCTGATATCACTGTACTTGCAATAAATTTTTTGCATGCGCTAGTGGGAGTTCTGAGGGATATAAGGGACCCAGAAGCAGCTGGTGTTTTAAATGCCATATCATCAGAGCAGCACAGGTCTAGATGGCACAGGGAGAAAATGTCAAAGCTAGTTAGGCACCCAGCCTTCATTCATTTTCAAAGGATACTGAATGCATAGTTGTCTTTTGGGTGTGTTTGCAAGTCTGTTTGACCATGGGTTGAAAAGCTAGCAGTTCTCTGCACCAGCAGTTTGATCATCACAACAAGGAGTGGAACAGCAACAGCCTTAGCTATGACGAGAAATCTTTTCAGAGAAAACCACTAGTGTTATAAAGACTTGATGGTGTCAGTCATTTGGCTTTCATCCATAGCCAGAGTTTCTTTGTAAAATCCCTAGCAACTCATCTTTGTGCACACTGTTTTGCTTGTGCAACTTGGGCCTGTGTTTTTGAGAACCGCATTCTATCTGGTTATTAAAGATGCTATCAGCTTCAAAAGAAGTCTCAGTTATGGCCCCAAGTAACTAGGATTACGATATGTGGTGGGGGGGCAAAGGTAGCCCCCACATAAGTTACAATAGCCATGCCATGAACTGGGCTGGTCCCCAGCCAGCCCCATGACTGGGGGGAGGAGGAAGAAAGGCTTCCAAGCCACGCTTGTGCTTGTCTTAAACAGTTAAGTCATACTACAGGATCCCATCCTTATGGATCAGTTCCATAAGGTACTGAGCATTAAAATACTGACTGAAGAGAGAGGAAGTTGAGCATGCTCAGCACCTGGCAGGACTGAGCCACAAAGTAGCTAATAGAAATAATAGAACAAAATGTAGGTCGGGATTTTCAAAAGCATGCACCCATGGCCTAACACAGCTTCCACTGGAGCCAACTGGAGTTTTACCACTGCACAAAATGGGGACAGAGTTAGGGCTGCTCTGAGCACTTTTGAGAACCCCACCACTAATGGACACTTGTAACCTGAATCCTATGCTCACGCTAGCAGAACTGTGATGTATCTGATGGGAAAAACTGGCTGCAAGCTAAACAAGATTGTCCTCTAGAAAGGTAATTAACAGCTGGTTTCTATGGAGCCTTTATCACAAAATCAATAGTAGTGCATTCTGATTTGCCTTGTTCTTTACATTGCTTTCATTGTTTACAAAAATGTTTACAGGGCTGGCTGTTGGACTGCAGTTAAAACAATGGGGACACAGTGGAAAAAAATAATCAGAGTTAAGGCAACATCAGGGGAGATGTGTGAAATCTGAAGGCTTTGCTCTGCAAAGGGGTTTGGCTGGTCTTTAGCTTTGTGTCTTTCCTTGCCCCTCCCTGAGTTTCAGGGTCAGATGAGAAGCACAAAGTGAGACCCAGTGCAAACTGCCACGTTTCACCTAATGCTAATCATGCAAAATTTGAGTTGCACTGGGTTTTGGCCCAGAAACTATCATCTTGAACAAATCCTACATGGGATCCCCTTTTACTGCTTACCCATTGACTCACGCAGGGACACTATGAACCCAGCAAAGCTAAAGAGGTCAGTATACTTCTGTCCGTGGCTGGAATACTGCACCCACTTCTGGTGCCTCATTATTTAAATTTTAGAAGGATGTCGAATAAAGAAGGTTTCAAGCTGAGCCAAAGGAATGAATTGAGGTCTGGAAAGCATAACTTTTCATGAGACAAAGTAACTCTATCTACTCATGTTAAAAAATGCTATGATTACCAGCTATTAGTACCTAGAAACAGGGATGGAAAGAGGTGGGGTTTTTTTATTTTTGACAGGATAGAGCATGGGAGTCTTTAAATGAAGACTCTTTCTAAAAGATACTGTAGCAACCTCCCCAAGTTATTGGACTTGACATGGGAATTACTGGGTAAAATTCCAAGGACCATGTTATGAAGGAAGTAAGACTAGATGGGCATACAAATCCTGTCTGGTGCTTGAGAGGAGAGGATTCAGAATAGGCTCCCTACTGAAGTAACTACCTTCAGGGGAGTGAACTACTTCTACCCAACATCCCCTTCCAACAGTTGGGCTTGTGCAGATCTCACTGCTGCAGTGATGGTTTATCCCACGGTAATTGTATCCTAACAGCATGTTAAATTTTGCAGATAATAAGGCCCACTCCTTCCAGGCTTGATGCTACCACACCTCCTGCACTTTCCCTGGCTTTTGCAGTTCTGGCTCACCTTGATCTTCAGAGGCATAACTCTAAAGAAGCTGGGGAAACAGTGTGCTCCTTCAGTGCCAGCTGCATACCAATATGACACATCTATCTTGGAACACTACTTCATGGGTTCCAGGGTGTCAACCCACTATTTCCCAATGGCCCAGAGAACTGACTCAGTACTCCAACCTGTTTCCGCACCCAACTCTCTAAACCATGAACACAGATACGGGAACCAAGATATTCATTATGTAGCAGTTGACCTAAGCAACAGGACATTCAGAAATCCTCTTTACCCTCCATCACTTTCACTCTTTGATAAACTTGCTCTGAACAAATCCTGCAGTACAGAGAAGAAAGTCAAAGAAAGCCTTTCTGCTATTGACAACCAGAGGCATCATTGGCACCTGGCACCGGGGGCACATGCCCTGAGCCCCAGGGCCAGTGCCCTGAATGTCTTGCATGTCCACTGCCTCTCCCCACCCCATTCCTGAGTGGGGATCTGGGGCCAGGTCGGCCGTGGTGGCACTTGTCTCTCCCCCGGCAGCCACTGCCTCATCCGTCCCCATCCCCAGCCAGGGATTGGGGCCAGGCTGGCAGCGGCAGGAGCCCAGGGCCCTGACTCGTATCAGGGCCAGGGGGCGTGGCAAGGGCATGGGCCCCAGGTCAATGACGTTCCTGTTAACAACTACTTAAGCTCTTCATCAATAGTGTTGGTTGCAAGAAAATAAAAGTGAGGAAAGACAGTAGGAGTTCTTGTATACAGTACTCAGTGTTCGGGACTTCTTTCCTATGGATCCTGTATTAGTTTTTCCCCTTACTGTTTGTAACAAAATGGGGAAATGAGATTAAAAATCCAATACTGAATGCAAACAGACTATTTAGGTTATACGTTGTTCGGGAGAGCTTTTTGTTTACTTTATGGATATAACCTTTCCAGATATTGGCTGCTTGCAGTGTGATAAATAAATATTATCTTTAAAATAGAAGCCTTACATCACTGCAGACGTAATACAGTTGAAAACGTGGACACTTAATCACCATAAATAACAAATGGTCATTTATAGGCACTCAACTGCCTGTGAAGCTGTGTGCTTTTAAATACACAGGAAGACAGAGTGGGAATGCTTTAACCTAAGACTGCATATAAAAGCATAATTTTCTTGAATGTGGAAGGTAGAGTTTTTTGGAGTTCTTTAAGGGAATCTCATTCCTGTCTTTGAAGATTTTGTGTTTTTCAGTGTTCCCTTTTTTCTTTTTCCTACTCTTCCAATGTAGAGTTCTCAGACTAGAGAGAATGTATGCCCTTGTACATGATATAGTATTTGTTTCTTTGTTTTTTTTCATCAAAAAAAAACAACTATAATTAGAGGTAAGCCTCAGCAAAAAGACTTGAATCAAGATCCAAACTTCCTGAAGGATGAAGCGTGCTTGGATCTGGGTTTTTTTAATTGGCATGTCTCCAAGGCAAATCTTTAAATTTTTCTCCACAGTGGGTCATACAAAACAATCACCTTCATTCTTATCCCAAGAGTTCAGGCTTGAGCATGCAGCTCCAAGAACCATAAAACACAGGTGAAATTCTGACTCAACGATAGTGACAGCAAAACTATCCATTGACTTTGGCAGAGGTGGGGCAGGATTTCACTTCCACGTGTAACTCACCTGAAACTATGTGCAATTACAGAAATTCAGTTCAAGTCAATAAATGGTTGATAGTCCAAAAGACTTTCTGTGACTCCAAAATGAATGTTGCATTGATAATGACACCTCTGAAGCCGAGGCAACTTTTTGCTCTTTTACAAAACTAATGGATGAAGGGGCTACATGACTCTGTTTATGGTAAAAACATTTCTGGCTAGAAACAGTGCTTTCAGTTATTGTCCACACACATAACGTAAACCAAATTAACCCTTTCTTGGTGATCTGCATAGATCAAATGCTGAGGTAGCATTATGTACTGTGAGAGCATAGCTACTTCAAACATGATAAGCTTGATCTCGCATCCCACTGGGTAAGTGGCAAAGTAGGACAACAAAATAGGAACTGTATGTCAGACTAGGAAATAATTCCAGAAAGAAGAAACTATCTTTAGTAAGCATTTTATACCACACCACTAGTGTATGCAGTGCTTTACATAAAGCACCAAAGAGTGCATTTAGAAAGCTGGTTGGTCTTTGGAACAAGGTTATATGGGAATGAATTTTGGATTTACAATGTATAATCACCAGTTAGTCTGTAGGAACAGGTCAGTAACTCTTGAATATTTGGACCAAACATATTTTTCATCCTCCTCTGTAACATAGGGTCTGGCTCATTTGCTGATGGATTCTGTGTACCTAAAAATCTTTAAATCATGATTTGAAGACTTCAGTAACTCAGTCATGGGTTAGAGGTGTATTTACAGGAATCAGTGTGTGAGGTTCTGTGGCTTGCATTGTACAGGAGATCAGACTAGACCATCCTATTGGTCCCTTCTGATCTTTAAGTTTATATCAGATTTTTGTACCATTCTCGTGTATGGAGTGCATGAACCTTGCCTTGCAGTGTTCCCTTCCTGCCCACATAGAGGCGGAGGGGAATTCTACTAGAGGCAAATGACTCCCCCATTCCCCTTCTGCATGGAGAGAAGAGTCCAGTGTGATGAGCCCTCTCTGTGGGGACAAGGTGATGATCTGGCTTGGTCAGGAGTTCAGCCTTTTTGCATGCCCTGCCCTGCCCGTTTCTTCTACCCTGTGTCTGCCTCGTCTACTTAGCCCTTGTCTATATTGAAGGTGGTGTGTAGTATCTGTAGCTCTGTTCCATAGTGAAAGGCCCTCTGGCAGCAAGGAAAGGCTCTGGGAGCAGGGAGGCAGTGAGACATCACACTTCTAAAAATATCAGTGTTGGCTGGGGAGGCCCTGCTTGCGTATGTAGAGAGCTATGTAGGGCACAATCTCTAGGCATCAAGCATATCTATACTCACCTTAGCAGTACCTGACTAGCTACACTGTTTATCTCTCTGTTAACCGACTGTGCTGTGTCTGTACTCTACATGCTGCTGCAAGCGTAGACATAACTTTCAGCAGGACAGGCAGCTGGTATATTTAACAGTGCCTTAACACAACTGACCCCAATCTTGTTTGGTCCTCAAACACAACTGTAATAAACATAATAATATTATAACTACACGCGTTCTCATAATGTATAGTTAACGCAATCCAGCTAACACAAGGTCTACTTTTAAAGTGTGACTCTGAGACCTTTCCTCATACTTTTACTAGAAGGGAAGCATATCGCTTCAGGCTCTCTCTTCCAGTTCTTCACCCTTTCTGCATACTTGGACCTTCCATCAGCTTTCCTCTGTCCCTACCAGCCGGTCTCACAGCACTCTGCAAACATTTCCAAGCTCTCATCACTCGTACAGACCGGTAATAGAGTAACACCAAAATTGTTGACGGGTAGCAGCAGTGAGTCATGACTCATAACTGTAGCAGATGGCTCATAAGAGACTAGCAGATCTTAGTCAGAGGGAGGAGACAAGAACAACAGCTTTACACAGTTAGTAATAGACTAACTGGCTTATGAGAGTACAGGTCTTATAACACAACAAACATGCCTGATAATTTGCAACAGATAGCCTAAGGAACAATGTCCCTAACTGGGTCGCCTATGCAGATGATATCATTTTAGCTTCCTTTGACACATCCTTGAACTTTCATTTCTCTGTTCTTTGCATGAAAGCAGAACCAATGATGGCTTGAGGTTTTTATTTTATGATTCAGTCTTGCCTCCTTTTTCTGAGAAAAGGAATGGAAATTTTATGCCAGCAGCAAAACTAGCTTACGAAAGAAGCATTGCGATGAAAACAAATTTTCTTTGTTCTTATTCTGTGGTGTTTGTTGCTGCCTGTCATCACTGAAGTTGTATTGGGCACCAATAAGCGAGTGTCATATCAGCCCTTGTTCCCTGGAAGGCTTCAAACTGTTTCCTTTCTTGTTTGCATTAACTAAAAACATCTTAGCATGTCCACTCTGATCTAACTTGTCCCCAAAACAAAATAAAAGCAGATCATGTCCTGATAGAATACTGGACAAATCTGTTGGAGATGCTGAAACAAAGGTGTAAATTTTATGTGGCTTTCAACTTCAGTGAACCTAGAATGAGACCTTTGGAAGTCCACATTAAGGACTTAAGAATATGTACCAGTTCTGTGCTTGTCTCACTGCAACTCTCTTCAGCATATTCCTCCCTGAAATTGCACATTGCTGTGGACTTAGCTATATAGTGCTTTGAACTGGGAACGATGAACGAACTCTCTACCCTGCATAACTAGCCAGCTCTGTTAGAAGGGGGCAAGGCCTTTGGCCACCCTCCTCCCAACACTTCTTGGGATACTTTGCACACCAGAACATGACGGTGGAGGTGGCTTGCTTTACTATACTGTGTAGATGCTACTCCAAAATCAGGGCCTCACTGCACTAGGTGCTATGCACACATATAGGATAGTCCCTGCCTCAGCACTTGCAATCAAAACAGGCCATGGGAGAAAAGAAGTATTATCCCCTTTTTACAGATGATGTGACACACTTCATGCAACTTGTTCAAGGTCACAAGGGTGGTGTTTAGTAGAACCAGGAACTTAAGTCAAGAAACGTAGCTCAGTGCCTAAATCACAAAATCATTCATCTGCTACTCTTACCTATGCAAGTAACGAATGAATTAATAAAGAGCATCCTCATGATGCAGCCAGCAAAGAACAGGTGATTTGACCTCATCTTCCTCTGTAGGCTGTTCCCCAGTGTTTGAATCTTTAAAACTGTTTTGATTTGCTGTTCCCATGACTTACAATTCCCTGGGTATGTCCACACATCTCTCTTATTTCGAAATAACACTGGTTATTTCGAAATAAAAGAGAATAGGTCCACACAACGTTTTCTTACTTTGAAATGACAGGATGCGTCATTTCGAAATAAGAACCATCGTTTTGAAACAGCTTAAAGCCCATTCATTTCAAAACAGCTATTATTTCGAAATGGTTAGTTTGAAATAAGGCCGTTTGGACATGTTGTTTCGAAACAACAACATGTCCGAATGGCCTTATTTCAAAATAACCATTTCAAAATAACAGCCGTTTCGATAGCAGGCTTTTCCTTAATTCAAATTAACATTTTCTTAATTTGAATTAACTTATTTCGAAATAAGGACTTTATTTCAAAATAACTCATTTTGAAATAATGATGTGTGTGTAGACATAGGCCCTGAGTTTATTTCCTCCCATTCTATAAGTTCCCCCATCTTCAAAGCATCTGAACAACTCAGATTTTCTCCCATGAATGCTCATGCAATGAATAAATTTGTTAGTCTTTAAGTGCCACAGGACTCCTTATTTGTTCTGCTAAAAGGAAACATCCTCACAATATCTCTGCAAATTAATTCCACCTCGTGAGATTTTTTTTCCTAAGGCACAGCGTATCAGTTTGGGCATGAATGCAAAGACATAAATGCCGCCAAGTAAACTAGCATTTAGAGAAATTTTCATCCATTTTCTATTTGCTGCACAGCCCTAATGCAGACATTTATGGATTCAATGGCACGTTAGATAACCAGGCTTTTTCCCCTCCAAGACAAATTCTTCAAAGTGACTTAACTCCACAATTTAAACTGGTACACTATAAAGAGTCACCGATGTATTCAGTGTAATGTGCACAAAACTACAACCCCATTAGCTGTGACAGAGGTAATGACAAGTTGAAATATTTAGAGATGAGCATAAACAAAAATGTATTTGTATTAAGTCAATTTAGAATAACACCTCAACAAAATCAAAGGCCATCGCTGGGCTACTTGTGAATAGAAAAAAGGGCAAATTCAGTCACAAACCATATTTCTTAGGAACAGCTTTCCCAGTTCATTTCCTTTTTTTTTAATAAGAAAATCACCTATAAGACGTTCAAAAAGAAAAAAGGAATCAGTGAATGTTTGTCTGAAGTCTAACTAGTAATTTATTAGCATTTCTTCCTTAGACACTCGTGCCTGTTTTAGAGAAAGGGGCCATGTCAGTCTGAAAAGTAGGATTATCCCTTGATCTTTTGAGGAAGTACCCTAGGACCTTAAACTTCCGCCAGGCCATGCAGGAGAGACTGTGGTTTGACTTCTCACTTCTGACATGAGCCGTCCCCTTCCCACCCACAAAGGTTACTTAGGATTGTAATGCTCTGTCAGCATCTCATAGGAACACCAATCTCTGGTGATGAGAAATCGAGACTTAGTTATTTTCAAAATGTGGATGCGCAACCTTACGCTCCAGTATATAACAGCATCAACTTCAATTGTTCTATTCAGAAAGACGGCCAGGTTAATAACAGTTTATATATGGGAGTAGCTCCCTATAAAAATCTCCTCCATCAAGTCTCTCCTTAAAAGTCCCCTTTGCAATGTTGCCTGGACCATACAGCTGAGGCAGTTGGTATGCTGTGGCTGTCAGTTATTCAACTGCTCTGAGGTCAGGGGTCGGCAATCCAAAAGATAGGAGCCATTTTTAAAAATTCCTTCTATAACCAAGTGGCTATAGCTTCCTGGTGGGGGAGCTGAGCCAGGGGACCTGCTGCGAGATCCCCTGGTTGGGGGGGCGTCCTGGAACCTGGACTGGGCCCCATCAAGATCCCTCACTGGTGATGGGGAGCCCAGACCCAGGAGTGAGCTGCCCATAGGATCCAGAGGGGCCCGGAGCCACAAGTGGGCAGCCAAAGAGCTGCAGGTGGCTCCAGAGCCACAGGCTGCAGACCCCATCTTTGGTCTATCAGTGTTTCCTTTTGCTCCCTCATCTATTTGTTATCATCACCTATTGTCTCATCCTACAGGCCCTTCATATATAGGGCTCACCGGTCTCAGGAGTCAGGCCTTTTTAGCCATCCCAAGGGCAGACTAGGCAAATGGCCTAAATAATCCTATCTCTATAGATGTTCCCCATCCCTCCTCAGGAGAGACAGGGATCTTTTGTGACAACAATGTCAAGAAAGCTTGCACTACTACTATCCAAGTCAAGATGAGCATGCACAATTAATTGTCAGTTTCTAGGCCTGGCAAACCAGCCCTTTTTACAATCACTGAATACTCAAACTGAAAGGGAAACAAAGAGTCAAAAGGGAGCAGTGTGACAATGCTTCCTCCTTTTCAGATTGATTTGGTGCCTCACAACTGATGTCGACAATGCTACCATAAACTTCACTGCCCTTTGTTCTGCATGTTAGATGGTTGCTAGAGGACTGAGAGGGGCTGCATTAACCCCATCTATTCCATTTCTTATAATGCACTGTGAGATATGCTGGGTATGAAAGTTACTCTGTAAAACCCCATCCTAGCTACTCTCATCACTGATCAGAGTCTGTGTTCGAGCTAAACTGTAAAGGACTTGTGCACCCAGGAGCAAGAAGAACAATGTGACTTTAGATAAAGCCATTGGATCCAAGCCAAGAGCACTGTAAAGGCTGCTATTTTGCTGCTTAGCCCTCTTCCTACTATAACTAAAAACACACATCGTCTTAAAAATGGGACCAAACCAAAACCCTTTTGTTTGTGAGTTTTATGAACTGAAAGGTTTTTCCTCATTCTTTTTTTTAACAGAAATTGATGTAAAGCCAGAAGAGTAAGTGGGAGCTGGTGTGGGGCCAAATGTTTAACCTTCTCTCTGATGAGGCTGTTATGAAACTAAAATGCCTGTGTCTTTGTGTCCTTCATACTGTCTATAGACAGGATGCAAGCTGGCAGTTCTACTTGTTTGCCAAGTGATTATATCAAGGCTGGATCACCTTCCCTACAGACAATATGCAAGTGTCACCCATGTAGCTCTTACTCCCTTGGACCGATCTTTGGAATAATGGCTTTATACTTGGATTTATTGCTTGTCAGTGTACAGGCTTACAGCAGGTGAATGCCAGCAGCAATCTGTTTCCCTGCCCTTAAATGTGCTAAAGGGATAGAATCATAGAAACTGGAAGGGACCATGAGAGGTCATCGAGTCCAGTCCCCTGCACCCATGTCAGAACAAAATGCCTCTTAAACCACCCCTCACAGATGCTCGTCTAACTTGCTCTTAAAAATTTCCAGGGATGGAGATTCCACAACCTGCCTAGGTAACTTAGTCCAGTGGTTAATCATGCTGCAGCTAGATATTTTTTGTGATTAAATACTGCAACTAGAGGGTTTTTTTTTAATACTGCAACTAGATATTTTTGTGATTAAAAATTTTAGAAAACCTATAATGTGACAAAGATTTTGATTTGTTTTCTTTTTTAATTGCACAGCAACATTTCATTATTACCACATTCACCTGCAGCAGTGGCAGACATCACAAAACAGTATCATTTTCCTAGTGCACAAGTACCAAAAGCTGAAAACAGCACAAAAGTTCTTCATCTGGACTAATGCAGTCTCCTACTTCACTCCCGTCCTCCAAATGGCAAACAGCTTCCATATGTTTGTTACAAATGAATACTCTGGGTCTAGTTTGCCACTCATTTTCACCAGTTTTTACACAGTGCTAGGAAGAAGGGAATCAAAGCAAAAAAGGAGTTGTGTGGCACTTAAAGACTAACAGATTTATTTTTCACATGAGATTTGAGTGAGATTTTCTCCCACGAAAGCTCATGCGAAAAATAAATCTGTTAGCCTTTAAGTGCCACACGATTCCTTGTTTTGGGGGGTTTTTTTGGTTGTTTTTTTTTTTCCCCCTAGACTAGACTAACATGGCTATCCCTTTGGAAATTGAGAAGAGACTCAGTCTTCTGACTCTGGCCAAGTAGCTACACAAAACTGAAGGGCACAGCTGATTAGAATGCTCTTAATGCTAGGGGTTTTCCTACTTACTCTTCAGACTCACTTAAGCCTATGAAACTCTGTATAAATAAGGGTTTGTTTACACTGGTGCAAATGTGTGTAATTTAGTTTGATTTTAAGCTGTTTAGTTAAAGTGCAACAGCTATATCGATACTTCTGTTCTGAATCAGCTTTATTTCAGTTAGTTTAGGTAAATTAGGAATTGGTCTGAGCTCGCATGGCTTAAAAATAACCACATATGTAAGTCTTCATAGGCTCTCACAAGATCAGTCCTCGCAAAAATTTTTCTACAGTGAGCATTAGATGGTAAAAAGACCAAGGAAAATAATCACAAACTCTTTCATGTTTCATTGTGAAATTCTAACCAACTCTACTGCCTGTCAAAAATAAGAAAATTCTAGCATAGGGAAATACAACTGAAAAAAAATTATTGCAGTGTCTTGTTCCTCTTTACACTAACTCAAAAGCTAGATTGAAATAGCATCAATTTTGACAAGTAACACATTTTTGGACTCCACAGATGTCCATGTTGTAACTGAGGATGGTTCTGTTCAAAATAACATGGTGGGGATGGAAGGAAGGGGTTAATTTTAAAATTGTCCTTAGATTTAGCGTAATAAATTACACTGCATTCCTTGCAACAAAAATTCTTAATGTTGCAATGATTAAATCTGAACCATGTAAAAACTCTCAGGTCACAGTCCTACTTCAAATAGTTCTTAAAGCAGCATGTGGGAAAGTGTAGGAGTGGAAAGTTTGACTAACTGGCTATATGCGGGCAATAGGAGAGGGATTTTCAAAATGCCTAGGATAACTCAACACTCAGTTCCCATTAATTTTAATGGACACCGGGAAACCAAATCCCTTGGGCAACTTTGATTATCTCAGTATTAACCTTACCTACAACTATCCAATCAAATGCAATGTGTGGCTGTCACTGCACAGGAAGATGAAATATATAACAAACACTGTGTTCCAATATCAGGCACAGTGGTCAGAAACTGATGTGAACAGAGGCATTGAACGTCTTGGCAGGCCTAGTGGAGTAAACAGCCAAAAATACAGCTGATGGGAGTCAGAAGGGGACAACAAGAACTTCTAACTATAGCGCCCATGCAAGAGCAAGAGGAATGTGCCAGCACAGAGGTAGGAATAATTAATGTGAAGGACAGGGACAGGTCCAGAAAATAAAGTCTGGTGGGATCAGAAAATGATCAATCAGCTGAGGTTTCAGACTCTAATCATGAGAACTTACAGAGAAGGATGTCTGCAGGAGAAAGTCAAACACATCTAAACATAGCTCTGCCGACTTACCCCATCTCCACTGTGTTGACTGATGGATGAAGGTTTCCATCAACATGCCAACCAGCCTTCGAGGAGGTAATCTTCCTAACTGAACAGAAAAAGCCCTTCCATCAGTGTTGGCTCCCTATACAGCCTGAGGTTATGTTGATATATTTATGCTGCCATAACTGTGCTGGGGGGGGGTGACAGGGCAGGCTAGCCCAAAGGCTGGCCCTGTGCTCCCGCCCCTCCCCTGAGCCACCCATTCTGCCCCCCTGGGGGCCGGCCCATGGTAGGGACTCCTCTCTCCCGCCCCGCCTCTGGTCCAGCCCTCCCCGCTTCGAGGGAGGAACAGCCAGCTCCGGGGAGGAGTGGAAGACCAGAGCCTGCCCTCTGGGCTGATCCGCTGCACCCTGGGCCAACTTTTCCCTGTCCTGGGGGCAGGGTCGGCCAGCCCAGAGCAGAGACCATGTTCTGCGCTTCTACCCTCTCCCCCACTGCCCTCAGCTCTGCACCAAGAAATGGGGGCCAGTGTGGCATTGTGGCTATGTTCCCCTAAGGACAGCCATGTTGTACGTGATGGCTTACTTGGCTTGTGCCCAAATCCAGTACTGCTTCCAAGGAACTTGGAGAGGGAATGGTTCAGCTGCATGATCCCGAGTTTAAAATAAAAATCACTCATGTATTTGTTTCCACTTGCCGTGTTTGTTGTTTTGATGAGACCATCAAGAGCTAAATTAGTCTGAACTAAGCAGTTTTTTTACAGTAGCTGTGTCTTACTAAGGGGCTATGATTAGAGTAGACCATGAATTCACAGTGGCTGTCAGTATGACCAGAAATAAATTCCCCCTCCACCCTTTGTCCCTCTTGTATGCTTAGCTTTGAAACTTTTCAAGGTAGGGACTGTCTCTCTTTTACTATGTGTATGTGCAGCAATGGGCCCCAATCTTCACGAGAGCACCTGGATGCTACTGTCATACAAATAATAATTAAACACTGCTGCTTTGATTCTTGAAGTCCTGGTTGAATTATTTTTATTTTCCTTCATCAGAATCCCTTTCCAGTCCAAGAGCTGGGCAAGGCTAATAGTCTTGGAACAGAGTGACACACAAGAAACAGCTGACAAAACCTCTCTGTGGCTGTATCCTGATAATTCCCCACTTGTGTCACAGACAGGAAGCACCATGGGAGTGGCTGAATATCAGAAATTTTCCCCTGTTTCCCAAGGCAACTCTGACAGAAGTTGCTTGAACCTTTGCAAGATGCAGCAGAAAAGATACTTCTCGCGTCCTTCAGGAACATCATGTCTTAGCTGTTTATCACTTCAATGAGAGCCTCTTTTTTCCCTCCTCCTCTACTTCTTAAAGATCTCAAGTGACCAGTTTGGTCTTTTGGAGTAGAAACACTCATGATGGAACCTAAGGCTAAATAAAACCTGAGCAATTTTTTGCATCCAAGGAGTCCCATATAACTCTGAAAGGGGCAATCTCCTTTTGATCACTGTTACAGCAGGAGCTGGAACAATCCCTGTATTGAGCTTCTGAAAACATTCCTCTATAAATGAATCTTGTGACCTTCTTTGAAAAGTTCTCATATCTCCATTGCTTGCAGCAGGCCTTTGACGTCTTGTAGGGGAAACATGTTCAAGCTACCGAAGTGCCTTTTAATTTTTCCATGAAATGCTATTCAGCTGGTGCTGAGATATAAACTACTTACATACCATCATAAAAGCGTGCGCTGCTTTGCAATCCCAAAGTTTAAACAGGCCTTTTAAGATACATCTGTACTGCAATATAAGCCCAGGATTCAAACTCAGCTTCAAGCCAAACCCACCCCTTCTCCCTTTTGCTCACTTTAATCTTCACTCAAATTATGCTAACCCAGGGTCCAGACTCAGGGTCCCTCGACCCACAGGGTGAGGGGTCCAAGCCTGAGCTGAGTCAAGGTTCAAGTCCTATTGCTCGGCACTGTAGACAGCCCCCTACCAGGCTCATGCTTTGGAAGTCAGCCAAAAGTATTCTACAATCTTATATGCTGGCTTTCTCGTGCCTCAGGACAGGCAAGGTTTCTCCACACTGCACCTAGGATGACAAGATAAGTGTGAAAAATTGAAACAAGAGGTGTGGGGGAGGGTAATAAGAACTTATATAAGACAAAGCCCCAGATATTGGGACTATCCCTATTTAACTGCACTAGAAATAAAGAGCTACAGCAGCCACATTTTGGAGGGCATTAGGAAGTCTTTTCACAACATAGGTCAAATTCTCCATCGACTTCAGTGGAGTGATTGCTGTTACTCTGCTTTGTACTGAACATGCCCTCAAGGGGCTAACAGAAGAACCCTTGAAAAGAGAAAGCTAAACCTAAGGGTTGAGTCTTAGAGACTTCCTGTTAGTTGACCTTCCTGCTACATGTCTCTCTTCCAGTGACTTAGTGGGAAATGTTACAGCAGCTCAGCTTCCCTTACTCTTACTTGCATCCACTTCCTGATCTATAACTCCTACCATTTTATATAACACATCTCAGTTTGGCCTACTGATTTAAATGGTAACTAGCTCAAATTGTGGTTCCTGACTCAGCATGTGCTGTCTTGCTTGGTGGGATACATTAACAAGAATAAGGTACTACAGGGAGTGTAGATGGACCTGTAGAAGACAGCAGATAGAAGGCTAGATGCAATGAGTATGTTTTAAGGAGAAATTTGAGGGATGCCAGCTACAAGGAAAGAGGAATGCCACTCCAGCTGCAGCAGACAGCATGGCACACTGATCACCATGAAGCCAAACAGCTGTTAGACAAGCATTTACCTTACTGCATTCTGTTTGCATGCAACACAACATGCATTCACCCTCCTGAAGAAAAGGACCTACACTAGAGAGACCAATCACTGGAGTGCCTCAGGGGTAACCAACCAGGAGCCTATTCTTTGCTGCTAAATTAAGTAACCAAGCAGGATCCAGAGGAGATATAGAAGGTAGGCTGCATAAAACATATTTCACTGCAGTGTTAAAGCTCTGCAGTTGAAAAGCAAACAAAAGTGTTCTTTCAAACTCATTCATGTGGATCCAGCTTTCTCTTATAGCTTTTGAAAAACACAGGAAATGTTGCAGCAGATTTTTATTAAACGGATGATTAGAGAAGACATATTAGTCAGATATTTGCTAATGACAATATTTTTATACATTAAACAGATATGCTATAGATCCTGGGGCCCTATTTATCCCTAGAGAATTCCACCAACTGCATTGGAGTTACACTAAAGAAGAATTCAGGCCATTATATTTATTGGGTCTGATAACCACTGTATTACTCCAGTTTTATGCCAGTATTACTCTTTTGACTTCAGAGTAGTAAATCAGGATGTGATGGCATATGCACATCCACACTGGCAGTGCAACGGTTATTTGGAACCAT